>JAAONU010000009.1:18117778-19317778 GCA_012932295.1 Cyclina sinensis
TTTTGACTGGAGTCCATTACATTTAACCAAGGATATGAATGTTTTCTTGCCATGTGTACATTTTTAAATCTCAGTAAGGACAAATTAAATTTACTTGTTCTATGTATGGAAATACTTTCAATGACAATAATATAGGGCTGTAAAACAACAAAAAAGATTGCCTAAACACACATACCGTGTTGGAAACGTATATTCCAGTTGCAGTAAGAAACACAAGTCAATACCCTTATTATTGCACAGCTATATTCGTGAATGGTCACTGTTGCAAAATACTTACTTTATGATAAACTTAGAAAAGACCAGCTAAGAGTAACGCAAAATATCATTTATGACTTTTATAGTGACACTACGTGATTCTTCTATTCACAGTATTTTAAAGAGAAAACTTCAAATTAATAAGAACTACAAAAACCAAATCATTATTCTTGCTAAAGACAATCAATTTATCTTTTTTTCGTGAGAAATTGCACGGAGGAACAGTTTTCAACGAAGTTATTTATGTCAAAGAAAATAAATTGGTTTCTAATTCAGTCAACAAGTATCGTCTGTATTCAACAAAGGATTGGCTATACTTAGGTACTTAAGCACTTTTTTTAAACTGCGTGCTTATGTCAGAATATTAAATTTGGGGCATCAATTCGTGTACACATGTACACTGTCGATTTTCATTTCGGGGGCATTAGCATAAAGCATTAGCATAAAGCAGATGTTACGGAAAGACATACAAGATGATACAACTAGCATTACTGTGACAAACTTTAGAGTACTAGAATTGCAGAATTATGTGTACGGAGACGATCTATCACCTGTTTGTTCATTATAGTGAAGTCGTTACTCAGAGGCCCTTAAAATTATATCTAAATCTTTGAAATGTGCGAGACGTTTTATTTTCTTATTTCATAGTGCCTCTTTAACATTATCCTTTTTAATTTACATTGATTATGTTTCTTTTGAAAACCTTATTAAGTGTGCTGTTCGCATTTGGAAAAAAAGAGGGAAATATTCCTTATTTCTAGAATGTAATGATAAACAACAAAAATCCTGGTGCCTTTTTACTGAATAAGTATAATGCTTACCAGGACACGCAATATGTCAATGACAAAAAAATCAAATCACAAATTGTGTATCTTAGTACAACGAAACTCAGTTCATCAGAAGAGGATAAACACTGTGAGATTTTAAGATCTCTTTAGATAAAAGAACAAAAAGATATGAGACAATGGTTATGAAAACAGATTGCCGCTTCAAAAGACATCTATTTTTTTCTCTTTTTGCACCATTGGGATTAGAAATGAAATATTTAAATTGGGGGGAAAACATTTGTAAATGTAGACAATGATTGTGGAAACAGATTGCCGTTTCAAACAACAAAAAAAGAATTATTTCTTTTCTTTATGCACCGTTGAGTTTAGAAAAGACTTGTTTAAATTGAAATAAAAACATTTGTAAATGAGTAAATGAAATAAGCAGGCAGTCGGCCATGGCATGTTGTTTCGACAATTTGCCGACATGATCAGGAATGGTAACTTGATGAATTCAGGAAACGGTATTGTATCACACTCATATTTGCTAGGCGATTTTTAACTTGCTTTAAGAAAACTGTTTGAGAGTCATTTCTTGTTAAAATGACAGATATTGGCTAAGTATGGTCATATCTATGTGCGACAGTTTCATATTCGACAGAAGTGCCAACAGTAAAAGCTATTGCGATTGAATCACACTGTTATGTGTTACTGCAAGTTATCTCATTCTATTTTTTGTGAGAACTGACATACTTAGCTTTTAGTTAGTGGTTTACCTTCTTTCTTTTTCATTTTACATTTAAATTTAATCAAATGCTTGCCAGGTATAATGACATCTAAGTGTCAAACTTAAAATTATTTTATTCTTAAATTTAAATATATCTTTATTTCACGTTAATTTGATTGATAATTGATTTCAGTTTCAGAGATATTTACAACGAACCACTCATGATGTAACTGATGTTGCGTAATTGTCAGACATTTAGTTTTATATGTAAACGTTTAATATCGATCCATATTTTTATATAAACAGAAAATATACAACAAAGCCAATTCAATCTGCTGACATTCGTAAATAAACTTCTAGACTCATTCCTAAATGAAGTTCCCGAACTGTTAATTGAAGTCTCAATATATATTGATATGACGTTTTGTGTAGAGCGTCTGTCACCATACAAGCTCTTAAGAATTTGTTTGCAGCCGTTCTAATGTCAGCTGAAGCAGAAGTCCTCTATCTGGACATGAAGTATATCAGATTACTACAGAAGCAGGAGTAGAACTGCATTGAGTTTATAACATTTTCTGGTTAGTAAGATGTTATTAAACACAGTTGAGGATTTCATTAAGTTCATTAATACTGTCTGGAAAAACATTCTATGTTATGCTTTCTGTTTCTAAATGAACATTTTAAACATCTACTTTCGTTAACTGATTGCTTACACGCCTTTTTTCTCAGAGCACTGCCCCAACTCCTTAATAAAAATGCAAATTGATTTCTTGTACGGTTGTTTCTCAGGGCACTGTCCTCACTCTTTCATGAAAATACTGTTTGAGTTTTAAACCGAGGTCAAATGAAACAGCGCTATAGTCTTAGCATGTAAAAGAACCAGGGATGTCCGTGGAATTTGATGTTTTTTGTATATTGCAAAATCCCCAAAAACGAAAGTAAATAACTCTTCAGTGGGATGTAATCAACCGGTACCGTCAATAAATATGATTAATTATATCAGGGCCTTAATTAAGATCAACCAATGCCCTGATTATATGTAGATTGATAGTCTTAGTGTTGGGGTAGATGTTAGTCGATAGTCGTTGGTTTGATACTCCTTAAATTCACCGTGACTTTCACATTCCTTCATTGATACTCCTTAAATTCACCGTGACTTTCACATTCCTTCATTGATACTCCTTAAATTCACCGTGACTTTCACATTCCTTCATTGATACTCCTTAAATTCACCGTGACTTTCACATTCCTTCATTGATACTCCTTAAATTCACCGTGACTTTCACATTCCTTCATTCAGTGCGAGTATTGGTCAGACCTCTTGGAAGCATTCATCGTTACTGTTTCATCAAAAATGCAAGACCTTTACCTAAAATCATATATCTTTGTGTACTAATAAATGTACTGTCTGGAGCAAACTTACTTTGTATCTTCTAGACAGCTGTAAAAACACTATCAATTAAAAAATAAAATTCTTGATATTTTCAAAGCTTTTCCTATATCTTTGCAGTAAGATCTGCTAGGAAGGTTGGTTTCCCCATTCACTGTTTTCAGACTTTTCTTCACTTAAAAAACTTAAAATCAAATTTCTGACATTAAAAGTCATTTTTTTCTTTTATTTTCATAAACATAGACAAGCAGACATTATAAACAAACGTGTCAAACAGGATCTGACAACATTTCTTGTTATAGTGTGACTGGTTAGTCAATTCTTTTACACAGAATTTCGTGCAAAACGTGTTTATTATTGAAGATTTCATTTCTTATTTGACAGCGCTTGTAGAAAAATTCGCTTCCTACTATATTGTCTGTTAGTTTGTTTATGAAATCGGTTGGGGACAAGATTAATTTCAAAAGCAGAAATTCTAAATATAGTGCACAATCTACTGAATTTATTAAGTTGCCATTTCGCCACTGATTAAGCTGACATCTACTTGATTTATTAAGTTGCCATTTCGTCATTGATTAAGCTGACATCTACTGGATTTATTAAGTTGCCATTTCGTCATTGATTAAGCTGACATCTACTGGATTTATTAAGTTGCCATTTCGTCATTGATTAAGCTGACATCTACTTGATTTATTAAGTTGCCATTTCGTCATTGATTAAACTGACATCTACTGGATTTATTAAGTTGCCATTTCGTCATTGATTAAGCTGACATCTACTGGATTTATTAAGCTGCCATTTCGTCATTGATTAAGCTGACATCTACTGGATTTATTAAGTTGCCATTTCGTCATTGATTAAACTGACATCTACTGGATTTATTCAGTTGCCATTTCGTTACTGATTAAGCTTGGATCCTTCTGGGTAGAATCAAATGTTTAGATACAACTACATTAATTCAACATTTCCCCACAACCCTGGTTCTTACCTACTTGGAATTAATAAATAAGGTAAGAGTACGAAAGCGCTCATTAACCCTGAACCTGCTGTATTTTAGTAATGGATCTGCCCAGCTTTGTATTTGGAACAGTCTATTCCAAGTTTAAGGGATTTCAATATCAAAATACAAAAACTGAGCTACCAACAGTATTTAGCCTGGTCAAACTGCACGGATATGCAGGCTGGCCTGGTTCTATACTGGTGGCAAAGGCTAATCACTTTCGGGTCCAGCATGTTAAGGGTTAAGAGACTTTATGGTTTGTGACATAAATATATAAAGGTAACGGCTATATTTCAAGGGAATTAAGCAAAATAAATTGAAACTGTTTAATTTAGACACATTACTTTAATCTATGCCTTTATAATAAGTTCACCACTGCCTTTTATATGTTATTTTGGATTTAAAACCTGTTAAAGATATCGATCGAGTTTGTTTGAATTCTAGTTTGCATGTTTAGGAGAAAAGTAGGCGAAAAAATTGTTTATGTGTATGCTTTATGCTCCAATATTGCTTTTCTGAGTTCAGATGCTTTAAAATGTTACAGTTAATTATTTTGGACAATATATTGTCAGCCTTCTATAATTTCTTTATTACAATGATGTAACTGATCTATAACAGGATTATTATTACCAGACATACATTTAAAACACTACTATTATTGCTAATCTAACAAGCATTGACCACAAACACTACTTTAAAGGCTATAGTACACTGGTAATCTAGAAGATGGTTTTCAAAAAAAATATATAGATATACTTGCTCCCAGATTAGCAGCACACGGTGATTCTGGGCATTGCACTAATGACATTCTCTATCGGACAGTTTAAAGCATTGTTTATGATAGTCTCGAGAGGGAACTGTTTTCACCTGTAATCCATGAAGGTTCCTTAATGGAGTTCTGCTAAAACCTATTGACTGAGCTGAAAATGATAGCCTGCTCAGAATAGATTGATGTTTTATGATTAGCAAAGTGTTTTCTACTACTGTTAGTAGATTTTTTTAAGTTCATGAACATTTACAATGCATACCGAGATTACATCATTTTTTCTGCATAAAGAACATGAAATATCTTTCAAAAACGATGTTCGGCGTAGCCTGATAGAGTACAAAATTAATGCACCATAAGGGTACAGTTTTCGGACATTGGCAAATGCTGAACCAGTTTAGTGATAAAATGTCCTTTCCCATGACAGTTTCGGTTATAAACTAACAAAAAATGTTGAGTTTAATGATAAAAGTGTCGATATCATTTTCAGTAAAAAAATAAATATTTAGTTATATTTATTATATATTTATTCCATTTAGTATAATTTGTCATGGTTAACTTTACGGCTGTATTAATGTAATTATTGTTGCATTATTTTCAAAGGCAATTTAACCAACAATTACGAATTCTGCCTTTATATTTAATTACAGCAACACTCAATGGCAGACTTCCTTCCTCAGCTATTGATTTTGTATCTAACAATTTCATTTGTAACACCTTCATAGCGATTTTATGTACCCAGGGTAAAATGGGTCAGAATGAGATTATTTTTTATAATAACTATTAGAGGTTTCTTTTCAAATCTAACATAAAAACAGTGACAGGCTTGAATCCTTAATTTAATTTTCATTGCCTGGACTTTCACACTGTGTTGGAAATGTTACAGTCTACGCGAGAAGCTGTGTATTGTAATGCAATATCATAACCTCTGCATCTAAGTGCTATATTCATTAAAATCCGTACTGACAATCAGTCACCTGATAAAGTGCTTGGTGCATTTTTATTGCCATCTAGGCTGTTCCCAGGAATGCTGCCTATGTCAGTACCATTTGTGTTCTCCACTCAATAAAGAGTTCTTTTTGTCATTTACGACCTCCAATCAGTGAAGAGTAAAACTTTGTCATTTATGACCACCATCACTCTTTCCAAATGGTCAGACCTGCTGGTTTTCTCATTACCTCTGTGAAAATTTATCTGCCAGAAATAATTACCCTTTCTGCAAGTATTTCTTTTTCAGAATTTATTTACCAGAAAATATCTTTTCATCGCCTCAAATGTTCAAATGGAAGGTCGCGCGGCGTAGCTTATTAGACAAGTATGTCGGGATGTTTTTGTCTTGCAGCCATAGATACTTGTTTGAAGCAAATCTCGAGGCAGACACAATGGTTTGTAAAATATGTAGACTAACTTTGATAGATTTAAGTTAGATAATTCAGGAAATTATTATCTAAAGTAACTGCGATTTAGGTAGACTCTTTATAGGAATTTGATATTCATTTACAGTAGATCTGGGAGTTGATACACCCAGGAAAATTGGAGCAGAGAATTATAGGTAATCATCTGATAGTTCGGTCTGTTGCACAATATGGAAATTAACTGTCTAGAATCATTGTGGGACAAGTATGAATTTATGGAAATTCGTATATCGGTTGACTTTACGGTGCTTGCATTTTCTTTTTGCCTGATTTTTAGAAACAAAAAAAAGAAAACTGAAAAAAAACCTCATTCATGGAAATAAAGTACATTGTTGCTGGGTTTTGTTTGTTGAACATTTAAAAATTTAAGTTTAAAATGGTTTTGAGAAAAAAATATAGCTTGATTTTTGGACGGACATCTGAGGCAAGTATTGTGGATGTTGAACATATCGCTTCAAGGTCACGTGTTGCACAACTTATATGTCTTATTGCTTTAATTTGTGTGTGGTTATTTGACCAGAGCTTCCTGAATTGTTTTTAGTGTTAATTCATTATGTTAGAAGTCTCCATAAGGTTGGAATAAAATAGTCAAGGTTATGTTACATTATTATTTCAGAACGAAGGAAGAAGTAGATCCTTTTGGTTATCAAACTTCAGCTCAACTGAAGTCATATGTTCGAGACCTGTTTACCAACTTGATTTCTGTATGATAATATGTATGATGGTTTTTAAAGAAACACGGTCTCACAAAGGTAATTTCTAAGAAAAATTACGGACAGTTGAAGTCAATGTCACTTCAATTGTATGCATATTACATATATTATTGGAATGTTAGTGAAATGCACTAATAAAACAAAACTTCTGTTGGATTAATATCCAGTTAGACCAAGGTTTTCCTGTGAATTATGCAACTGTAGTGGACACCCGGATAGATAAGCATTTCCAACGGTCTCCCTGTTGGGCTATTTAGCGACTTGGTTGGAGTGTCTGAGAACGTCAGCAAGTTAAGCAATGTTATCTATGGTTTAGTACTTGGATGGGTGTCTCAAACTGAGCTTATGGGCCAAGTTATACTACATTGGTGGCAGTAGTAATTCCATGAATCTTCGCCAGCTACCTTGGTTAGTGCTCGTGTGCACTGGGAGTGCAGGGATGACTTGTGTCCCTTGCACAGTTGGAGCAAAATGGGCTGTCTGTAGGAAGCTGTACAGTGGATGCCCAGCTCCTAGAGGTTAAAGAGGGGAAGACTGTAGTAGATACCGGACAAATAAGGCATTTCCAACCGCAGCGCTGTTGGACTCAAGCTCTAAAGTGACATGGTTTGAGTGTCTGAGAACGTTAGCAAGTTAAGCAACATTATCCATGGCTAGTACTTGGATGGATGTCCCAAATGAGCTCATAGGCCAGGTTACTGACTTATCATATATGAAAGGATGCACAGCTGAAGCCTATGTAACTCTGATCACCTTGCTCCAATTTCATGAAATACTTAAGTATTTTCCCAACTGTTTTAGTTCAACTGCTTGTTATTTTCTTCAAGTAGAGAAAGTGCAGGCTTTTAATCATGTATTAGCTCTATTAAAGACCTCAAGTTTTATACAAATAATGGTTTAAAAATGTACATGATAGCAATATCTAGCAGTTACTCAGGAAGACTTAATACCTATACTTGAGTAAATTCTCAAATACATTTTATGCCATACATGTTAAATATTTTCATGGAAGCAGTGTGTAATTTCAGGTGGGTGAATATGATTCAGACAGACCAAGTATTCTATTTCATGTGAGCCAGTAAATATGAAATATTTAGCAAAATCATTTGAGTGAATGGCTGAGTATTTTCTATTTTCTTGTAAAAGGGTGGCAGATGGAGGAGGAAGGAAGTAGGTGGTTGGGTCCTAAAATCTAAATAACATCATTTACAAAGGAAAAATCATTTCACTTTGTTATAGACTAACTGTAAACTCCAACAAGATAAATTCTTTGTTATAATTAATAGGATCTTGTGTGGGTGAGTGATCTATCTTTTTGCCAGAGAAAGGTTGATTAATGTTTGTCTTGGACTACAAACAAATATATGGCCTGTTGATGTAATTTATTATCTTGCTTAGAATATTGTGTTATTTTCTTAGAACTTTTCCTGTTGATACTGCTTGAAATTGTTGTACAGACTAGATACAAAGGCTGCTTGAATAATAAATTGTGTGTGCGCATGTGTGTGTGTGTGTGAAAAGACAATTTTAAACTTGCTTTTATATTTTCATAAACTTGCTTTTATATTTTCATAAACTGAAGGCCTTAAAGCTGAAAGGTTGCAGCTTAAATAAAGACGATTCTCAGACATTATAATAGAAAATATGGATTCTGTCTAGGTTCTGATTTATCAAGCTCAGAGAGTTTGATTTTAACCATAACACAAGTCTGTAAAGAATACCACATTATTTGCAAGGAAATTGACCATTTATTAAGGTGAAAACGTTTTTGCTAAATGAGTATTTGCTTTTTTTTTACATGCTTTGGAAGATTTTATATCTATTAATGTTATCTTCAGTGTTGGATACCCACATTCTAACCCATTCCGTTACTTTTCGTTCATTGGCTGTTACAATAAGATGGAAATGCATTTAATTTAAAAATAACATGCTTTATCTAGTTTTAGATTGAATCTGAGTAGCAGCTTGCTAAAAAAAAGCTCCTTTCAGGCAAAAAATATCTTTTTCTGATTTAAGATGCTGTCAATTGTGACCTTTTCAGAATTATTTTATTTTCCCTTTGTGAACATATTTCAAGAAAAAATGGTAGTAATTTTCATTAAAAAAATTGTCCAATTTTTACTTTTTCCATGTTTTATGAGGACAAATTATGGTTTCTGAAAAAAGTGCATAAAAAAAGATGAATTTATGGCTTTAAAAAATTTGCCAACACTGACAGGATCATTCTTGGAATACTAGTAAATGAGTTTAGGTGTCAAAGTAAAGTAAAGTATAGTGCCTTTTGATTAAAGTGTCCTCTCTACAGAAAGCCTCACTAGCTTATGTCATACCTTTACTATTGTACATATTTTCTCCCTGATTCCTTATCATATGTGCCAGGAACAAGGGTACAGGCAATCAATAACCATTCTTTAACTAACTTGTAGCTTACCAATGACCTCATCAGAACAAGCCCATAAAGGGCCTTAAACCTTCGACCTCACTCTGTAAGTGAATGCCATTAGGCCAAGGAAACAGTGGTATTTGATTTATGTTTACAATTATGCTGTATTTTAAATTTACTTTGTAGTGTCAGTGCATATTTAAGTAATCATTTAAAACAAACATTTTGTTGAAAACTATAGTATTAATCTAAGATCCAAAGAAAAATATATATCTAAAACAATTTTCATCTCCTAACCACTATTTTGTGTAAAAATAACTCTCCATGTCTGAAGCTTAAATTTAATTCATACTTAAAAGTAAAAAACTTAACTGAATAAAAAAAAGATTAAAAAATATTTATACATATCATGATATTCTTTAAAAAAGAAATCAGTTTAAAAAAGTAACCTTAAAAGAAAATCAACATATACAGTGTTATAAATATGTTACTTGTATGCCTAATGTTTAAATACTTAAAGACTAAATGATGACCTGAACCATTCAGTTCTTTCAGTGCTTTGATTACAGAACCAACTAGTAAGTAATTTTTTCTCCATTAAATGCTTCTTTAATTAAGTACCATCAAATAAAAACAAGAATTGTGAATCTTCAGAAAGAGTACAAGTGGTTTAATGGATTTAGAACCCACTTTACTGTTACCAACATTTTCTTACAACCAACACAGAAATGTTCAATATAAATAAACTTGTTTTAGTAGCTACCTGCTTTAAGTGGCCTCCTGTCTTTTATGTTTTAACTTCACAGTAAATGCCATCTCTATGTACTCAGCTGACAAGGGAGGTAACTTTAATTGCTTTGTCTATTATTTCCAACAGATGTTACATAAACTCAGTTCTCAAAAAAAAAAGAAACTGAAACTCCTGAGTATTTTTAGAGTAAATCAGTAATAAAGGAACACTGCAGTGCTGTACCACCAATGTGACAGCTGGTGACTAAATCGATTCATTAGTATGTACTTTCATCTTATTGTTGGTCTACCAGTTGGTGACTTGGTCAGCCTGCTGGTCAGACTGTCTGTTGGTCACGGTGTTTGTCAGTCAGTATGTCTGTCAGCCTGCTGGTCAGACTGTTTGTTGGTCAGGGTGTTTGTCATTCAGTATGTCTGTCAGCCTGCTGGTCAGACTGTCTGTTGGTCAGGGTGTTTGTCAGTCAGTATGTCTGTCAGCCTGCTGGTCAGACTGTTTGTCAGTCAGTATGTCTGTCAGCCTGCTGGTCAGACTGTCTGTTGGTCAGGGTGTTTGTCAGTCAGTATGTCTGTCAGCCTGCTGGTCAGACTGTCTGTTGGTCTGGGTGTTTGTCAGTCAGTATGTCTGTCAGCCTGCTGGTCAGACTGTCTGTTGGTCAGGATGTTTGTCAGTCAGTATGTCTGTCAGCCTGCTGGTCAGACTGTCTGTTGGTCAGGGTGTTTGTCCATCAGTATGTCTGTCAGCCTGCTGGTCAGACTGTTTGTCAGTCAGTATGTCTGTCAGCCTGCTGGTCAGACTGTCTGTTGGTCAGGGTGTTTGTCAGTCAGTATGTCTGTCAGCCTGCTGGTCAGACTGTTTGTTGGTCAGGGTGTTTGTCAGTCAGTATGTCTGTCAGCCTGCTGGTCAGACTGTCTGTTGGTCAGGGTGTTTGTCAGTCAGTATGTCTGTCAGCCTGTTGTTCTTGCTGTTTGTCTTTATTTTCTCTCTATCCAAGTCAAGTCAAGTCAAATAAAATTTATTTACAAAAGTCGGATAGTACATACAAAACAACATAAGCTCTAAAGAGCTTTTAACACCGAATTAACATAAAACATGAAATTGCACAAACAAATATACACATAGCGCATACATTATAACTTCACATGAAACACAAACAATATAGTTATGCATATTAATTCACATACTGTGGTCCAGCTACATGTACCTTAAAAATAAAAAAGTCTGTGTGTTAAAGTAATAACTTAAGTTTAGAAGGTTTTTCTACAACTTTTGAAGAGTTTTGATAAAAGATGGGTAAAAAGTTATAATATTTGTGAGTAGCTTCCCATAAATTACAGTTGCCATGGCTATACAATGCATAATGTCAAAGTTTGTTTTCTTTCTTAAGGAGAATTCAAAATAATGACATCAATAATTTTTATATAATGGTTACACATAATATAAAAGATATATAAAGTGAAAAGGAAATTTAGAATAAGAAAGATAAAAGAATGCTTTTCATTTGAAAATATAAATACAAAAATGTAGATAATTTAATTTGCTCCCTCATATTTTTTCACAGTTGTTCACTGACACAAGAAAACTGTAGATCCAGCTTTCATTTTATAGGGGGTGTTTGACTTAATTATTTAATTATATCTTATAAATTTTTTATGCTTAAATAAACATTTTCTAACTGAGTTGGTTCAAATGAATGTCAAAATTGCTTAAAATAATTGAATCAATGCAGAAATACTTAAAATAAATAAATATTCTTCACTAGAAATGAGTAGCTATTATTACATGTTTAATTCTAAATTATTAAAGACTTTAATTCATTTTTATGATTTTCATCAGGTGTTTTCTTTTTTTCATCACTTTTTCCCAGTTCTCTGACAGTTTCATTCAACCTTGTTTCCTCACTGTAAAGGTATATAACCACTATTTAGGATAAATACTTCAAGATAAGAAACATTAGAGCTGTGGACTGATACATTTGGACAGGTGTAAGACATTTTGATTTTTTATGTGTGTACCACAGAGAAGAGAAGGGGATGCTGAATCATAGCAGATGGGGGAGAGCATAGTATTCAGCAGGATATTCAGGGGTCAACATTGGGATGAGTGGCTTTCTTAGCAAACAAGATAAATGTTGATGCATGGCATCAAAGTTGCCGCAACACAAGATCTAACTGCTCCCTTTGACAGTAAGCACAGCAACAACACTGCGTTATATTTTCATAAAGCAAATGAAAAGCACTTATAATCAAAATACAGTCACATTTTCACATGTATACTAAGTTTTCATAAATCTAGCTTAAATATTATTTATCACATAATAAATTTTTAAAGTCATCTTTTGACAATTTCTGTTACCACAGCAGCTTATACACGCTCGGTTTACATATTTTGTCTGTTTTTGTTCATGAAAATGCAAAATGAATGAAATGTTTTTGGTAAAAAATGAAAGTTCTAACTCTCAATCAAGAGTAATGAATAGCTTCAATTTTCATTGCACATGTACATGTAAATAAATTATTTTTTTTTTTTTTTAACAAAGAAAATTTATTTAAACAACAAAACTAAGTTCTAAAACATGAAATAGTTTTAGAACCATTATTAGTCAAATCATTTTTTGTTTATGTTATGCTGTATTATAAAATAATAAAATAATAATAAAATAACCTCAGTGCCATAGCCAGACCTGAAAAAACACCAAAGCAGAATGTGTCTAGGGGGGTCCTGGGGCATGCTCCCCCGGAAATTTTTTTTTTGGCTAGGAGCGATTTCCTTCATTCTGGAGTAGCTTTTGGTGGAATAAAGGCAAATTACAAAGATTACTGGGAGTTTCCTTTTAGAGCTATCGAAAATGCTATATGCAGCTGCCTCAGTGTGCCTCAATGTAGCTACGGCACTGTGGCTAATAAATATAGCTAAACTAACCAGTACCTTAATAACAAGAGTGGCTCAGTCTCTGTGTTTCATAAAATGGGCCAGAAAATGTTACAAATCTACTCGTTTAAACAACATGGTAGCCAGTCTAATAAATGCCAGATTGTTGAAAAGCGGTGTCTGTTGATGTTTAGTTTATACATTGTATATAGGAAGTGATGAATTATATGGGAAAGACCTGGATACAATACATGTATTCAGGTCAATAACTTCTGTTTAACAGGTTTAATTAAACAGATTTCCACTTGATTTTCAAGTCCGGGGAAAACCCTGATGTTATTGGAATCATTGGAAGTCCTTAATTGGATTGCATATATCTATACTCAAATCCATTTTGCTAGGCAGCCTTGACCAAACTTTCACAATCATGTTAAGGGTCACA
The DNA here is from genome assembly GCA_012932295.1 of Cyclina sinensis. Taxonomy (NCBI): domain Eukaryota; kingdom Metazoa; phylum Mollusca; class Bivalvia; order Venerida; family Veneridae; genus Cyclina; species Cyclina sinensis. The sequence continues at coordinate 18,131,256 of JAAONU010000009.1, forward strand.
AGATCTTGCAGGAACAACAGTTTTTCACCAACAATTCAAGAACATTAAAGAAGGTTTAAATTTTCAGTCAGGAAGGTCTAAAGTTTGTTAAAATGTCAGTGTTGTTTCCCCTTCATAACCATTTACAATTTTAGTTTTATTCCAGTCTAAAAAAAATCATAGAGGAGGTGATGCTATTGATGGCAGGGGCTTCCCTGCCTAGTCCTTGACCTTGAAACCCCAAAAATGACAGAAAACTGTTTTACTGTTCACCTCAAAGTTGAAAAAAATGTAGTCTTAAAAGACAAAATGAATTACAACAACATATAGAAATACAAGATGTTAGATCAATATTAAAGAGAACAAAACAATGGTTTTCTTACTGATGATGTGTTGCTATTATGACTGACTAGCAGCTTCGGCCGCTTGGGAATGTATTTCTGATAAGTGTCTTCAGCACCAAAATAAATTGTCATCTCTTTACTGAGGAAAATAGGCAACTAGCACATGGCATTTCATTAGACAGTTGTATATGCTTTTTCATCATGTCTTTACAGAACTTCCTGTTAGGTTTAATTTATTTAAGGCAAGAAAAAAATAAAATAAAGGAGTTTAGGCCAGTATTTTTTAATTAATTGATTTACGGGATTTTTTTTCAAGATTTTGGGTCGGGAGAACGGAATAAAAATAAAAATAAAATCCCTAAATTTGTTGAGTCGATAAAAAAATAAAAATAAAACGGACAATCTTCCAATATTTTTTTTTCTAATTTTTCCACACACAATATTCAAATTGAAATTCAATCATTTATGTCACTCATATCTCCTTTAAGTCATTTTCTCTTCTTTATTTTAAGAGCATTTCTTGTCTTTATTGGTTTTCCTGCTTGTAGACAGGATGCACAGATTGGCCTAACTATCCCATTTTCCTCCTTTAGTCTACGGATCTCCTCAGTGTCTTGAACCTCGGTGTCCCCACAGTGGAAGCAGACTTCCTCAAAAAGCTGAGTCACACCTAGAAATTAATATATGTATGCTGGAAATAAACTGAATAATTTGCTTTTCAGATTTGTTGTTTATGTTTCATTATATGTACACATCTTACACATTACATGTATTCATAGTTGTATGTTTTCAGCTTGGTTTATATACATATTGCTTAGCTTAGTCCTTTAGTACTCTTAGTATTTGCACTTTTTTCCTGTATATCTGTTGTATGTACCCATTGACTATTAACACTCCACTGTAGAATGCTAACCTGCATGTAACATATCTATATGGGTGGTGGTTTGCACATTACCATTTTAGTCATTAGCCAGGCTCCCAAAGTGTAACTGGACCTGGGGGTTCAGGTTAGCAACAGCTTTACATGAAATTATTAATACATCATTTTAAGTATATATACATTTATAAATACTAAATCTTTTCAGGAACATAAAAGAAGAAAATCTGAAACATAACAGCTCTTGATTTTGCAAGTTATTAAGAAATATAGTCTGATAAGTGGATCCTTTGAAACCACAGAACGCAACCAAGAAATATAATAGCAGACTCGGTTTGATGGAGTTGTCCATGAGTGGTTATGGCTAGTGCAACTCACTAAGAAGATTGGCTTTGCTATGCAAGTCTATAGTATATTAATACTTCAAGACACACTTGTATTATAGTTAAGAATACACTAAAAAATGAATATACCAGCATAATATGTGGCTTCCATCGGAGAAATGCATGATATCCCCTCCTTGACCAAGATTGTGTCCTGCAGATTACCTCCCGGAAAAAGTGGACAACCACATGTATAGAGTAACTCCTCTTGGACTCTAGTTACTGCTCTCTCTTCCAGAACAGAGAGTTTCTTTGCTGAATATATGACCCTCCTTTTGCCACACTCACAACAAATCACGTAACCTCTTACTTTGGCTGAAACAATTATTATTTTTCCCATAGAAATGCATATCTTTTTTAAATCATAATACATTGTCTTCTATTGCATTAAATCTTGAATGTCATTTTTTATAATAGTGATAATAATTATGATTGCTGATTAAAATTTAAAATGCCATACAACGATTCTTGGGCTTTAAAGTTTAATAGGTTCATGTAATCTTGCATTTTAGTATCATGATTGGATTTGTTTGTTTTATTGGGTTTTAAGTCACACCACCATGTCTTTATATCATATGGTGACTTTCAAGCTTTCATGGTGTAGGAAGACCCCAGGTGCCCCACCATACATTATTTCAGGCATGAAATAGATGGGTAGAACTAATGGCCTTCCGTTAGCTAGCTTGACAGCTTCCTCACAAGAAGAATTCTATATCCCAAGCAACGTTTCGAACCTTCATAAGTGAGGGGCAAGTGATTTGAAGTCAGTGACTTTAAAAAATCAGCCACAGAGGCCCCTATCATGGCTTTGCTGCCAATGGCCATCAATGTTTTTTTTTCTTCAAATTTTATTATATTAAAGTAGTATATACCTGAAGTAAGCAATTTCTTGAATTGTTTATCTCTCTGGGATTCTTGGGTAGCATCTTTTAGGCTAGGTCTGGCATTATCAGTTGTGAAAGTCCCATACACATCTGAGAAGTCCTTGTAAGTGGTATTATCACCTGTGACTGGATCTGGTACAAAGAAAAGTTCAGCAAATTGTTCTGCTGGAAGCCTTGGGGGGTTGATTGCACAGTATCCACAAGTATCACTTTGGCATTTCTTGATCTGAAAAATGTAAAACATGCATGCATTTATTAAGCAGGGTATGTAAACACGCGACTTATGACGTCATGACGTGTGCACCCTGTCAGTTGAAATATATTTTCATCAATATCTCTTTTAATATTGGATTGTTTCTGAGATATTATACACCACAAAATGTGCATTTGTGTCCGCTGTCCAGAAAGCTATTGCTCATCTAGTTTGTCATAGAAAATCAAAGCAAACATTTTGCATTTTTTTCCGGGAGACCACAGTCTCGGTTCAAAATTTATGCCGCGGTTTTCTATGAAAATACAAAGTCAAACTACACAAGTAATAGCTTTCTGAATAGCTGACAGATGTGCGCATTTTATGATGTATAATATTTAACAAGAGCTGTTCATAAAACAGCTCGCTCGACTTTTCTCAATGCTTGACTCATGATTTAAAAGCTTTGATAGTAGAAGACAAATTAGTCAATGAAATATAAAAGCCATGTGTGGAAGCTCTTGTGTATTATGTGCATGGCTAATGTTATAATAAATATAATCTTATAATTGTTATATTTTTATACATATAATACCTGGAACATATTATGCCTGCGCCGACTATGACTTTCCAGAAACTGGTCAATTTTCTCACTTTTCAGCTTAGACAGATTGCATGGGGTGATGTCCGGGTCAATGACTTTCAGCAGCTCCATTGTCTCTTCAATGTTCTCTAATGTTGATGCTTCCTGCACATGTACCTTCTCCCCTTTCCATTTCAGTTTTTTAAAGCGTTCCATGATCAATGTTCTTGGAGGTGTAAGAGACTCTATGTATTTAGCTTTAAGAGCTGCATTTTTGTGACAGCTGTTTCTGACATGACTTAAGCAATGATGGGATTTAGCCTGTAGTTCAAATTCAGGTGGCATTGGATGCCGTTCAAGAGCTACATTCTGTAAAGCAAGATTAAGCAGACTCATTATTCGTTCTGCTGGGTTATGGTAACTTTGGGACGGTGCAGTTCTAGCACATACAATCATGTCTAGATCAAGAGCTATGAACTCTATTAGGCTGCAAAGTTGCACAGACTTGTATGTTGTACGATGGTCAGGTCCACCGTCTGTATACCTTATTAATATAGGTTTCGACATATTCACCCCGTCCTCGCTATAACATTCGCGAACTATTGACACTGTCTCTGCACTATGTCTCTCCGGACTGGATGGCTCAAATATTTTATCTTTCACCGTCACAAAAACGGTTCCATCATAGAAACTGTCATCAGAGTTCTCGGGTATTTCGATCTGAAAACAGACAGAGGGAACGAGGCCAGCTAAATGAAAATCATGGTCTAAAGCAACAATTTTCCCTCCTGTTCCGACTAAACCTCCATGATGAGCCCGAACACCTGTGGACACCGGATGCCCTGGATTTCCGATGGGCACAATCGCTTTATCATCCAGACTCTGAAACAGTGAATATTCTCTCCACCTACAAGCAAAGCTTTTTAAAAGTTTGAATTGATGCCTGCCAAACCCAGAATCTTCATGCTGAACACGTGTGAGCCGTTGTTGAACTGCATATTTAACGTGAAAACGTCCAGTGTAGTTTGCAGCAGACTTGTTGTAAGGGTTTGTCGGAAAAAAATTGAGCCTTAACCATGACACAGATGGTGCAACAGAACCTGGTGGTAGCCTTTCGAGGATCTGGTTTCTAAGGTCCTCTATAGAAATAGCGAATGGTAGATACTGCATATCATTTTGCCTACGTTCATGCACAGCTGATTTTTCGTCAAGATACTTTTGCAACTCGTTCCAAAAAGGATCAAATTTTGGATCCTTGGGTCGTCCATTACTCTGCCTTAGATCAAATATCAAGTCACTATCTTGTCCTTCAAGAAGAACTTTGCATACACGGTAGTCAATATCCTCTTGCTCACCAGTAATAGGTCTGTGTTCATAAGATGTTAGGAACTGATACATACTTCTTAGAATAGCAGGCTGCACATCAAAACACTTCGAATATTTGTCAATAAAATCTTTGCGCATTCTTCTCGTGGCAAATTTCATTATTCCCCTTTGAGTTCAGTTACAAGTCTGACCTCTTCATCTACTTCTCTTTTTTTAAGGTCATGTGGAATCTTCCATAAAATGTTAACATTTCCAAGGTAATTACCATAACGGTAAACAAATAAACTTACACTAGATGTTAGTTGTATACCATGGAGCCACTTACGTCTATCCTCTTTGTCACTTGGCTCAAAATTACACAAATCAAGAGGTTTATAATAGTCAAGTTCCAAAACTGCTTGATTCAATGCTGCGTACCCTCGTTTTACAGCTAAAGTTTTTCCTTCAAATACCTGTATGCTCCAACTGTCATCCAGATTACGAATTGGTTCTGTTGATTTAGTATTTTCAGCTGTCCTTTCTTTCATGTCTGTCAAAAACTTGTAGTACTTGTTTACACCATCTACAAGTGAGACTAAAGCATCCTTGAACAGAGTGAAATTCTTGTTCAATATCCATGGAAGTAACAGTAGTTCTGAGATAGAGTTGACGTTCTCCTTCAGTTCTGCTGCTACAATCTGCAAATTATTTAAGTACATGTATATTCAATATCTGGTAAGCAACAACCACAAATAAACTTTGTATTAATAACTATTATTTTATATTTTTTTCTTTTCTAAACATTGACACATATTCATATCTTCATACATGTCATATGATTGAACACTAGGCTGTGTGTACAGATTTGTGTATTCCTTTTAGGTCTATGTGTCAGACCTTGATTTTTGACCTTTTGAACCACAGATGGGTGTGGTAGGTAGGTCTCATCAATGAGCATCTACATATGAAGTTTGAAGAATTATGTTGAAACATTTCTATTTTAGAGCCAATGTTTTTGCAAGACCATGGACGGTGTACAGCACACGGCAAACAATGAGTAGGCAATGACAATAACAAGACAAGCTAAAATATACACAAGAAAGAATCTGAGTTGTATCTCATTTCTATCAAATGTCATGAGACCTTTCTAAACCACAGAATGTAACGAAAATAGCAGACCAAGTTTGATTGGGTCTGTTTAGGAAGTGCAACAGCACACTCGTACCTTCTAGCACTAGCTTTAATAGGTGGTATTCTTTAGTAACAATAAGGAGCACACTCCATGATCTCAAATGACCAGTAAATATAACTACACAGAATCGAAGTATGGGGTGACTTTTTAGAGACGCCACACACACACACCTAACGACTATAATACAGAAATGCAAGTTGCTTAGTCACTTCAAAAATATACCAGGAAGTGATCTATTTGTATATATAAAATTCTAAAAAAAATAAACACAGATTTGGATACTAACTTGTGGAACTTTTTTATGTTGTTTCTTGAAGTTACGATACCCTTTTAAATCCTTGAACAGATCTGGTAGCTTAACTGCTCTTGAACTCAAACGATCGTGGAAAGGGTCCAAAGACCAGAAAAAATTTGTAAGCGTCCGGACAACCTGTGTTCCAATCGTGGCAGCTTGTTGTGCTGTGAAACCTATGTTATTGGTTTTCAATACATGGATGACATCATTATAAAGGTGATCTTTTTCATGTTTCTGCTCCCTGAAACAGACAATAGAAATGTGAAATGATATTATCATTTGTGGAAATGAGCAAAAAGGCATGGATACAAATGATTTTTCTCATACAGTATTTACAAGATACAGCAATAACTGTTGAAAATGGTAACTACATTCAGACATGGTGGTATATCTCATTGAGAGACATGCACATGTAGATACATGCACATGTACATGTATATAAATGACAGGGCTCTCGGTAGGATCTGAGAAGCAGGAGTCCATGGAATTCCTTACTGGAAAAAGTTGGAGTCCCAAGCAAAAAAAGTAGGAGTCCCAAGTAAAGTACTTAGAGTCAAAAATTTTACGAAACAGTCAAACCATGATCTATTTGACAATTTATGTTTACTGTCCATAGTCTCTCATTTTTATACCCTATTCACAATAGCTAAATGAAAAATATTCTTTGAATTCTTTTTGTTAATCCCATTTTATTTTCACCAGAAACAGACACTGTACTCTTATCTTAAATTTAAAACTGGTAAGAGAATATATTGAAATCTAGATTGTGACAATATGTAGCAAATGTAATCTGCAATTTATAATGAACACTTGTATTTTGTGTATATTATTGTTTATACATGATTTATTTATAATTTGACATTTACTCCTTATTTTCTTTCTTAATCACCGAGTTCATGCATTGTTGGCGACAAGAAAAACAGAAATTCATGGTATCTTCTGCTCGATAAAATTATGAGAAGCTTGGCCCAAGCCACTTTTTTTTTTTTGTTTTATGAACAACCTTCAATGTTTTGTGAACAACCTTCAATGTTTTGTGAAGGACAGACAGGCAAAAAACAATATGTATACTGTACATCAGATCACTCCAAGGGGCACAAAATTATTGTCACATGAAAATTGTTGAAACACTAGATATGTTGAAACAAATCATAACTTCGATCAAATAATTATATAGATTATAAAGATATAATGTTTCTTCAAAGTAAACAGAGGTTATTTGTAATAATTTGTTTCTTTCGAAAGAAACAAATTTTCTTTTTAATGTTATACATTTATCTGTCAATCTTACGTTGAAGTCATATCCCTCCCTGAGATGTATATGCTTAATGCCAGACTAATATCAACATAGTGACATAATTTGGCATAAAACATCACTGTATTTTATGACTGATGGTTTTTGCTTTTTCATGTCTTTTTACCTGTTTTGTTGTCCCGAGAGCTGATGGCAGGTATCTATCGACCTTTTTTCTGTCAAACTCCTCGGAGATGTAGACTGTCCAGCTTTTCTTGTTGGGGGAAGACCCCAGGTGTCCTTTCAGGCCTATTCATCACATGCAGGGGTAGAACCCCGACCTTCTGTAAGGTAGCTGGACATTATGATCGAGATGTGAAAAAAGGGACAAAAACTAATGCTACTTTAAAATTATATGAAACTCAATTTTTTACTGTTTATTAATTATATCACCTACTTTTCTGGTTGGTATTCTGTGTATGCCCTTTGGCATCCCATCATCACATCGAAGATATTTGTAGCGGGAGCATTGTTGTTTTCGTCAGCTATATTTCTTTTCTTTAAAATAATTTTAATATGTTTGTGTCCAAATTCATGTATGATGCTAAATGGAGTGTCCAAATCACACCGGCAGTTTACGTCATTTTCTCTTTCTCCGGTAAAAACACCACCCACACAAACGTCTTTGTTTTCATACAGACTACAAACTATTTCTCCCACGGTTGTCCGTAGCGATACTTTCTTAATCTGTTATTAAGAGAAGAATCCAAAAAACATTCAAACTTGAAAACGAAAAATGCATCCGTCGCCGCCATGCTTCTGAATTGCGAGATACACTTTAGAAATAGGGGTGTCCGGTTAATTACCCGTTGTTTTTAATAAGACTACTTCACGATAGTACACTGTATAACACCTTCGGTAAAGTGGTATAGTCCGATGAGTGAAACGGATATTACTAAAACATATACGAATTTATTTTTAGACGAAACCGTCAGTCGGCATCGGCGGACAAAATAAAAATATAGCGCCGGAAGAGTCATTTTATTTTTTTTTCACTTTTTGAAAAAATAGAGTCGGCGGGTTTGTAAATCAATTAATATAAAAATGCTGGCCTAATCTAGAAGCAGCTGTAGGTTCCATTACAATCGCTCTAAAAACCGTAATGCGAGGCGAAATGGCATCAATGACTGGCACTGACTTTGTGTCTATTGTTCAAGGCGTCATTGATGAGCTTCGACCCAAAGTTGCTGTGCTCCAAATTTGAAAAGAGGCCCTTAAGGAAGATGTTTCAGATCTTCAAAGTGAAGTGGCTGAGCTTCATCTCAAGGCAGATGCTGCAGAATAATATAGCCGCCATGTCAGCGTGTGTTTATCTGGTGTATATGAGGAACAGGTCGAGGTCCCTGAAACATGTTTTGAATATGGCTGAAGCGTTTGGAGTTTCAATAGCACTTCCTGATATTGCTTTGTGTCATCGGGTTGGAACCTAGAATGTCTATGCCTAGACACATCCTTTTCAAATTTGTATCTCGTCGGCCAGGTACTACTTTCAACAACAAATTCTTGGTGCATGGTCTACGAATGACACTGTATGTCAAAGTTATAAAGGATTCAAAGATCAGTGTCCATCGTATCTTCAGCCAAAAGGATGCTGTGCCATTCAAGCATTACTCGGTTCAAACAATCTATGAGAAGAAGACTTATTCGGCTGCAACAAATTTTGAATGGCAGTCACGCATGTGAATATAGCTAAAAACTCTTTTTAATTTAACTTATATTGACTATTTATACATAGTTCACAAGCTCTTTGTATAATCTAACTACCTGTATAGACAAAGCGTCAGGTTAAATTTAGAGGATTCATGCTTTGTTCGTGCTATGACGCATTGCGCAGTCATATGTTTATGTATCATTGACGACTTAAATTACTATCAAACAGTGTCAGCTTGTAATAATAGTATAATACTTAGTTTATTGTCAGGTGTAGCTTTTAATATGCTATTTTGTACGTCATCCGCCTGTCCGTCCGTCGTCTGTCCATCTTCCACAACTGACCTTAAAACATCTCCTATACCACTGGGTCAATTGCAATCATACCTACAGAAATGATACATGTATGGTTCTCTTTCAAAGAAATATAAAAAATGAAATTCTATACAGAACTACGGTTGCCATGGCAACTGGAAGGAAAAGGTTAAAATCCTCTTGTCAGAAACAACAAGACGTAGAACTTAGATATTTGGTTAATAACATCAACTAATAGACCTATACCAAAGTTAAGACTTACATAAAAAATAAAAAAAAAATATATAAAAAAAATGAAAATAAATAAATAAAAAAACATTTTAAAAATCTTCTTGTCAGAAATCATAACGCCTAGAGAAAAGATGTTTGATGTGTATGATTGTCTAGTGGACCTCTACCAAATTTTTTACAAAACATGGCCCCTAGATCAAAAATTGGCACCGCCCCAGGGGTCACTTGATTTTACAAAGCCTTATATAGGGAAAAAAAAAACTTTTAAAAAATTTTGTTGTCTAAAAGCTTTTATATTCGGTTGAAATCATCATCTAGTGAACTACTACCAAAGTGATAAAAATCGGGTCAGAATTAGCCCGAGTCCAGGGGTTACTTGATTTTACATAGACTGTTATAACAAGGACTTAAAAAATCAGTAACCATCAGGCCTTAAGGCTTAGTATGTATGATTGTCTAGTGCACCTCAGCCAAGTTTATACGATCGCACCTCGATCAAAATTGGCCCGCCCTTGGAATCACTTGATCTTACATAGAGTTATATAGGAAACATTTTTAAAATCATCTTGTCAGAAACTATAAGGCCATAAGTGATAAGAGGTTTGATGTGTATGATTGTCTGGTGGACCTTTACCTAGTTGATACATATCATGGCCCCTGAATCAAAATTAGCCCCGCCCAAGGGGTCACTTGATCATACATAGATGTATATAAGATTTGTTTAAAAATTCTTCTTGTCTGAAGCCACAAGGCCTAGAACTTACATTTTTGGTTCATAGCATCATTTTGCAAACCTCTAGAGAAGTGATACAAAACATGGCTTTTGGGTCAGAAGTGTTTCGAGCCCAGGGGTTACTTTATTTTACATAGACTTTAAAAAAATCTTCTTGTAAAAACAAAAGGCATAGAGTTAGGATGTTTGGAGTGGATGATTGTATCGTAAACCTCAACCAGGTTTATAAAAATAATGGCACTTGGATCAAAACTGGCCCCGCCCGAGGGGTTACTTGATCTAACAATAGTAATATACGGAAAAAAGGTTTTGTCTCAAAACAAAAGGCCGACATCTTACATATTTTGTTAATAGCATCATCTAGTGGACCTCTACCAAAATTATTTAAATCATGGCTGTTGGTTCGATATTGCTCCGGGCCCAGGGGTCACTTGATTTTACATAGACTTATATAGGAAGAACTTAAACAACATTCTTGTCAAGAACCATTAGGCCTTGAGGTAATATGTTTGGTGTGTATAATTGTATAGTAGACCTCTACCAAGTCTATACAAATCATGACCCCTGGATCAACCCCCCCCCCCCCCCAACCAACAAGGGGGTCACATGATCTAACACAGACTTACATAGGAAGAACTCAAAAGCGTAGAGCTCTCCTGCACTATTCTGAAGACCTACTGACATGAAATGTATCTCAACCGTTAGCTTGTAGCAACAGATTTCATCTTATACCTGCTGCAAGGAAATCGGCCAATGCATTACTGAGCTATAGTCGCGCACTTAACAGCGCAAATTCCCGCTTTCGCGGTACTTTCTTCCATTAAAATGCCTCTATATATGACCATGTTATTCGCCGCTTTTTTTTCTTCTGATTTGCACGTGCATACTTAATGAAGTTCTCTACAGTGCAGTCCTGGTCTACACTTTCTGGCACGGTATTGTCTCGGCGAATTTAGCTCGCGCTCCATCTGGCCCCACTGCATACTTATATAGTACACGTTAGATATATATGGTAAATTCTATACTAATACCCAAGTTATTTTTAATTAGCTCTCATTAGCAGCTTAATTTTCCTTGCTTGCAATTCATTCCTTTACATTTGCAATATGAAGCGTAATATCAAGTTTCTTTATTTGTCAGTCTTCGTGTCAATTACACGAAAACAGTCAAGTCTTGTTTTAACATTTTCTATCTTATTATACGGACAGTTACCATTCTCTCTGTTTGCCATTCACTAAAGAGAAATTGATGTTTGTTCTATAACGTTGCAAGGCAGTAACCCCTCACGTTCTCTTTTTCGTTAATTGTTTCTATAAATGAATTTATGGTGTCGTTTATTTTACTTTTTGACTGTGGATTTTCCCGATATGCTTGTTTCCACTTTTTTGTAGAATAATAGGAACATTTAATATTTGGAAGACTGAGAGTGCTCCAAGGTTCAGTTTTAAAGAGTTTAATACATTTATCACTCTTTACTTCCAGTACAGCGAAATATTTAAGTTAAGTTATAATATCCAGCTTAAAATCACTGACCTTTGGGTTGACATTTTTACTGAAAATATATTTTTATCTATTTATTCTAATTTCTTTGAAACAAGAATTATACAGAATCGAGAATAATAAAAATGATAGAACTATAAAAAACGCGATAGATCAGGGTACTACTTGTTATCGCCGTCCCTGGACGGCGATATATACAATTAACAAGATTTGAACAGTTTTGCCTGTACACCGTCTGCCTTTAGCCAATCAAAGCGAATAATTTCATATCACATGATAACAAAATGGACGTCAAAAATCTTCAGCAAGGGATGTGTAAATGGACTCGCCCAACCGCCATGTTTGTCGGGTTACTTATTCTTACAACTGAAAAATACCATCATCAATGTACAAACTCAGTACCAGTCTTCAGGCTCTTGCGGGATAACACAAGATAATCGCAATATTTTTTGCTACATGTCATTTCTAACTAGAGAATGTAGTCTAAATAAGAGTTTGTTTTGTTTGGTTTTTCCAAAACTTGCACTTAAAGAAAAAAAATTAAATGCTTGCTTCTGGTCGATTCTAATCAGGATACAAACTCCCCGCAGCGGTTACTTCCCCTGATCAGTTAAAGTAGCAAAGCGTGACGTACCCGGTGCGAGGAGTTTGATCAGGATATATCCGTGTTTAATAATTATATGCTTGTTTAGGGTCACGGCAATATCGTATTTTTTTACCTAAAATTTATTGTTTAAATTTTACATGTAATATTCTTATGATATTGAAGAATAGTATCTAGCTTTTGTTAAGTAAACATTATTTTAGTAATAAATAAAGTAAAAAGCTACGCAAATAGCTAATTATGCGTAGACTGGTTTACAACAAAGCAATATTTACAAGGTTTTTAATGCTGCAAATTTTAACATGATGTATAAAGATATTGGCATGCTTTCAAAAATAGCCCAGCTACAATAAAAACCAAAATGTATACTTCATCTGCTTTATTATTTCTGTGTGAAAATGATCAGATATAACTTCGCTTTTCACTGCAAAGCATGTTATAAAATTATCAAATCAATGAATACATTCATCTATGGATAAGACGTCATACATGGCTGAACGGCGAATTCAAGCATTTTTGGAAATGCTAATACTTGTTCTTATCACTTCAGCACTTTATGTAATAAAACTTCGACCATGTCCTTGTAACACATTTCAACACTTGCAACAGTGGTACACTTACACACTTGCGTCAGTAGTATTAGCCGTAGAATGTTAAATAGCATGCAACTGATATAACACTTACTATTATCCGATTTTGTTTCCAGACACATTATCGGTAATTAATCAATTAGTCTGAAATGTAGTATCCTACAATCTTTAATCTGTCACGCACTCAAACAGTAGTTCCATTAGTGAATAAGCAAAAAGCTCTACTGAATAAACAGCTATCATCTAGATCATGTGGCAAGGCATACTGAGTTAGGAATAAAAAAAAACTGCCGTCTTTTTGTACAAAGCCGTCCTTACATGGGTATATATTCCATAGTATGAAATTATCAGATTAGTAGATATTTTTTTGCTTCTAATATATACCGTCATTTATGGGTTTATGTAGTCATCGAAAATACTCACTACACATGTTTTAAGTCTTTCACTCACCTTATTTTAAAGTAAAAAACAAAACAAAACAAAAAACAAACAAATAGCTATAGTAGAGAGTAGACCTCAACCTCCAAAGTATACAGTATTGAACCGATATCTACTCGCTTTTTATTGCTAAGGAAACTTCAAATCCTAGAAACCTTATTAAGAAAATCTCATTTTGTCATGCACGTACAGGGACACAGTAAGAGATTAAATGGAATACGTTGAAATATTTAATACATTTATATTGCATATTCGTAAAGAAAAATTTGTATCCGTATAGAATATTTATATAAGATATGCCGGACAAACTTGTGAGATCATGTGCGTTTATTGACTTTAAATGGGGGCATTACAAAGCAATGAGTACAAACGAAAATATAAATTGAATAGTTATTTATCTTCTTTTACAATGTAAGTATAACATAATATGCAACTGAAATGTAAACCTCGAACATTGCAACGTTTTATATGCTTTAGTAGATGTTAACCTGTCCTAAACTTTCAATATTAGCATTTAAAAGCAGATGAATAGAAGCTCGAATGTTATATGGGGTGTGCTCGTAACGGCTGTTCTGGACAGTGTGCCTGAACAGCTTACGAACAAAACGGAACAGGAAGTAGAATTTTAAAGATGGCCGACAAAGCAGCTGCTGCACATTTGATATTGGAAGAAGAAAACGAGCTTCAGTTGTTACCTGTAAACAATGAAACCATGGTTTGGACAGCAATCTTTTCAAAAATACTGTACGTTATTTATAAGTTTTTACTGTTACTCTGCATTTATAAAATGTATCAAAGAATGCATATTTTCTATACAGTAATCTTAATTACCGAAAAATATAGATTCTAAAATATATTATTTCAGTAAAATGTCCAATTCATAATTGCTTGTTATAAATTTTGTTAAATTACCATTTTAAGATACATGTAAGTTTTAGTTTTAGTTCCATGCTGTCTGTATTTTTCAGTGAACCAGAAGAGAAATCACGGATAAGGGGCTATGTAGAGGAAGATGTTCCACATTATACAGATGAAGACTTAAGAGCTATGTTTTGCATGGCACTCGGACATTTCATATTCTTTAAGATTATATCAAAGATTTTCCCGAATTTGTACGATCAGGTCCAGGAACAAGAGACCCTATTAGTGTTTAAAAACAACTTCGTATAATTTTGTGGTATGTTGGCTGAACAGATACTGTTAGAAGAATTGCAGATCGTTTTGGTGTTGCAGAATCTACAGTTGTAGGTTGCAGGGACAAAGTTATTGCAGCTTTGTTGAAATTGAGAAATAGGCTTATTACTTGGCCTAGTGCTGAGGACTTAACGCAAGATGAACAGAAATTTGCAAGAAGAAATGGGTTTCCGGGAATTTTTGGCTCTATTGATGGAACACACATAGAAATTAAAGCTCAGACAGAAAACCCACAGCGATATGTTAACAGAAAAAAATTTCACTCAATACAGCTGAAGAGTGTGTATGTCGACATAATACGCAATTGATGTATTTGTTTGCTACCCCGGAAGCGTACATGATGCCCGTGTATTACGAAACTCTGACCTCTGGGAAGATGGGCAGGTAAAGTGTAATGATGTATATCATATATTGGGTGATGGAGCATATCTTTTGCGAAAATGGCTACTTACATCATATTAAGAAAATGGACGGTTATCTCCACAGGAAAAGAGATATAATCACTATCATTCTAGTAACATGGTAGTGATTTGCATTGCTGAAATCAAGGTTTAGAAGTTTGCGTTATATTGACACTACATCTGTTTCAACAGCTGTAGATATAATAATGGCTTGCTGTATTCTGCACAACTTGTGCTTAATTGAAAATGATATATTAATAGACAACTTTGTCGAAAACTGTAATAATGTAATTACAGTCGTTAACTTGAAAGACCAAAATGCTGAAAGTGTGTTGAAAAGGGATCGCATTGCAAGAAATCTGTAAGATATGTGACTTTTAAGTTTAATTAGTAAAAATATAAATGAAGTTTAGAACTACATGTCTCGTGCACTTGGTTTAAGCAATATTTAATGCTCTAGATGTGCATGTAAAAAGTTTTTATTTATGACAGAACTTTGTCAGGAAACTCGGGGTATTGTATTTGTTTTATATGAAATCCTGTATTCAGTTTCTTAGGTCATATCATGATGTAATCTTGAATGTCATATTGATTTGTAATATTCATTAACACATGCACAAAATATATCATTAATAATTTCTTTCTTTTCAAAGTTAATGTTCAAGAAAAAAATGCAACTTCTACTAGGTTAACTAACGTTTTGTTTTTACTTCACATAGTTGCTACATAAGGCTCATCAAGAGTCGTTCACTGAGCTGTTTGTCTTAAAGGTCATGTGACACGAATTTTTGACCTCGAAATTTTTATATGAGTGAAAAATATATATCAAACTATGACTGTTTTACAAAATTCCGCAGGTAATTTTCATTTTAAAGATGTTTTTATAGCAAATTAAAATCCACATTTTACGCACTTCGTCGCGCGCACCTGTCACGAGCGAAACCGGAAGTGACGCACATTTATCCCTTGCCACTTTACACAGCTGCCTGGATTGTTATTAAAAACTTTAAAATTATGATGGAAAGTGAAAATGTAGACTGAATATAGTAAAACAACAAAATTGAACAAGTTAAGCTAACATTATGAATATACATTGAAGATTTTTTAAATAAACAATTTTGAAATTTTGATGGAATTACGAAGCCAATGAGCAATATTATGTAGAGGCTAGTTTAATCAGGGTTGTAGAATTAAAAGATACATCAGTGAAAATATCTAGACTAAGACATATTTTTCAAGTAACTGATCCAAAAAGATTTTGAACATGCTTATTTCTAACCGATGCAGTTTGTTGGAAGACTTGGTTTACTAACTCCAATCGAGAGATTGTTTTCCATAAAAACATTCTCCTTACAGTGATGTGTTGCTTATTTGTATGTGGTATATTTTGCCTGAGGTACGGGTAAGTAATCTTTGACTAGATCTATGATATTTTTTCATTATAAATGCATATCTTTTATTTTTGGCTTATTCATTCTACATTTTTTTGAAACCAAAACAATAATGATAAAACAACAAATAATATGAAGAGGCCCTAAAAACTATGTCAAAATCATAACACAAACACATTGTTTTTTTTTTTTTTTTTTTTTTTAAAATAATTTGATCACATTTAGAAGTCGAATGTATTTATTTTTATTATAGATAGATCCATTACATTTAATTATCTAATTAAAATATGTATCTGCATGGAAGCTTCTTAAATAAAAATTATTCAGACATGTTAATTGAACAAGCTATTACATAATGTTTTCACAAGTGTGACTGATCAAAAGTAATACAATCAATTTGTAAGATCACTTGCCATAAAATTTTGCTATTTGTCTCAACTTTGTCATTGATTGGGTCATAAAAAAGTTAATTGCTTTGTTTTGACAGCTATGCAGAATATACAAGGGTCCCATTTGGGCAGGTTAATTTGCATAAATCCCACAGTATAAGGCGTGATTTATGGATCTTTGACATTTCATTGGATATTTATTTATAAGCAGACACAACTTTCTACTTGATGGACATGCCATATCATTATTTTTCAAACAATATCCCAACGTGAAAATACACTGTAGTGTTAATTTCCATTCCAGTGAAACAAATGTTAACACATAAGATCACCTAAATTCACTTCAGTTTTACTACACTTAAATGAAAAAGAATTTGTTTATGACGTTAACATCAAGCGAGGAAGTGTTACGCAGCTTGTAAAAACGTTGAGGGATAGTTTTTTTTATAGAACCACAACATGGAAGAAATTGGAATATTTATTAATATAATAAGGTAAATTAACAACCCGTTCTCCCGGCACAAAGTTTGAATTTACTTATAAAAATCGAGAAGTAATCACATTATTTTATTTAATTTACAATTTATAGCATGTTATTTTTATAAGTGTGTCTTTATCGTGTTTCTTGCACTTCTGGTTTAGTGTTATTTTTTTCATTTAAAACGGATGTGTTATGAGCAGTGTAATTCTGCACTACTGCCTGGTACAGTAGGGATAAATCTACGTCACAGCCAAAAATTGCGGCGGAAACTACCGATGTCGAAACGGAAACAGCCGATCATCAAAAACACTTTTTTTCTTATCAAAAGCAATATTTTCATAATTTCGCAGTTTAACCATTTTAATCAGTACATTATGATTATTTTGAATAGACAAAGTTGCTATAGTCGTGTCACATGACCTTTAAATTGGACATAAATCCAAGTCTGAAACAACTGGACTATTACGGTGTTATTCTGTGAATGTGCAGTACTTTGAATATCAGCGGATGGATAGCCTTTGAATAGACTTTTACATTGAATATAAAACTAAAGACATTATATTTAATTCTATTTTATTTTAACAATAAAACATCTGAATGTAATAAAGAATTTTCTTTGATATGATTGGTAGACTTAGTTTTTCATCCCACTGTCCACTCTTTAATAACTGACCTTGGTACAAAGACAAACACTTTAATGTAAAGTCATTCTTAATTCTAGTCTCTAGAGTGTTCACATCTTTGTCTATTATGTGTTTACTTTAAAGCCTTTATTACCAGAATACATTACCAAGGTTTTAACAAACTTGGTAGATGTCTTTAAAACAGTGCAGCATAGTAAATATTTAGGCTGCATGGCTTGTTGTTTCTGAAAAGACAACTGTTACAATGTTCCCTATATAAGTCGAAATAAATGTAAAATAGAGGGACCCCGAGGATGAGACCAGTATAGACCTTGAGGAAATGCTATACACAAACTTGGTAGAGGTGTACTAGATAATACTATAAACAATAAGATATGGACTTTGTGGATTCTGACAAGAAGCTTTTTAACTTATTATTCCTATACAAGTCTTTTTAAGTCTATTTTAAGTCTATGTAAAATCAACTGACCACCGGGACAGGGCCAATATTGACCATGATTCAAGCAAAATGGTAAAGACTAGAATTATGAATGAC
Organism: Cyclina sinensis; assembly: GCA_012932295.1. Lineage (NCBI taxonomy): Eukaryota > Metazoa > Mollusca > Bivalvia > Venerida > Veneridae > Cyclina > Cyclina sinensis. Next base: position 18,149,678 of record JAAONU010000009.1, read on the forward strand.
TTTACATTTAAGTTGTCTTTACTGATTGCCATGGCAAACAATTTCAAAGTGAGTCGAACAAACTATGATATCACAAAAAATATCATATTGTCATTGTCTATGACACAAAATATAAGAAATAAATTATTACATCAGAACAAATACTTTTCATGTAAGTTGAACGAACTTGTTCATTTTATCACAAAAACTGATAATAAGATCAATGTAAATACTTGGATGTCTCCATTGTCTATGGCACTTGAGACATTTTTTGACATATCAAAAATAAAATCAAAACAAACAATTTCAAAGTGTGTTGAACAAACTCTGTCACAAAAATATCATATTATCATTGTCTATGAAATAAAATGTAAAAAATAAAATATTACATCAAAACAAATAATTTCATGTAAGTTTAAGTAACTTGTTCATTATGTCTCCATCGTCAATGTTACGTGAGAGCTGTCAGTAAGACAGAACATTTGACTAAATACTGAATAGCAACAAAAAGGTTTAATGTCAAGAAAATCAATACATTTCAAGATTTACAATAATCTATGTTTAATGGGCAGATAATTCCATGTGGCTGCTAGAGTTATAAACCTTTCCACATATGGTTTGGGTGGTGATATCGAACTATATTTGAATTATGAAGTAAATTCTTCAAGAAATGAACTTATTTTTAAAATATTTCAATTAATCATGTATATTTTAAATTAAAAGTGGAGATGATTATGAAAGTATTGTTGCTAGAGTTATGAACCTTACTACATACAAGTTGGATTATGAAAAGGAACACATACTTGAAGTTTGATCTAATCCCTTCAGAAACAAAGGTGTTATAGTTTAAAGGGGAGACATTTCTGAAAATATTGTTGCTAGAGTTAGGAACCTTACAACATATGAAATGGGCGATAATAAGGAATATATATTTGAATTTTGAAGTGAAACCCTTTAGTAATTATATAATTTACATTAACAAATATTTTACTGCACTAAAACTGTTAAAAGAAGTTGGGACACAGATTATAGCTATGGTGGCTGATTTATGCCATGATTTCGTGTCTTCGTGTCTTGGTCCCTCAAAAGTCGAAGGCCAAGACACGATAATATGCTCACCTATCCAGTTTTCGCCTTCGACTTTTGAGGGTGCCGACACGAAGACACGATATATTTAAGATGAAATAACGATACTTTAATAGACACTAGATTTTCTTCTGTAAAAATATTGTGTAGGTGGGTCGAAATATTAATCTCGGCGCCCTACATTTATCATGTCTTTGCGTCAAAAGGCAAAATGTGAAATCACGATAATTGGCCAATTTATTGAGTCTTTGTGTCATCGTGTATGTACCGAAGACATGATATTGAACAATATTTTGCGCATGTTTACCGGAGATGAAGACACGACAACACAAAACATTGTTCAATATCGTGTTTGGCAAAGACACAACGACTGAAAGACTTGACAAATTGGCCAATTATCATGTCTTAGTCTTTCGCCTTTTGAGGCGATGACACAACGACATGATAAATATAGGGCGCTGACACGAAGGTTTCTACCCGCCGACATCATATTTGTACAAAAGAAAAGCTTGTGTCTGAGCCTATTAAAATATCTTATTTCGTCCAAAATGTATCGTGTCTTCATGTCGATGCCCTCAAAGTCGAAGGCGATGACTCGATAAGTGAGCATATTATCGTGTCTTCGCCTTCGAAGACAGAAATGGTAGAAATCAGCCATCAGGATAGCTCTCCATATTCAATGTATTGTTGAGATCAAAATGAAATCAAACAATTTCAAGTCACATTATCATACTCAAAAACCTCATCATAGGAAATTGTCAAAACACAAAAAAATCAGGATGATCCAATTTCTATGACTATGACTTGAAAACTCTAATTATAAATAAAAACGAAACATGTTACATAATTATACGTAACACACAAACAGCAATAACTCATTAAGTGATAGGTACAGAGTAATAGTTCTTTTGTATTGTACACCTTCTCAAATGAGATACATTTTGTATATCAAACCTCCCTTGAAGTTTCAATTTGATAGCTTTCCTATATCGTCTACTGGTTCAGCGCCTAAATCGTGACAGTGCCTAAATATTCAGACACCCAAGTGAAGAGTTACACCAACCAGTATATTTCATGAAATGATAACACTTGCGATAAAAATTTTGCATTTAAGTCATAACCAAGGCAACAAGATTGTCAAATAAGTTTTATGGACAAAATATGCCGATAAATTATTTTTATTCAATAGTCAATAATACTCAATATGTGCATGGGAATAACTGAAAGTAGCATCCTGCAAATATCATGTTTACAGTATAAATTTAATAAATTGAAATGAATCATTTGGATAAGTGTCTGAATATTTAAGTGTTAGACATAATTTTCATGGCGTTTAGTCGCATGATGCAATCAACTGATAATTCATAAAAAGCACTGCTCGTAAATAATGTTTTAGTAAAGGCTTGTACCCATCAATTTTCATTCCAAGTTTGAAGTTCTTACAATATGTAATGACGCAGTAATTTCCTTAAAACCTTGAAAAGTGTCCAAATTCCGACCCTCGCCCGGTAAAGAGTTATGATCCAGACCAAATAATAAGTAAGAAAATGAACACAGGGCAATGACAATAACTCAAAAAGCATCAGGTGCATGATAATGCTTGAGCACTGCATTTTCCTCAATGAGACAATCCTATGAACTTTCATAGTCTAAAGCTATTACCAAGATAAAGAAATGGTTACAGACGCAAGCTCGTTACTATGGGGTGTAAACAAACAATAATATATAATGACATAAATATAGACAATAGACAACACGTCTCGGACTCACGATACCATTTCTTAGTTATCAAAAATTCTAGGGAATCCGAATTCCTTGAACTTATGTACGTTAAGATTGGTGGTGAAAAATATAAAGTAAGTACAGAAAATGCTTATATTTTAAGTTATGAATAAAAATATTGATATCAAACCAGATTGTGGACATCTATGGGCATCTACTGCCTCTTTTGTAGCGAAATATATACCGCATCCACATTTAAGAAATTTCCGGCGGCCATTTTTGTTGTTGTATTCACGTGACTGTTTTCGCTGCACCACCCCTTTGGCGGGCACAGGTGGAATATGTTCCGAACACTGTTCCGGTGTGTTCGTAAGTGTACTCCATTGCCCGAATTGTGCAGAAGAAGGTTACGAATACACCCTAGCTGTGAGTAAAAAGGTTCAAGAAGATTACGAGTAGTCAAGATTGGGCACATAATAGATACTATAAACAGATTATGGACATCTTTTTCACAACACCTTGTGGAATTTTTAAGAAAAATGTATAGGCGTACCTATCTATATTTGTTTTGATTATTCTCCTTTCAAAATGCCAAGTACTGATGTAAACATATAGACACGCTCATATATTCAAAGGTCCATGATGGTTTGGTTAACATAATTAACTATTGTTTCGACAAAATAACATTGCATGTAGACATATTAAGACGAAAGTTTGACAGGTCATTATGTGGGGTGTAACATAACATAACGATGTATTTAAAGTTGGCATATTCAATTGTCATAAGAACCTATTTATTTAATGTAATCAAGCGTTATTTCACATGGCAATTTGCAATGCGCTAACATGAAACAGCCATGGTGTTTTATCAAATTTCAAAACCTTTTTATTTCACACTTGAGCACTAAAGAAACAACGAGTGTTTCCATTCAGGTCGTCAAGCTTGACAAGGCAAATGTGACTAGGTACACACAATCTCCATAGAAATATTATTCTGATTGTTAAAGTTAAATAAAAAACACTTTGTTTTATAAATAAATAATTTAAGTCACTCGCAGCCATAATCACTATAGGGAATATTTCGTCTCAAAACCACATGCCAAATCAAAGATACAATGTAAATTATTGCTGAACTAAATGTTCTTACCCATTTCACTTTAATGTACAACATAAATTTAATTTAATGTCATTAATTTGTGCTGATATAGTACGAAAAGTTTGGCTTTTCTTATTTTGCTTCGCAACAGACATGTAGGAAACACTCCCGTATCTGTTCTATATTTCCTTTCTCTTGAAGTACTTGTTTTTTTTAAGTTATTTTCTGTCTATGATTTAACTTTTAGTATTCAAATAAAGTGAAAGAGTTCACGATTTAGTATCTAATCTGCAAGCATAGTAGAGACAAATATTCAATCCAACCTAAATTAGGTGCTTAGGGCGGATTTATTGACGCACATTGTGAAGTTAACTATGCATCTTAAGACGTAAGTCTGTGGATTCAGAAGCATTTCTCGAGAATGTCATTAGAGGAAGGAGCCGAATGTCAAAAAAAGTATTGTAGCTTTTATGCTTCAATATATTTATGATTACAGGCAACGCGCTGTTAATAGCAATTAGATTACAAAGTGCTTAGCACTTTCTCGTAATAGTTGAATTACGTCAGTGCAAGGCTTCCTATTGTAAATCAAATTTATGCTGAATTGTAAAGCCAAAGTTAGATTTCAACAGTTGTTTTTGATGAAGTATTTCATTACAGTAGCTATAAAGTGTGATTGAACGTGTCTGTGTTTTATATAATCAGGCTGAAATTTAGCCTAGATTCAAAAATTGATTTATTTCCAATCAGATACAGTTCAGAAAGATAAATGGTTCCGTAGATCGACTGTCTCTAAGTCGCTATTAGTTTTAGGGCGGTTGATCTGATACCATATAATTTCGTACGAAGAAAGTTGGAACTATTTTGAGATGAACAGTTTCAGGATTCTCCAATATATATTTCTTTTCATTTTAATCTAAATATATATTTAAGAAAATACCATTCTAATTCTTTTACCAGTATTAGAACATTAAGGTATCACAACTAATATTTCATTTGTTTTAGTCACGATGTTCTAATGGCTCTGTTAATCATAAAACGCGTACTATGAATTCAGAGTAATAAAACCGAATTATAAAGGTAAACTCAGCTTGGCTTGAAAATCACTGAAAAGTACTATAACAATTTCTTTTGCAATAACAAAAAGTTCTAAAACAGTTTTATACCAAAGTGCCCAATTACCTAAATTAATCTCATCATTAAAATATTCAGGATTTGTTTGAACTTAATTACTAAGACGAACTCTGAAATATTTTCAGTATAGCTCATCATAGCCTATCTGCTTCTTAAGAAAATTAAAAATACAACTGCCCATTTCTTTAATACCACTTTCCCTTATAAGTAGAGATGCGTTTGTTTCCTCTGATACTTCATATTGGAGTATTCATACTAGCACTGATGTTAAGAGTTGTGCTCTGTTAATATGAACTATGTTTTAGTAAGTTTGAACAAAACTGTACTCTGGAAACTCCTTCGTTTATAAGTAGTATCATCAGATTTCAAACAGATAAGAACAAGTGCTGAAAATTCTCATGATAAATGTATATTAAAATTAAACTGTAGCAGTGATAAATTATCATCTGGTTTATCAGAATATGATATGTCAGTTAACTAAATTATACAGCAATGGTCTAGATTGTTCTCAATAGTTTAACGGAGGGGAGCTCATTAATTAAGTTTAAAATTACTTGCTTTCTTTGAATAAAGCTGAATTTGAATGCTTCTTAAACTTGCTACGCCTCATTGAATTGCTCTGTTTTAAAGGTTGCTCCTGTTCATTGTATGGATTCATTTATCATTCTGCTACGCCTCTCAAAAACCAGTGGACTCACTGCAATAGTCCGCTTCCATTTTTTATATGTTTTATGGACCCGGCTTCTCAAATTACGTCGTTCTGATCTGCTAAGGAGCGTTTATCATTTTTCTTTACATGGTGGTTGTAAGACTGAGCTTGTTTTTGATTTATTTGAAGCTGCTATGGTGCCGACACAACATTAAATTGGATTAACAGATCAGCTTCTTTTAAAGGATTCATTGGTGGTCTCGAACATAAAATTCATTAATTTAATATTGATGATTAAATAAATATCCTCTGAAAAGAGGTTGGTATGTTCGTCATTTTGTGCGTATTTTGCCCTTTTTTTTGGTAGAATGGAAATGCGGTGGCTGTAGAACTGTTTACGGGCAAACACACTTTATTTGTAAAATTAAACGTATTATGTTCATAGTCGTGGCATTGTTTCTGCATAATGTTTACAACTGTTATAACGTTTTTGCCTCTACTCAAGTTTGATAACTTACATTCCGGTTAGTTGTCTTAAAAAGCTATTGACATGATATCATTAACAGTGGTAAGCGTCTTTGAAAATTGCACGTCGCCGACTAGCACACGGAACATACTAAATGAATCTCTTTCATTACGGTTAAAACGCAATCATGAAAAAAAAAAGAAAATAAAAAGGCAATGACGGCCCTGCATCGCTCACCCGACACCCGAGTTCTGGCTTTTGACCATCAAACTTTATATATTTATCACCTAGACAAACACTTTGACTAAAAATAATGATATCTGATTTCAAAACGCGGCTTCTAAAGTGTTTGCAAGATTTTCGTTTGATCTAAGCCAGTGATTTTTTGACACCAGATTACTTCCAAACGTTGACTCTAGAGCGTTACCAAGATGTTCCTTGGATTGAAGCCAGTAACCTAAAATTGGATCCAAGTTGACCAATATTTGAACTCGACTTAGAAATCATCAACAGACTGTCAAGATTGTTCCTGGATTTAAGCCAGTGACATCAGACAATTCATATTCAGTCGCGATTTAGAAATCACAAAGAAAAACATTTTGACTAAACATTATGATATCTGAGTTCAAAATGTGTCATGTAGAGTACTGACAAGAATTTCCTTTGATTCGGCGTGGGTACCACGGTCAATAGGCGCAGTATCGCTAAGGCGAGCTAAAATAAATGCCACCACAAGTGTCGGCTTTCGACATACTAATTTTGATTCAGTTATATTTTACATGTTGAGCAAGAACAAGAATATCTTAACCTCTTTCTAGTACATGTACAATGTTGTACATGTATATTCATGACCTCTTCGTACAGACTCATGTAGAAAAACTTGTTTCTGACCAATAACCTGAGAACACATGGTTCCAGATACTTGAAATTTGCTAATTGGTTGGGTATACTACCGCTTGCAAAACTGATTAGAGTTTACACAGTTAGGTAAAGAACGAGACTCGTTGTTACACCTGTCAAAAATCAATAAAAGCGCCGCCCAATGTGTTTCTTTCAAAGACGGCCTTTTACTTGTCAATAGTGTCATTCTAGTGTCATTCTGTGTACGAAATGGATAAGCGGTTAGGAAAAAAAACGAGTGAAGATTTCCGGTAGCAACGCAGCGACAATTACGACACAGCAACTTTGGCCCCGCCCAGACACATTTTTTCTGGCTGCGAGTAGATTGCAAGACGCAGTTTTATTGACAGGTATACCTGAGAAAACTGCCTCGCTGTGATATGATGATCAGTAAAGTGACATTTTAAGCTACTGAAATAAAGAACAGAACAGAACAGAAAGTTTATTTTGACGTATACAAAGTACATAGTCAATTACATAATACATTCATTCATACATACATACATATATACAATCACAAAATCAATGGATAGTCTGCAAATTTCTTGAAGGTGAACAATTTAATCTATTTTGTTTCCTTCAGTATAGGATTTGACATAATCAGTTTAACATATATTACATAGTTTAATATTGGGTAACTAAATATAACTAATCATCTACTAAATTAGAACTGTACGGTTGACCAGAAACATCCATATAACACTATTAGGCTTATAATAAATAACATCTTATTTACAACCTCAAACTATAAACATACATATATACAAACTAACACAGTCTGGTTGACCAAAGCAACCATATACACACTAACAGGCATATAATAAATAGCACGTTCAATATTTCAAGACAATTTTACACTAATCCGTAATATTAACAATCGAATTTCTTATAGACATTGCGTTTTTACAGTATAACCCTAATTTATAAAGAGCAGTCTTATTTTCTGTTTGTAACAATTCTAAAAACTTATATACACTTGGTTTGATATAATAATATTTTGCTATAAATTTTTTACGTAAATCTGAATAGATAGGGCATATAATAACAAAGTGGTATTCATCTTCTAAATCTAGTGAATGACAACATTGACAATATCTTTCGTTTCTAGGTATTCTATTTCTGGCATACCTTCCAGTTTGAATTCTTAGAGCATGTGCTGAAATTCTTAATCTAGTGATGTAACATCTTAATGAACTAGGTAAAATATCTAAATATGCTTCGTATCCAAAAACATTTTTAAAGTTTTTATACAAATCTAACACTTCGCTACTTCCCTTATTTACATTCCATCCTTGTATAAAACAATCTATCACTCTCTCCTTAAATATATATACAAAATTTTTATCAATAGCGCATGGATTGTCCCAAACATATGTAAATCCGAAGTTACATAATAGAGCTTTAACATTGGTCACCCAGTTTTTAAATCCTTTGTTACAATGTTCCAATGACATTAAATAAACACGATTTAATATAATATTGTCACTATTTATTAGTCTTAACCAATATTTTATCATGGCTACATAACGCTTAATATACAATGGGTATCTGCCCAATTCACCGTACACACCAACAGAACAAGTACTATTTCTAACCTTTAATAAGTGTTTGCAAAATTTCAGATGGATTCGTTCAATGACTTTTGACTTTGTATAACCCCAAATTTCTGCTGCGTAGTTTAATATCGAACCAACAAATGCATCGAATAATTGACATAAAACTTTAGGCCTTAACTTAATCTTTTTACAATTAATCATTAATAAATTCAATGCCTTAAGAGCCTTTCCAGTGAGATATTCCTGATTTAGCGTAAAATTTCCAGTATAATGAAAAACAGTTCCTAAATAGTTAAAATCGTTCACTACCTCTAGCTCTTTCCCATTATATGTCCAATGTTCATTTAACAATAATCCCCCTCTTTTTCTAAATACCATAATTTTAGTTTTTTCAGTATTAACTTCTAATCCCCATTTACTACAATAATCATACAATAGGTTTAAATTTTTCTGCAATTCCTCCTTTGACTTTCCTAAAATTACCATATCGTCTGCAAATAATAACAACTGAAATAAACATCGTAACGTAAATTTTTATTGCGTTCCAAATACGTGAAACTCTAATCAGTTTTGCAAGCGGTAGTAATATGTCGAGTAGACGCTCTAGATTAAATGTCTTACTCAAAAGAGCACTCAGTTTGAAGTGGTTTTACGATTAATAAAAGTTCACAGGGTAGTTTGACATAATGTATAGATGACTTTTAATTTTTAAGGGTCCATATAGTCAAAGGATAGCCCACAGGGACACGCACTGTTAATGTGTGTAGATCAATTTCTGAGAAAACAACTACGTTCAGGACCATAAAACGGACAAAGGTTGGTTGGAAATAATGTGCTGATGACTTCGTTTTTTTGTACCCAAAGAGGCAAAGGTTAAGCTCGCAAGATATCGCGCTTTGAAGCGCTTTCCGGTTCACACCTACATAACAAATGTTTCCGAGACTTTTAAACTTTACTCTGTGGTTTGACATGATGAGAAGACGACGTCTTTCAATTTGTGTCAACAGAAGTACTGGTCAAGCTCAAAAATGTCCGCACTGTTCCGGTCAATAACTCTTAAATTATTGCTCCCAGGATTTTCAAACTTCGCATAAACAGTAGAATACCATGATTTCAAACGGAAAAAGAAATTCATAATCTGTAACTGAAGAACTTCTGTACATACATTCCACAAACGTTAAGGTTTGCACGGTGGCTATTATTGTGTTCGACTGCTGTACTTAAATTTCAACAAAACTCTTTGAAATTAAACTGACTTCATGTAATATTCTTGAACGTATACCAGAGCATCGCTGAACGGTGCAATACACGCCCGTTAGGTATCAAAGAAAAACGCGAAAACTGCAGATCAGGAAAATCCATAGTAAAAATCACAGCCTGCATACACAGGCAAAAAGAAGAAGAAAAAATAGCATATATTTATTTATAAATCAGCCTTAAAAGTACAAAATGTAGGCATTCCTGTTCAAATGTTTTTGTTCTCAAGCTCAAAAGCAATTTGAGTTGTTGCAAGACACTGCTTTCAACAAAAATAATTAAAGAACAATATCTCTGCATATTGAGCAACTTAGAGCAAGGTATGGGGTGTTTTTAGTTCTTTTCATTTCCATAAAACTTTCATCTAATATCCATGTTGAAGGTTTAAAGACAGATGCTCCGTACAATATTGATAATAGAAATGATAATAAGTATTTTCGCCAGGTTTAGTAATGGTTCTATAAGAGCGGTCAAGCTTTGTTTTGCCAAATCTCATAACAACTTTGACATTTCTCAAGCAAGATGGCTGGATCAGGAACAGGCCGATCTAATTGATAAGCATATGAATATTTAATTTAAATTTGATAAGAATTGTTCGGGCTAATGATAGGACAAACTCCAGGCAACAATAAAACCGCACGCAGTGGAGAGTAACAAAACGTCCCATCTTTACAGCAACTGACACATTAGGTTTTCCATCTTATATATCTTGTGTTTACATCTGTACTTTGGAATTCTTCTAGCGATTAAACAAACTTGACTTTGTTTTGAAAACGTAATAAAAACAAAAAGCTGTTGTTTGCTATTTGTTTTGCATTTAGCAAAAGTGGTGTAAGCTTTAAAACAAGATTACAACAGCAATTCCTGCTCAATGCAAACGGTTTCCAAAATATCAAAGAGATGCAAATATAACATGTCTATTTTAAGATTAAAAGATTTTGCTAAATGATAAGTCTTCTTTTAGGTCCATAATTCCAATGTTTCGTTGTTCGTAATTTTATTAGCCCTTTTAGGTCGTTCTGCAGATGCAATATCTCTCTGCTTTATCTCCAAGTCGTTATGGTCCCTTTTTAAGAACATGTAGGGAACATGATATTTCTTTTAAAAAAGACCGGCGTAGATACAGTACAAAATTAATGCCCCGTAAGAGTACAGTTTTCAGATATTGGCAAAAATTTAACGCGTGTACTAATTGTATATCTTATATCCGTAAAAGTTAAGGCTATATACAAAAATGTTCAGTTTAATGCTAAAAGTGTCAATAACATTTTCAATAAAATAAATTACATTTTAGTCATAATTTATATATATACTCCACTACTAGTGGAATTAGTGGAATACAATATGATATTTCGTGGTTAAAAGATTCTGATATTTAATAAACGGCTGTATTAATTTTATTATAATTGCATAATTTTCAGAGGCAATTTAATTAACAATAATTACGAATTTTGCCATGAATTTCCTAATATCAATACTTTTAACCAATAGAAAACTTCCTTCTTCAGCTGATAATTTTGTATTCAACAATCTCTTTCGTAACAGATGTAGGTCAGAATCAATTTTAATACAGCTACACCGAAAAACAACTTAAAATAAACTTTCCAAAAATCAATTACTTTACTATCATAAGAAACGTTAAATTACGAATAAAGAAGACCTATTTGATATTTAAGCATAAACACATGCTGTATAAAACAAAAAAGATTTAGTGAAAGAACATTTTGAAATAATGGTAGCCATCTTTTTTGGCAATTGATTTTATATATCTTATTCTTTTCTCTCTTCATTTAAATGAATCCCAGCGATATTTATGTAAAGTACAGTGATCAAATATAAAAGACATTTCTCATTTTAATTCTGAAATGTTATTCCCTTTGGACATAGATGTTTTCATCATTCAGAAGGCAAATAGCTGTTAAATTGATTTAAAAACAACATATTCTAAAATATATGTCATTTAAACATGATCTTCAAAAGGGCACGTCAAGACATACGGGATGATATATGTTATATTCATACCCATGACAACCATTGAGTCAGAAGCCATTTTTGTACGAATTTCTCTATTTTCTCTACTTGCAATATTCTGCAAAGAATTTGAAACGTTTTAACCATGTTTAAACTACAACTGTGTCCAGGCTCAAATTTTGACAGAAGATCGTAAGCAGATAGAAACAAGCGGGATGTCTAGTATAACTGTTGTATGTATGTAATGAAGAGATTTCTACAAAACATTGTCCTTCAAATGTGAAGAAATTTAGTTTTTATCAGAAATAAAGTTAGAAAAAGGGTCATAATTCTTATAACATTGGAACAGTCATGTCGACTTTTTAAAGGGCACTGTGTGTCAGTAACTTTATGTAAACTAAAGAGACACTGTAATAAAATCCGTCCAAATGTTGACCTTCAAAAGTGCAGAAACTTCATGTGTTTTTACTCAAATATATTAACTCTAATCCATAACTCTGACAAAATTTGTGGTGTCAGCCCAGTTTCGAAAGAAATTCGAGTTTCACAAGATAAATCATCATGCAAAACATGAATGAAAATTGTACAGTCAGACGTTTTCCTTAAAATGCACGGAAAATTTATTTTAACACAAGTTAAGTCGAAACAGGATTATATCTCTGAAATAAAGCTAGAGATGTCACGTCCATATTTAAAGGCAACCTGTAGTTTTATAATGCACATTAACATGCTAAATATGAATAAAATATGTGTATTTTCATTTAAATGTACAGAAACGGAATATTGAGTCTGAAAAATGCCATAACTCTGACAAAAATAAAGAAGTCATGCCAAATTTCGAAAGCAACGTTTGCCTTATATTGCGCAGACACGAAATGTGAAGTCTAAATAAGGCACTCTGAAAAATTAGAGGTAGCATGCCCAATTTCGAAAGTAACCTGTTGTTTCACAAGACAAAATATGAATGTAATTTTTACTAATATTTTCTTTAAACACAATTTTGAGTCGAATAAGAGCCTTTATTCTGACAAAATGAATGAATTTCCAATTTCGAAAAGAACCTTAACTTTTACAAAACACATATACAAAAGTCATGCGAAAAATGAATTGTGGACCGGCTAACAAACGGAATCACGGACGGACGGACACGTACAACATTTATGCCCATTCGCCATTCTTCGAATGGTTGGAGCATAAAAATTAAAATATTATATGCAAATGTTATTAAGATTTTTATTTGATTAAACAATGCATTACTTAACACTATCTTTCGATAATGGTCGATAATGCGCAATTCGTGAATGACATATATATTTCAGGGTTTCAGTCTCTAAGGGACATTTTAACAAATTCATTTAAAGCAGACTGCATTTATTCTGCATTGCATACGACACTAAACCCTGAAACAACTTTATAACTTACATATGTTGCCATATTCTGCATCTTTTAAATCGGCCTAAAAGATCTAAAGGCTATAGGTATAAGAATCAAATATTTTGCAATTTAAATTACTAAAAAAAAAGGTTTGAATGAAAAATATATGTGCTTGCAAAAAATACCAATACTATTGCCCGCCCGCTTAGCTCAATAGGTAGACCACTGGATTAGTAATCCATCGGTCGTTGGTTCGACCCCTGGGCAGGGCAAAATTTCTCCGTGACAATTGATCTCAGACATTGAGTCTTAATGTTCATTTGTCTCTCATCGCTGATTCAGAGTAGATCATGTGGGAACAGTAGTCAGTCAATTGCGGAGAAATTGGCAATTACTGGTTTGTTATCCAGGAAAACCGGTTAGGTGGACTGACCGCCGAGATATAACCTATATGTTGAAATCGGCGTTAAACCCCAAAACAAACAATACTATCATATCACAATAATTGTATTTTGTCTTTAATAAAAATTTACTTATTCGGTTTTTTGGCCCCCACATCAAAAAGGGACTTTTTTTATTTCGCCATCCTGATAAAATTTGTAAGATTTAAAACAGCAAAAATTAAACAATTCTAATTTCGAATTTATATGTACAAATTTTTTTCTTATTTAGTTCAGAAACGATTGTGTAGAAATTAATGAACTTCACGTCGAATGCCGTCCATTTAAAAAGAGATGGTTCATTCAATCCCACTTAAAATACTGATATTTGCATTTTTTCTGTGAAAATGAAGCATAATTGTTCATATTTACCCCAACTCAATAAAAGCAGACAACAAACCTATATGTAATATTATGAAATTTTATTCTTTGTTTATGATAAAACATTCAAATGTTATGCCGGCAGAACAAATTCTGAAATCTTAAGTAACAAAGTCTTAATTCTTAAAGAAAAAACATTTAGATGTAATGCCGCACAACAAAATCTAAAATAAAAAAATGCATTTTTCTGAATTCTTAAAGTGACAATATTCAAACCATAAACTAGAATAACAAAATATGAAATCTAAAAGTAAATAGAAAATTCAGATGCTATGCCGGAAAAACAAAGTCTCAAATTAAAACCTTTCAAATTCTGATTACTAATGGATTCAAACATTTAATAGAAATGTTATGCCGACATAACAAAAAACTTAACTTTCAAAGAAAAAAGATTTCTGATGTTATGCAAATAACAAATATAACATAAACAAACAAACGTAACAAATTTTGAAATCAAAAGAAAACTATTCTGAACTCTTAATAAAAGTATTCAACCTTAACACTTGAGTTACAAAAATGTAATTTTAAGGTATCAAAACTTTTTAGATGATATGCCGGCATTGCAAACGCTAAAACTCTAACATTTCAAATTCTGAATTTTAAAAGCTTTAAACATTTATAATATTATGCGGGCATAACAAAATCTGAAATTTCCAATTAAAGAAGTATTCTATGTTACGCAGGTGCATAACAAATTATGTATTCCTAAGCTACAAACTTTTGAATTCTTCAGATACAGAACATTCAAATGTTATGCTGGCATAACAAATTGCGAAATCTAAAACAGTTTCAAACTCTGAATTGTAAAAAAACAACAACGTTAAAATGTTATGCTGTAATAACTTATTCTAATATCTAAAGAAAATCAATCTGGATTTTTAAAGAAAAAACTATTTAAACCTTATCCTGAAATAACAAAAAAATGAATCTTAAAGTGATACAAAAAATTCAGATGTTATGCCGGCATAACAAATTTCAAAACTTAAACTTTTCAAATTCTGAAATGTAAAAGCTGCAATCATTTAATATAATGTTATGCGGGAATAACAAAATCCGAAATTTTAAAGTAAAGAAGTAGTCTGATGTTATGCTAGCATAACACATTCTATATCTTATGTTACAAACTTTTAGATTCTTAAGATACAAAACATTCAAATATTATGCCGGCATAGCAAATTCTGAAACTAAAGAACCACATTCTGAATTCTTAAAGTAATAAATATTCAAACCTTATACCGGAATAACAAAAATGAAATCTTAAAGGGATACACAGGCAAATGAGTGCCCAAAAAATTAAAACTGATATTATTTGCTCAAATCACGTTCAGTGTTCTGCTTGCGCTTCGGGGAATAATTGCATATGGCAGAACGTAAAAATGGGGATGATCTATTAAAGATATAAGAAAGATTTTTTTCCTCTTTCCAGCAATTTAATTATATTATACTATGTTTAAGGCAGAATGATCAAACAAACATCCATACAATATACATATATAGTAATAGAACAAATTTGAATAATGACTAACTTTGATATTGGAACAGATTGGTTATATCAATTTTTTAACATTGTTATTAAAGTTACACAAAATAATTTCATTCTTTCAAATTCAGTGAGTCACAAAATAAATGAAACTAATAAGTAGAATTTATCAGATTCAAAGCTACTCTTTTACTTAGATATTATGTTTAATGAAAAATAATTCTAGTTTTTCATTAATATGATTAAACATAATTTTCAAAGACTTCTTATTTACCAAAGTAAAACAATAAAAATATTACTGTAACAATAATGAAAAATATCAAAATGAACATAGAAAACATTACTTACCTATTAAAGATATAAGAAAGATTTTTTTCCTCTTTTCCAGCAATTTAATAATATTATACTATGTATAAGGCAGAATGATGCTGCCTGCTGGAAAAGGGATCTTTTTAAGGGGTTATCTCGCTGTCCATTGGTTGTCCTTAGTTGACCAACTGTTTAACTGTATTTCTAGAGAGGCAGAACTAAAAAGTGATGACTTGGGACTAGAACACCTGTGAAATACTTTACATAATTCCTATCAAAGTTGGATTACTTAATTGTTATTATTAAAAGTTTTTAAAAGAATTAGACTTAAAAGAAATTAAGAAACCAGACATCTTATATTTCTGTGTCAGTTATCAGCACCTAGCCTGCACTTTAACTACATGTCACTGGCTTGAGACAGTGTAATTGGAAAATATCACTGAATTAATCATCTTCACAATAAAATGAAAAGAAATAAAGAAAATGAACTCAAAATACTGGTGTTAACAAAAAATAGATTTGAAATGTGTTTCAAATTAAAACAAAATTAATTCATCAATGAAGTCCAAAAATAGATAATAATAAAATAAATAAGGAATAATAAAATTAATAAAAATGTAAAGATTAACTCCAAATACTTGTGTAGACAAGAATTAGAAGAGAAAAATCTGCCCAAAATTGAACAAAAAATAGATTTGAAATGTGTTTCAAATTTAAACAAAATTAATTCATCAATGAAGTCCAAAAATAGATAATAATAAAATAAATAAGGAATAATAAAATTAATAAAAATGTATAGCATAACATCAGTATGAAAAACTTTAAATTCCTAGTATGTTTGTAGTGAAATGGGGGCTTGAACGTCAATATTTGAACGTTCTTTAACAAAAAGTAAAACGTGAACGAAATCACCGAGTTATTTTCAAATAGGTCATGTGACAAAAACAACCAATCGTCGTTTCTCTTGGGTTGTTTTTGCCGTTGATCACGTGACAGGTACTTCAACCGTCCAATCATTCACTGCGAAATTTAGCGCGAAATCTAAATTTTCTATCTAGACCCACGTGGGTCATGTTAGGAAACCACCCAGTTTTTCATTTAAGAAGAGGAAATAAAGCATAAAACTTTTGCCTGTATATCCCTTTAAAGAATATAAAAATGTTCAGATGTTATACCGACATAACACATTCTAAAACTCAAGCTTTTCAAATTCTGAAATCGAAAAGCTGCAAACATTTATAATTTTATGTGTTTGTAAATTTGTTTTAAATTTCACAATTTGTTATGCCGGCGTAACATTTGATTTTGTTTTTGTTTGTTATGCCGGCGTATTGCTTGAATGTTTTGTATCTTAAGAATTCAAAAGTTTGTAACATAAGATATAGAATTTTAAAATTCGCAGATCTAAAATATTTTTTGCAAGGAACTGTTGTAGGTCTTCGTTTATTGTAGAACTTGTTGAGTTACTGTTTGAAGATCAAGTTTATAAATTGTAATGCGTTGAAGTGACCTCATTTATATCTGGAAACAATAAACTTTTAAAATTATTAAGAAGAAAACTAATTTTCGGAAATTGACGAATGATAGTAACAATGTACAGTAACATTTACATTGTGAATATTTTGATTCTGACATGATTTAGCAGTGCATAATAAAACTAAATTTCTGTAAATTAAGTTGTCAGCCCTAAAGGTGATCCAAAGAAAATGAAAAATATTATTTGATTACACAATAACTTACATAAAAAGCATTATTTTCTGTACTTCATTTCTTTCATTTTTCACAGATAACGCGATGTCAGCATGATAAATCAGCAAAAACACAGAAAATAAACAATATTAACTGTTCTCGACATTTATCTAGATCTGTTGTAGAATTGGACCGCCTTTGATTGTTGTCCCCCTTTTAACATAAAGGAACATATTTCCAAATATCAGCCTAAGACATTTGTTGAAATTCTAAACTAATACCGCCATCCTACTCTTTAAACTTGAACATTTAGCCCAAAAGAAGAGGAGGCTGACATAATTTCTATTAGAAATGTACTCTAATTTCAAAATATCTGATGTTTTGACAACCTTTGAAGAGATGCAATTAAGATAAAGCTATATATTCTCAAAAATATGACGAAAGCTATAGTCAGATATAGATTTTTATGTACGTTACCATGACAACTGTTACATCATGTACCAAACTTGCATGTTATTGCTTTTGTGAAATTGTGTAACGGAGAAATGATACCGTGACATTTCAGTTTGCAAAATTATGGTAATACGGGCAACGCATATGTTTTTATGGATACTAAATCTTTTTAACCAAGCTCTTGTGTCCCTCTCTTATATCAACACTGATATTAACTGATTAGAACAAGAATGTTATCAATGCTTAGGCTCTTGAGGCACTTAGCTGTAATATCAGATCTCCTGACTGGAGAACTCTAGTAAGACATGCCCAGACTAAACAGATGTAGACACAGACTGATTTTTAGAGCCCAGTCATAGCGAACTTAGTAAATATTATAACATTAGGATTTGCAAGTCAATTTTTATTGGCATGGCTAGAAACCAGGGAAATGCCTACAAACATGTGTAAAGGTGAAACTGAAGATACAGGCGACAATCCAATTAAACCTTAGAAACAAACAGTAATTGTTGATGGAAGGATTTATATTGCATGTTTGGCATGGTTTCTGAATAGTTTCTTGCTATGTTTGTCTTCTTTGTAAACCGTTCGCTGTTACTTAGATATCAATACATTTAGCTTGACAGATTAATTGCATGAATTTATTCTTTACCAATACGAGAAGGAAACAACATTCGTGTTTCTATTTTTCCTTTCCGTTGCCTAGGAACGAATTATTCGACTTCACGTGATAATCGTGATAATAGTGCATAGTATTTCAAACTTCTTAACTTACAAGAGCAGTTTCTAGTAAACTGTGTAAGTGTTATGAACATAGAGGATATTTGTTTGTTTTTGTGGAAGATGAGAATTTATTTCATCTCGTAAACACCATATGTGATATTTTCACGAGTGGCTGCGCCACTCGTGAAAATATAAACATATGGTGTTCACGAGATGAAATAAATTCCCATCTTCCACTAAACAACAAACAAATTTTCTTTTTATTTTATGCCAACACGTCACAAATGGGTATTTTATGACATTTTTACTCAGGGCCTTCAATAAATTCCCCATGGTGAGCCCCAAATCAGTTAATGCGTACTTTGGTCAAACCGTTACTTCGCACAAAAAAAGTGCAGACAATCTCCAATACATATGATAACTTTACTTCTGCTGAAATAAACTGAATACACTTTCATCAAAAAACATTTATTTTTCTCTACACAGTTTATCAATATTTATTGAATTTTAGCCATACATACTTTAATTATAAAAGCGGATTAATACCGAGTAATATTCAATCAATTGAATTGAAAGTCGGCCATATTGGATATTGTCCATGTGAGTTATGTAAACAAATCAGACATTTTAAATAATTTATGGCGAATTTCATCATTGTTCACAACTAGTTAGGCTCAGGAATTTAATATTATAACTGGATTTAACAAGGTAAATAAATTTCACTCGCTGTCACTGTCTGAAATACAGCGGATTCTCATGTATTTACGTGGTGGGGAAATTAGTTCCGGCACAAACAGTGGATTATCAAAATGGTAATTTCACTGATTCAGAACAGTGGATTATCACTTTTATCTCACAGATATGTCCTTATATTTCATTGGTAGGCATAAAATAAAAAGTGTTATTAACAAAGAAAAGCCTTTTTAACTTCATAAATTTCGTTAACAAGATAATTTCCATTTTAGATAACTAAATGCTCTATGTTCATGCCTATAATTGCTCTAAGCTGACACCTTATGTGCATATTTCCCAAAATATCATCTACCAATTAAAGGGGCTGGCCTCCAGATGACAAAAAAAGAAAGTTTTCTTGTATTATAAATGTCTTGTAATATTCATGACTAATGCTTAAAAACTAACTAACTGACAAAAATAAATTGATTTTTTTACTATCATAGTGCTATACCGTAACGCGACGGTATAAATATATTGTATAACATTTAAAGTAAATAACTATATTTACACATGCTGTGATAGTGGTGACAGTAAAAGCGTTGGTAAAATTTTGTTAGCATGAGGGTCTAGAGTTCAAATCAGACTGAAGCGAATATATTTTTTTTGTTCTATTTTGACTTTTATAATCAGTTTTGAAGTCAAATATCATGTTGTTATAATCTCACGGCATCTAGGTATTCAATTTATGTAAAAAATATTTTTATATCAAATCTGGAGTATAGCCTCTTTAACGTTTCTAGTGACATTATGTGTTGAAAGCTTTTATGATTTTAAACAAATTAAGTGCTCAATATAGCTTAAACTTAATCAGCTAAATAAAAGTTGCTATCAAGAAACATTTACATAAATGTCAGTTAGCCTAACAGTTTTCGCGAAATATCACAAGCTTTCATGCAAACCTTACGCAAAATTACTTAACTGACTTATACGACCACTTTTCACGAAATCTACTGAACAGATTTTCACACTGCGAGAACTACTCAGCAAACTGACTTTCAAGAAAGTTTTTCACGACAATCACAACTGATTTTTTTATGAAAACAATGTATTTAGCTAGAGAAAATGAAAACATGTACCTTTTCAAACATGTAATGGCAGTTCAAAGCAGCAATAACTTGTTTCAAGAGAAAAAATATTTACATTCTCTTTTTTCATAAAAGCAGGATCACAATTTTCACAGATCTTTTGTAACTACAAACTTCTTGTGATAATCAGATAAATATTGTCAGAAATATGTCATCGTATATAGTTCTTTTTATGTCCCCCATCGAAGATGAGAGGGCATATTATTTTGATAATGTCGGTTGGTCTGTAGACACTTCGTTTCCGATCAATATCTAGAGAACCCTTAAACCCACTATCCTCAAACTTGGTACATAAATTGAACATGCTCAGTACATGACACCTACTGTGATGCAGGTCATTGGGTCAAAGGCCAAAGTCACAGTGACCTTGAAAAGCAAAACGGTTTCCGATCGAACACTTGGTTCCAGGTTCCTCAAACTTGTTACGAAGGCTGGCAATGACCAGTAGATGATATCTTTAGCTTTTCAGACCACTTAGTCAAAGGCCAAGGTCACAGTGACTGAAAATCAAAACAGTTTCTGATCAATTACTATTGAATGTTTGGGCCCAGCTCCAAAAAGCTCCATAGGCAGGTTTATCATGACCAGTAGATGACCCCTGTAGTTTTTGCAGGCCATTAGGTCAAAGGCCAAGGCCACGGTGACCTTTAAAAACAAAATGGTTTCCAATCAAAAGCTACAGAACGCTTCGGTTCAGATTCCTCAAACTCTGTATGTATGTTTGTCATTGTCAGAAAATGCCCCCTATCGTTTTAGGTCATAAGGTCAAGGTCACAGTGACCTTCAAATTAAAAATTGTTTCCGATCAATAACTATAGAACGTTTGGGCCAAGGCTCTTCAAACTTGGGTTGTTAGTTTGCCGTGACCAGTAGAAGACCACGATAATTGTTCACCAGTTCAGAGGCCAAGGTCAAAGTGAATTTGAAAAGCAAAACGGTTTCCGATCAATAACTGTAGTATACCTGGACTTCTCAAAATTGGTATGTACGTTGATAATGATCAGTAAATAAAAATTGTAGTTTTTCAGGTCATAAGGTCAAGGTCAAAGTCACAGTTACATTGGAAGCGAAACGGTTTTCGATCAGTAACTATAGAATCTTCACAGGCAGGTTGGTCATAGTCTGTAAATTACTCCTACAGACCGTCGGGTCATTAGGTCAAAGGCCAAGGTCACAGTGACCTTGAAAAGAAAAATGGTTTCCAGTCAATGACTATATAATGCTTGGGTTCAGGTTCCTCAAACTTGGTATGTTGGTTTTTCATGCCCTGAAAATGACCCTTTTAGCTTTACAGATCATTCGGTCGAAGGTCAAGGTGACAGTTACCTAGAAAAGCAAAACAGTTTCTAACCAGTAAGTACAGAGTGCTTGGGCCGATGATTTTTTAAACTTCATAGGCAGGTTGGTCATGTCCAGAAGATAATCCTTTTAAGGTCATTAGATCAAAGGTAATGCTCATACTGACCATTAACAGAAAAATAGTTTCCAGTATATTACTAGAGAACCCTCGGGCATTAGCTTCACATACTTGTTATGCAGGTTGGTTTGTTTAGTAGATGACCTCTATACCTTCATATACTGCCTCTAGGGATATGGCGCTGGGGGCATATATGTTTATCAAACATCTTTTGTTTCAGTCTTGTGTTATATACAGTACACAAACAGTGCTACCTCAATAAAAGAGAACAAAACCAAAGGCAGACGTAACAAAATCTGCAAGGCATTCCATATTACTCAGTTTTACCATTAACACTGGGACCTCGGTTCAATATCTCCTCTGAAGTAAATGATCGAACTCGCAACCCCTTGATTACCAGTCCAGTGGACCACCGATCCCATTGTGTAAATCACATTTTAGCCACCTTAAAGTTCAAGAAATAACTCGATTGGCTGATTATGGATGTAGTGTCTAGCGTCGAATTTCCAGCGATATGCCCGATCAATCTTTTTTTTTTAATCAACCAGAAGATTATCATATAAAGTCAACAAAAGTCAGCAACTATAAAGCTTTTGGGTAATCGTTAACTTTGATTTTTAACTTTACGAAATCATATCTCTTCAAAATGTATACAAGTATGAACAAATTTTTCACAACATGCATAAGAGATAATGCTTATCATATCATCGAAATTGAAAGATGAAATTTGATTAACTTCTCGTTTTAGCATTGTTTAATGATTAGCAAGTTTAACCGCTCTAGCTCGGCGCATTTTGAATTCCAAGAGTATTGTTTTAAAGATAAACATGATGCAATCGGACGCCTCTGATCCCGCCTCTACGCGATTGCGTACAAAGGTTTATATCAAATGCAGTTAATTACGAGCATTTGTTAGTAAATCCATATACCTTGTGGTTTACCAAATTAAACAGGTCAAAAATTTGAAAAAATACTGCTTCCCCAATGGTCAAAATATAATTTCATACATTAATTTAATTCGTAGTTCAAATCAAAATCACGAGGGTATGCTGGTGTTTACTATTCAACTGTATACTATTGTATCACAAACTGAGTTGTTAAAACCGCGTAATACATCTCGCCTTTTTATCATAATTATCCTCTCGTACTTGTGCTCTTTGAAATTTTTGGTGTTATTATAGAAATAACTTTTAATTCCCCCAATGTCACTGTGGCGCGTATTAAAGTCAAAAAACTTTAATCTGTTGCTAGACAAATCTTTTAGGAATAATTGTATTCACCAAGTGAATGAATTGTGCAATCGAGTAAGAATAATTGTGTTATATGTATAATTGTACACTTATTTATCCCATTAGTGTTTGAAATTATTTTTTGTCCAATGAGATGGCAGCATTTTTCAAATTTTGAAAGAATTTATTTTAGTAAATCAGTTTTTAACAACCAGTGCTACTAACCAGGTAAATCGAATGAAATGATTTACCAACGTTATTCCGCATGTGTGCCTTGGAGGCGGAGTTACAGGGATATTGGGTTTTTGTTTACATTCATGCGATACAGAATACATTGAACAGAATTCATCTTTTATGATTATAGTATGCATGTATCATCAAAGATCGTGTTAAATCAGTTTCACAACTCGAAATATTAGAACAAAAACAAAAATGCAAAAGTACAGCATATTAAAGAAATCCGAATCACCTAAGACATCAAAACTTGTGACTTGATCTACACTCATTTTGTTGTGAAACGTGTTCGACCTGCTCGGTTAAAGTTATGTTTCTGTGTGCCAGCGAAAGGAGATTCTAATTTGCATAAGGCGGTAAAAGATCAGACCTCGCCGATATCGACGGAACATGGATGAGAGGCATGATTTTGGTGTTTCGAGGTGTCAATCAAATTCGCGTGACGAAAGAGGGCAGAGACATGTTAAGAGTGTACAAAAATAATTTAAAACACTAAGCTGGTTAAAATTTATTAGTACGTATTTACAAAATTAAATTGGTCGCGCGGCTGCGCCGCGCCTTACCAATTTAATTTTGTAAATACGTACTAATAAACTTTAACCTATACTTAAATTAAGAAGTAAACTTTTACGTTCAAGTCAGTTTTTCATAATTATAAATTGCTTGTTTCTCGCTTAAGTTTAGATAAATATAAAGCAATTATAAAGCAATTTTAAAGGCTGCAACTTGTTTTAAATATACTTGATTAAAACTGACTTACATCAGAGTTAACATGACTAAATACGTTCTCAAAACTACGATTTACATTATTTACACAAAGTATGACAAAATAACAGATTTTTTCTATTATGATGATTTAGAGTAATGTACAAAATGATTTATTACAACAAAGAGGTAATTATACAGAGGAAGTATTGTGATATTGAAAATCCATTTTCTACTACCTTCGTCGGAAATTGTGCCATATTTTTCATCTACCTGTCAATGTTCCAGAGAAACAAATCACGCAAAATGTGTTACAATGTTTTCAAAGAAATAGTTAGTTGTCAATGATGACATTTTAATATAGCAACTCTGTCAAGTTTCCTGGCTTCTGTGCTTCTTTTTATAATGTATTCCTTTCATTCATCATACTTTTTAGCGCAACATTATTGATAAATTACAAAACAACTTCAAGAAATAAGATACACTTTGTCTGGCTTAGAAAATACATTATTTTATCATTACGACTGACCTTTGTATTTAATCTCACTGCCAAGAAATAGATTCTTAATTATAGTAGAAACTTATACTTAATCATAAAACTCAAACGAATACATACACTGATTGAATGCACTTTTAGAATGAAAGTGTAATTTTAATAAAGTTCGAATGTCTAAAAGGCTATTGTTGTATAATCTCCTTTAAAGCTTTGGCCTAGCAACATAATTATGTTTAACTCCGCATGCTTAAGGGACTAGTACATTAGAACACTTCTCTTCGTTCATTTGTTTCGTTCTCATGTTCCTGTTTTGTCAGAGAATATATTTCTGATATACGGACCTTCTTTGTACAAACTTTAACTTTTTTCTGAAATTATGCCTCAAGTCATGCACTTATAAGCCCGATAGCAAACTTTACGCTTATCACAGAATTCATTTGGATAATATTGAAAAGATAAAGCCTGATATTATTTTTCCCCAAACGTTACCCACTGTAACTCGATGTTTTACATTAAGGGATTTTATAGCTCTAAGGGATGTCACAACATTTTGTTTATGTCTTACGAGGCTTTCAGTATTCTACATATATCCTTCAAGAGCATCTAACTATGAATTTCAAAAAATGAAATCATTTTTAAGAAAGACGACACATATTTCAGAACGCAATGATTCTTTTGTCTTGAATACGTATGGCAACTAAAGTGTCCTTAATATTAATATTCATTCTTCACAAAATCAACATTACGATATAAGTTATTATCATCGTAATTTTTTAATGAATTAACAATAAATGTAATTATTATCGTATATTATTTTTTGTGATTTTCTTTCTTTAGTTTTATTTTAACTTATACTCTTTACATTAGTAAGGAAACAAGTTTTTTTTCTTGTTTTCTTTTTAAAACTTATATTAATCCCTCTTGATGACTGCTTCCTGGGTTCAAACCAGTACTCGCGCCGAAAGTAAGGAGTGCAGAAAGTCACTGTAGACTCTCACCACTGGTGGAATTCGAACCAGCGACCTCCGGATCGAGAGTCAGGCGCTCTAACCCTCAGCCACTTCTCCTCCAATATGGTTTTCTTCAGTGAACAGTAAAGGCTTACACTGGCGTTCGAGTCAAGTATAGTTTACCCATCTAAATGAAATAAGGTTCATTTAGTCATTGTTTTTACAGTTTCTATCGTACATTGAAAAAGGCGAACAAATAGAAAGATACAAAATTCAACGAGGTCTATTATGACGAAAATTGCCTGCAACCAGATTTGACCGATTTGGTGTATTAAAATACCATCTACGACAACCATTTGTTACTCTGAATATAATATAACACATTCCTACATGATTTTTGTTTTCACTTTAACAGCAGGCTACTGCCGTTCGTAGAAGAAATACCTCTTAGTTGTAATAAATCATTTTGTAGATTACAATAAATCATTAATACAATGGAAGAACAGGGTTACTGTGCGAGTTGAAATGACATACTGTCTGGGAAAAGAAGGAAAATGCACCGTCGAAAATGTATTTCTTCGCGATAACCCTAAATAAATCAATTAATCAAACAAATTTCAGCAGCATTACTAAGGAAAATACAAACAAAAATTGATCTATTTTTGCCATGTCAAGCTACTTATCGTTTATATACGATTTGATGCAAAAGATATAGGCACGGTATCTTTTATATACGATTTCTTGCAAAAGATATAGGCACCGTATCTTTATATACGATTTCTTTCAAACGATATAGGCACGGTATCTTTAATATGCAAGTTCGTGCAAAAGATATAGGCATCTTATCTTTATATACGATTTCTTTCAAAAGATATAAGCACTGTATCTTTTATATACGATCCGGGCGGCAAACCTGTGTATTAGGAAACTTGTAAAAACAAAAAGGTTTTATACATTTCTGTTTTAAAAAATACCGTCAAAGCACAGACTGACTGAAAATAATAATTGTAAACATGTGTAATTTAAGTCTGAACGTTGGTTAGGGAATGAAATCTGAAATCTGGTAAGTTTTATTGTCTAGTTGTTGACAGAAATTTTAAATTAAATTCCTTTATAAGTCGGAGGCGATATTTTATATTCCCATTAATTCAAGCAAGTCTGTTCTTTTTTTTCTCTCTTCAAAATAATGCTTAAGAGTGAGACTGAAATTGTAACTTAAATCGTTTAATAACACATTTGAGAGTTATAAACAATAATTTTAAACGTGATCAGCGGTCTTAGTCTGGCAATCTTGAAGATTTTCATAAAAGATGAACTGAAAATAATTTCGCGAAGTCAACCTAATAAGTCACTATTTTTTGACGACTTTCATTGACACAAGTGTATCTGTAGCCACTTCGGTCACTTAAAGTCATTTTATTTATTTATTTTTTTTACCTTTTTAGAGTTAAATCAGAATTTAAAAATTTATAAATTCTTTATCTTAAAAGTTGTGTTGCAAACAATGATAGTTTCAAATGTGTCTTTTAAAATCTTAATATATTTTTAGAGACTCGGACTAGAAACAGGTTGGGATTGTATCAATTCGTTCTAATCTGTTATACGTATACTTGAATGATTTCTGAATTTAAGTACCTAAAGGTAGTAAAGACAATCTTTTTATCAAAACTTACAACCATTCAACCAAGTGGAATATTTCAGGACTATAACACATATAACTGAAACACCGTCGGTCAACATTTTCATTAAATTGTTCGTTAGATAACTTTTCATCTAATTTGGAGAAGCAAGTAATAACGTAACGTAATAAATCAGATGCTAGATATTTTCTTCCCTTTTAATACAATCTAATTTTGATACTGGAAATATTGATGGTTTTCTTTTATTTGAGTTAAAACAACCTGTCAAATGCATTCCTTTACAATTTCAGCTTAATTTCGCAACGATAACTTTATGTTTTACATATCAGACAAAAAAAAATACAAAAGACATGATTTTACAGATACATATTCAAAGCTAAGATATCCGCTTACAAAGAAAATGATGATTTAAAACAGTAATGACATTTTTACACTGCATAAAGTTAAGAAACACGAGTGACTTTATTCTTCTTATGAATTCAATTATGAATTAGCATACAGTGTTGGCATTTTAACACACATGATAATTTGATATTTTCATTACTTGTTGCCTGTGTTCCAAGACAATATCCTTTGCTTCAATGATTAACACAAATTATGTCTGAGTAATTAGGTACTAACACATTCTTTGGAAGAGTTATTGTACTGCAAGTTCCTTTGTTGATTACTTGTGTCATTTCGTTCGCCATTATTCAAATAAATAACAAGTACAGTCCTGTGCCAATATATGTGTCGTCTCAACGTGTTTACCTATTGTGTGTCGTTGGTTACGGCTTCGTTAGTGTACATGTAGCTAACAGCAATACCGTGTTGAATTCTGATGTCATCAGCGATTATCTTTGGCGCTCTCTACCAAAGGTGAAATAGATAATTGCATGTTGAAACCTACTCTGACTTCTTATCGTATGCACCGGCAGTTCACATGAAATGAAATGTTATTTACCACAAGGTAAGTCGTGTACATGTAAGTTTACAGAGATGACGCGATATACTAAATTAAATGTTGATCTAAATTGATGCACAGCAAAAGCACAAGTTGGCTGCTTAAGAAAACGAAAAAAAAACAACAACAAATCAATGGGGTTGTGCCCAATAATTGATTGTACATGCAATCTCACTTAAAGGTCATGTGACACGAACTTTTGACCTCGAAATTTTAATATGAGCGAAAAATATATATCTAACTATGACAGTTTTAAAAAATTCCGCAGGTAATTTTCATCTTAAAGATGTTTTTATAGCAAATTAAAATCCATATTTTACGCACTTGGTCGCGCGCACCTGTCACGAGCGAAACCGGAAGTGACGCACATTTATCTATTGCCACTTGATACAGCTGCCTGGATTGTTAACAAAATCTTAAAAATTATGATGGAAAGTGAAAATGTAGACTGAATATAGTAAGAAAACAAATTTGAACAGGTCAAGCTAACATCATGAATACACATTGAAGATTTTTTAAAATAAATAATTTGAAATTTTGATGGAATTACAAAGTAAATGAGCAATATTATATAGAGGCTAGTTTAATTAGGGTTATAGAATTAAAAGATACATCAGTGAAAATATCTAGAGATATTTTTCAAATAACTGATCGAAAAAGATTTTGAACATGCTTGTTTTTATCCGATGCAGTTTTTTTGGAAGACTTGATTAACTAACTCCAATCGAGAGATTTTTTCCATAAGAAACATTCTCTTTACAGTGATGTGTTGCTTATTTGTCTGTGGTATATTTTGCCTGAGGTACGTGTAAGTAATCTTTGACTAGATCTATGACTTTTTTCATTATAACTGCCTACTTTTTTTTGCTTATTCATTCAACATTTAAAAAAAAACAATAATGATCATAGAACAAATAATATGAAGAAGCCATACAAACTATGTCAAAATCATAACACAAACACATTGTTTTTTGTTTGTTTTAATTTATTCACATTTAGAAGTCGAATGTCTATCTATCTATTTAAGCTTATTTAACGTCGGTACCGGTAGCCCATATGACCGACGCCCCCTGAAGAGATTAGTTATTTTATGTTGTGGGGGTAGTGCAAGATACAGAAAGCTACCCATTCCAGAGACACCCCTGGTTCTTTTTCATGCTCAGTGTATAGCACTGGTACATGGGACCTCGGTTTAAAGTCTCATCCGAAGGACTATTAGTAATGTTAGTGGAGGAGCGGGGGATCGAACTCGGGACCCCTGCTTTACCAGTCCAGCGCGTTACCACTGGACCACATCCGCTCCTAAAGAAGTCGAATGATTTTTATTTTCATCATAAATAGATCCATAACATTTATTTATCTAATTAACATATGTATCTGCATGGAAGCTTCTTTACTAAAAATCATTCAGACATGTAAATTGGAACAAGTTATTACATAATATTTTCACAAGTTTGACTGATCAAAAGTAATTTAATCAATTTGTAAAATCAATTGCCATAAAATTTTTGCTATTTGTCTCAACTTTATCATTGATTGGGTCATAAAAAGTTAACTGCTTTGTTTTGACAGCAATGCAGAATATACAAGGGTCCCATTTGGGCAGGTTAATTTGCATAAATCCCACAGTATAAGGCGTGATTTATGGATCTTTGACATTTCATTGGATATTAATTTATAAACCGACACAAATTTCTACTTGATGGACATGCCATATTATTATTTTTCAAACAATATCCCAACGTGAAAATACACTGTAGTGTGAATTTTAATTCCAGTGACACAAATGTTAACACATTAGATCACCTAAATTCACTTCAATTTTACTACACTTAAATGAAAAAGAATTTGTTTATGACGTAAACATCAAGTGAGGAATGGTTACGCAGCATGTTAAACGTGAAGGAGATAGTTTTATATAGAACTACAACATGGAATAAATTGGAATATTTATTAATATTTATAAAGGTAAAATTACAAACCATTCTCCCGGAACAAAGTTTGAATTTTCTTATAAAAATCGAGAAGTGATCACATTGTTTTATTTAATTTACAATTTATAGCATGTTATTTTTGTAGGTGTGCCTTTATTTTGTTTCTTGCACTTGTGGTTTAGTGTTATTTTTTCATTTAAAAACGGATGTTTTATGAGCAGTGTAATTCTGCACTACTGCCTGGGACAGTAGGGATAAATCTACGTCACAACCAAAAATTGCAGCGGAAACTACCGATGTCGAAACGGAATTAGCCGATCATCAAAAACACGTTTTTTCTTATCAAAAGCAATATTTTCATAATTTGGCAATTAAACCATTTTAATCAGTACATTATGATTATTTTGAATAGACTAAGTTGCTATAGTCGTGTCACATGACCTTTAATGCAATATTTGTTGCAATATTGATAGTTATTTTCTTTCTTTAATTAAATTAGTTAAATTAACAACTCTTACATTAAATCATTTCTTGCTACTAAGTTTCACGAAAAGCCCGTGCATGAAATTAATTGTTTACAGACTAAATGACTTTAGCTGTATAATCTATATATCGTTTGTCGGTTTCCTTTCTTTTTCTTATTTTTTTTAACTTTCTAAACGGTTCTAATTAACTGTTCTTAAACGTTCATTTAATGCTCATTAGTCAGTGGAGGATTTTACCGTCTAATTAATACCCACCAAATTCACTTAGCTGCTCGGCAAATGTATTAGACGGGACTCTAGATCGATTCGCGCGAGACTCCTGTTCTCGGGGACTTCAATTTAATTTAAGAAATATCATTTTTCTTTGTCTTGTTGGAGTTTTCTTAGTTTCTTCCTAGACAAAACATATCTAAAAATAGAAAGAAAAATTGTAATTAGAAAATAAGCATTGAAAACATATTACAAGGTGACACCTACCCACCCCGTGTGCTCATGCAGTCCTGAACGTCTAGATCGTATAAATATGCTACTTAAGAAGAACAAAAAGTGATTTTCATCTTCTTGTTAACTATGTCAATACAGGTCTTACAGTCCATTCCTATTTAAAATGGGTTTAAATATTCAAATGTTACTCATCTTTTCCCTCAAATTATGACTCCGTATTTAAAAATCTTCTGTGTATAAAGTCAAATCCTAAACAACTAAAACTTAAGCCACAAACTAACATTTCTTTATATCTTTATTGAAACTTTTTCTAGAAGGTCATTTTCTTAAGTAGTTTTCTCATTATCACCGCTGTCTCCGGGGAGAGAACATTATACGTGACCTTGTTTTTATTCTAAGACGAACCTGTTAATGCGATTGTCGATCATGTTCTTATTTCTGACGGACTCCCAAATGTGTTGTAATTGTTTCAAACTGGACAAATTATTTTGCAATCAAGATGAACTACTTTCAAGTAATGCCCAGTTTTGCCCGTTAGAATGATGAATGACTTAATTCATCGAAGAGATATAATAAATGTACTCAACTCATGACCTTTGCTGATAAATACTGGAAAAACAGATTGGTTCAAGAAAGGTGAAATGCTAGTTCACAAATAACATGCTCGAAATGGCAACACATTTATCATTTTGACCTTGTTAGCTCGATGGTTAAAACGTTACCTTCCTCTTAGGAGGCCACGTGTTCGAATGTTAGGCACAGCTAGATGTGAATCATGGGCAAAGATAGCAAAGCCACACCCAGTTTTATGTATCTGATATGTATATGCTGATTACATTCGAAAGCCATTGCTTTCCACTAAGGTGATATATTTATTGTATAAACATTGAATTACAGGATATATGTTAATGAAAAAAATCTCTAGTTATGTGGTTACGTCAAACTTCCAGAATAGTCCGGCATTGTTTATATAAAATTTGCTCTTTCCTTCGCGAAACAGCATTAAAACTTAAATATTCTTTTTCTTTAAATGATGAAAAACTGTTTAGATATCAGTCAAAGAAAGACAGAAAATAATTAAGCAACCAGTTGGCATTTGGTTTACTTAAAAATCTTTACTTAACCCGAAATATTGAGAGAATCACTAATAAATAAATGATTGTATAAAATGGAAAGGTCTAAACCTTTTCATAAATTCCTAATAACTGAGATTTTATCTTCTTTTTTTTCTTTTAATTATAAAGATAGACATAACGCTGCCTTATGAACGTATAATTACAATGCTATTTACAAACATAATTCAGAACCATCGAAATGCCAACCTAACTTTTTTTATGAAATTCAAATGTTACAAACCTATTAATTATAGATTATTTCGTGATTTAAGCAAAACAAGAAAAGGTTGCTTTTACAAAGTGCATTGTTTACTATATACTTCAGTGTTAAGACTGATTCCAAAAAGGCGATTCTTCAATAATAAATGCAAATGCTTACTGCATCTCATGTATTTTTAAAATGAAGACATGGTGAGAAGTACATTTCGAAGATCAACTTTACCTTTTTTGATTTGTATGTATGTCTGCTATTGTGATCTGATGTTCAGGCGGAAGTGGCTAATTACGTCTTTATGTCATTACAGGTAGAATATGTCTGCATAGATTTTTTTCACTGAAAAGTCAAATACGTTTATAAGCGTCTATGTGTGTTTATAACGTAACCATCAATAGAAGTGTGTGGTAAATATGACGACACACGTGTTAAACAAAGTAAGAGCTCTTAGATAAAACACTTGTCTAGAATTATAACTACCCATTTCGACCATCTATAGCTGCCTTTTGAAACAGTCAGGGTATGCGTGTTTGGGACATTATCCTTCTTTATTACATATTTGGAGATTGATGAGTATTCCACTTAAAGGTAAAATCATTTACAGTGTTATTTTTATCAAAGCTTGACCGTTTTCTTTAAGCAAAGAACAGATGTTTAAGTGTGTTCTTATTTCATCGCCGATTTACAGTATGAGAGGTATGAACGCATTGATCACGCACCAAAGTTTGCAAATAATTATGTTTTTTGCATACATATCATTAAAACAAAGACAAACGAGTGTATACATATTTTGCTGCTTAAATTACTATAAATAAGGCGTCATGCACAACAGACAAAATCCACACATATTGATTTTTTTATTAAATCATGATATAGCAATTAAAATTTTCTAAATTAATTTCTGTTCTGATATAACGCCAGGAAGTCGACATATTCTTTTATGAGCAAGTAATAGTTTAATTCATTGTCTTAGGGGAAATTATTGTCTATCTGATTAAAACAGACAAAAATTTATATTAATCAATTGGCTTTTGTCACGATCAAAAGCAATGAGTTAAATACTGATTTTACTGTACACAAATATAAACAGTATTTAATATGTTACAATGAAATATTAGAGAGAGAATAAAGAAAACAATACATTTGCTCCTACCTTATCAACAGTCCCTTTAATTGAAAAAAAGACGGCCTCTTGTATTTTTTCAAACAAACAGTAACGCTTTGTGTGACAAATTAATGTTTTTAACATGTGACGCCCTGACCAATTATTTAAGTCATGTGTTTAATATTCGTTTTGGATGTTAAAGTGTGTGAAATGTTTATATTAAATAGTATGTGCAAAAAACAATAGTTTTAGACAAAACAGTGACTTAGCAAAAACACGGATTGTTTAAATTTTCAAATAAAAATGACAAAATGGTCATATGCTGTTGTATAGATGGCGGACAACGTGGAAACTCTTTATATCTGAACCGGTCTTGATACTAGTTCAATTTAGCTGGAAGAGTTTTTCGTAAAGGGTCATAAAAGTGATTCCTCCATTATCTTCGCGGTCTCGAGGGAGAATAATAAATACGTATCCTCACTTTAACTTCATACAGTAAGAGAAACTGTTAATTTGTTTGTTAATGTGATTCTTGTTTTTTTTAATAACTCCCGTATATGTTGTAACTATTTCAAGCCAGTCAAGCTG
Organism: Cyclina sinensis; assembly: GCA_012932295.1. NCBI lineage: Eukaryota > Metazoa > Mollusca > Bivalvia > Venerida > Veneridae > Cyclina > Cyclina sinensis. Next base: position 18,183,662 of record JAAONU010000009.1, read on the forward strand.
TCTCGCTATCAAGATATTACCTTGACCTTAATAGATATTAGTACAGGTTGGCTTATTCATCTGTTCTGTAGAAGTTCGGTGCTATAGACAGCAATGTTAATAGTATGAGTTTATTCTTATAAATGCGTTTTCTTTTCTCTTTCATTTCATTTATATAACAAGTGTTTGATTTTAAGACGACTGAATCACAGATTTGTCGACAAAATATGAAAATGTAGATATATATGTGCACAATTCTTGTTTTGTTCAATTCTTATGTTGATATGCGTAGTGCAATGAATCTGTTTTAATTACTTTGAACATTAAAAAGTGTTTTCTTTTGATGAATTTTGTTGGACGTAAATATAAGTTCCTAAAATTAGTTAGTTAATATCGCTTTTTGTACAGCGTGAAGTAAATAAGATATGATCATCATTCTGGTTTATTGGAATTAATTGTATTTTACACAGAGAAGGTAATTTCCTTAAGTGGCTCCTTCATCATTCTTGCAATCATCTGGGATTGTTCTCAGTATGTGATCTTACTTTATATGAAATTAATGCTTGGTGCCATTGTCAATTTACGGAGTCCCATTTGTGTTATAATTATTTCAAATAATATAATCTTCTCTTTCTTTTATGCTATTATACTCTAGAACGACCACAAAGCTATTCACGTGAGAATATTCAGTTACTTCAAAATACACCTATCATTGACGTGTTTGCAAGTTACCGTAATTTTTTTTTACCGGTAAAAGTGTGTAAAACTTTTATGATGTGTTTCTGTAATACAAAATGAAAAAGTAACTTAGTTTACTAGATACGTTTTTCACAATTACAACTAGAATTTCTATCTGAGTGTATAAACAATATAGCTTTGAACGTTTCATATTAACATTTAATACATGGGTCAAAATGTATGAGTGCTTAATATGTACGTTATTTAGGCACAATGTTTTGGAAAACTAAGCAAGTAATGTAGTAAATGTCTTTCATGTTTTTACAGTGATGCATTAGAAGGCCTATAGTTCTATAGTTGTTGGCGAACTCCTACGCAAGTTTGCGTTGAGAGGTAACAGAAGTCACCAGTTATGCTTCAAACAAGCCCTATAAAAGATAATTATTATAATAACGATGCAAACCAGATTCCGGCTTTTGCATTAAGTTTTAATAAAGCATTTCTTTAAAAAAAAACAATAATAGGACACTATGTGATGTTTGATGTCGATTGGTAGGAGCACATATTGTTAAGTATCTTGCATATTATGTAATCAGTTAAATACTTTGATTTCAAACAGGACGAATGCATGATTTAATAATTTGATATTTTTCTTTCTTTTCCGTATTCCCCCAAACCACTTCTTTAAAATCAGCTTTAGAATTAAGAAGATTAAGGAGCACAACTATTTAATATAAAGCTTACTTTATGAAAACATGTACTTAATACCATCGTACGTCAAGTTCCCATCAGACAGAAGTTACAGATAAATTACCGTTTTGACTAGTTTTAACCCGTAGGTTGAATTTTTGTTTGTACGTGAAAACATCCAACTCGTAGTGTCGATCCATCTTGCACTACTATTGTTTGAACCGCTTTACTGAATTCGTATCTCCCGCCGACTTCGCCACCTTTCATTCTAGATTTAACCAAAATTGTATTAATATATATTTAATTCCGATAAGAGTTTTGTCAACACAGCATCAGACTACAAAAAGTAGTGAGAACCATTATTATCTTTTTGCTTCCGACAATTGTGCCAAAATTACTCCATAATCGTGCTAATGACAGCTTTTACCCCACTCCTAGGCAATTACAAATATAGTCAACAACAGAGCCAATAAATGACAGGAGAACGAGTCGTGTAAATTTGCACAGTAGAGATTTCTCGAGAAGGCATGAAGTTTGTATAAAACTGGGCTGACATGCAGCCTATCACAATGTTAAACTGACCAGATTTGTAAGTATAAAAGAAAGAGATCTTGAGATCTTGCTACTTCATAACTTTCATTCTAAAAGCCAGTTAATGAAAAAGGTTTGTGGGGAAACAAGAAACTATATTACCAGCTTTGAATAAAACACTAACTTTACATATTACAGTTAATTTAGCATTCATAATTTTGAAAGCAAATGAAAAACATTAACTTACATATTAAATAGTACTGAAGCGTATCATTCAGCTGAAAGCAAACTCTTTTTTTCTTTTTGTTTTTATTATAAATGCAATTTGTTTCACTGTTTTCATAAAATTAATATGAACCATTTAACGACAAAATATATGACAATGTACATTGTATATAATCATCTTAATTTAAAATTGAGTTCATTTTGATATTTAATTCGCCCTATTAAGGGGAAGTTTGATGTCCCCAAAACAATAAAAAAGAAATATCTGCTACCTTACTAAAATGACATGATGAGCATGCTGAAAGTGTTGAAAGTATGGAGAAGAAACAAGAAATTATCATGGCGGGAATTTGTCGTCATTGTATGGTAACTAGATGTTTTTTTGTAAAATAAAAAACGCATGTCTCCCCCAGCGCATCGTCGAAAGAGGGGCACAGAATAGATGAGAGAGGTCAGCAAGTGACAGAATTGTGAACTGTAGAACAGGAATGAGTGTGTTGGAAAAAGGCCGTTGTAAAAAAAAGTCCTACTGTTGCAAAAGATAAGGTCACTATGACCTTGACCTTGATCAACTGACCCAAAAACAATAGGCTTCTTTTATTCAAAAAGGACACTCATCCTGTGCAGTTTGAAGACTCTGGGCAAAAAGAACTCAAGTTATTGAACGGAAACTATTTTCAAGTTAATAGTCACTGTGACCTTGAATTTTGATTAGCAGACCCCAAAATCAATAGGCTTCTTCTACTCATTAATAGACAATCATCCTATGAAGTTTGAAAACTTTGAGTCAAATAGAACTCCACTTATTGTGCAAAAACCATTTTCCACTTAAAAATCACTTTGACCTTGACCGACTGACCGACTGACCCCAAAATCAACAAGCTTTTTGTTTCTTAATAAAGACAATCATTTTATGAAGTTTCAAGGCTCTGGGTCGAACAGAACTCTGTTAATTAAGAAGAAACCAATTTTTATTTATAACGCACTGTGACCTTGACCTTTGACCGGCTGATTACAAAATCCAAAAAATTCTGTAACTCAATAAGGACAGTCATCTTATGAAGCTTGAAGACACTATATCAAATAGAAATTTAGTTTTTTGACCGGAAATCATTTTCACATTTAAGGTTACTGTGACCTTGACCTTTGACCTACATACCCTAAAATCAATAGGCTTCTGCAACTTAATAAGGGCAATCACCCTATGAAGTTTGCAGACTCTAGTTGAAAAGGTTCTCTTGTTATCGAACAAACGAAATGTGACAGACGGAGTGGCAAAAACAATATGTCTCCCCCAGACGCGTTGTGAAACATAATAAACAAATTTGTTTTTGAAATTCCATCATGCATGAAGAAGTTATGAGCCGGGCACGAACAACTTTTTCACTATATCTTTATATGGAATTAGCCATAATTCCAAGTGTCCACTGTGACCCTTGATCGAGCAACATATTTCTTGCAGGCGACAAATCGACTTCATATGATGATCACTTATGCCAAGTTATTTTGAAATCCAACCATGCACAACAAAGTTATGAGCCGGACACGAACAACTTTTTCACTATATCCATTTAAGGAATAAGCCAAAACTTCAAGTGTCCACTATGCCCTTGACGTTTGAGCGAGCGACATGTTTCTTGCACTTGACACGTCAACGTCATATGATGATCACTTATGACAAATTATTTCGAAATGCAACCATGCACAACAACGTAATTAGCCGGTCACGAAAATCTATTGTATGTGCCAGGGTAAACACTATATGCCCGCTCGTCATTATCATGGCGGGGGCATAAAAATGATTGTATTTCTTTATTCATATTTCAATTGTTTTCGAACCTGACAACTACCGTAGTGACTATTGCTAAGCGTAACAAACGATCATCAAAAATGGCTGCCGCCACTGATACAGCAACCGACTCATTGGATGATATTCCCGAAAGTATCTCCGCTTCCTTTCTACTAGACCACGGTCAGTTAGTCGATAGATTAATAGCTGTTACAACTGGCCATGATTAATGTGCTCAATGTTACGTCCATGACACAATAATACACAAAAATAAACTACCGATTAAGGTGGTGGCGAAATGCTGACAATTCTTTAATTTACTCATATCGTATAAGCAGTCTGTTTATTAAAAAAGATCGGCCTGTTGAATCTTTTCAAGACATGAAACACCAAACAAACATACTGTCTCATTTAAGTATGATATTACAACTATACTTTAGTTGAAGCGCAAAAAAATATAAGCCCATAAAAGTTAGTGCTTTGAATACTCTTTTAGTGGATACATGTATGTCTGTAATACGCAAGTTTGGATTCTAACAACCTAAAACTTGTGTTTTTATGCTTCAATATTTTAGACTGCAATATTTAAATTGACACTATACTGATGAAAGAAAAACAAATAAATTTCAGTTGAACGATTGATGACGTTAATTATATTGTTAAAGATATTTTGCATACTGAAAGTTTTTTCGTGTTTGTATGGAAAGGGCATGAGTCGGGTACTCTTAAATCCGCATTTTCTTTACACAAAGTGAATCGAACGAATAAATAAATATCTATGAAATATTTCTTAGTTGTTAAATGTACAAAAAAATGTTTTAATGTGTAATGAATGCGAAAATGCACATATCTTTTAAATCATATGTGCTCTGGCTTCGATGAAAACGGTTCACTGCTAAATACACGCCTGGTATTGATAATATGCTAATAGTTATCGTCTTCTACATTTTTTGATAACAATATTTACTGGAAATGAAACCAGATCTTTTAAATAAATAACAACTTATACTTTTATTGCTTTTTGTATGACAAAAGCTGCTTCTTTTAAATCAGTAGACATCAAGGACTACGAATAAAAGAAGAAAATATTTAATTAAAGAAAACATAAAAGAAAACTTCAGTGCATATTAAATTTAAAATTGAAAGTGTCCTCTGCACTATGCTGATCTGCATTTTATAGTATCTCATATTTTGCGATTAATAACTACTATCATATTTTCAATAACTAATAAAAAATATCAAATCAAAAAGATAAATTAAAGAAATCAGTGCAAACATGCCAACAAGCAGTCCCTTCCAATATACGGAAGATGGTTCCAAAATAAGCCGTATTTTTTTTTAATATCCGCGGCGGTAGTACAAAGAAACCGGAAATTGAGACAATACAGTGACAATTTGAGCAAAAGAATTGCAGAACCAGTTAAGTTACTAGCTATGTAATGTTTCTGGGCGGGAAGGTTGAGAGCACAGAAAACTTTTTAACACAAAAAGCAAAAAAAAACAAAAACAACACGATGAATCCGGCCTCCACGACATTTTCGCCGATAACTTACCACCGTTTCCTTTCTTGTGAAATCGGCCGGTCCACTGGCAGACACCTAAACTGTCCTTTCAGTTAAATCATCGGTCAACGGACTTTGTATAAACTGACACATTTATCAAATGAGAAATTAAGGGAGACTTGGTAAAGTCGTTTTTTTGGTCACATATTAACGAAAACGCATAAGCAACGAATATTGGAATCGCAGAGACGAGAAAACCTTATCTGTACTGTTTTGCATAGACACATGTAATCATTCAGGTAAATTGCACCGCAGTTACTACTCAAGATAATATGCAAGCACATAATTAGTCGGAAATAATTTGTGTTAATGGACAAAACTACTAGAAAGTGTCGCTTCGATCTGCAGTGTGTTTCAAGTTATCGACAAAATCGTCTTTGAAAGATAAAGTTTATCAGTTCTTTGTCATTATTACCAAATAGTACAAAGACATGAGTCATTCGGAACACCTCGGGCGACTTCAGTAAGTCACCTCGGAAATAATATGGTAGCCGCCATAATGGACTATTTTGTAACACAAATGGTGTCTGCTTTATTGTAGACATTTCTGAAAACCTCTACCTGTTCATGCTTTAAATTAAAATTCATTTTCATTTTTTTCTAATCCATAAGACAGACACTGCTTGAATTCTGCCATGTTTGTTTATAATTTTATTAAAGCCGCGGCGAATTACCAATTTTGTGTATTCATACACTTACATACGAGGTATTTTTACGATTGAGACATGAGTATCACTGCTCATTCTGTGTAATCAAGTCTATTCAACTTTCTCTACCTAAGTATTTTCTCTACATAAGTACCACATTATCTTTTAAATCGAAAAAAAAACGACAAAACCTGAAAACATGGTTACCTCACTTATCAATCGTGATAGTAGCTATGTGGGTAACAAAGTCTTGCTAGTCAACCAATACACCAATTTACATGTATCGTGTTTAGTTTTTGTGTCTTTGATGACATCAGAGATTCACAGGCATTTCCAAAAACAATCTCAAAATAGCCGTATCAACCATTAAAACTAGAAACGTAGAGACGGCAGTGTAAAATATTCCTTTGGTTTCAAGAAGGTTACTTTAACACACATGTAATTATTCCAAAGCGGTTTAGTACAAAATTACCTAGGCAAAATTGTGTAAATTATCATTTAAACCAATGTCTTGTAACTGAGACTGCAAGGAATGATTACGGCGTGGTAAGATGTCTTAAACTAATCCTGTATTGTTTTCCTGAGAGAATATAAAATTAATTCGTTACTCCTACCTAACTTCATGTCAAACTGCTAATAGTGTCGAAGCGCTTATAGCAAGGATATGTATTGTTGAAATGTCGTTGTTATTCTTAAAGAATAATTTAAGTAAAACGTTTCTTTCTACGATAAGTTTAGTTCTGAAAATCCTCCTTCGAAAAGCCTAGGCACTATTATTGTTACATAAATTATACGTTATATTATGCACCTATAATCTATATGTCAAAATTGTACGTTAAGAAGGCTGCTTACTCTTCACACGAATTTATTTCCCTCCTTTAGAAATTATTCATCACCAGTATTTTGTTCTCAAAATAGTTTTATCAGTGATCAAAATGACCCTTGACATTGTAACAATTCATTTTTTAATTTGTGTATACGCTTTAAAACATACATTACCAACATTTGTACTTAGATGTCTTCATAATGAAAATTTTTTTTTACTCCTCTAATCAGTAGAGTTAAATATTGTAAAAGAAATCATATCTGATCTTCTGATATGATAGAGTTACATATTTACTACATTATAATATTTTACAAGATGTCGTTGCTGCATCAAAATTAGATGATCTTTGAAAATTCATGTCTTTCAAGTATCTATATTAATACCATACATCGTAATATTTTCAAATCAATTTACAGGGATTCCAATAATTTCTAACTAAAGGTCCAATTTTTATTCTTATTTAACAGTGTTTTTGGTATTAAGGAAATTCCGAAAAAGATATCAATTTAGGCTCTAAAAATGAAAATGATCAATGCAAACAATCTTACATCAGAAAGAAAGTTGTTTCCAAATAATATTCTATTTGTGAATATTTCAGGTAATCAAACTAAATTTTCGTTGGTTATATTGATTGATAACCAGACAGATTCAGTAGATGTCTCCATACGTTCCGACTCAAAATAATCCTGAACCAAAATTGAATCCTCTAGGTCTTTTATTTTGTTAATATGAAACTGAATTCAAGTGACAATTTAATAACATACGTCACTACCGGGATCAGAAAAAGGAACAGCATATATCACACTAGCGTTTCTACGTTGTGACAAGGTGATGTGAGTTTTTGTGATCACACTTCGTCCGTTGTCCATCCGTCTATATTCCACAACTTCTCCTGACTTCGATAGAGACATCACTTTTACTGGTTTTGACCAAACTTCCAACTTGTATATCTATAAAATCTCGGTCTCTTCGAAAACCAGCCCTGTAGGGCCACAGGTCTTAAAGTTATTGGAATGGGAATGGTAAAATGAGCTAATTTTAGCAACATTCCTTGTAAACACTCAAAAGGCCACAAATTTTATCCAAAACTATGTGAAACTTTGTCAAAATGATTCTCACAGGGTCAAATTGTAGTAAAACCTTGTTCACACCCTAGATGCCACATTTTCAAACTAAATATCTTGAAAATTAGTCAAAATGTTTGCCTTTATTTTTTCTTGGATGTATTTAGCTCTCCTGAGGTCTTATGGCTGTCCGTCGTGAATGTCAGACAAAATCCCCTTCGGACAAAATCCCCTTCATGTATTTTTGTATATCTGGACATAATCCCCTCCATGGGTGGACATAATCCCCTTCATGTGTGAAATTTTGAAGTTGACAAAATCCCCTCAATAAAATTGCTACCTAGGACAAAATCCCCCTCGGATGAATTATGTTTATAAAGTGGGTATGAGAGCGACATACTGCATTATGCAATTTAAACAATTAAAATGAACACTGCTAAACTAATTAAAATGTTTTTCATACTAATCAATTTAAAACAATTAAAGAAACTGCCTAATCAAATATATTTGTTATGCAGTTGATAATTTACCACAAATATAATGAACACTTCTAAACTAATTAAATTGTTTTTAATGATAATTTGGTTGATAATTGATCTGAACAAATAGAAAAATATGTCTTATCAAGCTTATATAATTATAAAGGTTAACTTGATACATAATTATAAATCAAAAAACAAAAGTTCATTATTCATCAATTTTTATGGAGCATAATAATACATTAGAAACCTATGAAACAAGGGGATTTTGTCCGGGTAGGTAAGGGGATTTTGTCCAGCCTTGCAAAAACATGAAGGGGATTATGTCCACCCATGGAGGGGATTTTGTCCGGGTATGCGAAGGGGATTTTGTCCGAAGGGGATTATGTCAGTACACCGTCCGTCGTCTGTCGGCGTCCTCGGTCCACATATACTTCAAAGGAAATTTCCTTTGAATAAAAACTGACTAGATTGTTGCTTGCATGAAGCTATGTGAAAGTTTTTCAGATGGTTCAGACCATTGAAGAGCTGGGCCACAGGAGCTAAAATAAATTTTAAAAGAGAAAAATTTAGAAAAAATCCTATCCGAAACCGCCAGACCTAAGCTAAGATGTTTGGTACGTTGCAATCTTTACTGGACCTCTACAAAGTTTCTTCAAAATGGCCCAGTGTCTAAATTTGACCCGCCTCACCTGCATTAAAATTTTACATAGCTTAAACAGGGAAAACTTCAAAAATCTTCTGCCTGACATGTTTGTATTCGTGTTAAATATTTGGCAGGTCTGCCTATAGATCTTCTACAAAGATTGTTCAATTATGCCTCTGGGGTCATTTATGGCCCGCTCTACAGTTACTTGATTAAATACAGGCATATACTAGTATTGGGAAAACTTCGAAACTTTTCTCAGATATTTCACATGGGGCATTATCTAGAAGATTGTTCACAATATGTCCCTGCGGTAAAACAATGCTCAATCACAGTAGTGATTTCCTAAACACTTGCATAGGAAAGAAAATATAAAAAATCCTCTTCTCAGAAATCACAAGGTCCATTGTCAAGATATTAGATGTGTAACATAGCCAAGTAGACCTCTACTAAGTTTGTTCAAGTTGTAGACCATCGAGTCAAAATTAGCTGTGTCTTTGGGGTCACAAATGCTAAAAATACACTATTCAACCCTTTGTCACATAGCCTTTAGTTACCAACCAATATTGTAGATATTTGGTTCATAAGCACCTAATAAGACTCTGCCATTCACTGGACAAGGTCATCAAGGCTGACATGTTTTATTTTCAATTATTTGTTCAGAGCCGTTATTTTTTGACAAATATCTGAGATATCTGGTGTGAAGGTAACACGTGAGGACTTCTATTTTCGGGTAGAATTTGAATCATGGTGTCAAATTCAGGTCACTGAGGCTAGAAATAATATTATATTTTCTACGTTTTGTCATAGACCATTTATTTATTGACTTATTGTTTAAACATTTGGTAGATAAATACCTTTCCTCTTCTTCTACAAATACACAAGGTCATCTAACCTAATAACAGATGTTCCTACTTAACAACATAGAGCCTTAATTTGTTGACCAATATCTTAGATATTTGGTATGAAAGTTTCGAGCGTAGACTTCTACCCTTGCTTAGGGATTCATGTCTCAAGATCAAGGTCAGCAAGGGCAATAATTGATTTTTTGCTTTCGGTTATAGAGCCTTCATTCATTGACTTACATTTTACTTATTTCGCGTGGTATTCCATAAACCTATACCGTTCACTCGGGTCAGGGCCATGACTGTCAAGGCTAAAAATAGTCTACTTTTTGTTATGGAGCTTTCTTTTTTGACAGATATCTTATATATCTGATATGGTAGTACCTTGCAGGGACTTTTACTTCTGGGTGGGGTTCGAGGTCACTGGGGTCATGGTAAATGTCACAGAGGTTTAAAATAGGCAATTCAGTTTGCACCAAACATACATAAACAATAAGACAACCTTTCTATTCCTGAACCAATTTGATCCCATCACGCATTCCAGAGGTTTTGTGGCTCATTTTGCATGTCTACATGATCGAGGTAGCACAGCTTCGATAATCTTATAAACCACTGGCCTGATTTCAAAATAAATTAACACAATTTAAGTTATGAAACGTAAGCATTTGCTCACAGTGGAGCGATAAAGTGCCATCATTACCCACTTGTTTTACTTTGTTGCTGCAATAATTTTCCCTCGATGCAGTAGACGTCATTAAATGCAAAGATATGAAAAAATGTTTTCTTTCGTCTTACAAATAAAATTTCAAAATTGACTAATATCAAATACTGTGGCTTGTTAAAACGTGTATATTTTTAATTAACTTATCATGTTTGCGTCAAAAAAGACCCCTATAAGCTTTGAATTTGACAGATAATTCTGATGAATTTCTCGACATTCTGCCTACAAAGGCTTTGATAAGTTTTAGATTAAAAACAAATCTGTACACATTTGGAACATTTTTACGTAATAGCACTGGCAAAATGGTAACAAAATGAAACAATTAATTTCCACTAAATAAATCTTAAAACATTTTTTTAACTGTATTCCATCCTTTAACTTGCGTTTCAGATACTTTAATCAGAGGCCCGTCCTCTGTATTAATATTTCCATTATACTGGTATTAATAATCCCTTTAAAAGGCAGTGAAAGCCGTTTGTGCAAATACCCCTTCTACTGAGTCGTCCCTGAAAAAAAAAATAGATAAACCTAGTAAGGTAATATCACGTGAACCAAAGCGAAATATTTTGTCTTGAATATCTTTTGTTAGACTAACTTTGTACTAAGTGAATCTATTTCTCATTTCATTCTATCATTCCCTTTATCTGATACTCTTTGTCAAATTTTCTTAATATGCTAGATATAATTCACCCGCCGAAATAACCCCAAATTAAAGCTATCAAACCGTGGTGTACGTTGGAATATTTCAATTTGAGCTTGCTTACCCCTATATGCAACGTAACTGAATTGTATGTTAGTTTTTTATAATTATATTTGTAATGAAGATTAAGTTATTTAGTTTTAGTTATCGAAAGACTTAATATATGTAATATACGTTATACGTAATAGTAACATAGGACATAAAACCAAATCGAGGAAATTTTAAACTTCAGTAAAAATTGTATTAGTGTAACAGTTCTAACTGACCGAAACACTGATGTTCAAAACATACTTTATGTTCAGAGAGCATGTAAAATAGAAGCAACGATTTCTTTTTTCATTTCTAAAACTGCGATTAATAAGTTACATAACTTCCAGTACAGTAAGTTACTTTCAATTTATGATAGAGCTAGTCGACAAAATGTTAACCTTATACAATTTTATGCAGTGGGAGTAAACATTTTCCTCATGAATAATTATAAAAGGAAAAAAAATAAATGAAAGTCTCTGTTTTAAAGGATACAAAGAGGTGCAAATTGATGTTTTTTTGAAAAACCTGAATTTCAAAATGTACAATTGATATTTTAAATGAATATTAATTTTGTTTTTGATAAAAAAAACTGACATAGCAAAATGGCATGTGCTGTTGTACAGGTTGGAGGTTGCGTGTCTTACTTCCATATCTCTTAGCATTACAGATATATATTGATCAAGATCAGTATCTGAGAAACATTGAATGAACAACACTGTGGTTATTTTTGTTGACATGCAGATTTAGCGAATTGGTATCATTAGTCATATAAGATATCTTACAATCATGTGAAATATAAATAAATCTTGTATGTCTCCTTTTTCTGTAGTCAAAAGAAGTAATGACACTTTTATACATAATCCGTATTTGATAGAGATTTCTCAAAACTAGGAGAGATTTTCGACGGGTTTCATGTAAGTGGTTCCACCATTATCTTTGCGGTCTTAAGGGAGAATAATTAGTACTTGGCCTCACTTTCTGGTATTACTGAGAGGACATGTTAATTTGATCGTTAATATGATTCTTATTTTTATGAAACTCCCAAATGTAATTGTTTCAAGCCATTCAAATTATCTCCTATCAAGAAGTGCTACGTTTAAGTAATGCTTAGCCACACACATCACACAGAATAGTGTGGAGACCATATTATGTGTTGTTCAGAGAAAAAGACGATAATCTTTTATGATACAAGGAAAATGGAATAGCAATTTATAGCAATTCATGAGATGATATTTTTAAGCGCCACACTACTATCTTTTTAATTTATTTCCATCGTCCAATTAGTGTCAGATTTAAATGTATCGTATTACCAGCGTATTGTACCATGTTTTTGTTAACCATATTTCCCTATTTACAAGAAGCCTCTGTGATTTTTAGCATAAGTTAGTGCAACCACTTTACAATGGCTAATGTTACGGCTATGATAAAGTTTCATTGTTTTCCTTCATTTTCCAACTGATGCCAAGTTACACCGATATTAAAATGTGTATTTCGGTAAAACTGCAATTACATGTCAACATGTATTCGATTTTCATAGTTTGATTTGTGTTCAGAATCCAGTGTCCTCAGTGTCAAAACTTAACCGGTACACATTGTATGAAACGGATACAACAAATGATAAAAACATAACAGTATTTGAAAAACATGTATCTCTTTACAACATTCACACAAAAACAGAGTTTCAAAAGATGAATATTGGCCAGTTTTTAAGAGGTAACTGTCTTGTTTGTCATTTTGTATGAGAGTAATGTTACCCGTTACTTCATCTGGATATTGAACATTTAAATCATGTTTTGATTAAAAACAACTACACTATACAACAAGCTAAGTTTGATTATTGTAAAGGAATGAACAAAAGCCCGTATGCTATACGGAAAAAAACCCCGGAAAAACTACATTATTCAAGTAAAAAAGCCTTTCAATCGTATATCTAACAATAATGTTTTCCAAAAAAGGTGTTTTCAGCAGCTTTTGAGTGAAATGAAATCTGAATTTTATTAAAAACGGGCATGTACCTGCAAGTTCGTTTAAGCTTTCATTCTAATTCACATCTTTATTCTTTTATCATCTGAAATTACAATGTATTTGTTTGTTTCTGGGTTGTTATTTTCATCTGAATGTGGTTGTCAAAATTGTATATTTTTGTTGATTGTATAAAATATACTTTCCTGATGAAAGGAAAACATATCTTTATACACCGCATATTTATACATATAAAAACTTACTATTTTAAGACAATTGGGTTTTATCTTATTTCATGGTCACGAGTTATAACCAAGAAAAAAGCTAAAATTCATTTCATGTCCATCAGGTATAACAAAGAAAAAAAAGTCGTTGCCACTAAGGAAAAGAAAGAATGACAAAACAAAAATTATTTCGTGATCACAACTCTGTAGCCTTAAGAGACATCACATTATTTCGTGGCATCGAATATTCTCATGTGAATCACTTTGTTGTTGACAAGTTTAACAGCTTAAAAGTAAGAGAAAGATATATTATTTGAAATAATTATAGCACAGAAGGGACTCTGGAACATAATAACGCGAACTATTAATTCTATATAGAGTAAGATCACACACTGAGAACAATCCCAGAAGATTGCAAAAATGATGATGGAGCCACTTAAGAAAATGACCAACTCAACTTAATTCCAATAAACCAGACCGACGACCAGTTTCATGACGATTCAAATCATTGACTCATGAGTTCCTTTGACCACTTACACGCTGTGCAAAAAGTCATATACATGACACGATGCAAGGAAAGGGGTTCTGCTATTTTTAGTATACAACATATTTGAAAAAATAAAATGCATGAAGCATATCAACATAATGTACAGTTATATACATGGTAAAACCTTATCACCTCTCACTACTTTTTTCAAAGTCAGACAAACAACAAATAAGATACTATAATAAGACATAGTGTTCTGAATAAAATCCTCAAAAAAATGACTAAAAGCCATATGATAAGAGAAAATAGATTTTGTAAAGATCTTGTTTAGTAACACTCAGCAGGTAACCCATGGATTTGCTAGAATAAGTTAAAAAAATAATGGCCTAAATTGTCAAAATTTGAATCAATCTTAGTCCATTACGTGTACTCACCCAATCCTATTATAAATGACGTATTTTTTCTTCAAGTTCACTTCGTAGAGCTGTGTGTTTAGAATGTAATCATCAAGTGTTTCTATGCTTATGTCATTGGCGTTTTTTATGCGATGTTTACAAACAAAACAGGTCTATTTAAATTCTGTTTGAACTTAAAATTTGTTCATAATTGTTATCAGCATATTTTTCTTAAGCGATGTTTACAAACAAAACCGGTCTATTTAAATTCTGTTTGATCTTATAATTTGTTAATAATTGTTATCAGCATATGTTCTTTCCGGCGGTAAAAGCGCTTTTTACGAGATTTCTTAATGGATTGTGAAGTTTTGCATCGACGTTTACTAGACCAATGCGTATATACACAACAACTGAATTAACAAAGCCATATAAATACAAGATGAAAGCCCAGCATAGATCTAGAGAATCGAAAATGAGAACAAAGTGACTGTTAAACAAATAGGAGTCTCATATCTTTCTAAATCTATTTCCTTATCACTTTTACAGTTTCATGTAAGTCTCGCTAAGTAGCATTTACATGAGCCAAAATATAGCTATAAGAGTTCATAGGATTTTAACTTTAACAGTGTTTTTATACGTTATTCTGGCACAATTTTGTGGATGGCTCAGAAAGTAATTTAGTAAGACGTTTTTCATGTAAACGATACGTTATAAACGTATAGATTTGCTGGTGTTGCTTTTTTGAAGTACTGTCGTTTTTTTCTGCATCTACAAAAACTTTTATGCAAGTCTGCGTTGAGCTGTAGCAGAACTGATCAGTGCCCTCAAGCTATAGCAGTTTCATAACAACTTTTTTATCTTTTTATTGAGTATTTGTTCAGCTTCAGTTGGAAGTAGTACAATTTCTGATGTTTGATGTCGCTTAGTAAGAACAACATATTGAAAAGTATTACGCATATTATGCAGTTAGTTCAATGCTATGTTTGGCATACATGTGTGTGTGTGTGTGTGTGGTGGGGCGCGGGGGGAGGGGGGGAACAAGACCAATATACAGTTTAATGATTTAGTGTTTTTTTAAATTTCATTTACATATTCATTGTAACCTTTTTTAAATAAACAGTTTTATTTAAACGTTTTAGAAACGGGTATTTAATGTGTTTCAAACAATCCATACACATTTACCCATAAACTTCAAGCTAACTTTACCAAATAGTGTACTTGATACCAACTTCAACTTGTATAAAGTTCCTTTCAGATGCAGTTTTAACCGCCTACGTCATAGGTTTTATTCAATTTTTAAAATGAATATATGTATGTAAAAACACTGAACTCATAGTGCCTATGTATCTTGCCCTACTGTTGTGTAAACTGTTTTACAAGTTCTTATCTCCCGACAACTTCGCCACCTTTCATTCTAGATTTTACCAAGATTGTATATAAGTATATATTTAGTTCCCATTGGAGTTTCGTCAACACTTGACATCGTCTAGGAAAAAGCACTAAACAGTATTATTACCTGATTGTTTCCGACCAAGTGTGCCAAAATTACTACATAATGGTTCTGATTACAGTTATTACCCCACTCCTAGGCTGTAATTTGCCAAATATAGTCAACAGCAGAACCAATAAAGGATTACATATGAAGAGAGAACTTTGCATAGAAGAGATTCCTCGTTAAGATATGAGTTTTGTTTACAAAAAGACTGACAGGTCAGACTGACCAGATTTTACAGTGTAAAAGCAAAAGCATAAAAGTGGCTATTTAACAATTACAATTGAGCATTGACAATTTCCATCTATATTTATAAAAGACTATTAAATTACTTGAAAACAAATTGTGGGAAAATAAGTAACTATTTTACTGGCTTTGAGTATTACACTTAATTCATCTGTAATAATATTATCAAGAATTTATTAGTATGTTTACAAAGTAACAGAAATAGAAACACTTACATCAGTTACAACAATAGTACTGAAGTGTATTATTCAGTTGAAAGCAAACTCACGCTTTTTCTTAAATATGTAAATTAGTACATGGTTTTATAAGACTATGAATTCGTTTTTTTGTTCACCTTCTCGTTGAATTCGGATGTGTCATGTATTTCAATGAAAATAAAAAGACAAGAAACCATAAGTTTCATTGGCTTTTAGCATTTTTCACCTGTAATAAAATTACCCTGTGCATGTTTGTGTTTTAAATTTACCTCACTATGCTTGATTTACTTTTCATTTATTTAATAAAACTTTTGCGAACACGCTTCATTCTATCAACATATTCATAGGCCATAAGAAGCAACACATTTTTTTTTCAGTCCTGATGTTTCCTCTGTCCATACTGATTCGAAATAAACAAAAATGTTGTTGTATTAAAAGCGATATACCTTTCGAAAAACAAATCTTCTCTGGACTTATTTTCTTTATTTAAAATGTTATATTTGATTGATAAGTTGGGAAATCGTCTCAAATAAAAAGGTCTGATAAAGTAAGTATTGTCAAGATACGTGTACAGCCTGTATAAATTGGACGTATAGACCGCATGGCCTAACATATTCATTTCATGAATTATGATGAAATTATGCAAAAGTGACACCAGATAATATAAACAAGACAAACAAGGGTTGTACAAAAATTCTTCAATAATGATAAGGTTAAATCAATTTGTCTTTAAAGGAAAAGTCAGCGAGGAAAACAATTTATATATTTTAGCAATAAAATATGACATCAAAAGATTACCGTTCGAGCATTTATTGTGAACTTAAAGATATTATAGATAAACAACTTTTAAAATATAGATTAAAATGTTATGAACGATTATTTTCAGTTATTCCTGTATTAAAGTTATTTATTCTTTATTTTTCTTCTTATCATTCTAATTTATAGACTTGCTATTATACGTGTGACTGTGTGATTTTCATTGTACATAAGTTTATTGGCGGCGCCGAGAACGGCGACGCCTATATTGGAATAGTATTTCATTTTGTACCATGCGCTGACGTAATCAATTTGGGAGAATCTTGGATCATTATCAATGTAAAAAAATCCAATTATTCTGTACATCACTTAAAATATGTCACTTCATAAATCGTATTTATTAATTTTAAAAATAAATTGATCCAATTCAGGTAAGTTTGTATTTTTAATTAAAAGTTTTTGATGCAAAAATTACAGATTTAATGACTTTTTCCAAACCAAATCAAAGCGCTGCAAGTACTTGTGTATTCACTGCATGTATCTAGCAGTGTGTTGCTACTTAATCTGAAATGCAAATCTTTGTTAATTCTTTCAACTATAGCTATATAAAGAAAGGTGAAGCCGAGTGGTTAAAAGGTCGGACTTGTAATCTACGGATAGCTAGTCAAGACACGAGTTCGAACCCCTTCAGCGGCCGTGTCGGCATCGGTTATTTCCTTCAGCAGGAAACTTTATTCTCATTACTTAGTACTGGTTGGTTCCAGGGACGGATTTGAGAATGATTCTATTAGCTAAAAGCTTTCGTCACAATCGAAATAAAATTGATTTGTATAAACTAACTTGAAAATAGAAATTGTACAAAATCTGTCGTTTTAATGCAATAATAAAGAATGAGCCTGTCTTTGTAAATACAGACACAAGGATGAATTTGAAGAACACTCTTACTTTGCTGGAGTCAATTCAGTCGTTATAGTTACAAAAAAACATATATATTCACTACACCACTAAACCGTTAAACCATGAATATGATAGAATACCAGTTGTTCTTCGGGTGTTATCTAGTGCAGACAAATTACAAAATATTTGAAATGATGTAATACCATACTGTGAAATGTGGAATTCGAACAAAGATGTTACATGTAAGGTTTTATTTTTTGGATGTCGATAACATAGGAATTGTTATTTCAAAATCGAGGACACACCTTCAGAGACAAGTATCTTGGTATATTTTTCACCAAATATGGGAATATTATACATACAAGAAAATATTTAGTAGTAAAGCCCTTCATCTATTATAGGAGAATGTGTACTCCATAGTTGATTACCTATCGGAAGCACTGTCAGGTCGGCAGCTCTCTTTGTTTCAATTTCAGAAATACACTCACACTGCTACTGCTACACAAAAATTCGTTTCCCGTTTCCTACCAGAGACGGTAATTCCTTAGATATAATTTTCTCTTAAACACAGACCGGGGAAAAAGCAAGATTACGAGGTGATTTTAAATAATTTATAATGATCATTCTCTTCTACAGTTCTCTTCTACAGAAATAACCGTCCATGGATCTCAAATTCTCATTCTCTGTGGGAAGAAAAACATATTCTTGGAATTGTCATTCAAGGTTTAAATTTGAAATTTTGACATGTCTTGGGCTGCCTAGAAACTTTGGACAGTAAACTTAGCAACCCTTTTCAGACTTTCCGATCACTGAGGTCATCCTTGTTTCAATTTACTTAATGTGCTATTGATGGTTCCAAAATGTTCCTTGGTCAATCGCAGCAAATCTATATAAAGTATAGTATTTAATGTACGTTGAAGGCTTATGACCACTGCATGTGCATGTGTGATGGTATTTTCTTCATGCATACAATATAAACAATGAAAACATAACATTTCTTCAAGAAATAGATTGAAAATCTGAGTTTGTAAAAATTGGATTATATCCTGTCTATCATGGTTGCGCAACCAGGACAGAACAGAAAAAGACACAAAACAGTAGGATTTAATTAGACTAAAATCATTAAAAGGGTATAGATTGTTGAAATAAAGCAAAAGTAGACATTTGGAATATTCAAGTGCTGAATTGTGTCGCAGACGAAGAACACTTGATTATTATCCCAGTTTTTAATTTTAAAGGGAGACAATATGCAATTTTCATAAAAAGTGAAAGATCAAATGATTTTTTTATGAGAATATAGTCATTCATATCTGGTCATTTTGTTGAAGAAAAGTGAATTCACATGATTTCACATCTTCAATAAAAGTGATTAAAACATGGATATAATTCAAATGTCCCCCTTTAAAAATCTTTTTACATCCCATCTGTAAATAACTTGATTAAATCATCAAAATGTACAACATGTACTACACACGTGTACAACTGTTTAGGTTAATTTATACACTTATTATATATCTTATTTCAAAACAATGTGCGCCGCCTTTGATGCTTTGCATCAAAATTAATCTTGTTATACTTATATAATACTATTATTTCAGGTCGGTGTAATAAAAAAACAAAACATCCAATTAAAAGAAATATGACCCAGTAACTATCGCTTTAGTAAATTATTTTAATTTCAAGTTGAAAAGGTATGACTCAACAAAAGATTAAGATAAAAAATGTGCATGAAATTTAAATAAATGTTCATAATTTAGTTTAAACTCATTTATTTTACATCGATTGCGATAAAAGTTTTTACAACTTAGATTCATCACGCTCGATGACTGATGATGTCTGGGTTCCATACCAGTATTTGCGCAGCGTGGAGGAATGTGAAGATCGTGAGAGAATCTCGCCTCTGGCAGGATGCCAACCAGCGGCCTCCGGATCTGGAGCCCTGCGCTCACCCCCGGACCGCAGTGCATCCTTGAATGTTGATATAATTGATTCATGTTCATGTTCACTTCTATAGAAATACACCCCAAGAGGTTTAAGACATTACCACGACTCCTTTCAATGTTACAATAATAACTAAGATATTTATTACAAAAAAAGATTTATTAGAACTGAAAGGTAATTGTAAAGATAACGTATTGCCAGACAAATGCTTACTGGCATCTTAATAAAGCTTCTAACAAAAATAAACAATTATCAGTGCAGAAAAGTTAATAAAAAATCCGGCAGCAAACGAAAATATCAAAGAGAAAACAGACATTGATTGTTTTTGTCTTTTTGTTTTTTGTTCGATTATTCTGAAAAATTGACGTCGCTCATTATGATTGACTAATTATCAATTCAATTCATTTCTTTATAGGGGCATGTGAGTAACATATATATGTTCTTCGTTACAACCTATTGGTGGCGGTTAACAATAATAGGGATTAAAAGAAATCTATGAGAACAGCTTGCAAATATATATGAACCTTGTAAACTATGGTGTATCCATACAATAGACATGATATTACACTAGACATTCTACCTTGACAATAAAGTTATATAATTATTATTGACAGGCGTTTTAGAATTACAAATTTACCAAGTTTATATAACATTCTACTTTGGACTGATGTTAATAATGTTTAAAGCTATCAAGCTTAACAAGTGTTTTGTTTCGTCAAAGAAAAAAAAGCATGAATTGAGTTGACGTTTTTTATTATTTTAAGAAAGAATTTTACAGACGTTAGTATGAGGCAATTGTAATGCGGTTAATATTCAGGGGAAGCCATTTTGATAAAAAACACTGAGACTTTTATATGAATATTTTCTTCTTTTGAAAATAATGTGCTGTTGTTCCTGTTCAGAAAAAAAACACAATGTATTGCACTCAATATTACAATCTGTTTTCGTGACCGTTGAGGTTTTTTTTTATCTTTTTCTTTTTATTCATTCTATGATTTTGTTAAACAAGTCATATTATTGATATATTAAGTTAAATAGTTTCAAACAACTTTACTACTTTCATAGCTAGTATTTTCAATTCATTCACATTTTTTAATTTAGTTTATTTTTAGTAACATATTTCCTCTTGATCTTTAATGCTGTTCTCTCAGCGATATTGTCAACTTTTGCCTCAGGCTACAAGATACAATAAAATCCATTATAGGCGCGGATCTGTATTGTTTTCAACTCCCATGTGTACCAAATGTACAATAGACCGAAGCTGATAACAGTTATTACTCTACTAAGTAGCTACAAATTTGCCCCAAAATAGAAAAGAACGGATTCTGAAGTGGTACTTCAATACAACATCTTAATGTGCTTTGAAAGGATCTTACGGAGAAAAGATAAGCATTTGACAAGAATAGGAACACATATTAAAAAGCCACACCTACATATCTTAAATTTCAAAGTTTTTGATCATATATTTCCGAAATAACTATATGCGCAAAACCTCGTACGGATTAGATACGAGAGACTGCACTAACAACGACGAATATCTTATGTCATTATCAACACCATCACTATATATTTAATTACTACTAGCATCATTTTCATTAAATATGTTTTTGCTTGAACCCTGTATCTCAGTTTTGCTTTCGTCTGCCAACTTTGTGTTTGTCATACAGTGCCTGCTTTGAAATCAAAATTTTAAATTTTGACTACTGTTAAGTAGACAAAAATAAAATCCAAAAACAAAAAAATTCCATGTTTTCTGATCATTGATCAACGAACTTAATTGAGTTGAGATTCATTTTCCAGTATTAAAACTTCTGTTGTCCTTAACGTATATCATCGTTTCTAATGTTGGCATTTGTGTGGCACTATCTAAGATAATGTACAGACCTATTTTCTTCCAAAATTTGCCTTCCTTGCGCACATGTTAAAGTGGTTCTCTGAAATAGAATTGTACATGAAAAAGATGAGTTTTGAAAATAACAGATTAAAGTATTAAAGTATTTCTGAAAACATAAAAGCCAATTTAGATCCGATGAGATACACTGAGTATAGAAAGTTTCACATACATGATGAAATTTAGGTGTCCGTTCCTAAATATTTCAGAGAAGAAATGATCGTCTGTCTGCAAAATTGTTGAAACGTTTGTAAATTATCGGTTTTAATCACAACTGTATTTTATGACACAAACCATGCAAGAAGGACAAAGAGCAAATATATATGTAAAGCAATGAAAAGTTGATTGGAATACATGCATAACATGTTGTAGTTGTCAATTTCAAAATATTTTGAAAAAAAAACTGAATGATATGAAATAAAAGAGAAAAAAAAAGATTTCCTTGTTTAGATTTCAGTTATATTTCAGCAAATGCAATGTAACAATTCGACATTGTTTGATAGAACATACTAGATGATTCAGCTTTTCACGTTGGTAACGGTTTTACATGGATATTATAAAGTATTCCTTATATAGCCTTACAGAATCTGGTTACATTTCGTGACAAATCTCAAACATTATTGCTCATTTTTTCCCAAAGTTTGATGCACATAATTTAAGCGACTATTTTGTAAAGTATTAACTATTGTTGGTGTATTGATCGTTTTGACATGGGTCGTATGCCTTTTATGCATTGTGCATGTGTCAAGTTTAATTTTACTTTTTTTGCTATTTTATGTAGCGAAAACAGTCATGCAGAGTTTTATTTGATGTTGGCATGACATTGAATATATTGTCTTACGGGATAGTATGCGCACACTAACAAAATAAAAGTTCGTCCGAAAAAAATCTCGCTTTTTTTCAAAGGAAATAACCGAGGTTCCAAAATCTAATTATAGACTAAAATCTACGGAGATCCACGATGATTACTTCGTGTGTATGCCGGTAGATAATGTATGCGTATAAGAAGCATTCATGTTTAAAATATAAAACATATAATTTGAGGAATAGTGCAGTAATTTGAGAATGAAAATGTTTGAAACAAATTAAAAACAGCTCTGTACAAAACTAAGATCCTCGCCGGAGTTATTACTTTAAAATAGTCTTTTTTTAAAATGAGAAAAACACTTGCTGATCAAGGGTTTACATGATCCTTTAGAGGACTGGTCAAGTCACTAAATCACGAATCTCACTCATGTAATGGAAGGAGAAAAAAATGTTCGAACTCAAACCTGCGACCTCCTGCTTCCAAGTAAGAAACTCTTCCAACTTAGTTTATCGCGCAGTCTAGCCGCTTAGATATTTTGAGTACAGGAAAAATATGTTCAGTTTCGATAAAAAAATGAAACTTGCTGGTTCGTGCTTGCGAGTAAGGCGCTCTAGGAACTGAGATAATCGGGCAGTCAAGTCCTAACATTGGTTGTATGCACATGTGTCCGACGAGTGAAAATTAAACGCACCAACAACTGGGATATTCCTGATTTTACACATTAATGGCCTGGCTGTTTTAAGTCGTCCTTCCTACAAAACCGTCGGACATGGTTATCAAATACACTACAATCTCAACTTGCAAATGTCATAAACAAGGGTTTCTTTAAATGGAAGGGCAGGTGTGATCACGTAATTAATGAATGTATATATGCATGAGTTCCTTGGTGAATAGCAAAATCATTATAATAGGCAGCAAGTCATTGAAATTGACATACCCAGCGCACAGTTCCTAATAACCGGCTGACTCACAGGATTTAGCTTAACGATGATTTTCTTTATAATAAAAAAGAGTTAATATACTATGAAAAAAAAACAAAAACATAGTTCATGGTTTTATACACCATGAAACCTGTACGCAATCTGGTGTAATGATGACATTGCAAATTTTTCATTATGCTTGCTGACGTTCGTTGTTTGCTCAACTGTCGTGTAAGAAAGAAGAAGAACTTCATGTAAGGTATGGACGAGTTAATAAGAACTTATTTTTAGAGACGCTATGCCTACAAAGAAATACCTGTTTTATTAAAATCTGGGGGTTGACGTGAAAAAAGTTTTTTTTTATTTAACTCCCCAGTACCTTAATACACGAAGTTCTTCTCCTTTTGAGCGTGCGCATCTGCACCGGAATGCGATAGTACGACAGCGCAACATTACGATAATACGACAACGCGACAGTACAATAGTACGACAGCTTGACAGGACGTTAACAAAAACGCGACAGTATGATAGTGAAAACGCGACAGTACGATGATGATAATGCGGCAGTACGATAATGATAATGCAACAGAACGATAACGAAAACACGACACTATCGCATTATCGTACTGTCGCGTTATTTTTTATCTTTCTGTCGCGAATTCGTGGTTTCGTTCTGTCAAGAATCGCGTTTCAGAGCAACACACATTTACGAGATGGTCTTAACGGTATACCTTACTCAATTGACACGCACTGTCTATGTCTGCGTTAACAGTTGACTGCTACTATAAAAAAGCAAATGACACACATTAGCTTTATCAAAGGCAGTGTCAAGAAACGAATATAATCCAAGTATTTCTAATTGAGAGTTTTCACGACAGCCAAACAAAGCAGTCAGATTAGGCAATGAATAATTCGACCGATTAGTCAATCATCTTTAAATATCAGTTCAGTTAAATAGCAGACACATTATACTCGTTTACGAAACACTGGAGAAAACAACAACGTTTTTCTCAGAAAGGTGTTATCGTCAACTTCAAAATAAAGTATTAAAAACGTCAATAAAAAGCGTCGGGTAATTTCAGATGTATAGATACAGAGGTAAGATAGAAATGTAACATCGGAAGTAGTAAATAGCTGGTCAGTTTTGTACTTATTTCAGAGGATGTGGCGCTTGAAAGCAGTTTGACTTGGTATTTTTATTTATATAAGTACATATCCTAACATAGCCATCTGAACATACTATAAATAGTCAAAAAACGAATCCTGAAAAACGAGGCTAAACAGCAGAAATAACAAAGGTAATTACCTTGTTACAAAATGTTCTGTGTTTTGTTCATGTATATTTGAAAGCAATTTATAATAATAAATTCATAGTAATAGCAACAGACGCAGTCTATCGAAACCTTTTGATGGAACTGGGACTGATTAATGTTTAGTATGCACTCGGGCCAAAAGTGGTGGAATAGAATGTTTCTCAAAGAAGATAACATTAAAGGAACAAAACTGTTATCTAGAAATAAGTTAAATATACAAGAAAAAAACTTATCTTCGAGTAGAGTCCTGACAAAGAAAATCCTTAAAGTCTTATAACATGCGTGTTTGAAAATAAATAACACATTTTTAGAATGAAATAATGTAAATCGAAATAGCTTTGGAGCAAACAAGAAAAAGTATTGTTACTTAATCATTACCCGTACCTTACCTGTACACCCAGTTATAAATGTAGGCTATTTTGTATGTCTTCAACTAAGAAAGCTGTGACTGCTTTACATAACAGTACAGTTTTCAGTTGTCACTCCCACCACAAAAGTCACTTATTTAATGACATTTGCTTCTTTGATGTTGACTTTTACCATTGAAAAACTGCATTTGATCAACAACAATTCTATCTTAGCTGCTGCGACCTGGAAATACTGTCCCATACCGCAGACCATGTAAAAAGTTTTTCTGTCCACTTTTAAAGTTCTTTAAGTCGGTATTTACTCTGTGTTGAGTTTACAGTTTACTTTTATTGTTAGCGACGGAACAATAATTGTGTTCATACATTAACATATATGAATAAATATAACGCTACTAAATACTTGCTACACATATAGCACTGATAACGTATAAAGTCAGTAATAGGTGTCATACTTTTCTTTTAAAAACCGCAGATAAATTATACGATAACTAGTGAAGACCTTCCATATCTGTATATGCCGTGAGCAAGACCCGTCTTACCGTCAGCGGGAGTCACCACAATTTCTTGACTAAAGTTGGCTACTAAATTATCATGTGTTGTAAAACACGATAACAAAATTGCAGTTAATTCTTACTTTCGATGCAAAACTTAAAAAAAAACACACTTGAACATTAACGGTTTCTTAAGACATAAATCAGTCGAGACTCCAAGAGAAAGAAATCTGCATAACCTACAGCTTGGGTGAAAACAATTCAGTCTATACAAGGCGGTATATCCCATTTTTTTTCTACCTAGGATTATTTATTTTTTTCTTTTAAGTTCCTTTTGCGTAAAATGTAATGCGGTAGACACTCTGATAGTTTCATCCTATTTATTCTAATAAGAATGTGAAATATTTGTCTTCTTCTTCGTTAACCCTGTTGACAAAATATCTTCCTTCTGTATACAAGTATCAGTGAACCTACTCTAAGTTTAACATTCTCCCTTTCATTTCATTATCAACTGAACCCCCACTAAGTTTAACATTCCCCCTTCTTTTATTATCAACTGAACCCCCTCTAAGTTTAACCTTCTCCCCTATCATTTTATTATCAACTGAACCCCCTCTAAGTTTAACCTTCTCCCCTATCATTTTATTATCAACTGAACCCCCTCTAAGTATAACCTTCTCCCCTTCATTTCATTATCAACTCAACCCCCTCCCCCCTATCATTTTATTTTCAACTGAACCCCCTCTAAGTATAACCTTCTCCCCTTCATTTCATTATCAACTTGTTTTAACTTCATTCCATAGGGAAATTATTTCAAATGAACCTTTCTCATAAAGTGAACCTCACCACTGATCTATACATTTTCATAATGTCTAACCATAATTAATTTGATGTAATTCCAGATAAAAGGAAAGGGTTGTTGCGGACTGAAACGTTTTTTTTCTGTCAAATCATCTTATGTTTCAAATCTTTCATGCTCTGTTTGTTTGTTAATGAAAAATGAAACTGCATTGGAACGTACCAACATCCAAATCATTATCGTCATATGAGAGCAAAGATTAGGCAACGTTAACTCTTTCCATGCTAAATATCTAAAATGGACTTGTCCTTCTATCAATTTGCACAGATCCGTTAATTGTTTATAGGAATGCTTATTGAAAATGTACTGGCTGAAATGCGAAAAGTGCAGACCATGATCAGACTGCATGGAAGTGCATACGGATATTGGTCTGCACTGGTCGCAAAGGTAGAGTCAGTTTCCTCAAGCAGGTAAGGGTTAATACATATTTCTACAGTAGTTACTGTATTTGATACCACTGCATTCAACGGATATTGAAATTAAAAAAAGATAACAACAAAACAAATAACACTTAAATCCAGTTTAGACTAAACATATCATACTTGGACTTAGTTGATCAGAATGCTTGCCTGCAACTAAATTGCATAAGAATTCCATTGACCAAATTTAAATTGTAATACGGAGTCAGTTGTGGCAATGAAGTTATAAAGGCTCATACTTACCGTAAATATCAGAAATCCTAAGAGTATGTTATCATAGGATTTTAGTTCATTATAAAACAAAATGCAGCAGTAGATTACTTAAGGAAGTTCTGTGTAAACAATGTGCTCAGCTTCAGTTCCGGATTAAAATGTCTTATTACAAACTGCTGGTATTATTTTCCCTACAAAATTTCTTAACAAAATATAATATTGTCATCATGATGATACCTTAAAATAGGACAAAAGTCTTACAACAACTTCATTGTAGTCTTAATTATTGCAGTCTTAAATTACATGAAGGGGACCGCGTCATAGCTTTGTTTAACCATTCTCCTGAGGGCGGCAATTGTGTTTGCCTTTGCGACTAGTGCAGACCAAAATCAACCTGCACATCTATGCAGTCTGATCATGGTCTGCCTTATTCGCTATTCATTTGGTAATTTTTCAATTAGCACCCCTGTAAACAAATAATAGACATGTCTAAATTGAAAGATGGACAAGTCCATTTAAGATATTTAGCAGGCTAAGGGTTAAACCTCTATGATTACAAGGCAAATATTACAATAAAAAGCAACAAGTCCGCTTTCTCGAAAATCAAAAACTATTTATCAAACAGTGTTATCGGCATTAACATTTGACTAATTTACATGTTTACACGTTTTCTAGTTCAGCTAAACGTGACAGATACTATGTAAGTTTTCTTAAAACTACGATAATGAATGACAATACATTTTGTCAGATGCATTCATCTGAGAAGTGGTCTTGGCGGTACCGATATGACGCATTATGCAACATACTGAACTAATGTTCGTTATCATCTTTCATTAGAAATATTTCTGTACTATTCCTTTTTGTTTCAATGAACGTTTTGCAACAGACTGAAACATTGTTTCCAATTTATCGTCAGCACACAACGTTGTATCCCTTTTGTTTCCTTTGTACGTTGTACAGCAAAACTGCAACACTAAACAAAAACATGTTTGTGCAACAAAGCCCTTTGTTTAAATTAGTTGTAACTTGAATGTAAGCGATTGCTCAATCAAATAGTGTGTATGTTCTTCCCAAGCTTAGTGTACTTTACTTATATAGGATTTCTGCTAATCAAAATGTGTGGTTTTCTTGAAGTCCCAGTATCATAATGATTTTACAGATATAGAAATGTAAATGTATTGATGGGATAATGATTGAACCATGTTTTATTCACTCTTATACAATATTTATATGTCTTTCTTTATTTCGAATTCATGACATTTCTTCATGTAAAAGCGTTTCTTATTTATTTGTCATACAATGTCATTGAAAAAAAACTTTGTTACAAATAAAGATCATTTTTGCCAATAAAGCATCTTTCATGTTATGTTTTAGTACTCCTGGGACTTCTCCATGCTTTGTAGCTGGAATATATTTATCTTAAATACGCATTTAAGGCATGACGAAGCTCATATAAAAATATGCATTTTTACTCATTAATTGAAGCATCTTAATTGTTAAACATTACTCATCCATTTTTATTTCAACAGGAGAACTTCTTATTTGTTTAACAAATAAAGTCAATCCGTATATCCTTAGTTGAATAATTTATCTTCTTGCTGATTTTTTTTTATATTTTTTTCAGACAATAAAAGTTTTAATATAAACGTGTAATTGGGATTGTATTGTAATTCTATTTTCTAACTTTCAACGTTTATTCAGTAGTTAGCTTTTTACTATTTGCTAAGACTTTTAGGTAATTTTGAAGTACTTGAAAATGTGAAAAATTTCGACTGTTTAACTACGTATGTTAGTACAACATCATGTCAAAAGCTAACATACCAATAAAAAGTGACCGTTGCAAGTTAAGACATAGATTTCGGTCTATCTGACATTGCCCTTGACATAAACTAATACTATTTTTATAAAAAGAAGTTTTATTGCTTGGTTCATAGCTCATCGCAACATCTATCTATTCATTTCATAAAAGATAATCACATAAATAACCTATTTAGTTATTGGCATTTACAGAGAGTTCGTTTTTGTTTTCACCAGTTGATATTTCTTACATTTTTCAAACTGTAATATATTCACCGTTGAGGTGGAGTTTAACGTCGTCTTTGTTCTCTGACTTCTAAGTAAAAGTCAATAGATATATGAAGGGAAAAAGTCTCAAAACTGCAATGTCAACAAAATATAATTTTCAAAAGCATTTACAAAATACAATTTTAGTGTTTCACCAAACAATTTTTTTCCACAAATATTCGAAGAAGATAACAAAACACTTGTAACAGTGTTGTCTTATATCTGACGTTCTGTTTCAGATAAGGCAAATTTACAACTGCAGAACGTGTTAATTATCTAATATTTCATTTTCTTTTAACGGTAATAAGAATAAAGTCACACATTTCAACGTCTTTTCCCGTTTGCAAGGAAGGTTTATTTGAATATTCGTCATCTGGCGGATATTGCAATGGTTGTTGAGGACAACTATCATTTGTGTCAAATGTTCTGTTTTGTTTACATAAGAAGTCATCCGAATGTTTCGGAGATCTTCGTAGATAATCCGTGCAACTCCTTGGCGACCTCCTTGTATAATCGCCGCACGTATCGGTGTAGTTTGAAACTTCGGAGAATCCAGAATTTCTTGGAGTAGGGCGATCTTGGCAATAAAAGAGGTTTGAAATAAACCGGAACATTCTTAGTTGTCTGAAAAAAATACCACAAAGGATAATTACCGTGTGCTTATTGGAAATCAATTTACATTTCTTAACTGAAAAGGTAGTAACAATTTTAAAGGACTAAATACCAGTAGTAATAAGGAAACAATGTTCATTTCTTGAAAAACTGAATATCTTTTTGTTTGCACGTGTATAAATATAAGAAAGATTGGAAACATAAATTCATTAAAGAAGTTAAGTTTACATGAAAACACATACTTATGATATGTCCATACGTTCCAGAAAAATAATTTCTAACCAGTGTTTAGTAACAGAACGCCACTGTGACTGTGCTCGTGTATGAAAGATATTGAGTCCATGATGAAACGATATATACTAAATTGGGGTACATCAAATATTATGAACATTGTACGTTGAACCTAGTCAGCAGAAAATGCTAAATACATCCATTTCAAAGCATATCTGTCTGTCTTTCAGCACGCATTACTTTAAACATCAATTATAATACATACACAGAGGTTAATTTAGAGTTTGTTATACATGCACTGGTAATAGCGTAGTTAATTGTGAGAAACTGTGCAAGTATTTTACAGTGAAAGTAAAGTATAAATGTAAAATGTATGAAACGTATAAAATTGAAGCGTAACCTTACTATCATTTTTTTCTGAAAATCAAAGCAAAGTTGAATAATTACTTTCAAGTATCAGAAAATTAGTGTTTCACCCAGGTATCAAGATTCGTACGTATTTAATTGCTTTTAAAGATCTAACATTTGTCAATTGTAAAAAAGCAATATAAATATAATATTACTTTACCTTATGAAGACAGACTTTTTTTTTATTAATACTTGCAAAGTATTAATTTGATATCTCCGTTTTAGAAGTATTTTTCTCTTTATCTAAAAGTAATTTTCTGTATCTGAATTTAATCAGGATCTATCATTACAAATTTAATCCTCTTTCTAGATCAAATATCAGTCTCTTACTTTGTTCTAAAGCCATTAATTTCTAACGTTTAAGGTAGACTTTGACTAAGAACAGCACTGTGACAAAATGCTCTCTTTCTCAGCACTGATATACAAATTACTTTACACACGCTTAAGTATTTAAACCACTATAGTGTTATAAAATATCAGAACAGTTTTCCTGTTTATTTGCGTTAGTTTAAAATATTTGTTACAAAATATGAGTCGTATGTTGTCTGAATTCGAAATACATCTCTTCGAGCGTATTGATGTAACGTTAAAAGTAATCAGTTTGCTACCACAAAAGCAAATTTCTAAAGACAAAACAACCATGTTAGAATGGTAAATGGTTAGTATGTAATTAGTGTTCCAAACTCAGGTGCAAAAACATCTACTGTATGATAAAGCTACACAAGTAATCTGACATTTACCGTCTTGTCTAGTGGGTCTTGTTTCCATTGATAGACTAACTTTTCTAATGTCAGTTCCCCTAAAGTGAACGTACTCAATTATTAGCATCAATTTCTAGACGACCATGAAACATACGCCTTTCTCTATCCTTATTCTAATATATTGTGCACTAAACATGTCCTTTTCACTTCTACTTCATCAAAATAAATGTTCTTTGAACTTTTTTGCAACTATGGCATCACTTTATTATTAAGGAATAATATAGATTTATTGACTTTATAGAGTATTCAAAACAGCTGCTAAATACATTTAAGTCCTCGTTTAATTCTATAAACTGTATTCAGAACATCTTGTAGCTTCATAGAAATTTACTGACTTTATAGAGTATTAATTTTAACAACTAATACATGCCTTTAAATGCACATTTTAATTTATAAAAACTATACTTAGAACATATTGGGAAAAAAATGTTTTGCATTCCTTTAAGGAAATTTTTAACTTTACTTAAAACCTGTAATGCCAAGCTCAGCATTATTTGAAATTATAATTTTACTAATTATCATAATTTTAAATCCTCTTACCTTAGGTAGCGACATATTCTTGTGCTAAATATTCCATATATGACAGGATTGGCAGCACTATTTAGTGGAGCAAGACTCTGAATAAATGTTACTACAGCCACCATTTGTTGAGTTCTAGGAACGTATCCCAACAGGTCGAATAAATTAAATATAAAGTAAGGGCTCCAACAAATAATGAAGGCTGAAAAATAATTTAAACTTGAATAAGTGAGTATTCGTATGTAAAAATTCGTAAGTAAGCAAAAGTGTGCGGGCGTTCTAAGTAAGGTTGCTAAATATATCTCGTACAACAAAATTAATGAGGATGACAAAGAATACGTTGCTAACAATGCAAAACATAGATCAGATTACAAAAAAAATAGGGAGGTTTATAAATCAGATAATTTTGTTGCATTTTTGTTGTATTGTTTAATTTACGTAGAGTTAAAAACTTGATTTAGTACCTGTCACAATTGTAAAAGTCATTTTGATGGTTCGAATTTTGGCCTGAGGAATTATCCCTCTAGAGCTGCGACATCCGATGTTTGCAGTTTTTATTCTATTTGACTTTGGTGATCCATTCGATGGATAGCCTGAAATAAAAAAAGAAATAAAAAAATGTAAACATCGTTAAAAGCTTTTAATTTCTCGTCTCTTGCAAACAAAAAGACTACTTCATTTTTAAGAATAAATATTTGTGCTTTCTTTCATCAGTATCCATTTTATTATCTAATCTCTGAAACAACAAACAACGGTGCATTTATGTATGGATTAAGAGAGCCATGTTTAATAAAGGATTACCATATTGAATCATATCTTCAAGTTGACATAAAAAACTAACTGTTACTATACTGAGTCATGTCTTCAAGTTGACATAAAAAACTCACCATTACTATATTAAGCCATGTCTTGAAGTTGACATAAAAAAAAACTCACCATTACTATATTGAATCATGTCTTCAAGTTGACATAAAAAACTCACCATTATTTGAAGCTATTTCATGCGACGAAGACATTAAAAATTTCCTTTCTGCTGTATAAATCTGTTTAGGCCTTGAAGACTCTAGAAGATGACTATTCTTCCAGATTATCATAATGATGAGAGTGTAACAACCAGCGATTATCAAAGCCGGGAGAACAAGAACCGCCGTCATGACACACACAAAATAAATCTGTGGACAGTAGAAAAGTTTGATATTTTGATTTCTGATGCAGCGTAAACAAGATCCACCGTCATCAGTAAAAACAATATTGGAGACGAGCAGCAAAATTAAACAATAGATTCAAATGGGGCATAACTATATATGTACAGTCGATTCTGGGTTTCTGCTCAAAACCTTTTTTCCTCAATTACTTAACTTTGATCCCATTAAATGCAAATTATTCCTTGTGTTTGTTTTGAAATTGATATCTTCAGATTAAAAATTAATGTTAACGATTTTGTCGCCATACAAATATTTGTTTCATGCTTTCATTTAAACAAAAGTTCCATTCATGATCAGTGTAATTTTCCTAAAGATAAAATGTACTCAATATTGTTCATTTACTCGTATAAAGCAATATCCTACTGAAGCAGACGATAAATTAATTATCAAATAATGAGAAACAATTAAATGATGTACCTCAAATAAATATTGAGCGAAAAACTGTAAATACTCATTTTAAATAACAATTGAAAGTAGTAATATATCAAAATCAAATACTTGGAACAGAAGTTTACAAGGCATAGGATATGTTCTTACAAGCCAGTGGTAATTTTCCTGAAATGACATCCAACATTCATACGTGCCATCAGGAACACTTGAAAGAAATAGCATCGGCGAAGCAAACAAAGCCGAAAGACCCCAGGCTATTCCAACAAGCACTTTACATCTAGTCCCTGCAAAAAAAGTGATAAATATCTGTCTTTTGTAAAATAACTGTCGTCAGTACGCAAAAAGAACAACATACTTAATATCATAATTATATTGCCCTTTGTTAAATTTCGTAATTGAACGAATATCTAAAGCATTATAAATCTTAAACTTACTCGCTATATTTCCCAATACCATACAATAAACATTCATGGTTACATAAAATACTAGGTTTGTCGTTATTTTCACAGATCATATGAAATCTGTCATAATTAGCCTTTAAGAAACTAAGAAACATGTAATACTTTACAGATTGTGTTTGATATATTTAATCGACTAATATTTTTTCATTTGATTTTATTAAGGTAGGACATGAATA
This sequence comes from Cyclina sinensis, assembly GCA_012932295.1. NCBI lineage: Eukaryota > Metazoa > Mollusca > Bivalvia > Venerida > Veneridae > Cyclina > Cyclina sinensis. Next base: position 18,217,780 of record JAAONU010000009.1, read on the forward strand.
AATTCTAATTACATGTTGTAGAAAAAGAAAGTGGTCTAGCAATGGCATCGTATCTGTCGATGCTTAGAGCAACCAACATGTATGTTGAAGCAAACATTACAAACGCCTGGAAAGAAAAGATATACGAACATGTTTGTTGAAGCAAATATTACAAACGCCTGGAAAGAAAAAAAACGAACATGTATGTTGAAGCAAACATTACAAACGCCTGGAAAGAAAAAAATATATCATTATGTGTTATTTTAATTGCATAATTGTCGCTGGGTCTGAAAAATCATTTACCCAGGGCGGGACTCGAACCCGCGACCCCCCGCTTGCATGTCAGGTGCTCTACCAACTGAGCTACCCGGGACGGTATTAGTATGTAAGAACCATATCACCTACATCTGTTGTGTGATATGAAGTTCCCGCATTGTATTCGTTTGTTTAAAGTTCATATATATTATTCCAAATTGGGCTAATGGCATGAAACAGTCATCAGGCAGCAAAAATTCAGTAAATAATTTTATTAGGTCTTTACACGGATACAAGTAAGTAAGCTGTTAACTCTACAAGCCTTTCTCGCACGTTTTTTTTGTATCTTACACAATACAAAATCACTGATCTAACATTTCAGATAACTAAACGTATTCATTAAAAGACTGATAATGACAATACAGTAAAAAGGGGATAAATACAATGCTTTTTTTTGTTAACCGTACACTTAAGATTAGTTTGTATTTATTGCTAAAACAACATGGAATATAATGACATAGACAACTGGCACTTACACATAAAACCGTAATGATGCATCTTCTCTGGTCCGCCACCCTTCTAAGGACATAAAAAACATTTCCCTTTTAAATTCAACGAAATGGTTAATCATTGAAAATAAACATTTTAACAAGAAATATACCTGAGCAAACTTTACAAGTTTACACATAACGTCCCCTGCATACCACTTCACTGTTATTTTCCAAACGAGATCTCCTAATACTGTGACCAAACCCACTGACAAATCTGAAACGAAACATATTTATGTTTTTTTTTCCCAAACTAATCCAAAATCTAAAAAAAATCTCAATTGTGTTTATTTTTATGGAATTAAACATTCAAATAAAAAAATGACTGAATAATTCAATGTCTATATCTCTGCAGAACTAAATGTAATTCGTTTTAAAATTTATGTTTTTTTAAAGCTAGTGGTGAACAAAACAATCACTAGTAAAATACTTGAACTTACAGCAGTTAAGTATAGGTTAATGTTTGGTATTGAAAGTTTACAATTTAAACAGGCACTAAATTAAAAAGGTTCAAAATTTGAAAAATACTGCTTCCCCATTGGTCAAAATGTAATTCCATACATAAAGCAGCAATTCAGCAGTTGTAAGGCAAAATAAACATTTATATATAATGATACAGAAAACAAAGTCACAAATAAATGATAATTGAAGAATACCTGCTAGAGCTAAATGCATGATGAAGAAATGCATTCTCGAGTGTCTCCGTTTGGACAAGCCTAGAGCTAGAAGGACGATAGAATTGCCAACGACTATACAAACCAACAGGATTGAAAGGAAAACAATCTCCTCTTTCTGAAATGTAAAACAAAATATAATAAGCCATATTCCACATGTTAAGGCTTCCGCCAACAGTTTGGGAGGTCTGTAGTTAATTATATAGATAACTGAATGTTGATACAATGTCAAGTAAATTGCATGAATATCTGACTGCAATGATCAAAATACTGCTACAGGTTGTGAGCCGTTTCCATGGTTAGAATTCGAAAACGATTGTCAGCCTAACATAAAGTATGTTTATGACGAAAGGTTTAACATAACATATTTTGCAGCTGTAGAAAAAGATTTACATGACGTTTGTCGTTTCAACACTGATTTATTACAAATAAAAATATTTTTTGAGATGATGACCAGCTAGTCAATTATCTAAGGGCATCCATTTACATTGTTCTGTGAAATAAGTTTGTAAACTGTCAGCATTTGGCGTGAAACGGAATTACCGTAGGAAAACAAAAGTATGTAATAGATGACAGTTTAATATTCTCTAGTCTGGTATATTTCCTGATTTATTTCTTAAGAAGTTCTATTTTATTGTTTCAGGAATGCCAGTGAAGTGTGAGATGTGAGCACTTTCTGCGTCTTTATTCTATTTATTACAATTTATTATTATATTTATTGTCTTATATACGTGGAAGTGAGAGGATAACAAATAAAAGAAGCTGCATTCAATGTATTGAATCTGATTGTTTAATTGTGATTGGTAAATGTTTGTTTGTGGTTTAGGGAAATGATATGACTGTTTAAATTGTACAATGAAATTGATTGTAATTTACATGTAATTTTGCATATTTTTTTATAACGACATCAAATGTATTTACTGCACGTAAAAAAGAGTAACAATTCAGACTTAAGCGTTTTTGCAGAGACGTATATTACATGTAATCTATGTCTGGTTGTTGCAACTGTTTTGCCGTAGAAACATGTTTTCAGACTTCTTAAACATTTGATAAAAAGGAAGATTTGATTTTGTTAAACATGAAGCCTCATTTAAATGAATGTTTAGAACGTCAACAATTTGAACAATTCCCCAGAATTCAGAAAATTTAATGCAAGCAGGCGATGCGAGTGTTGCCAAATTAACTATGTATTGCTATATCTATCTGAGTTTTTTTATCATCGGTACCCATGGAGAGGTTAGTAATTTGTGGTTGTTAGGGATACTGCAAGACAAGAACGCATCTCATTTCAATGTCGCCTCTGGTTCTTTTCCATGTTCAGTGTATAGCACTAATATATGGGACCTCAGTTTAATGTCTGATCCAGTGGAGGAGCGGGGAGCGAAATCGCGACCCCTGGATTACCAGTTCAACGCGTTACCACTGGACCACTGCTCCTGCAGGATGCCGGCTGAAATAGACATCATGTTGAAATCTGACAACAAAAATGCAAAACACAGTCTTTTTTCAAATGTGTAAGTGAATATAATCCATGGAAATGTAAGTTTTTTAATGTATAAAATTGTTATGCTGTTCTCTTTTTGATATTTTCCCTTTTTTTTGCTCTATCTACGATACTGTAATTATTTCTAAAATAGATGATCGTAACTGAGTTCTCAAAAATTATATTTTATATTGTATTCATTACATCACGTGGTTGTAAAGACTTATAATACTATAGCAGGGGTATAATACGGCACTTGTACTCCCTTGCCTATCAGCTAGCTTTTATGGCGACGTGGAAGAGTGTCCGCTTTGCGATCGAAGGTACCCGAGTTCAAACCCAGCTCGGGGCAGGTGGATTTTTCCGGGTTACCTTTGGCGCCCAACGTAAATAACTCACGAGTTTAGATGAGATGGCACCCTTAGAAAGTCCTAAAGACATTCACTGCTCAAGGAATTGTATGTAGCAGGGGTATAATACGGCACATGTTCTTCCTTGTCTATCAGCTAGCTTTTATGGCGACGCGGTAGAGTGTCCGCTTAGCAATGGAAGGTACCTGAGTTCAAACCCAGCTCGGGGCAGGTGGATTTTTTCGGGTTACAATACTATATATTGTAATAGAATTACTTGCTGTGTTTACACTCTGACAATATTTACTAATATAGACAGAGGACAACTATCAGTATGGCAAAAAATATCGCATCAAGGTGTGGTCACATGTAAAATTCAATTATTTGGCTTAACCTATTGGAAGCTTTTTAAAACAGCCAACTTGGCAAAATTATTTGGCTGGCAATTTTTGTTTTTCTGTGTGTCATTTGAACGTTCAGTTTTAAAACCATTAATGCCAAAATAGAACATCTAAGTAATATAGTTTTGAAAAAAATGGTAAAGTAAGATTTGTTTAGCTTTTGAATTGGGCGAAAACTCACGAAACATTCTAACAATTTTTTATGAAAGTGATTTGACTGATGCTATCAAAAGCTTGATCTGATAATCAGGTTTTTACTTCGCCTTATAGTGTATATTACACTGGTGTCTGTGTTCCAATTCTTTTTGTACTGGGATAACAATTGGGTTGCACGATATGAAAACCGGACGAAACCCGAATAAACCAATAATAAAATGGCATATTTTGTATGATCAGAAACATAACATAGTACAAGTTGGCATCATTTTCTTTTGTGGAAATGTGCAATGTAAACATTGTTTAAACCAATTCAGTCCCAGGTCACTGATTACGATGCCATAAATCCTGGAGGTAATTCTATCATTTCTTATCAAGATTTGTACCGTCAGGTAATCTCTGACACTGCAATCTGAACGTCCCGATTTCATTCTCTTAATGAGTATTGACCTGGCTTTTGTAGAATAAAAATTATACACTATATTTTACAAATCCCAAGGGTAGTCTAATTACCATGAATATTAATGCAATTTGAGACATCAGATTAATTATCAAGTCCCTTCTTTAAATTAAAACTAGTTATTGAACTTTATAGACATAGTTTACTACCCCACCTCTTCAGAAGTACATTTCTGTATAATTATTCTTTTTTTCAATATATATAATGTTGACAGTAAACTCTATAAAAGGTATTTTAAACAAGCTGGTTTCACTCACTTGCATTATCAAAGAGTCGGTTTCTCGGCTTTAAATAGAAATTTGAGTTCAATAGCATCTGAAAACATTTTTTTTTTCAAATCGTTGACTAACACCGATGTAGCATACGGAAGCAGTGGAATCTATAAACACACCATTGACCAGTTCGTCCATATGTTTAGCAAATTTGTAGACTTTTTGTGACTAACAGATGCACTCTATCATTTGATCTGCAAGCTTGTGTCGTGCTGAAAATGACTAATAGGCGGCAGGGACAAGAATGCAATTCAACTTTGTTCCCTTTGCTCAGGTAAACAATACAATTAATTTCATTGTCAAAGAAATCGTTGTTATTTATAGAAAGTTTCGGGAAAACAAACTAAAAACATTTGACATTTTTGTTACAGAAATTTTATATTAGTAAAAGGTTTCTACAATGCATAAGTATATTTATCATAATTATATAATACTATATTTTGTACAAAACAACAATCATCTAAATATTTCTGTGTTTGTTTAGAAACTATAAGATCGGAAAATAGCATTCTGCGAAGTATCATTCACCTGTATGTTTTTTACATTTTTAGACTGGAAAACTCCACACATTTCTACCATCAACAGGTGATTTATTCGAACTTAAGAGACTTGTTCTGTCTTTTATGTTAGCAGTTTTTACGATGGGGGTATTACGATTGCAAAGTCTTTCTATTTTCTTATCCAGAGAAATAATCGTTTTTCCATTGTAAAGTGAAACTACAGACTTGGAATATGAATTGTACCGTAAAATGTACTCAAGGCACAACTCTGAGAGAGATTTGGTTTGTTGTTGTTTTTTTGTTTTGTTTTTCTGGTATGCCTGTGTCAATAGTAATTTCTCTTTTGATTGTAAAACTGCCATTACTACTGTTATGCGTAAATATGTACTTGTTATCCTTTGTTTGAAGCCTTTCTGATTACCGATCTTATGCTTTGTAATGTTTCAGATTCGTTAAAAATACTAAGTATTTGATGGTGTAATAACTTGTCTGTTGCAACACACGAAAGAAACAGCGCTGAAATGTGTTTCAATTTTCCTTTATCAGTTTTAAATCGTTTCACAAAACTTCTGGCTTACGCTGCACTCGCAACTATAACAGTATCAACATTACGTTGATATAACATCAGTTTTAAGATGTTTTTTTTTTTCAGGATTACTAGAAACGCAAACTTCATTCGTATTATTTAGTAATGTTGCAAATACAAAAAAGAGAAATAATACAATTATTTTATTTTTTTCAGTTTTGGACACTGCGTATTGAAATAATATAATTGTAAGATACACCGCTAAAGCATTAAATTATAATCCTAAGTCCGATTCGAATTTCTTAAAAAAAATAAAAACAGCATCCTTTCTTAAGTAATTGAATAAAAAATAGTCAGTATATAGGCACCTTAAGTAAAACTGCTAAAACAGTTTTATCTTTTTTTCAAAACTTTTAAACTAATAAGATAAGTAATAATTTTAAGCATAATATTTGTTAATATTTCCACACTGAAATGTAGAAGCAAAAGCATTGATAATGCATTTATCTTGATTTACCGAGTGGCCTGTATTGAGCGAGTAACCCACCTAGAAAAATAAACGACTCTGTTTACTCAAATGTTTCTTTACTTTTCAAATTAAGCGGAACTGATTTTCTCTTAACGCTTAGATTTTTTCCCCTAAGAATTATATACACTATTGCTAAACGGCATTTAAAAATTAACTGAAATCGTGATTCTTCTGCTTAAAATGTTTGAAATAAAACTGAAAACCCGAGCAAGGAACATGTAGTATTAGGTTGTGTTGTACCACTATGACCGTTTAGAATGAAGACAAGTTTCACAATGTCACTATTTCAAAGTCAGTAGGTCTAACATTCTAAGAATTTAATTCAAATTCCAACGTGGAAGTAACAATTTCCAGGCCCTGCATCCAGCAGGTTTTAAATCTAAACCTGATAGAAAGTTAGTGTTTGGTCTCATCAAATCTGTATAAAACACTCTCGTTTATAATCTTAATAGCCTATTGTTTATCAAAAACCTTCGACACTATGTTGCGTTCATAGTAACTGTTTGTCTGGTATGTTCTTTTTTTTCGTTTAAGTCTTATAGAAAAATGTCTATCACCAAGATGGAAGATATGTATGTAATGTTTGAGTCATAAATATCCCCCAGAGACTGTTCCGTCTAGAAAATGTTCTTATTGTAAGTAAAAGATGTGCAGAAAAGCAGATTGCTATCGTAGTGAAAACATGTTTATTTCATAGCCATTCAATTTGGTTTGCAGATGCATTTTTAGTTACACGGTGTCTCGTCTATTGGAGCAATAGAAGTTCTTTGTTTAAGACTGCATTAAGTAAAATAAAATTCTCAAAGTCTTGATGCAGTCTTACCGAGTAAAAATGAAGTTGGACAAATCATCACATTCTTGCACGCAAAGAAATAATAGAGAATAAAACTTACCTAATCACATATATCAAAAACGCTGTTAACTTCCTGACAAGAATCAAGACGATGAAACGTAGTACTTGTACTTGTATGCACTTTGTACATTACAATTCGTAGACACTGATTCAGATATGCCTCTAAAGCAATGTCCGTCTTTAAAATTTCAGTATTACTAATTTGATTCTTCAGTTTTGTTTCGTAAGGGAAAAACATATGATTGGAAGTGGAAGCTAAGTGAAATACATAATTGTTTAGGTGTATAGGTTGTCTTCTAACAAACGATATATAAACGATGCCATAAATTGAAAGATGTAGAATGTATAAATCTTAATCTCATAGTATTAGCAATGATGGAAAATAGTTGACAATTATTTCCATAGCTTTGTTTAATACCGTAAATATAAAGATCTGATTTTCCAGGAAAAATACTAATTAAACTATATATCCCCTATATGTATATTTGATCACCTTTAATCTGAAGATGATATTAGAAAACCGAGATAAAATAATTAAGATCAACAGGTTTCTATTTGATAGGCATCCGTATTCATCTCTCTCTGTCTCTCTCTCTCTTTGTCTCTCTCTCCCTCTCTCATAGATTTTATTTGTCTGGAAAAAAACTAAGTCTTAAAAAAGCTACATTAAGGCTGTATTACATGTCCAAAATACATATATGTAACGAGAAGGGAATATAAAGTAAATCGCTGTTGAGAACGTTCTAATCGTAATAATTTCAACGGACCCTGAATAAAATGCACCAAGAATTTATTTTATAGCAAAATAAAAATCTTTTTGGGGTTTACAATAGTATAAGACGAAAAAGGCTTAATTTGATATTTTTCTCTGAAAAAAAGAAAGTGAACAGAAAAAACTCATACTCTATATACTGTAAACTAGAAACGACTATAGTTAAACTTCATGAAAAATGTTGATATAATAAGATTAAAATCAGACCTACCACACCCCCGGTTGGCTATTTTAAACATCATACAATTAAGCATTTCTAAAAGTCACATTTATAACTAAAATATATTTATTGGTAGGCCGCGGAAGTATGTTAACTTTAACACTGATCGTAAAATAGTCAAAATATTAATATTAAACGTTTGATTGTCATTGTTACTGTAAATCTTATATTCCTATCATTTCTATGCAGTGTTTTAACAATTTAAAACAATCAGATGAAACTGAAATCCTGTTAAAATATTAATATTAATAGGCATGTGTGTTTTCAATACTATATTGAGTTTGATGTGAGATACATTTATAGTCTAAATAAGTCTGTTTGCAACAAAAATAAAGTTGTGATTGTAATTACTGTTACATTGATATCTTTTGATAAATACGAATATTATTTTCTGTTCAAATCAAATCAATCTATCTCCGACAGAAATGTGTTTATCTGTATTTTGAAAATAAGTTTTTTTATTCAGAGGACTGAAAACAAAATAAATTCAAAATGTCTGGGACGATAAAGTTTATAGATTTTTTTACAAAAAAATAGCAATATTTTACATTTTAGAACGACCGGCAATCACTCAGAGATTCTTTAAATCTCAACGATATATTAAACTTACTTGCGAAACTATATTTCAAATGTCTGGGTCGAAGAAAACCTGCCAACAGAATGATAGATTATCACTTCACAGATGAATAAAATTTATGATGTATATCTTAAGAATGAAAATAAATGTATTCCCGCGTTTTTGTAGATATGTGTTAAGTTATTACATGTCTATGCAAAATACAATAGAACCCCTCTAAATCGCCCCCCTCTCAACCGGTCGACCTTCAAAATCGACTAAGTCAGTCCCGATCTTTTCCCTATAAAATCTATTTCTACAAACCGGACAGTTTTGCATTCCGGATACCGTGCGACTTTGCATAATCATGTCAATTTCAATATAAATCTTTCTTCAAAAACCGGTCATGACTTCTCCAGGCTAAAAATTCGGTCACGCATATGCACTTCAAACTAGCCCAAAATTAAGTTTGCTTGCAACTGTCACGCTGTTGTTCTTCATACGACGCCAGCTGATGGCGACGATGATACACAGATAAAGATATAAATTTCCAAGGTGTGAACATATATCTCTAAATTATCAAAAATTCAATTTATTCAAACATCTACATAATGAAATAAGACATACACCTGACTTGAGAACACTGCAAAATGGCAAACATGCATATCTGTTCTGTGTGTATTTTTCCTTTGTGAAAATAGATAACCTAAATATTTCTTGGTGGTACACATGGCTTTAAATTTTATCAATGAAAATTCTGTGTTTGCAATTTCCTGCAGAAATCATATATGCTGGCAAATTTCCTTTGACCGACAATTTAAAACTTATTTATTGCTTTACATTTCGTATAAATGCATTTTAAATCAGCATAAACACAATCTACCCAGTCCCAAGTTTGTTCGGTCTGAAGGGGCTCTACTGTAAAACGTTGTAGATATCTGTTCGAATATTGACCAAAATCAACAATTTATCGGAGTGCTTTCTTCTAAACATAGAAAACTACAAATAGACACTGCAAACTTCGATAACTTTGTGTTTGATTTTTAACGTACAATTATTCTTACATTTTAATCGAACGCAACCCTTCACTGATCTGGTAGAGCATGGGCGTCACCCAGAAAACTGCCTTATTGCCTTATTTTTTTAAAAAAGTAATTGGAATAAACTAAAAAAATATTCGCATTTTTGGTCATCTGAGGTTCAGCAGCTTTAACAAATACTAAATACTCAGCAGCCATTTAACGTTTAATACATGGAAACCTTGAGCAAATTCCTATTAAAACAGTTATTACGATGCTAATCAGCTTTATACAATAATAACATTTGTTTCACGACATGTTTCTTTTTCTCTCTCTTGGAAAGGGGCAGAACGTATGGGATAAGTAGAAAAGTGTGTTCAGTCTTATGTTTCTCCTAGGCAAAACTGCAGTACTTAGATTTCTTTTAAATAAAACTATTCTGATTTTCAAGATTTATAGCCAAAAAAAATGAGTCTTTATAAACAGGAAAGTATTTATGATTTACCTAAGGAAGCGTAACCGTTTCTGGTGAATCACAAAATATGTTATTTATTATGTGATTTTGACATAATATGCATGCCTTTTTAGACAAAACTTCGGATCCAAAACTGTATTAACATATCTGATCAGACATTATGTCAAACATATGCCAAAGACAGCTGAGCCTCATGCTTGCACGGGCTCCCTTGAAGTTTAAAGACTATCTAAATGCATATAATGACTTCAATGTTCTCACAGTTTAATATTATGGCATCGCGTAATGTGTAAAACATAATGATATGATTATACACGGTAACAATAATAACTCAGTGCAATATACCACAGAGGCATCAAATGACTTTTTCTTATTTGAATGTATAGATACACGTTTAATACACTACCCTTTCAGTTATACTTTTATTCAAGCTAGCCCAGGCAGCGAAATATTTCTAAACATTTGCCAAGAAACAAAACAAAATAATTGCACGAGTGCACGACAAGGGAACAAATTCTTCAAAATTTCAACAATACAAGTTATTGCAGGAGTACATATCATCTGTAACAGTTATGCAACATTTATAACTGACTGCGGTCAATGTAAACGTCAGTGAACAAGCCCTGCAACACATACATATAATAACACATAATTACAGGTGAATATATAGTGACCCGCTTTAAGTAAATTACAACCAGCCTATTCAATAATGAATGTATAACCTGAATAATCTGCTTATTATTGTTTATTTAAATACTGTCGGGAACAATGAATTGATCCTTAATTAACCAGTGGACATTATGGATTTACCTATATTAGGAACATTTTGTGTAACCAGTTATTCATAATATATATTATACATGGACAGCAAAGCTTTCATAACATTAAAGCTTTAACATTTTGAAAATAAGAACAAAAACAGATAAAAAATGATTATTTTTTTAAAGAGTCAATATTATCTCTAAAACAATTATAAACATATACTGAAATTTGACAAAAGCGCCCTTAAAATCAAGTCATAGAAAAACAAATAACATACACAAAAGAGTAAATTGTTTACCTCGAAAGACACTTCTGTTGGTCTTTTACAACGACGCCAAAATTGTTGTTTTTACTTATTTAGCAAGCTAGCAAGGGAAGCAGAGGCATTTTGTAAATGAAGCTTTGGTGCATATTCTACAAGCTATAAATATCTTATTCCTTGTTGACAATGGCCATTCTATTACTTGTTGAATCGGTTGTTACGTCAAATGAAAACGAAAGAATACGTCTAACTCAGAAAAGGAGGAATACTGGGCGAAATGGTTTCGGTATGTGAAAAGTAAGCATGTCTCAAAGACAGGGACAGTGAACATGTCACACAATATTTGCCATCAGGTGCAATCAAGCACTTTCACAGAACTTTGAGACGCGTGTAATGGGGGATGCGTTTCTAATTTCAGTCAATCTATAGTTGCATTTTAGTTTTTCAACGATATTTTTAGCATGTTCAGAACAGAATTAATGATAGGTTTGAATCTTCCTTACCCGGTTATGTCATTAAAATCTTAATACTTAGATAGTCAGATAGAACTAACTTCAACCACTTAATACCATATGATATTTTTGATAACATAACGTTATTAATCTTTGTAGCACAAGTAAAAAACAACTAAATGAAAATACCGTTTTATCAGATTTTGAGTGGTAATGTTTTTTTCTACTACTACTATTAATACTACTACTACGAAAAAACAAAACAAACAAACAAACATATTGTAAACAAATAATTGGATGAAACAAATGCAGTGACAGCTGTAACTGTTTTGAAATAGATGTTAAGGTAACTTCTAAAAGACAGGGGTGTTATCACAAATCAAAAATATTTATAGCTACATAGAAAAAATATATAAGTAAGTAGGTTCTTTCTGTCACTTCGAGATTAATAAACAACACTTTTAAAACAAACACAACTGAAATGTTAATAACAACTTGTGTCTAATAGTTATAACTGTTTGTTAGTGTCATTCTTTTAGAGCAAACATATTCTAGATTAACGTTCTGTGTGCGTCTTTAATAAATTCATCCTGCTCCAGTGAAAACCTAGCTATAAAATGAAAATTCTTTAAAAAAAAAAAAAAAAAAGAAAAAAAAAAAAAACGTTCAGAACAAACGGAGGCTTATTATACCTGAAGCAACTTCTTACTCAAATTTATCTCTAAGATTAGTTTGAACCGTCAGAGAATTGGTTTACATTGGACACGTGATTAATGAGCTGCGTTCACTTGAAATCTAGGCCTGGTAAAACTGTGTCACACAAATACTTGATTTTAGGTTTGCCAAGCAATTTACTTATACTGTAGTAGGTATATAAAATTAACTGTATTCCAGATTGTCTCTGTACATTTTCTTTTGCAACTGACAAAACATATATTTAAGAGTTTGTTCTTCGAAACATTTTCATACTATCCAGTCTGTGCAATTGCCATGAAAAAAAAACGAATGATAAAAACTGCCACGCCGGATCAAGAAATATAACAAATAGTAATATAAATCTTTAAGACCATTTTGTTCTGAACAAATGTTTTGTTGATATGAAATATATAAATGTTAATGGTTTCCTACAAAAATAGAACATCGTCGGCGTGATATTGGTGAGTTTATAAATAAGTTCTTGGCACTTTCCTATGGCTACTCAATAAAAGCTACCATCTGATAAGTTTACTTTCAGTATTTCATAAAATAACTTTGGGGGAAAAAAAACCTTAATGAATCATGAAAAAATAGTAGACCAAACGTGTAAATAATTATTGATGCAATTCTTAAATGTAAGAGTTTAGAATTTAGAGAGAAACAGGTTTACTATTTTTAAATTTAAAATGCAGAAAAGCTGTTCAAATTCCGATAACATATTGAGCTTGTCTGCGATTCGTATATTGTAGCCATAAAACAGTCTCTCTATTGAATTACTTCTTATCTCCAATGCATTCTTAAAGCTACAATGATATTCATTTTCTTAAACAGACCTATCTACCTTCACATTCCATGCATGTTCCGGCCTCTTTTCACACTTTTTAGTTAGATATTGCAAGAAAAAATCCTGAAATATTGTTTACATGTGTTTGAGTGTTTGTTATTTGTTAAAAAATAGTATATTATATAATATGTTCATACTTTAAAACTCATATGAATAGAGTATTATAAATGTAAACACAATTTTGATTATAGTCAAGGAAAGTAATTACTTTTGTTGCCTCTGACTTCAAAGTGGATTTTCTGGAGAAGTCTTCATAATTTTTAGAGAGAGAGAGAGAGAGAGAGAGAGAGAGAGAGAGAGAATAAAAAACAAACAAACAAAACATTTACTTAAGAAAGTGAAATGAACAAATAATCAGGAAACTTGACACCCACATTCAATTATTTTTTTCCTTCTAAAGCAATATCATTGCTGATACACCATCTTAATTAAAACAACAAAATAAAACAAGCAAAGATCATAATGGAAGTTTTAGGTGAAATAGTCCTCAGATAAGCGATATAAGGTCCTCATAACTTCCTTGTTTTCTGTTCTCGTCTGCATTCTCAAAATCATAAAAATCGTCTTTCATCTAATGAATTTTCGTAGATTCAGGACAAGAGTAAACTACGAAAGAATATCAAAAGAAAGTTCTAAACAGTTTGTTGTTGGCTGTTTTTCAGCTAAATCTTCAAAGAGCAAGACGATATTAACAATGGAAATTCTACCTATTCAGTAATGAGTAGGCGTCTTCCTTCTTTCAACGCATTACTAAGAAATGCCGGCATATAAAGCAACCTACAGAATATACATTTTGTATATTCTTTTAGTTTAAAGAATTCCACTGAATTTGTCCAAAGTATACGTACTCTCTAATCAAATGTCCATAAGTAAAATCTCTACATGTTAACATTAAAACCAAGACTAATAAGAAAAAAAAAACAACAGCATTATCTAAATAGTTCCTTATCTAATTAAAATATGTAATATTCCGCAATGTAGCTTTATTTCATCTGGTGAACTTCAGTTGATAATTCTCTTTGTTTTCAAAATATCTTTTTGCCATACATGCATGGTGTGCTCTTGTTTATGAACGACCCGAGGCCTTCGTGCAAATAAATGCAAATATAAAGCAACTTTATTGTTTTCCAATTTGTGTCCTGTAATTAAATTTAGAATAATTACTGTCTTGAGGGAGTTATATCAAAAAGAATATCCGTTGCCGTTGCTTCATGCATAGAACGTTTAAACTCTTGTCTTCGAGTGTAAGCTAAAAGTTCAGCGGCTGGCTCATAATGTGAGACCTTATTGGCGAAAATGAATAAAACATTTTTCTTTATAACTGTATGACTCTGTTATGGTGAAATAGACTTGTCTATGGCCAGATATGATCAAGTTGCCTACTAGTCCCAGATTTACTTCATAGTTAAGAAATAAAAGCAGACCAGGATTTCTATGGAAAACTTGCAGATAGGCTGACGCCAGAAGACGAAATATACTGCGTAACAATATTTTCGTAACAAGTGAGGAAAAGACGGACATTTTATCCAATAAATGTATGCTGCATTAGTTTCAAATACACTTTTTTTCAGTAAAAAAGGGCAGTATGCAAACGACACAAATAAAATGAAGATCGTTACTGTCCTTACATTAAATCAGTCTGACAATAACGTGGTCTGTTTATATTATCGAGTGCGTCTGTAACAGACAGAATAGAATGATCAATTTAAAAGTAATTTCCAGAAGTGATTATTTCCATTGCTTGGTCATTAAAAAAGGGACAATTTGAAAAATATATTGGTCGTGAAATTATATTGTTGAGGAAAACATGAAATATAAGACATATTTTCAAATTTATTAGGTCGGTAATATTTAAAAAAAAAGAAAGATGTAAGCATTTCACTAAATCTGAAGCAGTTAATTGATAAAAGTTTAGTGTCCTGCCTATGTTGATTTGTTTTCTTTTTCTGACGGAAAGGGTGGTTATATTCTATGTCCTACGTCACAGAATAATGCTTAATTTAGAAACTTTGTTACACCTAAATATGTAGAGACATTAGGTCAACAAAGGGAACAAAACATTCTAATTCAAGTATGAGAGTGTGACAAAAACCAGGTGATCAAATATTCATACTTTAAATCCAAGAAACAAGTATAAACCTCAAATTAATTGAAGCATATTTTTGCTACGCTCTTATTATTCTTTCCAGTTTACTGATCTGATTTGCATTCTAACTGCAAATACACTCGGTTATATGTACTAGGAAGAGCATAGATTTTTTAGAAGAGTATTATTTTCAATTATCCATTGTATGTTTTGACAACGTCTGTCCTTCTCAAAACAGACATAGAAATATCTGCCAGAGAAAATTTTCCAAATAACATAGTCTCCCTTTTAGTATTATGTAAAAGTTTCATCCATGGTATTATGTAAAGTACCACCTATATTCATAGGTAAAGTGTCACTTATGTGACTGTGCCACCTATGTTATTATGAAAAATTACCACGAATGCTATTACATGTATTTAAAGGTGTCAACTATTTTTATTCGTAAAAGTGCCATCTATTTTATCATAGAAAGTATCATCAATGTTATTATGTAAATAGCCACTAACTTCATTGATATGTTCATACATAATATTGGTAGATTCCTATCTAGTGTGCCAGTTTAATTCCAGTCCTTCCTAAGAATGATGGCTAGGGAATATGTCATCCTTATATGAATTTGATTGTATTTAAACAAGTTACAGCCTTTAGTAAAAATACAGGTTGAAACTTTTACTTCTCTATTCATTGCACTTCAAAGACACTGATTACTGTGTTGACATACTTTAGCATAAGACAGTTGACTGACTTGGGCGAAAATGTCACCAGTTTTCAAGAAAAAAATGAAAACATTTCAAAAGATTCATGGGCTTTACGCCATAACATAATTATTTCATTTACTTTACAGGCAGCTTGACAATGTGCATTTGAAAATGTCTCGTTAGTTCCCCATACGGTAAAAGAAGTGAAATATGTCGTGTAAATTAAGGTTTTATATTTTGTAGAAAATCTGACCAATCAATGCGTTGAAGAATAATTTATTCCCAGAAATAAGCATATTCGTGGAAACGGTTATTTTATGCATTTTTATTCTTTTTTCGCAATTATTAGATGATATTTGTACAAAAAAATAAAGAAAAAAAGTAAAAGAAAACAAAAAAGAAAAACGGCTTACAATTTCGCGAACTGTTCGCAATTTTCCTAGAAATCTTCTGGTTATCTTATACATAATTATGTGGCTCACAGAAAACAATGCTTTTGTACTTTTTTGTCTCTGACAATTTTATTTCGCCCTGATCATAAATCTGCCCGCTCCCATAATGTAAAGCATTAAAATTCTGCTTGTTACCGTTAATTAGAAATCGTGGCCACAGAAAAAGGATTGTATTATTGCTTTGTCCGGTATAAAATCAATAAGGAGAAAACAGGTTTTATCATGGTTTCAACAATGGCATGAAC
Source organism: Cyclina sinensis (assembly GCA_012932295.1). Lineage (NCBI taxonomy): Eukaryota > Metazoa > Mollusca > Bivalvia > Venerida > Veneridae > Cyclina > Cyclina sinensis. The sequence goes on from JAAONU010000009.1 coordinate 18,234,308, forward strand.
AAAATATAATTATTAAGAATGACTAACTTTACTTCCATGGTAGCTGCATGGGTTCTGTAGTTGTCTGCTTACTAACACTATGATTTACAACCTAAGTTTTGTCTACCAAAACATCAGTTTTCGCTGTTAAGCAAAGAAAGAAACTTATCTACATGAATATCTACATGAATACGTCAAACTTTGCTTTGAAGCTATACGATACTGCATGCTGGCATGAACAAGTTGATCGACATTCAGAAAGAAAATGCAAACAAATACTATCTCCTTTTAATTAAAGGAATCGTGAAGAGTTAGCGTTCTTGTCTTAGGGATTCACGTATTACTAAGTTAATAAAGACAACGTTGACAACTCTTAAGTATATTCTTAGCATGCCTAAATTTCCGTTCTATATTATAGAAGCTTAAGCTGTTAGAATGTTTTTACTGTTCTCCTGCAATTCAGTACGAACCCTATATATCAATACTTATTTACGAGTCCATACAAAGAGAACACAGGTCTGTTGCACTCAGGTTCGATAAACCATATTCAATAATGAATACGTTGTATCAATTAGGTCCTCACTGGGAGGTATTCTTGTTCAGCCGGGAACAATAAGCAGGCAGTAATTAACAAGAGGGCTAACACTGAATGACTTTGACATAGTCTTATCATTAAAGGTAAACATACCAGTATACAATACAAAAGGTTAGTAACAGTTTTGTTTTCTCATACTGCCATTAAGGATTTCAACACAACTAAAGTGAAGATAGTGCTCGACATCCGTGTATTCTAAAGGGTTTATACATTGTTCACAAAAATGACGAAGGCAAACGGAAACCATTCACATTTTCCTGCTTGTAATATTTTTTTGAAATATTCAAATTTTAGATATGCGGTAAAGAACTTTAACCCATGTCCTTCAGAATGTCAGTCTCGGTATTTCTACCTCAAGCTTGTTTCCGGAAAGACCTATTCTTTATCTTTTTTTATTTTAATTAGTTATAATAAAAAAAATTGGATAATAATAAAAGAAGCATACTTCATCAAACATTATCTTCCAGCGTCACTTATTAAAATGATTAAATTAGTTTAAATATGTTAGTCCATCGGTCTTAGTTCGATGAGTTATGAGTCGTTTAGAACGCCCAGTTTATGATTTATTTTCACTTAGAGTCTTAGACTATTACAAATTTTATTTCTTCAAAGTTTTCTTTACCTTCTTGAAACCTTTGTGGTGACTCACTTTAGTCATTTTAACTTTTCCTTGATCCGAAAAAAGGACCCGATTAGTGCAAATATTCATGGTTTTTTTTTTGCACACACAAAATACTGATTTGAAACGTTAACGATACTGTAAAAACGATTCCGTTAAATTTAATGGCATTGTAACTTAATAAAGATCAAACGTGTAAATATACATTTCGAATATTTAGAAGGTTTAACAACAATTTGATAACAGAGGTGGTGAAAATCTTAAATAAAGTTAACTAATTCGAAGTTTAACTCACTGATACTACAAGGGTTCAGCTGAGGAAATATTGTGTGTCTGTAGGCTTGTCTGGAAAATAATCAAAATTCCTGTCATAGAGCACATTCAAGCAATGTTTTAAACAACACTGTCGGCAATCGCTCATCCAGTCTTCATTTACATGCCAGACTCACAGTCACGCGAAATTTCGGGGAAATGATAAGGCTCTCTTTTTACGTGTGTTTGCGTCTATAATTAAACTCTTGTTTTCGAATGTCCACGTGTCAGTCATAATAAAACTGTCTGTTTCTCTATATATTTCACATTAAATCATTGCAACATTTTTTTCAATCTTTTCAGAGTGGTTGAACCTGACAAAACGTTATACAGTGATATGTAAATTACACACATTATTATCTAAGAAATGCGGAAACAAAAGCAGCTTATTCGAAATAATAATAATGTTGCATGTTTTGTCAATGACCGATCAAATCGACTTCATTTCTAAATGTTAAAATGGACGACCATCATTTTGATTATGAATACGCTATCAATCATTTTTCCACCAAAAAGGACTTTAATACCAAACAGTTGCAAGGTGAACGATTTTGTCATAATGTTAGCTTATGGTCTGTTAAGAAAATATAATTATTTCTTATTCAGGCCCATAACCGCGTCTTTAGTTGATTACTATTGAAGTAGTCAAAATAATAAATTTAACGAAAAAGTACATACTAAATTTTTGACAGCTCTTCTAAAATATGCATCATTTGATTCTAAAGACACATTTCAGTGCATGCTCATTTGTTACATTCATATGATTACTTTCATGCAGAAAGTCTGAATATTACGAAATGAATAAAAGAAAATTATTGTAATTCAGTTTGATGAATACTTGACACTCTATATCAATATTTCTGTGGAAATGTTGCACCAATTTATTTGAAATATTTTGCTATAAAAGTCATTCCTCTGTTGACAAATAGCAATCATTTTATGCAGGAAAAAAAGTAGCTTTAGACAGTCATGTTGTCCTCAGCTTACAAAAGGGTTTAGATTACTATGCACGCCAACGTCATAAATCCTAAGTAATTTATGCATCGTGTTATAAATTGCATACTTGCCTTTCAAAATTATCTCTTGGTTCTATATATAACATCATCAAACACACATTCAATATTTAATTTCCTGTAAATATGTATGCTTTATTATTTCTGTATTTAGTTGTATATCTTCTTTTCTTTGGTGCCTTTATTCACAATCAAGATGCAGAAACCCATTATATTGATTAGCAAAACATTTTAGACTTTTGAAAATATAGACTGCAAGTATTACACACTTTAATATATTAAAGCTATATAGATTTTCCTGTCTAAAAACTGTATTGTCATCATTGATATCGTAAATCTAAACATTTCCTGAATTGCTTTAGCATTAAATAACAGATGACATGTTAGAACTAAATTTTGATCCCTTAAAATCCTTGTAAAAAGCGTTAGTCACATTGAATTTTGAAATAAGATAATGCTACAACTGGTTGTTTAAAAAAATCATTGTTAAGGTATAATAAAAGCCAGAAAGACCTTTGGATTTAAGGCATTGCGTGAGTAATAGGAGATCCCAGAGTGAATGCGAATACTCGATTTATATCTGGCCTGACTGTGAAGGCAGTGTTGTATCGGCCGTTATTCTTACATTGCATCCCAACAAAAGAACAATTTGCTTCTCTGTTTGATATAATCATTTCGACGAGGCCTGAAGTGAATAACTGTCACATCAGTTAAATCTCATAATGGTAAAAATGTTTCATGTTATCTATTTTTTGTCATAAAATACTCTGTTTATCAGAATCTGTCACTAAACCGAAAGTTTAGGAAAAATTCGTTTCACCCACTTTATCTTAAGTTAGCATATCAGAATCAACTTACAACAGTCTTGTAGTTTTTGTTTAATATTCTATAGATACGAGTATTCTTACCTCAAGTGCAATGGAAATTTCTCAAAAATAAAACACTCACAGATTCGTATTTTTTCACATTTTGGAGAATTGAACTTTTTTAAGTGACATACATTCCTATGACAAAATATAGACAATATGATTTCGTCTTTCAAGATACGACAAGTATCATCTTCAAACCTTACCGTTCTAAATTGATCTATGAAGAAACTGAATGACATGAATTTTTACTTTAACTATAAAACAACAACAGTTTAGAACGTAATCATCCATAGTGTAAAGATATAACGAGTGTTTAAATAAGACACACTCACAAAGCCTAGTCAGTACTTTGAACTAACAAAATATTATTACAATCATGATACTAATTTATCCAAACCACGTCAAGATATGGTGGATGATTTCCAGGAAAAAAATCAATATACTTATTTTTAGAGCGTCACATTAGCTGTTATCAGTTTTGTTCATTTACTTTTCTGAACAAATATGCAAATAAGTAAAAGATGTTTTACAGTGTAGTTTCAGAGAAATTGATAAATAAAATGATTGACTCCGAATTTTGATTTTTTAAACATGATAAATTAAAAAGCTTTTATAACAAATGAAATATAGTAACAACTATTGGAACTCATGTAAAGAGCTCCCAAGCCCACACAAATCAAAGCTATTGAGGTAAGACATTACATATCTAATACCCTTAAGATACCAAAAATCACTCACTGCTAAGATTATAATCTGAAATCATTCACTAAGGACCAGATGAAACTTATCAATTATATGGGTACCAGCAGAACATGTAAATTAAAACATAACACTAAAATTTAATATCTTCTTAAGGAACATAGGGGCCAGATTAATTCTAAAAATGTAAAAGAAAAATCATTCTTATACCTATATATCTCTAATCCTGAAATGTACGGAGATAAGATTTAACATAACAAAATCCATTGTTTCTAAGGCTCAGCTTTATTTGTGCAGTTTGTTATAACAAGCTATTTTCCAAAAGTCTGTTCTGTAAAAAAATTAAACATAGCTATTATTTGTTAGATAACTTTTTGATTCATTTAGTTTATGATTTTTCTTTCGATGATGACTTCCCTAATCTACAGATCATACGCACGCGGTTTAAACGCGCATTATAATCATTCGCTCCTCGAATTCAATAGTTGTCATTCTATTTCTCTTATATTTCTCATTTTAGGATTCCTGTTTTATTTTCTGTATCAAAGAGAGCCAATAATTTGATACCACGGAACAGAAAGACAAAGCATTCAAAAGCGTCGCATTATTCAGAAAAAAAGACTTTAAGAATTTCAAGCGTTTTGTGACACTTTCATTTATGACAGAGTAATAACAAAAACTTTACTCTTTATGTCAAGGCTATACGTAAATTTTCAACAGTCTTTTTTTCAATTATGTATCTTTCAGAAGTGGAAAAAACCGTCCATTCCAATTTATACGATGTATTCCGGTTCATTCTGGGGGGTGGGGGATCCCATTTACTTTTACTGCTATGTTCCTTCGTCATTTTGAACATGAGTAAGTTATCTCTTGTGTGAATTCGAAATACAAAAACAACACTCAGATCTTGTTCAAATGTCCTTTTTAATTATTAGTGACTGTCTTACTGTTAATTATTATAACTTGTATACACATTTTCATCACCTACAATGTTTTAAGTTTTACAAATTTGTCATTAAAAATAGCATTTTAATAAGGACCTCAGAGTTTGTAAGCAAATAGAACTATTTGATTATTGCTTTTAATTCAAATCTTATAGAATTTACATTATTTATGATATCTATGATCATAAGTAAAGAAACTCAAGCTTGTAAAATGTAAGAGTTATTATCATTTAAGCAATGCAATGTTGTATGAAAGAGTTTCAATTTGATATAATAATATTAATAATAATAATAATAATAATAATAATAAAAATAATAACGGAACATCACTACCTAGTTCTTTTCTCATTTATGTCAACTTTTGAAAAAAAATATAAAATAAAAAAAAGCAAAAAAAAAAAAAAAAAAATAGGAAATCGACATAATGTAAAATAACGCAAATTTGCATGATATATAATAGAACGTACATACACAATAGCAGTTTTGAGTAGTACCATCATACTGATATTAACAATAATGATGATTTATAGTGATGATGTAAACAAAATATTCTTTGAGCTTGGAAAAAGGATGGGAAAAAATGATGCATTTTGCATAAAGCAAAATATAATTGTATGCCTTCTTTTGTATATCTGGAACAAACATTTTCATTTTTATAATGCTAGGTATATTGGGTATAGATTTAAAAAAAAGATTTTTTTCTAGCTGCAAATGAAGAAATGACATTGCTGGCAACAGAATATGATAAATCACATTATGACTGCATAAAAAGGGCGGTCAGCTGTCTTGCTGTTTTAACAAATTACAGACAAATGCATATGACGAGACGACTTTACTGTCAAAAAACTTGTAAAGTGTTACTGAATGAAACAATAAATTACCAAAGGAAAGCCGCTTATTGCTCTGAACTTAGCGCCCCTTGCCACCAATTAGAGAAAATTGAATTACGAGAAGTTAATAGCATGTAAAAGATAGATTAGGCGGTAGCTTTTATGTATCGTAACTTTGACTGGAGCATTTATGTTTGACATTTTCCTGCAGGCTTAAATATATCCGGGGGTTTGCACCGCTGACATGTGCGGCGAACACTGAAAACAAATTATCTGTATAATATGTTGAAAACCTGATATAATAACGTCTTAAAATGGTGACGTCAAAAGAAAAAGAAAGTGTAATAAGCTTTTTATCTTTACGCAAGATGTTCATGACGGTCCTAAATTTGCTCACCTGAGTATACTTGCAACAATCTAATTGATTTATTATCAAATAAAGAAAGAACTAGATAATGTTGCTTGCCAATTTCCAGAAGTTTCCTCCTAGATTAGATAAAATGTTTATATAATCTTTGTGCTGACACCCGAAATTTAAATATAAAAAAACAAGGCATAAGTTTTAACAATCTTGACAGAAGTACTATACTTCATTCAAAATTTCAAAATGTTCGGCCTTGTTGTTAAAGACAAGCAATGATTTTGAAACATACCGATGCATTTCTATGTAAAACGCGTGGCCCTTGGGCGGGAACGAAAGTGATTGCAACAACATAATTTGAACAGTCTTGATATAAGTCCACTAGACAGTGCTACACAACATGTTTCAAAGCTGACGGTTTAGGAAAGATATTTTTTATTATTGTTTCCATAGCAACCACGTTTCAAAAATCATAAATTTTGACCAAGTGGTTAATGAGTTGATATTGATATGAAAAAGTTCACACAATAAGGACACAATACGATCACAAAAGCTCATGTACATGTAGTGATCTAAAGGTGGCATTGTACGTTTGTGAAGTCAAGGAAGATAATTTGACATAATATGGCCTGCCAAATTATCAAACTGTATTATAACGAAACGCTTAAGACACAAGCATTCAAACCTTGCTTCTAAAATATGCCTAAATCTTTAGTCATACATTGTACTGTTGTTAGACGAGTGATACAAACTGCCACTCGATGATCATCGGACTCAAACCATCAAGTTAAATAAAAAAAGTTAACTTCAGTTTCTGATATGCTCATGTAAGTGCAACTAAGTTAAGACTTCAGAAAATGATGGTTCTACGAAAATTGTAAAAACCCTGCAGCACTTATTTTTTCACTGTGTAGATGACCCTTTTCAAAGATGAAAAAATACATTTTCCTGACTATTTCTTGGGTCAGACCGTATGATTAATATTGATTTTTACTTCATATTTTCCTTGCATTTTGCAATTGAATAAACTTTGTCAGAACTTTGTCTGTACTTATGTTTATTTTTAGTTATTTTAAAATTCCTGACGGAGGTTCTGAACATTTCTATCACGCAACATTTGAACGCTTTGACACAAGAAGTCTAGCCTGACTGATGATAGAAGTCCAGGTTAGAGTAAGCATCTATGGTAAATATAAATAAGAATGATTTGAAATACAAAAAAAAAATAAATAAAAAAAATTACTCGGTTGAAACTTCTAAACGACTTTGAAATTCAAATAAAGGATCTTTGTAAACACGACCATTTTTTTTATTTTAACTTTGATTTTGAATGTCTCCTTTCCAACAGTTTTTGCTTTCTTGGTAAATCACAGTTGCAAAATTTGAACACAAAGGACATAAAAATATAAAGAGTAATACAGATGCAGATCTACCTAGACATTACTAAAGCGACAAGCGTCTGTTTGCTTTAGTTTTTTTTCATTTTGGCATTCCTTTAAACCTGTTATGTACAAAAATCTAGAAAGAAGTGCTTGCTGCTACTAATAGACTAAGTATTTATGTTTTCTGTATTACAACTAATGTCCCTGACAAATTGTGAATTATTATTTGAGAAAACACAGTCGAGAGTTGAAAAAGTACAATTAAGATTTCCCATACATTTCTTACTCATTAATAAAAGTTGTCCTGATAAGTTTTACAGGACAAAACAATAACGAAAAAAAGGATAAAATAAACAAAACTGTCACTTATGATATTCGAGATAATTGGGATATATGTAACTAAGGTCTGAACTTGTGCCTATTTCAGTTTCAAACACCTTCGCCTGCATAACACAACCATACGCAACAACAACAGCGAAATCTAAATATTATATTTACATTAAAATGTTGCTTATAGGCTTCGCAAGATGTGATTGTTCATGGTGTTACCATCCGTTAAATATTTGAGTTAGACGGCAATGCCTGTTGAGTCCATCGGTTAAATATTTGATTTAGACGCCAATACCTCTGTTGAGTAATTTAAGTGATACTATTAAGCAATTGTTGACAGCAGGTTGCGTCCATGTCTGCGTGAACAGTTATATAAGCATAAAAATTACTGACACATGCTTGCTTCTTAATAATGATTTTTGTACTTTTGTAATAATCGCTTATGCCTTATGTTCGATTTTGCAATTATATGAAGAAACTTTTTTATCGAACAACAGGAATAGCAAAACAATAATGTATTCAGAGAAACAATTATTTCCCTTGAGCATCTGTGGCTTCTATCACATATTGGTCGGAATTCTGTTTTCTTAATATGTTCAGTATTCTGTAAGCATCAGAAACGCGACAATAAATAGATCTACAATAATCGTTTTGATATACTAGACATTTAATTTAATGTCTGTAGCAAAGTTCTGTCATTTGTATTGTCGAGAACATCGACATGCAAATGAGCATTTTTTACCATAAAATTCTGCCTTGTGGGGGTGGGTAAATATTTTTCTAGTTCTACTGATATAGTGGTTGATTTCAGACAAAGTCATGAAAGTCGATGGCAACATGTTATTTTACATTTCAGCATATCTAGCCGGCTGCATTGTCACTTTCTAATATTTGTACCACTGAGACTGCTCAAGAGAGATTTAAAATACCCGATGTCAACGTATCTTATGTTAAGAATATGTATTTCAGTTAAGATTATAACCACGAATAAATGTACTTTCAGTTAAATTTAATTGTCAGTTTAGCTTACGCGTTAAGGGCTATCCTCGAAAACGGCCGTCTGTTTCAAATATAGTATTTCCCATCTATCTAAATTATCATAGCTGCTTTTCTATAGAATATTTTGAAATGGAGATCAGATATAAGGCATTTTAGTATATGCTTTATTGGTTTCTCTTAAGGAACTTTGTCACAAGAAAACTTGACGAATCAAATAAATTAGAAAAAAAAGCACAAAATACAGCTAGCAGAAACTCAATACAAACTAGAAATAATCATTTTTTCCGACTTCTGTTGAATAAATCAATTTGTTGTTATACAAATTAATGACGTTTGCTTAATCTACTTATTTTCACGATTGTAAATTCAAACAACTGTCTTCGATGTAAATTATATCCTAGCACTTGTAGACGTCAATAATTTCAATGAAAGCGTCGGGTCTGTAATAAATTATTTTCACTTCGAGATTGGATCATAACCTCAGATCTAGGTTGAGATATTTTCTTTAAGTATAATACGAAGAATATTAGACCAAGTTAGAGTTTCATCTGTAACGAAACAAGGGCAGAGTCAACAGAGGATTCATAGTATGCACAAGAAACGGCTGGTAAAGCTAAATAAATTAAGTTTACACTGCATTACCTGACGGAAGCACTGCTCTTGAAATAGACTAGTAATATATTTTTTTAAAGTTCGGCGATTTTTTGAAATAATAATCATTGTTTAAAGCTCAAACAGATAGACTTATTTTGAATTTTGAACTGACTGTGTAAACATTCTTAATCTAGAACCTACCTGATAGAAGTAGAAATTGTCGAGGAAGTTGTGTGCTCCAGTTACGTTTGTCAGGTTACTAGAAACACTTTCATTGGTTTTAAGTGCTGATTCCTCTGTTGTATCCATGCTGTTCGTTTGGTTTCTACTTATTTTAATTTTGTTGTCTTAAATAACGTTCTGCACAATCAGGACACAGTTTTTTTCCCCGAAATGTATTATGAAACAGAAATTGTTAAAATATTTGTTCCGTAGTTAAGTTTTCAAGAAGAACTCTTCACAACACGACAAAAAGGCACTGCTTTATAGTTTTATGAACTTTCAAATTTATTTTATTAAATTCATTATTGTAACTTTATTTGTCAAAAAAGGTCTTATAAACACGATTAAAACAAACGGTTCCATATTATCGTTGGAACTTTTATCAGCAGCAGTTATCTTTTGTCAAATATCACTTCTATGGTGAGATCTTAAAAAAGCAGTCTATTAGTATAGATATATTATAATCCAGTGTACTTTTTCTTTCAGTGTCTGAAAAAGAAAATAAACAAAATATATGACAGACAATGATGGATATAAATTAAATAATCTTATGACATTCTCATTCAAATTTCAGTTGATTTTATTCAAATTAAAAGTTACAACTAATAATAAAGTTTATATAAAGGCGCAACAAAATTTTTTTTTAATACACTTACATAACGGCTAACGTAGAAAAGTTACTGTTTAAAAAAATAGAATATTTTACTTTTCTTTATATTTTCTTCAAACAAATATGCATGTTCCCTCAATTTGATTTTTATATTCTGTGATTCATTTATACTTTCTTGGCTATTTAACTAACGTTCTCGGCCAATTCACTTGTTACTATTGCTAAACGGACATTGCACTAACAACCAGAAACGTTAATAATCCAACATATGTATCGCGTGCAGTAAGAACATGTGATTGTTACAAAGCACAATTACATGTCTGACGAAAGTTGGAAGTGCAAGCTATTTATAACATGAAACAATTTAAACAGACTTGGACGGGAGCATCAGAGCATTAGATTTGCCATAGAAAACTGACGTTTTTATAACACTTCAATTGCGATAATCCTTTTTTCTCGTTGACTAAAAATCAGCTATCTTGACATACAAGAACTGCACAATATTACGTTTCATATTAATATCTCCATTTTTTCAGTAACCATTTATAAACAGCTGCTTCTACAAGATTTCCAATTTTTATCAAATGTGTATAATTATTTGTATTATGCAAACATATACATATCACATTCTGATAGTGCGGTGTGTAAAATAATTAAAGAAATCACTGCTTCCAATGTATTTGTTTAAAACCAGAAATCCTGTATGCTTTATGACAAATTGAATAATTCGACATGTTTAACAGACGTAACCATCATAACAGTACGATTTACATTAAAAGAAAAATCATAAGATAAAACCTAAATTAGTAACAGATATATATGGCATTTTGACACATTCAAGTAATACATATGTTTTGGTTATTTGTATTTGAAAAAAAATAAAGAATTAAGAAAAAACAAAACACGAATGAACTTGCGACTACAACTAATACCGCCTTTGCATCTTGATAACATTAAGCGTGAATTCAACAATGCGTTCTTGACATAGATGAACATTTATTTAAACTAAGTATATGTCCATGCGATATTCTCAACTGTCATAGATAAAATATTCATAAATTGTACCGCTTAGTTAAGATGTCTCCAAAACTCATATAGTTAACTTAGAAATATTTAGAATAATTATCTTTCCACCATTCTCCATCAATTCGCGTTCTTTCAATAAAGCACAAGAGCTTGAAAGTTTTCCAATATAGCGCAGAATTCTCTTTTCAATGACAACAGTACTCCTAACCAATGAAATTTGTTCCCGAGCCGATGGAGGAAACACATGAAGTGAAAAGTTAAGTCAAGATAAGTGCTGATTTACAACTGAGGCATATAATCAGCCATCATATAAATTATTCCACCACTACAAGTTTTCTTACATACACATAGGTATTGTAAATGTTTAAGATATTCACTCTGAACGAAGTCAGAGCAATCAAAGAATATCTGGTTTAAACTAAAGCCGCGGATTTGTTGGTCCCTCGGACATACTTATCTTATATTTTACCTTCTGGTGTATAGATTTACATGTTTTGAAGCTACCAAAAAGATCTACGGTGGTATGTTTGTTTGATGCAACAAATATTTAACATAGGCCGTTGATTAGTAGAAACAGACTGATGCTTCTATACAGAATAAATCAATGGGCCTTACATCTCATTATTAGGTATTAAATATATGTACAGAATACATGTCTGAATAAACTGGTGTGGTGTGCTTTTGTGGTGGAATGATATAAGTAGATAAAATCCCGCACAAAAGACAAACACGTACCTGGCTTATACATTTGTAAGAGCACTCATATGAAGATGCATTTGTACCAATGTTGTGATAACCATATAGCTATCGTTAACAAATCAGTTTGAATCTGTTCTGAAACTAGAAGGACTCGGAAAAACTAAAATGGTTAGAGCGTGTGTTTAGAGGTTCTGTTTATGCTGTTTACTCGTTCTTCTGCTGAGTCTATTCATCATTTTCACTCACTGTTCGCCCAGACAACTCAGCACCCAACTTCTCATTCAGTGTGCTTTGGATTTATTTTGTCTGATATGCCTCGGCTACAGGCCTAGTCATCATATGGGCTAAATTACACAATTCCGTATACAGGTTTGTTTTAACTTTAATTGATGATAGTGTTAACTCAGAGGTATTAGAACCGAACCATGATAACCGTTTTTCAATCTTCAGTGAAATGATTTTTTTTTCAAAGAAACAATATCGGACAATAATATTAAGATACTTTAATCATGAGCTTTTTCAGCATATGGCAAGCATAAACTTAAAACCTCACAAGCTTAAATGGGCTTCTAAGGTAAAGAGAAACAACACATTGTTGTATTGTTTCAATGGTGATTCCAAACCATTCGTTAGCAGTCTGTTCACTAACGTGTTATCTGGTACCAGCTTGTGCATTGTCACTAGAACTGGCAAGGTGTGTTTACCATCAACGATGAAAAAATAAAATAAAAATACAATATGGTGTATGTTAATGCAAAAGCCTGTTTTTTTTCTTTTTTTTTTTTCTTTTTTTTCTTCGGAATCAATAATTCATTATTTAGACAGGTTATAAATCAAAGCTTCTTGTCTTAAAACATGCAGATGATTTGTTTACGTAATACATTATCAAGTATTTTGCTGACTTAATAATTTCTTTTCTTGTAGAAATTTTGAAAATATTCGATATCTTTTTGATTTGTAATCAACTTTGAAATTCGTAAACAATCATATAAGCAAATATTTCTCGTAGGATTTATGTATCAGGCATCAATAAATGTGCCTTTAATAAATAGTGCCCAATCCCCCCCCCCCCAGTTCTACTCCAGAGAGCAAATCCTCCCCTACTTTAACAGCATACAGTACAAAACTGCTAAACTCAGAACCTTGTATTTAATCACTCATCTGAGGATTTTCATTGAGAGTTTATGCTTAAACAGAATATATATCAATAAACAACAACAACAACAACACAGGATTGGATGTCGATTATTTTCAGCAAGACGGACATGATACGCTCTCTGATCAGTAATTGTTGTAAATGCTTGTGCAACACACGACTTTTATTTGATTTGCCATGTCCCGGTGACGGAAAACAGATCTGCCTTTAAGATCAGTAGAGATAAGGATGTGCTCAAGAGTGTCTGCTTTAAAGGTTTTGTCTCTGATTATTTCATAGAAACTGTTTTCAAGCGGGCGAGTTTAGTTTCATAATCAGTCAACATCATTATCAGTAACACTATAAAGTGAGAGAGAAAAAAAGAACGCGGAAAACAATAATAGCTTCTGTCAATATAAAATACCGTCTCCTTGACCTAGTGGTTAAGGCATCCGCTTACGGAGCGGGATTTAAAAGTTTGAGACCCGTCAGGTGCTTGTTCTGCCGTTTGGTTAGTCGCCATCTAGTTAGGGAATGGTGACCGATTGCCGGTCCTCCTGACATTTAGGATAAAGGTTTGGTGGTGTAAATATAAACAAAATAGAGGTGTGTCATAAGTGCGGGAGGCTTGTCCTTTTAGTATAAAATATAGTTAGATATTGTATTAAGCAAACACTTTATTTTAGGATATTTACAATATTACAGAAAGCCTTTTACCAAAACTGTCTTCATTCCCACACTGTAACTGTAAACTATTTTTTAGATTGCTATTAACAATTAATTGTTATCGTTCAAAAATAAACAGTTTTGTAGGTGACTGATTTGCGCCATGTCGCTTGCTTGCTGTCGGAGCGAAAAAAAAGAGGTCAAAAACATGACAAACGACGACTTTGTCGTGTTCCGACCTTTCATCCCGCAAACGGAAAGACACGACTTATCTTGGGGAAAAACAAGCCACATTTTTATTGCATTTTTGGCTTCTATTTGACGTGTCTTCGTTTTTTCGTCTAAGCATGCCAAAAAGTCGAAAACAGAGTAAGCGTTTTTCGTTTCCGAGTGTTATCAACCTTTTGCATTTCCGCATCGCCACACAAAAACACGAAAAGTATAGTTTTTGTGAGGCTGGGTGAAAAGTCGAAGGTTCGAACACACGACAAAGTCACCGTTTGTCGTCTTTTCATGTTTTCGACTTTTTGCCCCGCCAAGACAAGACCAAATTAGCTAGAACATAACACCTTACATGAGTCGTGCTTTCGCAGTTAATATTATGTCGTGTCTTCAAATTTTCCCGTTCGTGTGTCGTGTTTTCGTCTTTACGGTAATAAGCTTTTTTCGACCCCGAAAAAGCGCTTATACGCTATGCCACAAAGCAGCCACTTTAGACTTCATATCTTGATATTTTTGCAATGTTTGACAATAGCTTGTCGACATCGGCAAGTCTTAAAGCCACATATAAGAACAAATAAAAAAGACTAAATTAAATATACATTTTGAATCATGCAGTTAAATAAACATTTCTCATGTAAAGTTGTTAGAAGATAAAGTTTTCATCTAAAAGTGAAAAACAAAATGCATTGTGTGAAGATGATGCAATTCGGTTTCAATCATTATCTTCCTTGTTGGCATATACTTTATAGAATTTCGATGATTTGTTAGGTAAAAAAAAAATTGTTCTGTCTGACAGGGGATTCAGTTTTAATGTGATAATGTAAAATTTGCAATTATAAAGTACGTCAATCGCCTCAGCGCAGGGCTTTTCTGATAAGAAGCTTATATAATTCAGTCTCCCTAGAGGATAGTTCCGATGTCTTATATTGTCTTCCTGTAACGACTGTTTTTCATGGATTACTGATGGTATAGACAGCCCATCATATCTTTAATTCAAGAAATTTGAAATGCTTTAATTCGTATCTCAAATTTCTAAATAACTCTAAAAACATGAATGCTATTCCTTACGTTGCATTAAATATACAGTGGGTTTTTGAATGTGAAAAATATGTTTAAAATTCACGGCAAATTCATAACTTTTTTTTAATGAACACAATCAAGTCACATGAAATTAATTCATCAATTTTTGTTTCATCTTCAAAATTGATAGCCTAAATTTAATTCTAATGCGATACATGTATCTTCTTTTATATTTGTCACTTTATCTACATATTATTTCATACGTTATTACTCCTTAACCTGACCGACAGAAATACAAAAATGTATAGTAAGAACGTTCTGTTTTCAAGTAGTGTTTGTCTCACTGGTTCTTTCATTATACCAATTTAATACGCAATACCTTTTTCGCCAGTTTGACATACGTTCAAATTAAAATTACATCTTTTTGCTGGAAATCAAATAAAACAGATATTGGAAGCAATAAGCCGCTGATTATTTATGTCCGGTTTTAAATTCAACACCTCATCAACTTTACATCCTTTTCGTCTTATTTCATTCTAAAACACTCGTATTGTGTAAATTGTCGAAAGTAATGTTTTTGCACTGTCTGAAGAAAAACAACATAAGGGGATGTTAAGACAATAAACTCAAAATATATTCAGAATTTTCTTACAGCTGGGATTGACATTTAAGAAAAAAACCTTCTACAAACTCTGCGCCAGCATGTCTACAATTAATCAGAATCGCTTTGAGTTTCTTTAGAAGTTTCTGAAGCAAGTCGTATTTTTGTAAATGCGTATTATTAAACATTATCCTATTTAATGATCAACATTATTTTTCTACTAAATACAAAGCATCTCTCTGAACCGCGTGGTTAGACGGACCTGATTAAGTAAATTTAATTCAGTCAGTACGCATTAACCAAAGTTAGACTTAGCAGAAATTTAAAAAATACTGCAATGTGATTGGACAAAAATAATGTTGATCATTCATACCCATTAGTCGATCACAAATATATCAAGGGAACAATGCAAACAAAAAGGCAATTGATTGGCCAACATGACAGATTAATGGATCAGGGATGATGTATATTTATCCGTAATAATAGATACTGAAATATTTGTAATGGAGGGCAAATAGCTGACTTTCCCCCAAGGAAATAAAAACTACATAAAATACAAAGAATATTTACAGAAAAAAGAGACGTCTAGGTTTTTTTCCTTTAAGGCATTTGAGATTACAGAAAGCTAATAGCTTTTCTGTGATGAAATACTGTAGAAAATATATTGTTCCGTTCTTAAACCAAAATATGAAACATAAAACGATAAGTTTACCTTTTAGCAAGACAAAATTGAAACGCATTTAAACGTTAAAATATTGCTTAGTCATAAACCTATAAGGACAAAAATGAAACATAAATCTTATAAAATATACAAAATTGATGAGAGTTTATTTTGCAAGATATGTAATAAATAAATCAGTACAGTAATTGTAGTATTCTATATAATAATAATATAATAAAAACTTCCATCAAGTTTTATTTTGTTTCTTTCAAAATAATAAAATAAATAAATGAATTAATATTTAAAGTTAAATAAATAATTACCTGTACTATACCTATATATGTTTAAGCCTATACCTGTACTATACCTGTACCTGTACTACACCTATATATGTATTATACCTATACCTGCACTATACCTATATATGCACTATACCTGTACCTATACTATACCTATATCAGCAGTATACCTGTACCTGTACATAACCTTCATATGTTTCATACCTGTACTATACCTGTATCAATACTATTCCTATTTATGTGCTATATCTATACCTATACTTTACCTACACCTGTACTATACCTGTACATTAAATATACCTGTACATGTAATATGCCTGAAATATACATATATATGTACTATACCTGTACTATACCTTTATATGAACTATACCTGTACCAAACCTATATATATGTACTATACCTATACCTGTACAATACCTATACCTGTACTATACCTATACCTATCCTATAACTGTATCTGTACTATACATGTACTTCACTTTTATATGTACTATACCTGTACTTGTTCTATACCTATAAAGGTACTATACCTGTACCATACCTATATATGAAATATACCTGTACCAAAACTATATATATTTACTATGCCTATATAGGTACTATACCCGTAACTTTACTATACCTGTTCTTGTATTTTATCTGTATCTATACTATACATGTACCTGTACTATACCTATATATGTACCTGTACCTGTTCTATACTTATACATGTACTATACCTGTACCATACCTATATATGTAATATACCTGTACCAAAACTATATATCTTTTCTATCCCTATATATGTACTTTACCTGTACCTTTACTATACTGGTTCTTGTACTATACCTGTACCTATACTTTACATGCACCTGTACTTTACCTATATATGTACTATACCTGTACCAAACCTATATATATATACTATTCTTATATATTATGTACTACACCAAATATGTTCTATACCTGTACTTTACCTATATAAGAACTATACATATACCTGTACCTGAAATATACCTATATATGTACTTTATCTGAATATGTACTATACCTGTAATATCCCTATATATGTACTATACCTGTAACTGTACAAACCTATATATGTACGATACCTGTACCTGAACTTTACTTTTTCTTTACTACACCTTTACCTGAACTCCACATATACCTGTACCATAAAGAAACATGTTCTTTAGAAGTTTTATGCACTTATCTATCAATGATTGTAAATTTCAAACATAAACATAAACTTGAGAAACAGTACTGATAGCAGACTTATAGCAGTGTTGTTATAGTAGAAGGGATTAAAGAGGCACACTCTAAGATTTTTATTATACTATTTTCTTTAAATCATGTTACTGTGAAAGATATTGGAGGCATTATTACACGACCTTTGGTGGTCAACAATTTATCGGATTAAAACAGCGAACTAAATGTATTTCATTAGTCTTGATACAGAAATTTCATTTTTTTATGAATATCTAATTATTTCGAAATGAACACTTCTTAAATATCTATAGTAAATGTTGTTTTTTTGTTGTTGTTGTTTTTATTTTTTTTAAACATATGTCAATGTTTTTCTTTAACTTATTTACTATTTTTCAATTTATAACAAATGTACCAATAAATAGATATGCAGTATTTCATCGATTAATCATAAGGCATGCCCCTTTAACTATCCGGAGCAACCTAATCATTCCTGAATAACCTCAGTCTGCATAAGACGTTGATAGTATATGTACGCATATCAAATTCCCTATATACCGATTTTAAAAGTGGCTATCTTATATTGTTATTTAATTTGTAAATCTACTTTTGGGAAACAGATTTCTTCTGTTTCAATAACTGTTTGCATACTATAGTACGACACTTTGCTTTTTCTACGACATAGTACATTTTAGATAAACGCACGCATATCCAATTACAATCCTCCTACCCTTAAGGCTTTTAAGCTCTGCATAACATATTTGCAGCATTTCTTTCTTGTACAGCCGATTATTCTTCATACTGTTTTCCATAGTTTTCAAGAAAGTACAACTTGCATTACCTCAAAAAGTCATACTGTTTATTTACTACTAGTGTTAGTGCTTTGAATGATTTTTGCGTGTCCTTACAAAATTGTTCCCAAAGAAAAAAAAATTAAGAAATCATCAAAGCGCAAAAACTGGTATTTTTGAACACTCCACCTGTCATAATGCTTAACACATAATACATATAATGACAGCCGCTAATTGTTATCAGGGGCAGCAACGTGCGGAGGAATAACACGTTGTTCTGAACTGAAACATTCTGGCGAAAAGTGTCAGTTATTAAACGCGCTATTAATTCCTTGCAGGATTATTTGCTTTTTGTGAAAGAGACGTGCCGTAATGAGGCATTGCGATTCGGAAATGAATTGTGACCTGTGCTGTGGGTGCTTCTATCGATAAATCATGGAATAATTGAAACAGACTTTGACAGATGTGTCAGGGTAATAGAACTGTGATTTTTTTTAGAAAAGAAACTAAAGTAATGGCTGGTTGCACAGTTGTAGTTTGAAAAAAAGGGCATGGACAATGACGTAACATCATTTATGCGGATAAGGTGGGTGGGTTTGGTTCTATGTATGTGTACGTGTTCGCTCTATATCAGCAAATTCTAGTGCTGTTTTAATGTTATCTTAAATTTGTACAGATTACAAAAATGCCAGTAAGATATGACTGCAAAATCCCTCGTTATCATGATCACGTCTAATCTGACATCATTGATATTGTTTATTTCGCTTAAATACATGATTTATAAGTGTAAAATGTATGTTTGCAAGACCCTACCGAGAAATTGTATGCATTTAAACGACCACACGGCGATACTGACAAAAACATAACTAATAATAGTGAATGATACTACATTTTTAAAGATTCTTTTTTATATTAAACTCTTTAAAAGTGCAGAAAATATCTCCCAGGATGTGAAATATAGACAGAAGACATAAAATCATATGAATCTAATTTTCTAGTATTGTTATATCTATAACTCTACGCTATCAAATAAGATAAAAACTGTACAGTTGTTCAACTGTTTGCCAGCACTGATATTTCTCGAGAACTGTTTAAATGATTCGTTATAATATTGACTTACTTCTTTTAATATCAGTCATTTTATTGTAAGACTGTATACATACTTGTACAATAGCCTAATTTATTAGGCTTAAAGTGTTGAACCCATATATTGATCTGATATCTCTTAGTTGTTCAACCTTTAAAGGGGCTGTGCTCCAGATGACAAAAAAAGGAAAGTTTTCTTGCATTATAAATTTCTTGTAATATTTATGAGTCTAATGCTTAAAAAATAACTTACTGACAAAAAATAAGTCAAATAATTACATTATTTTTTCGCTTTCAAAGTGCTATACCGTAACGCGACGGTATAACTATATCGCATAAGATTTAAAGTAAATATCTGTAATATCACATGCGGCGATGGTGGTGACAGTAAAAGCGTTGTAATTATTTTGTTAACATGAGGGTCCAGAGTTCAAATCAGGCTGGAGCGAAAATATTTTTTTTAATTCTATTTTGACTTTTAAAATCAGTTTTGAAGTAAAATATTATGTTGTTATAATCTCACGGCATCTAAATATATAATTTATGAGAATTTTTTTTTTTATGTCAAATCTGGAGTACAGCCTCTTTAAGCCTAAGGTTTAAACTGCATATAACCCAGCGGATATCGTTCGGCATGGTTTTCACCCTGTCCTGGCTATCTATTAACCTAGAACACCCAGTATTCCGATTGTCAAATTTTGAATCAAATGGCGGATTAATCAGTTACGAAATAAGTGTTTCAGTTCTATACTTACGTATTTGTGTGTTTTCTTGGATTACAGGATCAGGTATGAATTTAGTTATCATATTTAATCATATTTTATCATTTTTGCCTTAAACTCTGTGAACTGTTGGACAAACGAGTCATAAAATGTGCCCAATCGCCTACGATTGGGCGAGCCCGCTTAACCAGATGTAGATCAAAGTGAGACGTAGAAGGTAAACAACTATAAAATACCAGCCTGTAAAATGGGTTCACCTTTGGAGGCGAAATTGTGAGACTAACTTGTACAAGATCTATACAAGTTTACGAAGTATAGTTTATGTATTACTTACAAACAAGTTTGTATCTATATCTTGCCAAGTGTGAATTTAAAGTGTTTTATTATAATGTTTATATTACGATTATCATTTTATGCTTTAAAGAGATTTCGGGTCGAAAAGACACATGAGGAATACAGTTATCACATAAAAACATGCTCAAAGACTCCATTCGAAATTTCATTAGCTTTCTGTGATAAATGGTTAAGTGTCAGACATGATGTGAAAGAAAATATACCGAAATTATATATCTAAATTTACTTTTATCAAATTCCATTTCCAAAATTAAGAAAAAAAAATTATTATAGATTATTTATAAAGTTATATAAATAGTATCAACACATTCTAAAACGCTAAAATGTTTCAGTTTCATGATGTCAAATTCAATTCTTATAAACTCTAACTAATCTATTAAAGATAATATGTTTTATTGTGAGACAATGAAATAAAAATATACCGTACTATGAAACAAACTCCAAATATATCAAACAGTTTTGCATAACCATAAAGTATCCAAAATTCTGTATCAACCAACGTCCTCTATTCATTAAAGCACAGGTGCTTACAGTCTATCCGATACACCACCATAGAACATTCTCTCGTCATGACAACAAACATTCTATCCAATGAAATCCGTTTATTCTGTAGAAAATACGCAGGGT
Organism: Cyclina sinensis; assembly: GCA_012932295.1. NCBI lineage: Eukaryota > Metazoa > Mollusca > Bivalvia > Venerida > Veneridae > Cyclina > Cyclina sinensis. Next base: position 18,255,763 of record JAAONU010000009.1, read on the forward strand.
AAGTACAAGTTACTTTATAAAATCATTAGAAGAACATTAGAGATAAGTTTTCAATCAATGACTTTTTAAATTTCCATAGAATTATACAAATTGTAATTTTCAGCAGTGAGTGTACAAACAACAGAAGCTGATGAACAAATGTTGTAATATCTGCGTTTCATGATCTTCAACAAATCCTCATAAAACGCTGTGCATTTTAAAAAGGGATTGTTCATTCAATCCCATTTAAAATGCTTAATTTTGCATTTCTAGCCTATGAAAATGCATCATAATTTTTATGTTTGAGACCGATGCGGCAAAAAATGTGACAAAAAAAAACAACAAATGACTTGTTCAGATTGTGTAATTTACAGTAATTTTACAAAAAAAAGTGAGTTTATATTTCATTTGACAAAGCTAATAAATAAAATAAATATATATATATATCATAACAATATGTTACAAGAAACTATTGAAAATAACAAATTTTCAACAAAATTGTCCCTCTATTCCATAAGACTAAAAAAACTGCCATTAATCAAAGAAAATTTAAATGAAAGAACAAATTGTTATGCCGGCATAACATATTTTACAAAAGGTCCATTTTCAAGAAATCTTGAAAGAAAAACCTGAATTGTTATGCCGGCATAACAATATTTAAAGAAAAAAAGTCTCCATTTTAACACTATTCTTGAAAATGAGAAACTATATTGTTATGCCGGCTTAACATTTTTACAAAAGGTCCATTTTCATGAAATTTTGAAAAATAGACCCTGAAATGTTATGCCGGCTAACAAATTTTACAAAAGGTCCATTTTTAAGAAATCTTGAAAAAAAAAAAACCTGAAATGTTATGCCGGCATAACAAATTTTCGAAAGGTCCATTTTCAAGAAGTCTTAAAACGAAAAACCTGAATTGTTATGTTAACAATATTCTTGAAAATGAGAAATTTTGTTATGCCGGCTAACAAATTTTACAATATGTCCATTTTTAAGAAATCTTGAAAACAAAAAACCTGAAATGTTATGCCGGCTAACAAATTTTACAAAAGGTCCATTTTTAAGAAATCTTGAAAAAAAAACAACCTGAAATGTTATGCCGGCATAACAAATTTTACGAAAGGTCCATTTTCAAGAAGTCTTAAAACAAAAAACCTGAATTTTGTTATGCCGGCTAACAAATTTTACTAAAGGTCCATTTTTAAGAAGTCTTAAAACGAAAAACCTGAATTTTGTTATGCAGGCTAACTAATTTTACGAAAGGTCCATTTTTAAGAAATCTTGAAAAAAAAAAACCTGAAATATTATGCCGGCTAACAAATTTTACGAAAGGTCCATTTTTAAGAAATCTTGAAAAAGAACACCCCTGAAATGTTATGCCGGCTAACAAATTTAACGAAAGGTCCATTTTTAAGAAATCTTAAAACGAAAAACCTGAATTTTGTTATGCCAGCTAACAAATTTACAAAAGGTCCATTTTTAAGAAATCTTGAAAAAAAAACCCCCTGAAATGTTATGCCGGCTAACAAATTTTATGAAAAGTCCATTTTTAAGAAATCTTGAAAAAAAAAAACCTGAAATGTTATGCCGGCTAACAAATTTTACGAAAGGTCCATTTTTAAGAAATCTTGGGAAAAAAACAACCTGAAATGTTATGCTGGCATAACAAATTTTACGAAAGGTCCATTTTCAAGAAGTCTTAAAACGAAAAACCTGAATTGTCATGTTAACAATATTCTTGAAAATGAGAAATTTTGTTATGCCGGCTAACAAATTTTACGAAATGTCTATTTTAACGAAAAATCTTAATTGTTATGCCGGCTTAATAATTCTTTGTTTTTACAAAAGTCTTGAAATGAGAAACTGTATTGTTATGCCGGCATAACATATTTTATGAAAGGTCCATTTTCAAGAAATCTTGAAAGAAAAAACTGAATTTTTATGCCGGCATCATAACAATATTTAAAGTAAAAAGGTCTTCTTTTATACAATATTCTTGAAATAAGACACTGTATTGTTATGCCTGCAAAACATATTTAACAAAATGTCTATATTCAAGAAACATTGAAAGAAACAGAATTGTTATGCCGGCATAAAAATCTTACCCTTTTTAACAATATGTTGTGCCAGCATAACATTTTTAATGAAAGGTACATATTCAAGAAACCTTGAAGAAAGAAACTGAATTGTTTTTCTGGCATAACATTATCTAAAGTAAAAATATCTCCCATTTTTGACAATATTCTTGAAAATGAGAAACAGTATTTTTAAGCCGGCATAACATATTAAACAAAAGATCCAATTTCAAGAAATCTTGAAAGCAGAAACCGAAGTGTTATGTCCGCTTAACAATATTTAAAGTAAGAATGCCTCCCTTTTTTCACAATATCCTCGAAAATAATAAACTGTACTGTTATGCCGGCATAACGCCATTATTAAAAATTTTGAAAAACAGCCTGAAATATAATTAGGGTGTAACATTTCCTAAACAAAGTTGTAATTATTTTGTTTCAAAAAAAAAAAAAAAGAAAAAAGAAAAAAATCATAAATATGATACTGAACTGTTCTGCTAAATTAATGAGTATCACAAAAGTTAAGCTGACATAAAAATCTTTATTCATTATAAAATTGACAATTTTTTGCATATTATGAAAAAATATCTAAAGCAAATCTATTCAAATCAAAAAATGTAAGTTGAATTAAAAAACAAAAGCAATTTTCAGAAGATTTAGAAATTAGTATCTTCAAATTTATTTTGGCATAGTAAAATCAAAGAGCCTCCTACAACTTATTGATGAATTTCATCAGGAAACTGTATTCAGTATTCAAAATAATATAATTCCAATTGAGTCTCTTTAATGATTCCTAAATATTAAGATCTGATACCATATATACTAACTTAAGTTCTTAGTAGACTTCCTATCTAAAAAGTCAATTAAATTATTTTTAAAAGCTTTATGCAAATGCTATAAATATCCCTTGTCATGACTCATAATCAATATTATGAAAACTCAAATAAAAATGTTACTGAAACTGAAGATGATGGTATTAAAAATTTCATTGTCTGTTCTTCTACACTGCACTTTTTCTTCCTCAACTATTTCCTCGAGTGAATTAGAAAAATATCAACAGCATGTGTTTTGAAGTGTGCCCAACCTGATGAGAATGGTACATTTTTCAAATACTCAAATTGCATTTTAAGCTGTCCAGAAAGAGGTGCAACTTAAATATTGGACAACTACACATCATGTAAAAAACCATCACTGTTAAACTAGATACACAGTTGTTATTATGACTTTTCTCTCTCCAAACTTTCATTCAAAATACTATCAATGGTTTTATGAACAGGCCTCTTCATCAATTTGGTCCCATCTAAATTTCTGACTGTGTTCTGATCCATGAGGTAGGAATGCTTGCAATGGCACTGTCAATGGCATATTGAACTCTGACAAACTGAAATAAGAAATGTTAACTTACATGAATCAATTACACAAGTTCACATATACTATGCAAGCTAATAAAATTGAGACTTGGATGACAAATAATTTGCTGTTATTATATCATAATAATCTGAAATTCAATTTAACATGCTGTGCATTTCTTACTTTTGGATTAAATGAGTTTGTTTCAAACAGCAGTTTTTTCCAGTCAACCAAAGGATAAAATTTAGTGTTGTTAATTCCTTATTTCTAGTCCTCAAGTGCATCAGTTTAAATGTATACCATTTTTTGTTAACTTTCAACACTTTAGCCTCCAACCATTCCTCCCCATTTTCATCTCTCCAGAATGCTTGAACCACCTGCCCTTTGTTGAGTGTCTCCAACTGAAAATTAGATATTTCCAATTTTTCACATAAGAAATGTGAGATGTGTCCTTAAGGCACTGACAACCCACATACTGCTGTATTGTCTCCAAAAATTCTGTACAATTACAAGTGCATATTAACTTTGTCCTTAACACTAGGGAATCAAAAAATGCTATTTTGCTTACTCAGAGGGCATAACTCAGGCAATCACTAGTAAATCTGCATCGAAATACCTATCGCACCAGTTGTTTTTGAGGAAGAGTCCAGACAAGTTTTGTGACAGACGGACAGATGGATAGACAGTCACACACACACACACACAGATGATGGAAAAGTAATCCTGTTAAGTCGTGGCTACTTTGTAGAATATTGCAGCTACAGTTAAGCCTGCAACACAAAAATCATTAATGGGCCAAAAAGCCTTTTTCATTCAAGGGCCATAACTCAGCCAAAAAATCATTCAACCACAAAACCCGTTAAATATGTGCAAGTACTTGAGTTACTGATTAATCCTGTAACATTTCATTCGAATTGCTTTAGTAGCATAAGAGAAGTAGTTCTGACAAACTTCAAAAATAAATATCATTAAAGGGCCATAACCCTGACAAAAATCATTAAACTTGAAAATGCTAAAGATATGCACAACAACACTTGGTACTGATCATTCCTGTACAATTTGGATGAAATCGCACCAGTAGTTTAAGAGGAGTAGTCCGGAAAAGTTTTGTGATAGGCAGACAGACGGACGGATGGACGACACAAGTGTTACTAATTCCATTTTATTTTCTTTTCATTTCAATGAAATGAAATTCATAGTAGTATCTTATACCGGTAGATTTCAACAGGTGATTGCACACTGCCTTTTCTGTACAACTTCTGGTAGCCATGGTAAGAAAACGTGACTTCAGTTATCTTAAGTTTTTCATTGCTTATCCAAACTATAAATCAACAGCTCTGATGTAATGATCTCATTACATACCATTTTGTTTACTGTATATGCTTAAGCCAATGAGTACAGCCATTCCTGTTCACTTCTTTCTTGACTACCTGTGGGGGTCCGACACAATAACATCATTTGCTGATTTCTTCATGCTGCAAAAAATGTACACCCTGTCTTTTGAATAACTCACAGGAATAAAACAAGGATATCGTTCATCAATTCCTTGGAAACAATGGATGCTCCCGAAATGAACACAAGAGAGAAAAATAAATGCAACTGAGGAAGGTGATTGCTGATTTTCGATTGTGGTAGCATCCTAGTTGATCGGGGTGCAGTGGCTGCAAAGGCCATTACAATTAAAATACTGGTTACAACACTAATATGTAATACAAAATTTCAGGACATCAATAAATCACATTATCTGCCATAAAATATATATCACTTGATTGATAGCCCTAATCAATTATGATCTAATCAACAAGCAAGGGATCATAAAGTTCCAACTGCAGACCTCATGCTGTGTTAAAAACAAACATGTTTTCATTGGTGACATAACATACTTAAGATTTTACAATTAGTTAATTACTTTGAAGTGTGACCTGTCATCTTCCTAATAAATGTTTCAGTTTTTCAAATCAGTAATGACCAGGACAGCCCCTTCAGAAAGACTCTGCCAATCAAATACCAGGACAATAGTAAATCACATTATCTGCCATAAAATATATATCACTTGATTGACAGCCCTAATCAATAATGATCCAATCAACAAGCAAGGGATCATAAAGTTCCAACTGCAGACCACATGCTGTGCTAAAAAAACATACCATCTTTGGTGACATAGCATACTTAGGTTTTACAACTAGTTAATTACTATGAAGTGTGAAATATCATTTTTCTGATTAAATTTTTTGCAGCAACTATTTGTTACTATATTAATTTTGTCAGTTAACAGTAAGCTAGGCTTAAATGATTTCATAATGCAATTTTGAGTATTCTTTTAAACTTGGATACCTTTAAAAATTTCTATCCTGACAGGAACAGATTTATGCCTTAAATACAAGTAAAATAGGACAAGGCCTGTATAAAATTTAAAAGGAGCTAGATGGGATGGATGCCTGCCCACTTAGCTCAATAGGTAGAGCACTGGATTAGTAATCCATTGGTTGCTGGTTCGACCCCTGGGCAGGGCAACATTTCTTCGTGACAATTGATATCAGACTTTGTGTCTTATGTTTATTTGTCTCTAACCACTGATTTAGAGTAGAAACAAATCTGACATAACTCAATGTTAAAGCATCATTAACTATCATAAACATGATAAAAGTCTATGTGAACTAGTAAACTGAATTAAAAATATGACTGGACAGAGCTTTAATGCTCAAAAAGGAATATTTCCTGTCTAAATGCCCTAAGATATATTTTCAAATTTATATTCTCCTTCAATATCATTTATCTTTTGGCAGTGGCTACGGTTACAGAACCGTAATCCTAGCCTCCGAATCTAGGATTATGGAAGTTCCGTAATCCTAGACAAACCTACTGGAAAAGACTACGGTTACGGAAGTTTTTTAAAGAAGAGTATTTTCAACAATTAAATATCAAATAGCATGTCAAATTTAATTTTTATTCATTAAACAAACCATTTTAATTGTAAAGTTGTGACGATGAATTTTCTATACTGTTTGATTCTTACACTTTGGAACGAGTGAGATGGAGAATGCATCCTCAGAAAATATGTCATACATAAATCAACTAGAAGCAAATAGAATCTGTACTTAAGCGCCGATTACTTATCATTTGCGTCAGATAACTGCATTTGTGTCGTAATTAAAGCCCGTGGTTTGCTTACTTTATTTCTCGTTATACCACTGACGTGTGTATAGACCGACCGACAACACTTATGATTGTTCTTCAAGTATGACAGTTTAATTCTTTTAGTTGTTGTGATGCCTTAATTAATGTACTGGTCAACAAAGTAGAACTTACATGTACCTCTGGTTTCTCATTCCAGTACCCTTCGATTTGAATGTGTTTACTCCACCATGAATGCAAATAAATGCCACTTCATATTATCTTATATCATCACTAAACACTCTTTTAGGACAGTGATATTTGGCTGCTGCAATCGACCTCGTGCTACATATGTACATTTGCACATGATTTGAGCGTTGATACCTGAATGAATTGAACAAAAAACTACAAATAGTGCCCAAAAATTAAAAAAAAAACTGATTTCATTATACTGTTATTGTTTTGTACATCGATAAGATTGAGTGCAAGAAACGTCATGTTAATGGAACTTTTAAACGTACGAGGAATTACAGAATAGTGCAAAAGTACTGTAACTAATTATTATCAAATTTAGTGAAAATAAAAACATTGTTTGCCAGTAACTGCGAAGAGAGACCCCACCCCAGTCGATTTGAAGTGTCTGTAGATGATGACAACGACATTTAACTATTTAACATTAGTCAATACAACAACAACCAAGATGGCGTATGGCGTATCATAACATTAGAGTTGACTCATTTTGGAGAAAGTGTAATATTTGAGACAAATAACGGTTTATCACTCGATCTTGGGTATGTAACCGTAGCCAATTCCACTGGGTTTGTCTGGGAGACTCGGAGGCTAGGATTAGACAGACCGGAATAGTACATGGACGCTACCAGTACGCGGACACCCCAGTATTCAGCGCGTTTAAAAACGTGTAAAACATCACGTACGGTATTGGTGTTACATACCTATATTCGTAACTAACATATCCTTTTTCCGGTATTATACATGTATGTTTACACTTCCTGTTTATTGACTTATAAGCAGACGAACTCCAAATAACATCGTAAACAAATCAATATTGCAGTTTCACCGACTGTTTCAAAAGTGTTATTTTTAAACAAAAGTAAAGTTGTTTTTTATTGTATCATATGAAAATAAAATAAATACATATTTAAAAACATTTTCAGGTGAGTTCACCTTATTTGACCTCATTTCCATTGATATAAACAGGTGTCCGCGGTTAAAAATAACAATAATTTTGAGTCGTATCTGTACCTGCCGCGATCCCTCTCTGCGCATGTGTAGTGTTTTGTTTACAATTGCAATTCCTGTAAATTTGAAGGCAAGGATTCATCTTTAAAACTGCAAAGTCTGGATGATTTGAAACACAACTTGATTTACACGGATAAGTTACATATAAGAAAAAGTGTCCGTGTACTGTTCCGGTCTGTCTACGGTTCCGTAACCGTAGCAACTGCCTTTCCTTTTTCTGGCTTTCTATGGAAATGAATTTCTTCACATGATCTCAGTGTCAAAATATCTCTGGCTTATTATATTATGTTCATAATGTCTAACTCTTGATCTACTCACATGATGTCAAATTAAACTGATGATGCTACTTCACAAATCATTGAAAGAAAAAAAATATATTAGAACTTAGAGGTGAATGTCAATCAGATTACCGGAGGTTACATACCATGGAGGATATGTACCAGGAGGTTACGTACCATTTTTGGAGGTTACGTACCACTTATATATTTTGGAGGTTACGTACCACTTACATATTTTATTATTTTCATTGTACTCATGTTTATTTCAGTTTAGTGCGTGTAAATATATTATTGTTGTTCAATATTTTCATTGTACTCATGTTCATTTCAATTTAGTGCGTGTAAATATATTAATTTTGTTCATTATTTTCATTGTACTCATGTTCGTTTCAGTTTAGTGCAAATTTGAACAATAAACAGCTTATCTGATATTTTCACACCTTTTATCCCTTATTATCCCTTTATAAACTATTTCTATATACGTGGTACATAACCCCCAAAAATGGTACATTTATGCAGTGGTACGTTTCCTCCATGGTACGTAACCTCCAAATTCCGTCAATGACACACCATCACAATATTAAAAATCTTACATTGGGTTACAGAATGCAAATTTACTCACCTCTGCTGTACTTCCACATCGACTTATTCAACACTACTGTCGATAAATTCATCGTTCAAAATATGTCCTTTACGACAAGTATCGTTTAAAACTGCTACATTTTGGATAAATCCGACTGGTAAATGAAATTGACCCGAAATCTCGTCTTCTCGCGCGGAATGACGTGTATATTTACTACTCCGACTAAGGATATTTAATTATCTATAGGGATGTGATAAATGAACATCGAATACAATTTAATGAATTCAATGCTAGTTATTTTGACAGAACTAAATAATTTTGACACATGATTTAAAATATTTTCAATAAAACGTAATTTTTATATACTAAGCGAAAAATATATAGCGAACTTTTTAAGAATTTGGTAGAATCGACCGTGTAATAACATGGTATCGTCCAGATATGATGTGTAATGATTCATGCTAGCGGAAGGAAGGCTTTTAGATGTAACTGGAAATGTGTACAATATACATGTATTGGTAAGTATCTTTTTTCACGTTGAATTTGTACAATTTCTGAATTTTACAACAATCCGCAAAAGTGTGATTTTATCGAGGATTTCATTCCAATAAAATTCTTTATAGATTTAGATAGATAGTTTGTTAGAAGTGCATTAAAACTCTATTTAACTTGAAGGTACTGAGTACTGTACATTGTTAATGAATTACTGAACTTTAAACTGGCGTGGGGAGCTGGGGTCCAGGGGGTCAAATGTCCGGATTCCAAAAACATAGAACATTAAATTGTCAAATGTTCCTGATATTTTATTTGTGAATAAAAATACCAGCTTTTATTCAGATGTGAGCGAAGTAACTTCATAGGTCAAAGGTGTCTAAACAGATTTTTAAGGCAAAACATAATTTTATTAATATTTTCTTTTCTGTGTTATTGTATGACTATTAGAACAATTTTTTTTAAGAAAAAAAAACATGCCAGGTGCTGCAACCTTATTTTTGGCGAATTTCAGCTTTCAAATCAAGGGGATTAGTTTGTGTATTGAGTGTAGATGCCCATTCTAGTGTTTATGTAACTAATTGATAAATTAGTGCTTGATCTACATATCTCCATGTTGATTAATATTTTTTAATGGCATTTATACAATAGTAAAGAAATGACTGGGCTCATTTATAATAGCAAACAAAAGGAGTTTTTACCTCTTTTTTTTTTCTTTTAATTTTGAAGCATTCATTAAATTCTCAAAGATCAGTACATAGTTAAATTAATAGAATTTTGTGTCTTTTCGTAGTTATTATTCCTTTAAGTAACCATCATTCATAAAGAAATAACTTACTTTTAAATTTTAAAGTATTATAAATAATAGTTTAAGTGGTGAGGCTCAGAGGAAGTGGTGTGTGGGAGAGGTGGGGACTTCACAGTGATGGATATTTCTTTCACATTTTATGTATGAATACAATGATAAATGAGACAAGATGCTATAGCCTCTAGGATATTAACATGAATCAAAGTCCAAAGGCATTTTTACCAAAAATGGGGGAGACATATTGTTTTTCCCCCGGTTGTCCGTCCATCCGTCCGTCCGTCTGTCTGTCCGTCACAAAATCTTGTCCGCTCTGTATCTACCAAAGCCCTTGAAGGATTTTTATGAAACTTGGGTCAGATGTTCACCTCATCAAGGCGACATGCAGAACCCACTTTGTGGGTGTGGTGTCTCAAGGTCAAGGTCACACTTGGAGGTTAAATGTCAAATGCCACAAAATCGTGTCCGCTCTGTATCTTCAAAAGCCCTTGAAGGATTATTATGAAACTTGGGTCAGATGTTCACCTCATCAAGGCGACATGCAGAACCCACTTTGCGGATGTGGTGTCTCAAGGTCAAGGTCACACTTGGAGGTTAAATGTCAAATTTTACAATCGTCTGATTCAATACTGCCTGCAGCAACTGGCTGGGGGGAGACATATGTTTTTGTTCAATCAAAAACCATTTCTAGTTTAAGCTTGGTTTTAGTACTAAATAGAAGAAAAAAGTGAGAAATTGTATTATATTTTCACTTCATTTCATTTTGTATAGTAGAAATGGGTAATTCCTTCAGTTCTGTTTTCTATAGGCAATATTGGCATACCACCTTCTAAAGTTTACAGGCCTGCTCATAGTTCACATGTTAATATTTTGCAAACTGGTCTCTTTTTACAATTGATGAAATAAAATAGTGAAATTTTAAATAATTCATCTTCTAGTTATATTATGAAAATATGGTGCTGAATGATATTTATTAGATTTTAAATATTTCTTTAATAATTAGGTGTGGATCAAGGGTGTTGAGCTGGATCCCCGCTCCTCCACAAACATTACTTATTGTCTTTCAGATGAGGTGTTAAACTGAGGTCCCACTGTATCAGTGCTGTACACTGAACATGCTAAAGAATCAGAGGTGTCTCTGGAATGTGATGCTTTCTGTATCATGCACTATCCTCTGTGCAAGGGGCACCGGTCATATGGGTAGCAGGTACCGATGATAAATAAACTCAAATAGATAGATAGATCTTAAACAATTAAATTATTTATTTTCAGCCTGGGCATAAATGAGTTCACAGCAGACCTATCCACATTACTTAAGGCATGGGAATGATCTATCTGTGAAGAAACTTATGTAACTAATTATTACGGTAAGATATTTAAACTGTGCTATGAAACACACAAAAAATTATTGAACATACATGTACTGTAATGCTATAATTTCTTGATTTTCGACCAACAAACCCTTATTTAAACAGGAATAGGTTATTATGTTTAAATACAACTAGTTGAAATGTAAGCATTTAATTCTTTTTTTCGCATATACATTTGTAGTAATGTCTGTCAGTTTGTGAACATACAGTTCATGTTCTTTTTACAACTATTCTGTAGGATTTAGATATGACTTGCTATAAATATTCATAACTTTAAGATGGTGTGTTGCAAGCCTGGTTTTCTATGCAGTGTTAAGGATAAAGAACACTTGAAGCTTTAATATACATGTACACTCAAGTTCAATGATTCTGCAGTAAATTACAGAGTTTTGAAATAAGTGTTCTACAGATAAAGGTAACTTGTTGCAAACCATCCATCTGTCTTCTTTTCCATCAAATCAAATCATATAATACTGCCTTCCTATATATTCATGTTCACTCAGTAACTTATTGATACATGACAGAACTTCGAAGTAATTTTTAGCTCGACTTTTTTCAAAGCAAAAATTGAGTTATTGCTATAGTCATGGTGTCGTTGCTGTTGCTGTCCGAAAACTTTACATTGATCATAATATTTTTGTACCTTAATGAATTGTCTTCTACTTGGACATAACAACCCTTTGGACAAGACCTTCAGGTAAACAAGACTAAACTTGACCTTGACTCATAAATGACCTTCACCTTCAAGGTCAAAATATTGACTTTTGCTATAATTGGCCATAACTTTATTATTAATAAATGGATTGTCTTCATGCTTGGACACAACAACCCTTTGACCAAGACATTGAAGCAGACTTGACCTTGACTCATAAATGACTTCACATTCAAGGTCAAATTATTGAATTTTGCTAAAATTAGCCATAACTTAATTATTAATAGGTGGATTGTCTTCATACGTGGACACAACAACCCTTTGGACAAGATCTTCAAGTGGACCAGACTAAAATTGACCTTGACTCATAAATGACCTTAACCTTCAAGGTCAAATTATTGAATTTTGCTGAAATGGGCCATAACTTTCTTGTTTATTGTTGGATTTGATTTATACTTGGACAAAACAACACTTACGACAAAACCAACATGTTGAATAACTCAGATATGACCATGACCTAAAAATGGCCTTGACCGTCAAGGTCAAATTAATGAATTTTGTAAAAACTGGCCATAACTTTGTTATTTATGGTTTGATTTGAATCAAACTTGGACAAAACAACACTTATGACAAAGACGACATTATAAATTATTCAAGTGTTACATTAACCTTAAAAATGACCATGACCGTCAAGTTCAAAAGATTGAATTTTTCATAAATTGTCATAACTTTGATGTTTATGATTGGATTTGATTCATATTTGGACAAAACAACAAGTATGACAAAACTGACATGTTAAATAAGTCAGGTATGACCATAACATTTAAATTACTTTGACCGTCAACGTCAGATGATTGAATTTTGCTTAAATTGTCATTACTTGCTCATTTATTTATGGATTTTATTCATAGTTTGACAAAACAACAGTTATGACAAAATGGACATTTTAAATAACTCAGGAATGACCATAACCTAAAAATGACCTTGACCGTCAAGGTCAGATGATTAAACTTTGCTGAAATTGTCATAACTTTCTCATTTATTTTTGGATTTGTAACTTTATCATCCATAAATAATATGGCACAGATGTTGCCAAAATGATATTGCTAAATTGTGCATAAACTTCAGCCCCAGTCTTAAAGGTAAAGGTCAAGGTCATACTTTGCAAAAAAATATGTACCACTACTTATGAATATTGTGAGACATGTTGTGTCTGGGCAAAAACTTTGTCATGCATGAAGGGATTTTGAAATAAATTGGCTCAAAGTTAAGCACATTGAGATGAGGAGCTGATGTTGTATGCAACTTCCAGGTGCATTCCTCAGAGGTCAGTGTCACACTTACAGGTTTTCCCTATTTCATGTCTGCTCTGTAATCAAGGGATTTTGAAATAATTTGGCACAAATGTTGCCCACATGATTAATTTCATCATAGTGTTTGTATCTGGCATTAATGTATATATTAAGCTGATTAAGAACTTCTAACAGTTTAGACTTTGAAGGACAGGGAGCTCTGATCTTATGTCCAGGGGTAAATAGCAAAAAAGGCACAAAGTGCAGTCTCATCATACACTGCCCTATATGCTGTTCTGTCAATAAGTTTTCACTTAAAAGTTAGATGTTTTTGTTAAATGATTTGCACTTAATGTTTACTGCAAGTCATCAACCTATAAATTTTATATTTCAGTTGTGATACTGTAACAAGAGTTCTTTGGACAATGGCTTCCTGAAGACTTTAGGTGAGAAGAATAAAAGTGGACTTCCAGATAATAAACCAGCTTGTTCAAATGTAGTGAATGCATCATGTCTAGGACTTTACTGCAAACATCTGTGTTTACTCATCTATGTTGACACCTATTCAAAGTTTTGTTGTTCAGAAACTAGTTTAACTAGACTTTAGGGGTCATATTATTGGCCCAATATTCATGAAATTTGTCAAATGGTTGTGAGTTCAAAACTTGGTCATGGTGCCTTAAATAACTGCAAATCAATGGAATTCCTGGTGAACACTTTGAGATGACACTTTTCATCCAACCTTTGTCAAGTTTGTCACGACACCCTTCTTGAACCTTGCTACAGATGTGATGATATTTTGGATATGTTAGAAACTTGGTCTTGTTCAGTCGAAAACTAGGTAACGAGCTCAGATCAATAGTAAACCATTTGAAAACTCTATACGTTACATTCTTTGTCTTATATTCATAATTATTTGCTGTGAATGTTTGTCTTGGTAATCTCTCAAATGAAATCACTGGCTCAGATCACTGGAAACACTGAGAACTCTGAAGAGGTCACAGTTTTACCCAGTTTAATTGAAACTTAGCAAGATTCTTTGTTTTGGTGATCTCTGGGCTGAATTTTAAACAGAATCATGTTTAAATGAAAAAAATAAGTCACAGACAGCTGATGTTTTTTTTGTGTGTGTGTTTTTTTTTTTAAATTCAGAGTTAGTAACTTTGTATGGGATTTTACAATTTGTGAAATGCTGGGATGACATTCGAATATTTTGTATCTTAAGAATCCAGAATTTGTAATTTCAGAATGTGTTATGCCAGAATGACATCAGGATATTTTTTTACTCTGAATTTTTTAAGCTTTTAGAAATTAAAATTTAAAAAGTTAGTGGTTTAAAATTTGTTATGCCGGCATAACATCTGAAATTTTTTATTACTTTAAAATTTCATTTTTATTATTCCAGTATAGGGTTTGGATATTTGTTAGTTTATTAATTCATAGGGTAAAAATGCAGAAATCAGCATTTTAAATGGGATTGAATGAACAATCCCTTTTTAAAATGCACAGCGTTATAAAAAGAAATGGAAAACCTACATATTGTGTAACTAAAAACCACTTCTCTTACTACGAATATTAATGTAAGAACGCTGGAGAGCACAGTTAAACTGGTAAGCTATCGGCAAAAACATATAAATAGCTTAAAACACGCCTCGCCCAAACAGAGAACCCGCTGACATGTGAATTTTTAACCTGCTGCTTGTACAATTAGTGATACATATCTCTCGTACAAATCTCCTAAACACCTTACATATATGTGTGTGTGTGTTACTGTTCCTATCAGTTATTCTAATAGTGTAGATAGATTATATTACAGTGACACATGATGCTGTTGTTTGTTTGTTTTTTTTTTTTTTTGTTTTTTGTTTTTTTAGGTTGATAAAAAATAATTCCGTTAAATTTCAAAATGATATTTGCTTGATGCCTAAGTTTGTTTAGTTCCGTATCTCTTTCTGTAAAACTTATTTCTTTTGTCATAAATTAAACTTTAAGGTTTTTTATTTCATATTTTAGCTCACCTGTCACATAGTGACAGGGTGAGCTTTTGTGATCGCCTTTCGTCCGTCGTCCGTCCGTCCGTCCGTCCGTCGTTCGTTCACAATTGTTGTCCGCGCTCTAGCGGTCTTAATTTTGGTGTGATCTTCTTAAAACTTGGTCAGAATGTTTATCTCAATGATATCTAGGTCAAGTTCATAACTGGATCATCTCACCCTTAAAACTAGGTCACTAGGTCAAATTATAGAAAAAGCTTGTCCGCACTCTAGCGGTCTTAATTTTGGTCCGATCTTCTTCAAACTTGGTCAAAATGTTAATCTCAGTGATATCTAGATCAAGTTTGAAACTGGGTCATGTGACCTTCAAAACTAGGTCACAATGTCAAATTATAGAAAAAGCTTGTCCGCAATCAAGCAGTCTTTATTTTGGTCCGATTTTCTTCAAACTTGGTTAGATTGTTTATCGCAATGATATCTAGGTCAAGTTCGTAACTGGGTCATGTGACCTTGAAAACAAGGTAACTTGTTCGAATTTTAGAAAAAGCTTGTCCGCACTCTAGCGGTCTTAATTTTGGTTCCATCTTCTTCAAGCTTGGTCAGAATGTGTATCTCAATGATATCTAGGTCAGGTCGAAACTGGGTTATGTGACCTTGAAAACTAGGTCACTAGGTCAAATTATAGAAAAAGCTTGTCTGCACTGTAGTAGTCTTAATTTTGCTCCGATCTTCTTCAAGCTTTGTCAGAATGTTTATCTCCATGAAATCTAGGTCGAGTTTGAAACTGGGTCATGTGACTTTGAGATTTAGGTCACTAGGTCAAGTTATGATAAAAGCTTTTCTGCACTCTAGTGGTCTTAATTTTGGTCTGATCTTCACTTTCATTACCATAAGATCTTGGTTCCTTTCTTCAAATTGCCATATTGCATTATTGGTTCCAGAGTTGTGGCCCCTGAAAGTGCCAAAATTAACTATTTAGACCTTGTCTGCACAATAGCAGCTTCATTTTTTTTGAATTTAATCAGACTTGTACAATACTTGAGTTAATATAAGATCCTTCAGGGTTGCCAGGTGACTTGAAAAGTCAGGGAAATTTGATTTTTTTCAAGGTCAGGGAATTGTCACGGAATTTTGAAAATTGGTCAGTGAAAAATAAAAATCCAGAAAAGTTAGTGAAAAGTCAGGGAAAAATAATTTTGAAGGGCTAATATTGTTCTATTTTATTAATGATTGCATTTACACATTTTTTCCGTTATGAATCTTTTTCTTTATAATTGTGTACATTGTATTTTAATAAAAGTTCTAGTATTATAAATAACATTACTTAAAGACTGAAAGTCCCTGCAACCCTTACAACCAAAAATTAAAATAAGTATGTGTTACACTCGAAACCCATGTTCCTCCCTCCAAGATCCATGTCACAGCAACCCTCTGAACTTAGTAAGTTCTGCTATATAGGCCTTACTGCTGATAGTTTGTGTCTTGCCCATATATTTTTTGCATCTATGGTTGGATTTTAAAATAATTAGCAGAACTGACAATACAGTGAACATGTGTCATGTACATAATCCCTGTTTGGAACGGTGTTCCAACATTCAGTTCACAGCAACCTAGTTTTTTGTATAACGGCAGGATTTTTTAAAAAATATTGCGGCACAAACTTCTACATTTTTCAAGATACTGCTTTAAAACTTTTAACATGTTAGGTATCATGTGTATACGTGCCTGATATATTTTTTATGAGGCTCAGTCCATTATAGTCCACGTTGTACTTTAACAATCCTGATGACGCACGACATCTAGTGAAACTCTACCAAAGATGACCCCATGGTCATAATTGCCTGCACCCTTTGAGTCAATTGGCAATTGCATTTGCATCCACTGACTCTTGCAACCATTGAGCAGTTGTTGGCAGGTGAGCGACCCAGGGTCCCATGGACCCTCTTGTTTAGATATTTAAGTTAAATATTTAATGTGCTTTTTTCTGCTGCAGTATGGTCTAACAGAAAAAAATATTCAGGGAAATAATAAATAATATCGCCGTTTCCATAATTTTCTAACGAGAAACGCGAGAGTTTCAAGTAAATATATTGCGTATTATGCAAAAATGTTCTTATCCAATGAATATCTGAAATATTCATTTAGCAGCACAAATTTATTTACTATAATAGCTTATGTATTCGCGCGAGTAACACTAAACTAGTTCTCAAAACGTCCTAAGCCGTTCTTAAAATACCGTAATACGGGTTGTAGTCTGGCAAGAACGTGTAACTGTGGCCAGACAATGTCTTTAATGCAACCCTAGTAAGTTGAGATAAACAGTTCATCTTAATATATCTCTCTCGTCTTCGGTCCGTTTATATCATGTTTAGATCGGGTTAAATTGCCAGTCCACCGCATATTAAGCACATCGTTTCTAAGCCGTCCCAGTCCGTTTTCAGTCAGTTTCAACCCGTTTCTAACCATTTTTATTTCGTTCATATTACGTCAAAATCCGTTCTAACTAGTTCGTAATTCTATCACCACGTTCATGGACAGTTTAACTAGCTCTGACTACGTCCTCATCTCGCTCCCAGTCCGATTAGAACTTAACTGCAATCGAGCCCTGGCGGGACGGCAATAAAATTCCATCACGTTTCTGCTAGGCCTCATCTTGTTCGCTGCTTCAAGCAGTAAACATCAAGTCCACATCATTGTATCCTTGTGATTGGCCTGAATTCAAGGGAGAGAGAAGACAGGCAGACGGGGCGTGCTAAAGTCACCAACTAAATATCCACAAGCTCATTTCAACCGAAAAGCACAGCCAGGTCACTCCCAAATTACTGAGTCTGCTAGCACTAAGCAACTTGAGCTTGTCCCTGAGTCATGAAGATACTTTAAAAATATTGCGCTCAAATGATGTATATGATATGTTATACAAGTAAAAAATACACAATGCCTGCCTACTGTTACAATTTATTCGCTGACGCTATTATCGTGCTTACGGGTACAGTTATTATGCATGCTGGCACTTTCTTCACGCTTGTTGACAATGGTAC
This sequence comes from Cyclina sinensis, assembly GCA_012932295.1. Classification (NCBI taxonomy): domain Eukaryota; kingdom Metazoa; phylum Mollusca; class Bivalvia; order Venerida; family Veneridae; genus Cyclina; species Cyclina sinensis. The sequence continues at coordinate 18,274,039 of JAAONU010000009.1, forward strand.
CATGATTGCTGGAAGTCACAACTTGTATGCTGTTTAGGCCTGATTACATCTTTCATATTGTGTGGTCAAATTGTGTATTTTGTTTTGGGAGCATTGTAACAGAGCAATGTTGAAAGCGACTGACTCACAAAATTTTGCTGAAATTTTTTATTCTTTCAAATCTAAGAGGATTTAATATACTATGGAAAAAATATAATATTATGCTTCTATACACCATGAAAACTGAAAAAAAAGTTTTGACTATACCAGGATTCGAACCCACGACCTTTCGGTCAGTAAAATATGGTGTTACGACTTAGTCCACTGAGCCACGACGTCTTGTTAATAGATTGCCTCAAAATTAATCTTATAACTAAAGTATTTACCCCGTGACTAACGGGGTAATTTTTTTACCAAGAAAAGTGTGTAAAACTTTATATTTTGATGTTTTTCTGTCACAAAAACTGAGTCAGTAACTTAGTTTAGATATCTTCTTCACGATTACAGCAAGAATTTCAAGATGTATAAACATTTCTTTTTATCATCGTCTGTGAGTCAGTCGCTTTAAAAGATCAATGCTGATACACAGTCCCGGCTAGTTGAAATATTTCATTACGCTACATTACACGGTCTTTCGGCTAAATGACAGTATGATACAGATATTTTGATATAGACACCAGGGTCTAAACAACATATATTTTGTAACTTCCAGCAAGTATTGTATCATTGTCAACAAGCGTGAAGAAGGTGCCAGCATAAATAATGACTATACCAGTTAGCACAAAAGCAGTGGCCATGAGTGAATTGTAAATGTAAGCAAGTATTGTGTAATATTTACCTAAATAACATTCTATAGATGTACCAGTGGGAAAACGGTCCCCATTTATACCAAACCTTGCGGACGGGATGGACGTTTTAAGAACTGCGAACAAATGCATTAAACGTACTCGAGATGAGCGTACTGAGAACCTCCTGCGAACTTAAAGAAAATTGTAGATACGTGTTGCAAACTTGTCCAGAACTGATTATTTTGTTTTGATAGTTTTAGAGAGAACAGATTTGTAATGCGGTCGAGTTGGGTCTGTCTGTGAACGGGATGGACAAACAAAGCCTGACACTGTTCACGTACTGCCAACTGACGCCCGATCGCATCAAGTCATTGCACGCCCCTAGTACAAGCCCAGTAAAACAATCCCGTTCGTAGTACGTCCATCTCGTTTTAAGTTCACTGTCACTCCGTCTAATTGCGGGACGGGATGGTCGTCTGAAAGTTTTGAGCATGCTCAAAGTTCTGTAGTTCCATTCCCGATCAAACCCGTCCGAGCACGTCCATGAAGTAAGTAAACAGACCGGACAATGTTTATACTACGTCTACCCCGTTTATTTATAGTTTAAGCCTGTTTGGAGGAAGTAAGAACGAGTTTGGTTTGACGGGAGTATTAGCTTCAATCAGGCTATCATGTCATTGAAGTTGTCGAGCTTAGCATAAAATAAGCAATCACCAAGTTTCCGTGTACTGCTTACTTAAAGCAATCTTGAGATCTTTAGCTCTCCATGTGGAGCTCAGCTCCAACCATGCAATCATTTGGTTTCCATAAATAGTAGTTCACGTGATTTTGATAGCGTTGTTTGTGTATGGATGCTTATTTTGTATCTTTTTGATGTATAAGCCCACTTTCGTGTAAATAGCCCATTTAGAGTTTTTATTTTCATAATTTTACGAAAAGCTTTTAAGAGATCCTGTATAAATACACGATTATATTGTTTTCGTAATGGTATTGTCACCTAACCCAGTGGAATGTCGAAATGACATAAGCCTGCATTAACACTTCGCAAAGGAAAAAGGATTGTTTAATCTCTGAGAAACTCTCAGTGATACATTAATAAAAGAAAAAGTTGCAGAATTAAATAACCTAGTTTTGTAAAGATGATCCATATATGATGCAATGTTTTGATTTTATAACAAAGTGAATTGCCGATGATTGTTCTTAATTCAGAGTGCACAACTAATTTATAAGTATACGTTTAGCAAATGAGTGTCTGGGAAAAAGAAATTTCTTATTTTCTATATTCCGACATCGAAGTCTTGAATTGATGAGTTTTTGTGGGCACATTTAATACGTCGGAATATAACTTTTTTCAGTTCTTTTTGGGAGTTTGTCTTCTTAATTTCTCTGTTGGCGACATTACATCCCGTCGTCCCGTACCAAAACGGACAACTTCTGAATGTGAAATTGTGTGGTCGTTTTTAGAAATCGTTAGATTTCTTATGTTATTTCTTCACATACAACTTTTATTATTTAACATAGCAATAAATGGAAGGAAAAAATTACCAATAATATACAGGTTTCAACAAAACACGCAGAATACACAAAATGAAAAACACGACGTGCTTATCACGACTTAACGACTGGTTCCACATTCAAGAATTGTCCGTTAGTTTAGTGTAGTTTAGACTCATTTATTTTACATCGATTGCGATACAAGTTCTTACAACTTAAATTCATCACGCTCGATGACTGATTCCTGGGTTCCATACCAGTATTCACGCAGCGTGGAGGAATGTGAAGATCGTGAGAGAATCTGGCCGCTGACGGGATTCGAACCCGCGACCTTCGGATCTGGAGCCCTGCGCTCTATACCCCTGGACCACGGTGCCGTTTTGGTACAGGAAGACGGGAAATAGTGTTGCCACTGTCATTATTTCTCGAAAGAATATGTGGCGGCGAGTAAATTTTGAGTGTTTTTATCGAATTCCAACCTTATTCTTTCACCTAGAATGGTGAAACCGATATTGATGTGCAAAATAATTATTGCTTAATTGATAGGCACCATCAACATTTTCCAGACTTTTGTTTTTATTGCGAAAACCAAGGAAAAACTTAGGTAAGTCAGGTGATTTGAGGAGCAATGTTTCATAATTTATGTATATTATAGTGTTGGAGAGTGGATTTAGACTCTTTTGAAAAGACTTCATCGGTAACAGATAACAGTAGGGATAGTTTTATGTAGCTGTTATTCATGACTTTTATGCTACAAAACTCTTGTGCCAGGGCAGCAAAAACGGGTGGGGTGGGGTGAGGTCTCAACTTCAAATGACTGTGGCAGAATACACTACCGGTACTTCACACCGCTGCTTTAATAAGAGTAGATTTATGATATTGACCTTTACAGTGAACTTTTAAACAACCAGTGCAAGTGCACTAATATCCCCGCGATCGAAAAATCTTGAAACCATTTTTCATTGGTTGAAACGATCATGTGACTGCAAAAATTATAAAAAAGAGAGGTGTTTTCTGACAATTTTGTTAACACATTTAAAGTACGTGTTTACGTTAAACAAATTAATACAGCAATTATACGTCTAAAAACAACCATACAATCGCGATTTAAACCTTTTTGATATTATTACTGGTTTATTTATGTATACCTACTAAAAAACACTTTGAAAAGTGAAAAACAAAAGTAACATATAAACATGCATTGTTTGTTTACACATGGGGTTGTCAAATGTATGTATGGACGATTCCTTGCAGGCTAGTCACTGATTGGCTGAAAAGTAACTGTGGATTTCCCTGTCTAAAAAAAAAAATATCTTTCTGAAAATTGAATTTTAGCAGAGGTAAGTAAGTGAAACATTCGATCGATGCGCAGGAGAGTAAAACGACACTAAAAGACTTTTTCAATAAACGATAAAATATCTATATACAAAAATTTTTTAAGAGAGGAGATCATTCAAAAATGATACCTGACTGAGATATATTTCTTGCACACTTGATTTCTATATCTTACCACATATCTTTAAGTTTCAAGTCCATCCAATGTTCTGGACAAAAATCATTATAAGTCCGAAGAAACGTAGATAACTTTAAACTATTTTACGATGTTGTCGGAAAAGGCCAAGTTGTTACGATTGTTATTTGTTCCTCTATTAAATTAGGTTTAACTATCTACTATAATTATTATGTAAAAATTTTTAAGTAGATCCCAATGCGTCTTTACTAGCTTTATGATCACAATATGGACAGAACGTCTTCAAAGACTGAGATGGTTTCAACTGAGTATTCTGTTCGTTTAAAACTGATAAAGCATTATTCTTATCTTTTTTTTCTGTCATGAAGTAATTTTATCAATTTGACAATTTGTATTAGAAAAAGTATTTGCAGGCTAGTTGTTAAAGATTATCTTTACAAAACATGAATTCAGAAAGAAAATAATGCGGGGAAATTATTAATTCAACATCCATTTATTCTGCATTTTAGGACAAAGACAATCAATCATCATTCAAAATTTAAATGGAATTTTCATCAAAATTACGGAAATAAATATTTCATTTCTTTTTTCAGCTGAACGACAGGAACAGCATTTTGACTGCATGTAATTTTTAAAATATAAAATTCCTTTTTTTCTTTCTTTCTGTAAAAAATGACACTTCCTTAAATGATGTAAGTCAGTACATGGTATTTTCAAAATGATACAGCACGTACATAAGACAAAAATCACAAGTTTCATAATAAACATGATCTACATCAGAACTAGATTTTGAACAAAGTTTAAAACATCATATCTATTTAACAGTGATTGATTGGAGAAATCAAAGAGGCAAAATACATTTTTAATTATGGCTTTGTGCCAAAATGTTTAATATGTTGTCAACTTGAGCCAAAATCTTTTAAGTGGAAAATATTCCAGATAACTGATAAAAAAGACACAAATAGTGTGAATTTAAATGAAAGCAGATTCAATTCCAACACAGACATAGTTATAAAAGACCACGATAGAAATCATTTGAGAAATCATTTACAGGACCTCTGTCAAATAAATCAATTTGTTACTACTTGAAATTAATGAGTTTCGCCAAATCTTATTATCATTTCGGTTAACCCGAATAAATAAGATTTTCTTACTCTTATGGCAATAATATCCTACTAGACGTACTTTATACAGGCGCGCCAGGACTGACATTTAATATTTCAACACCGAGACAAGGAAATGACTGTAATTATTATATTTCAATAGACTACGTAGACATAATGAAACAGCTTATTGCTTCAATTGGTTAAAAAATGTAGACACATTGTTGGAATATTATTTATATACACAGACAGTGTGTTTAGTTTTGTCTACTGTTACGGTATAAGAAAAGCAGATTTTAATCTATTCCTAATCTTACGAACAAGAAAGACCGTAACAGAAAGATGCAATGCATCTTAGAATACACCACCCAGAGCAGGATTCGAACTCTGATCTTAAGGCCAACACTCTAACCACTGAGCCAAAGAATCGATTCCCTGATGCAGTTATCAAAGGCTGTATTCATACAATTAAATGAAGGTATGCACTAGACTGTAACATTGTAAGTTAATTTTCCATGAACATACTTACTGCTCATGAAATTAAATGTCACAGTTATTGAATAATATCTTATGTACATTATTATTCAGTTTCCATTGTTAATTGCTTAGGACAAGTGTAAAAAACTACTTTTCAAGATATATTTACAGTGTGATATGATAGATACAAATCACCGTCTTACCGAATAATGAAATTATTAGCGATTGCTTTCAATTATTTATGCATCGCCGTTTTTTCTTTTGCAGATCTATAAACAAATGCCTTACAAATTTGGATTAAAATAAAATTCAAATGTCACCAGAATTGTCCAAAGAACTATTCGTCTTTTATTTAACTGAGGGAAAATGTAACTGCTATGTAATTAACGTGAGCGTTATAGCTAACAATGACAGTTGTTAACCTCACACATATTTTTGTTGGAATTCTTTGTGTTTAAGAGATGGTGATGAGACATTGCTATTCGGAAATGAATTGTGGCATGCGCTTGGGGTGCAAGCTATCGATAAATCAAGGGATAATTGAAACAGACTTTGGCAAAAGTGGTTGGGTTATTGATTAACTTGAGGAAAGCAAGAGTTTTATAATTTACAGTCTTAATCGGGGAAAAAAACGTTTCTTCAGTCCTGTGTTCATCTCCTTTGCTCGGCAAACCGATAAATAAAACAGATACTGGAAGAAAGATCATTTTCAAGATTTTGATACAACTTCATCTAATCAAATAGCATAATGGTACTCATACACATTATTATATTAAACATATACAGAATTGAACAATTATTATTATATATTAATAAATCAATATAAAACCAAACAAACATCTACTAAAATTTGAAAAATTAGTGCAAATTGTTAAACTGGAAAAAAAGGCATTTCAATTCATTTTCATATTCATATTCGAATACATTTCGTCGAAGAGTTCAACAATTCTAGAGTTGCTTACAATCCAGCTTTACTTAATAAGTGAAAGACAAACATAGCTTGATAACCAAATATACTCATTAATTATACAATAGCTGATGAACACAATATGTAATTAAAATAGACCTTTTTGTGAAATTGTTTCAGGTCATGCTTTTTTAAAGGCAGGTATCGCACTGTCTCGGAGATATTTTGCTAGGATGCTGCATCGTTATCAGATATACAATATTGTTGCCCACTAACACGGTGGGGTCATGTCAAGTCTACTATAAGACAACACCGGGCAAATCTATTGTGTTACATGCTTCACAAAAGGATATAACTCTTGGTGCTTGTTTAAATGCCATAACACAAACCATGTGCATACCTATAACAAAGGGACATGTCCGAGATAGTCTCATGAATATGTTGAATGTGTGCTGAATGACTGGAGACGAGTTATTTGCTCATTGTTTACTAACGAGTCCAAATTCTGTGTAAATTCTAACATTTAGGATAGAGTCTGGAAAGAGAGAAATGACTTTTCGGCAGCACTGTTAGCTTTAAAATAATAATAAAAAAATAAACAAATCGTTTGATATTTGTTTCAAGTTTGATACATTACTGCCATGTTAAAATACAAAATCTGTTGAATACTGAAATTTGAACTCAAAAAATATTTTCGTTATTTTTAAACGCTTCAGATATATTTTTTTGATTATATTTAATAAGGTCATGACATCAGGAGAATGATTTAAATTTTATAATAATGTTGCTACAATGAAACATAAACAGCCGAGAAATAAACTGTTTATGAAATGATTTCCACAGACCTCCGGATAGAGGGTTCAGTGTGTTTTAAATCTTGAGCACTTTTTCTCCAAACTATTAACTTCTGTCGACAAGTACAATAAATACTGCTAATTTTCGTTCGAATGAAGTTTGTAAGGCTTTGGCAATTGCATGATGCCATCAGTTTTAACATGATGTTGATTCCAACAAAATAAAACTCTTTCAAGAATGAATAAATAACGCGCATTTTAAACTTTTCAAGTCAATCAATTTGTAGTTAAAGTGGTATTTGTTTAACATATGTCGCAAAATGCATTATGACAGTAGTTCTGCCTGAATATTTATAGTTGTTCCTTTTAGCGGCTCATTGTTTCTTGAAATATTTAATGGGTTTTGTAGTTTCTTAATGCTTAAACGATTTCTACTACTTTTTGTAATTTACATTTCTTGTTTAAAATCGAACAGAAGCATCTTGTGCATAATGCATTTACGTGTCGTCGGATGAAAAGTGTGTTATTTTAATATTAATGTCAACCATTTACCGGTAGCTTGTTATTCAACCACAAATATCCCTCATACTACACGTTCGATAGACCACGAAAGCTGACAATAAATCCAAACAAAATATTTATTGAAATAGACATCATTATTTGTTGTTGCTCAAAGATATTCCAATTACTTACCTAAAGTCGAAACTATAATCAACCAAGGTACTGAATGTTTACTAAGAAATAAAAATTGTTTGAACTTTGGTTAAACAGCACCGCGACACTCTAAGCCCTTTACCGTTCGTCATGCTATATACTGACTCCACATTTCGTTTCCGCGCATTTTGAGGAAAACGCTTGCACATAGTGTTTCGTATTTTGCGCGTACATCTGTCTTATAAAACTAGATGTTCCTTTTAAATTGGAAGTGACATTTCCAATTTTATCAGAGTTATGGCCCCTTTTCGACTTTATTTCTGTACAATGAAATTTCCGCGCATTTTAAGGAAAACGCTTGCACAGTTTTTATTCATATATTGTGAGTATTGTATCTTATGAAACTACAACTTTCTTTTCAAATTGGGCGTGACACATCCAATTTGAGCTATGGGCCAGACCTCATTTATTCGAGTTAAAAAGAATATTCTGCAAATTTGAACATTTGAAGGACAACACTGAGGGATTATATTATTCTTTAGTATGCACATGCATCTTAGTAACACAGTGTGCTTTTTCGGAAGCTGGCCTTACACTTCCAATTTTGTAAGAACTATGACCCTTTTTCAACTTATTTTCTTATAAATATGTGTTCATATTTAAAGGACTATGTTTTGTAGTAACCTGTTCATTACATAACTACAACAGTTATACTGCTTTCGACATTCAACTTCCTTTTTCTTTCATTTTAACCATCTCCTTATGATCTTCTGTCAGCAGTAGAACACGATGGTGGCGTCTGTGTCCCATGGACACATTTCGTGTTTTTTACACCCTCTTTTCGTTTGTTTGTTTTGTTATTTTTCATGGCCGCATTAGTACCCTCTACATCCGACTAGCATTTAAAACTTAATCAACAAAACAAGCAAGGCAAAGTCTTGTTGTTCTTTAGTTAAGATTCATAAATAGTTCGATCATCTATGATTGCAAATGATTTATTAATTTTATTTACTCATTATTACTAGAGTTTGTTTATTGATACTTTCTTATCTTTTTCACAGTAACTGTGTATCAAACAATTTTCCTGTCAATCTAAGCTCTATTATGCGTAGGGAACAAATGACTAGAAACAAATGTAAATAGTCTATTCAAGATACAGAGTGCTTCAAACACGCGATTCACATCGAGCTAAACCGCGTTTGTTATATTGTACCCCTTGGCGTTAAAGCAAACACTGTCAGTTGTTAACCTAGCAATTATTTAGTCGGATTTTTTTGTGTGTGTAGGAGATGGCAATGAGGCAGTACGACTCCGAGATGATTTGTTGCCTGCGCTTGGGGTGCCAACTATCGAAGAATCGTGAATTAATTGAAACAGACTTTGGCAAAAGTGAAAGGTTATTGCTTTGCTTGAGGAAACAAAACAAACAAAAACAATCACAACACGGGCAAACTTGAACAACAACAGTTATTCGAATCTTGTCTGTTCTCAATTGCATTTTTAATCACTATATTATAGTCAAAACTACAATTAGCAAACGTACTGAGACTTTACTAAGAATTTTGAGAAAATCTGACCAAATATATTTTGAACTTTGGCTTAACGGCAATGTAACATCTATACAGTTTAAATCTGTAAAATTTAATCAAAAATCTGTTTCAAACAGCTTCCAATTGTGTTTGATCATTTCCACGTGATCAAGTTGTAAGTTTCTACAACTTTTTCAGATTTTTTTTATTTCAACAAAGTTTCAAGAAATAGTGTCTTTAACAAGTATTTGTTAAAGCTTGTACTATATAACTGCATACATTATGTCTTAACAAATACTTTGTTAAACATAAACCAAATTATTTTGGTGTAATATCAAGGCTCTTTAACAATTATATGTTAAGATCGCTTTTGCTTAGACTATCAAATCTTTGTTAAACTATTCTCGTCACTTGACAGAGATGTGGAAAGAAAATCGGCTGAATTGTTAACAATTATTTGTTAACATCTCTGTTACTGAATCTACCATCAGTCAGAGTTTAACAAATCTTTGTTAAAGCTTATACTGTTCTCATTGACAGAGATGCAGAAAGAAAATAGGCTGAATGCTTAACAATAATTTGTTAACATATCTGTTCTCTGTTACTGAATCTACCATCAGTCAGAGTTTAACAAATCTTTGTTAAAGCTTATACTATTCTCATTGACAGAGATGCAGAAAGAAAATATGCCGAATTGTTAACAATAATTTGCTAACATCTCTGTTCTCTGTTACTAAATCTACCGTCAGTCAGAGTTTAACAAATCTTTGTTAAAGCTTATACTATTCTCTTCACTTGACAGAGATGCAGGAAGAAAATATGCCGAATTGTTAACAATAATTTGTTAACATCTCTGTTCTCTGTTACTAAATCTACCGTCAGTTAGATTTCAGAACATAACAAATATTTGTTAACGATTATATGAGAATCATATTCAATGGGCATCAGCTGGATATCGATGATTTTAACAATATCTGTTAAGATGTTTAATCTTTAATATATTATCAGTCTGATTTCAAAAATAAACGAATGTTTTATATAAAAAAATAAGTATATCATAGTAATTATTAGTTTGTAAAGATGGGGAATGAACGTCGAAGTGACCATGCATATTTCCCGTCAACAGATGTTAAAAAGAAGCTAACATGCTCTGTGAATCAATCTTGAAAAAAAACCTTATATGCCATTTATAGAAACCATTATTACTTTTACCGGTTTTAAGTCTTTACAAATATACTCTCATCAATTTGTTTTGCTGATAATCATAGATTTTCTTAAAAGATATTATATAAATCATATATTTCCCTATCAAACTCTGGATCACATCAGTAATTGAATCATATCTTCATCAAATCATGTCCCTAAAAACAAAATAAAATTAATTTGTGTGTAAACACAAAGCTAGTAAAATTTTATATTAATTTTTATTTACAACATTTTATTCAGTACTTGTCAAATAATTATTTTACTTACATAGTTTTTAAAAAAAAAACACAAAAAATTCGCTACAAAGATAATGAAGATTCAAATTTACAATCAAGATGATAATTATTTTCAGCCAATCAAAACACAGAATTACATAATATTTGATAACACTAGCCCCGCTCCAATTGTACATATAGGAATATAATACTGGCAATTTTCCGTACAGAAAAACATAACCAATGTCAAGATTACGTTATTAGATTTTGCAATTTAAATAAATAGTGATGGTTATTTCATCGGAAGATTTACACAGATATTGATATTGTGAAGTAAAGTAAAAATTTGAAATACCTGGAATGAATGTATCCTGACATAAATTAGCATTTTTGGTGTGGATACATGGAGCAACAGTATCATTTGTAAATTCTGCCTCTCTCAAAATTACTCGAAAATGAGATCTAATTGGTTACGATGTTTGATAAACAGCTTTGAATATCTTAACACAGAGCTGTAGCAATTTTCACATGGTTAACCCTTCCAGAATTTTTTTGCATTATCTTTAGCTTCTCAGCATGACATTATGGCCTGTCTGTGACCTCTTATTTCTCAGGGATGTGTTACTTACTCTTTGTATTGATACAGAGTAAGATAGCACACAGCAGAAATTTTACAAGCATCTAGAAAATGCTTTGGCGTGTAATGTAGTTAATTTGCCTGGTCAATTAAGTTGTTATAAATATTACATGACCTGCTGAGCACTGACAAGCATTATTAATGTTATCCTGACCACTTTATTTTTACAGATACGTTTTCAGAGCTATGAAATAGGAAAATGTTAATTTTTCCTTTTACTGGGCTAAACATAAATTAATTTAAAAAATGATGAAAAGGTATACTCTAGAAAACTAACTTTCAATTGTACTATACCACTTGAGGAAATAAAATTACGTTTCCTGTATGAACAGTCTTTAAAGAGGCTGTACTCCAGATTTTACATAAACATTTTTTTCCATAAATTATATATTTAGATGCCGTGAGATTATAACAACATAAAATTTTACTTCAAAACTGATTATACAAGTCAAAACAGAATAAAAAAAATATTTTCGCTCCAGCCTGATTTGAACTCTGGACCCTCATGTTAACAAAATATTTCTAACGCTTTTACTGTCACCACCATCGTCGCACGTGATATTACAGATATTTACTTTAAATGTTATACGACATAGTTATACCGTCGCGTTACGGTATAGCACTTTGAAAGGGAAAAAAATCCATTTATAATGTAATTATTTGACTTATTTTTTGTCAGTAAGTTATTTTTTAATCATTAGTCATAAATATTACAAGAAATTTATAATACAAGAAAACTGTCTTGTTTTTGTCATCTGGAGAACAGCCCCTTTAAAAGAAAGAAACAAAAACAAGTTTTGATTTATTACATTTTTAAAAAACAGTGTGTCCTCACTAAATGTGCATGGTGTAATAACCATACAGGAAAACTGATAGAATATTTAGGCAAATTTAACATAAGTTATATAAGTGATGAAATAAAAGTGAAATGGTATAAATTTACTCTATTATGTAGCTCTATGCCTGTGGTCAGTTATGCTCATATTAGCTTATATATTTAAGAGCACGAACTATTTTCACGACGTCATCAACCTATTAATAACTGTTGTAGTAAGTCATGATATTTTTCTGAACATGAACTATTTATCCTTTAATAGTAACAATAATAATAATATTATTATTATCTGATGTCATTTACATGACAAACATAATCATAAAATATAAAAAGGTGAAGATTAACATTTATGCATTTCACCCAAATGGATGAAGCGACTAATATCTGAACTTGCCGGCCTGGCTAGCTCAGCCGGTAGAGCATCGAAGTAGTCAGTCACTTGAGGAAAAATTATTTAGTAAACTGGTTGAATACCCAGGGACACTGGCTAGGTGGACTGACTGCCGGGATATGACCACAGCTGTTAAACCTGGCATTAAATCCCAATAAACAAACAACAAACTGAACTGGTAGGTATAATACAGTTTGACAATAGTCTGAATTGTTCAGACAAAATTGTCATAACTTTTAAGTTGAAAAATCATACTTTGAAACTTAACACACAACTGTCTGAATAATTCAGATTAATGTATCAATTAATTGTAAAGTGTAGTAAGAAAGAGTGTATCATACAACTAGCATGTTGTTTCTTAAGATGTTATTGCTTTCAAATATTTTTCAAATGAAAAACATATAAACTTCAGTTTGAACTGAACTAAGTATCTTACACTATACTTCCATACTGTGATATGAAAACTTATATTTTTCTTTTCTTGTAAGATTATTCTGCTCTTACCATAAAGAGAATATCGGTGCAGAGAAATAATGATAAAATTAGAAAAAAATATAAATGATAAATTCGGGCTGTTATGCTACTGTAATAAAACCAAAACAATGTAAAACTGCCCAAAACTAGAGACAAAATGGCTTGAGTGGGGTTTGAACGCATGTCCTTTTGTGAAAATGTCTAAATCCTACACAAATCAATGGAATTAAATACTCTAAAGAGTGGAGGTAGGGTATTAGGAATCTAATTGTAAAAGTGATTCTCTCTTCTATCTTTCTATTTGAGTTTATTTATCATTGGTACCAGTTGATCATATGACCGACAACCCCTTTAGAGATAAGTTATATCAGTGGAGAATAGTGCAAGATCAAAAAGCATCCCATTCAGACACACCCCTGGGGTTCTTTTGCATGCTCATTGTACAGCACTGATACATTGCATTCAACCAGAAGACATTTAGTAATGTTAGTGGAGAAGAGGAGGATCGATCTCGCCACCGCTGGTTTAGTGCGTTACCACACTCATGTGCAAACTCATCCACTCCCTGATTTCAACATAAGTTTATGTAAAACAGTATATTTCCGCTGGGTAAAGCTGATAAAAAATTCATTGAAATCGGTTGACTGTTATTTAAATATCCTTTTTCCAAAATTTTTGATACTACAATAATATATGCTTTTTTCGATTAATCTAATAAAAACTGCTTTACATATAAATGATAGGACATTACTGGAAATTTGTATGATCTACACAATATTATAACTAACTGTAGTATATTTTAAACTAGACTTTTTTCAATTTACTGATAGTAGGTTTGTAATTAAAAACAAGAGCCGGTCGAACCGGGTGATGCTCCTCGAATAGGTTTTAGACATAGAATAGTATGTTCATAAAGTCTTTTCCAAATTCAGCATAAAGATATTATGTTACTAGTATTGGTAGTTGCTGGAAAAAAGTTAAAACTGATTAAATACGCAATGAAGAATGTAAGACAGTTACCATTTTATTCTTTATTTTTTCTATCAACTAAGACATTGGCAGTCCTATCCAGAAAGTGTTATGGTCACTGAAGAAGGCTGGTGACAAGTAAACCAGAGGTTTTTGATACCTCTTGTAGTTTCAGAGATATGTCCTGGACAAAGTTCAAAGTTCAAAGTTTAAAGTGCATAGTTATTGTTCTTATGCACTGCACTTCTACTCAATAAGATCTATCTACCTAAAAGGTTTCTTGTTGATACTTCTTGTAGTTTCAGAGTTATGACCCGGACAAGAAAATGCGGACGGACGGACGGACATACAGACAGACAAAACGGCGACTATATGCTCTCCCTTCCCTCGAGGAGCACAGAAAACTGTCCTCTTGTAAATTTCAGTTGATCAAACATGCCATCAACCATGTAAATAAAGTTTTTTCTTAATTTCAATATTTGTTCAAATTTGGAACAAAATTCATTTAAAATTTCTATCAAAACCTAAAAAAGTTTGTCAATACCTTAGAGTTATTTGTTGAAATCATAACGAAGATCATTCTTTGTCGACTGTTTTGACTCAAAGATAGGTCGACAATGCAAAAAAATAATGTTAATACACCTAGAAATTCTAGCTGTTTTTTGAAGAACATAGCTAAACTAAGTTGCTGACTCATATTTTGTTACAAAAACACATCACATTATAAAGTTTTACACAGTTTTATTGATAAAAAGTTACTCTGTTCGTCACGGGGTAGATATTTTATTGATTTTGACAAATCTTATATAACGAGCTTCTGTGACTCAGTGGTGTACAACTCCGCTCTTTATTTTCCTGAACAAAAGGGCATGGGTACGAATGTTTTTTTTCCAGTTTTCTTGGTGTAGAGAAGCACATGTTATGTGTTTCCATATATAGTATAGTTTTAAAAAAATCAGCTATATTTGTTGAGTGAGTCTCTTTAATTGTAATCCCCTAATATTTACTTGAACAAGCTGATATTTGAAGTGGCCTTCTTTATAAGAAAATTAGTATATGATATAAGTAGAACTGTTTCCTGATGTAAATCTCTGTCTTAAACCAGTTTGTAAATTTTTTCGTTATGTTTGATCTTCCATAGCATTTTTATTTGTGCCTAATTTTCTCAATTTCTAGCTGATCACACTCTGCATGTGCTAACATGTAACATGTTACAAACTTGACCTCTGATTATCGGTCAAACGAAGTGCAATGTGTAGTTGATAAGCCCTAGCCTGGCTGCAGGCTGTATGATCCTTTTCTTTTTATGTTAACACATTGATATACTAAATGTTTTTACCCCTCTAATAACAACATTTTTCCTCTCCAAGCAATCATATAATCCCAGCCAAGTAAAGATAGAGCTGTAATTTGAAAGGGACTTAATAGTAATTAACATAACTATGGAATAGCATATTAATTGCTGGGCCTGAAACGAGTCTAGATTAGCCCGAGTGTTTTAACATAAAGTTGTATAAGTGATGGTATTATCCTAACTTCTTAGCATGAATAGTAACTGTTAGGTTTTAATTTTGACTGTGATTACAACATTTGATTTTGTAAATTGAAGCTACCTATCAGAGATTAATAGTTCTCCACTTTAAATTTTTATCTCCAGAATGTATTTTAGCTTGTAAGACTGTTTTGTAACACAAGTAGTTAAAATTAAATTGCAATATCTACTTTATATGCAATCATACAAACTATGAGGGATATTATTAAACTATACTCCATAAAAAACTGTCAAAGCATTTTGTTCTGGTGTTAATTCGGAAATAAATTTTAAGTCTGAGAGATATACCATTGAATATTATCACAGTGTCTAGTTCAAATGCATAGTAATTTAATTTAGATGAATATGCTTATGAATGAGAAACCATGATTTATACGAGAGTAGATCATGAACATTTTAAAATCTAGCCTATTCTAACACGTACGTGTATTTATAAGGGGCAAAGTACGTGCACTATTTAACGGTGATGTTTGCTGTGACGTCAGCAGTCGCCCACTTGTGTTTTGTGTGATAAAACATGTATGATATATAGAGGTTAATTTCTTCTTTGTTAAGTGTCGGCGAAATGCAGATAGTGTTAGAATTCATTTTGGAAACTGAAAAATGTTAAATAGGGATTTGAAATGCATGAATTCTTGAAACTGGAAAGTGTTAAATAGTGATTTGGAATGCATGAAACATGTAACAATATGAAACATAAAACCTGTCACACAGCAGTTTTTCTTGTCGTCAAATTAAATTAAAAAAAAGTCGCTGTTTACTGTCGCTCTTAAACAGTTATTATACCCCCACCACAAAATGGGTGGGGTGGGGGTATACTATATTCAACAAATCCAAAAGATGATGGATGCGTGTGGGATAACATATTTAATATGAATACATTATATATTAACTGTCTGTTTTTTAACATAACGGTTCTATATTTATCAGTTTTAAGGTTTAAGTAAGACAGTTTTTTTAAATGAAGTAAATAAGACAAAAATAACATTGCACTTTAAGCTACTAATATATTTGTTCACAAATAATTTTTTTGAAATCGAAGAGAGGTAAATATACAGTGTAATTGCATCCTTCTATTCACCTAAAAAATGCAAGATAAATGCATTTTCCCTTGAAGAGGACTCAGATCCATGCAATTCCAGTCATTGAAACTGTGGTTTACCATAAAAGCAACGGCACACTAACTATTGAATTTAATGCATGACATATGAAGACAGTCTCTCCTCTGTGACTACCAGGGTAAGACATATCAATAAAAGTATGAAAAGGTTTGAATTTTGATGTTTTTCAACAAGCCAACATGTGCTTTTCACAATATTTACATAAATGTCGATAAACATTTGCCTTTTTATGCACCTTTAAATGAACTGTGTGTTAGTCACTGTAAATTAACATGTGCTATAAAAAGGTGAACTAAATAGAAACAATTTAATGGTGTCAGTGTCAGAATCAATGAAAGTAGCAACTTTCCGTTCTTAGCATTCTTGATAGCAGCAGCTTTCCTTTGGTTCTTGAAACTTTAAATCTATATCAGCTGCAAGAGGTAGAAAGTACTTTTCTGCTCCTTCTAGTCATTCTGCAAAATCAATTGCAAATATCGCTTGACAATGACGCATACTTTCAACATGAAGAGCAAAATGTGCCATTGTTATTTTCACCTCTTTTTTATGAAATCATGATAGTCTGGCCTGATTCTTCAGAAATCTGCATTGAAATAATTGATTTGATATAATTATTGTTCTGCTGAGGTGCGACTCAGAGAGAATTTTTGAATTAATGCAAGCTGAAAACCTACAGTAAGACAATGTCAATGTGTCAATGTGTTCTATTGACATCAGCTGAAAACCTACAGTTAAACGTCAATGTCTCAATGTTTCCTACTGACATCAGCTTTTACCATTCTATACATTCATCGCCTCTCATGTATTTAAAAGTGTGAATTAGGCCAGCATCTGTATATGCACTTACAGGAATTATAATTTTTGATTTTCTCAGATGCATGACAGGAAATTCTACAAGAAATTGATGGTACTTCTGTCTCTTTTCCTGCTTTGAATGAATCTGCTCCAATTTTGTAGTCAGGTGTAAATGATATTTCATACTGCATTTCCGATCTTCAAGATCTGTCTTGATGAGAATATCCTCTAAAACCTCTTGCAGCTTTGTTATGGCATCATCTCTTCCAGTCACTGGTGGAGGGTGCAAAGTTATCATTTTAGGTGGTCTATGTGGCTCAAACCCAAGAGTGTGTATGAAATTGTTCACTTCATTTTCTTCTTGTAGAGCTTCATATAATCTGCCAACAGCATCTTCAACACTTTCTGTCACTAATGAATCTAATACTGAATTCTGTATTGAACTTGACTCGTTTTAAAAGATGCCTCTAACTGCAGATATATCTTCAATATTTAAATGTGTTATTCAGATCATCTGTGTCATATTTTCCATGTGCACAAAGTTTTGCAATATTAATGTTTTCTTCCAGATCATTTGAATTTGTTTCTATATAATCATTTATGTCTGCAGGGTGGCGGCATGATGAAACACAGACAGCGCATAAAATTATTGAGGACTGTACAGTTTCTGGAATGTTTTTTCTTTAAACAAAAAATCTAAGATTTGAGGTATATGCAATTATCTTGCTTTCAGTTTTATTCCATCCCTCTCTTCTCCAGCTAATTTTCTATCCGTTCTGGTTTTAGCCTTTTGTTTTGACATTTTTCGTAATGGCTTCGGTGAAATTCTTCAGTTTCAGTAAATCTTGAAGGTTGTTTGATTTTTTCTCAAGCAGGTCTTCATAAGTTTATTCACAATATTTATTGAATTTGACATCATGAGGTGATGTTCAAACATACATATATTTTTCCATTTCTTTTCAATAAATGCTGTTAATAAATTGAGCTTGAAAATAAAATATTGTTTTCGTATAGTGAAATGTCCTAAAGATCTTCATAATACTAGATTCAATTAATGTGTCATATAAAACCTTGATACTTTAATCTATTGTCTTCGTGTTGATTACTATGTTCTGCAGTTTTATAAATCGGAGTAGTCCTTGAACACAAATAACTTCCTGCTCATTTATGGTTTTTATTTCGACTTTTAGTTCCCTTGTGAAATTGAAATATTCTACAAGCGTGTTGGTTGGCTTAAAGTATTTTTTTTAAAACAACACACACACACACACACACACACACACACACACACACACACACACACACACACTGGCTTTAACATATTGTCATTATTCTCAAGAACACGTAGATCAGAAAAGGGCTGAAAACAAACACAATAAAATCTCTTATTTCATGACCAGAAATAAAGTACTTCTTTAATTCAGGTATGATAAAAATCAAAGCAAAATAAAATAATAAAATCTCAAAAACACTTTGATATCCTATATGTATACAAATAAAAAGGCTTCATTTTAAATTTAATGATCTCATCCTGTTTGTAACAAAAATAATACAACAAAATCAATTATTAAAATTGATTTTGTTGTATTAAAGAAGTCATTATTACTCAAAAATTAATAGTTTGCTAACAATCAATAGATCTACTTATAATTTTATTTTCTAATTTTCTACATGATTTGGTTAAACACAGATAATGAAGATGTTGCTGCAGTAAAATCTTAGGAATAACATTAATACATTACTGGAGTGGTCAGCAGACTATAAACAAACACAAGCTGGTGCTAATTGATTTATAACTGTTAGGGGCAATTCTCACTGATATGCTTACTGATAAGACTTGGCTCAGATTGAGCCGATTTTCCCTGGTATTTCATAGGACTGTATATATATGAATCTGGTTTTCTGACCAGTGCCATGACTAAGTTAAATGGGATTTTCATTGCTTGAGGTGAAATTAACATTACATGCTTGAGCAGTCACAGTTCAACAAATCAAGACAATTCCCATGGAGGTCATAAAATGCTGAATAGTGTAAACAAAGAGTGAGTAGCAACCAAGAGTGTCCTATTTACACCACAGTACCAAATGATTTCATTTTGTAAAGGGCTCAATAATTTAAACACTCTCACAGAAGAAAAGAAGGCATAAATTTAGTGGTTTAGTGGTAATTAAACTTCGGACAGAAAAAATCAGTGTGCTTAGACATTTCATCTTCAAGGTGAATTCGGGTCATCAATAGATTGTGTTAAATAAAGTAAGTAATGTTGGATTTGCAATATTATAATGGTCAGGCAAAAAAAATGTTTTTGGTACCTTTTAATTAAGTGGAAATACTGACAGAAATGTAAAGGAAATTATATATATGGATGAATTTAATTTGTGTTTTCAAGTTGAATGTTATGTTTTCTTGCTTAACGGTTGCATTCTTTCATTTTTAGATTTTAGATACAGTGATATATTTGTATAGACAATGTTACACAGCATTGACTGGATATAATTTTGTTATGGGTAAAGGTTATTTAAAGCGACTGACTCACAAAATTTTGCTGAATTTTTTTATTCTTTCAAATGTAAGAGGATTTTATATACTATGGAAAAAATATAATATTATGCTTCTATACACCATGAAAACTGAAAAAAAAAAAGTTTTGACTTTACCAGGATTCGAACCCACGACCTTTCGGTCAGTAATATAGAACAACGACTTAGACCACTGAGCCACGGCATCTAATAATTAGATTGCCTCAACATTAATGTTATAACTAAAGTATTCAACCCGTGACTAAAGGGGTAAATTTTTTACTGATAAAAGTGAAGGCCTTTTATATAATATCTTTTTTAATTCATGGTTATCAGCAAAACATATTGTTCACAGTATATTTGTAATGGCTTAAAACCGGTAAAATTAATAATTGTTTCTATAAATGCCATATTAAGTTTATTTTTCCAAGATTTATTCACTCAGTATTTTAGCTTTTTTGACAAATATGTAAACGGGAAATATGCATCACTTTGATGTTAATTCTTCATCATTAATAACTAATAATCACAATGATAAAATTTTATGAAGGTTCGTTTATTTCTGAAATCAGAATGTTAATACATTCAAGATTAAACATGTTAACAGATATTGTTAAAATCATTGATATCCAGCCGATGCCGATTGAATATCTTTGCCAACTGATGATTCTCATATAATCGTTAACAAATATTTGTTATGTTCTGAAATCTGACTGACGGTAGATTCAGTAACAGTGAACAGAGATGTTAACAAATTATTGTTAACAATTCGACCAATTTTCTTTCCACATCTCTGTCAAGTGAAGAGAATAGTATAAGCTTTAACAAAGATTTGTTAAACTCTGACTGACGGTAGATTTAGTAACAGAGAACAGAGATGTTAACAAATTATTGTTAACAATTCGACCAATTTTCTTTCCACATCTCTGTCAAGTGAAGAGAATAGTATAAGCTTTAACAAAGATTTGTTAAACTCTGACTGACGGTAGATTTAGTAACAGAGAACAGAGATGTTAACAAATTATTGTTAACAATTCGACCAATTTTCTTTCCACATCTCTGTCAAGTGAAGAGAATAGTATAAGCTTTAACAAAGATTTGTTAAACTCTGACTGATGGTAGATTTAGTAACAGAGAACAGAGATGTTAACAAATTATTGTTAACAATTCGACCAGTTTTCTTTACACATCTCTGTCAAGTGAAGAGAATAGTATAAGCTTTAACAAAGATTTGTTAAACTCTGACTGACGATAGATTCAGTAACAGTGAACAGAGATGATAACAAATAATTGTTAACAATTCAGCTGATTTTCTTTCCACATCTCTGTCAAGTGACGAGAATAGTTTAACAAAGATTTGTTAAACTCTGATGTCCAATTGATGATAGTCTAAGCAAAAGCGATCTTAACATATAATTGTTAAAAAGCATTGATATTATACCACAACAATTTGGTTTATGTTTAACAAAGTATTTGTTAAGACATAGTGTATGCAGTTATATAGTACAAGCTTTAACAAATACATGTTAAAGACACTATTTCTTGAAACTTTGTTGAAATAAAAAAAAAACTGAAAAAGTTGTAGAAACTTACAACTTGATCACGTGGAAATGATCAAACACAATTGGAAGCTGTTTTCATTACTTTCAAATTCAAGTAAATAACCGAAGAAAGTTGTGTCTATATTTTTGTTAAAGATAAAAATTAATATAACAATTTGCTATCCAACTTCTATTTTTCTGTTCCAGCCATTCATTAATACAACTTGTTCTGGTTTGTTCTAATGAAAACCTGTCGCAGTAAGTGTGAGGTTGGTGCAACTTTGAACCTGGCTTACCCCACAGTGGTAATTATTTTTCTACCGAACGTTTCAAGGCGGTAACCCCTCGGGTTCTCATTGGCGTTTCAAAGTATCGATGTCTCTTTCATACTTTGATTAAAGGACACGAGGAACGAACAACACACTAATGTAAACAAATAGTTTCGATGACAAGTATTTGCAGATACAAGAAATAGTTGAACCCCCCCCCCCCAAAAAAAAAAAAAACAAAACAAAAAAAAACAAAAAAAAAAAACAACAAAAAAAACAAAAAAAAAAAACACACAAAACAAACAAAAAAAACAAAAAACAAAAACAAAAACAAAAACAACATTAACTTGTATTTTGATCAATAAAAAAAAGACTCCGTTTACAAGTAATGAAAATGAAAACCCGCGGGGTTACTGCCTTGAAACGGTCAGTAGCGAAACATTTGCCACTGGGTGTTTAAACCAGGTTCCAGGGTTCACCAACCTCACACTTGCCCGAACACGTTCTCATAAGAACAAACACATGTAAGCTGTCTTGTTGTATTAACTCCAACCAACCCATCAACTCGGCAATACTGCATGCAAAATTACATATAAAACATAAAAGGACTAATGGCGATAAAGGTAGGTGCTCAATTGCTTTCTTGAGATCAGAGCACAACGTCAAATTATCAGGAACACGATGGCAGAAATAGAAGAAATGATCGAGTTTGTACGTTCTTTTCAAAATTTCCCTAGAACCTTAATAAACTCTCAAACTCTCTCAACTTTAGAAGGGTTAATGACTAAGTAGGCAGATCACACTAGCATATCATATTGGTAGCCTTCGTTTTTGAATTAACAGATGAATTTAAACGAATAACGTGGAAATAAATATTGCCTTTTAACTCTTTAATTTATAAATCAAATCTCCATGAAACACTGGTTGAGAAGTAACTTGTTGCAGAAGTGCTTATAAACTGCAAATGTAATTTTGACTAAAATCCAGGTATCGGCGATCAAACTTGCCAAAACGATTTTCTTAGTTCGAGGTACCGATACCCAAATTCTATTTCTTGATGCGGATGTATGCAGGCTATAGGTGACACTGAGATGTATGTTAGTGTCGCAATGCTTAAGATGGGGCTATATCAGAGGCAGGTGTATCTCAGAGCGCAAAATAAGTGTTGTTGACTTTGCAACTGTGTTGCTCATAAAATCATTACAAAACTATTTTTAATTACAAGATTTCTAGACAGGTTAATTTGTCAGTTACCAGTAGTAATTAAATAAGTTTTATATGATTTTTACCAGATAATTATATGACTGAAATAATTATCTTGGGACACATACGCAATTACGCCTCTGTCCAAGAAACATTTACGTAGACTTAAACGAGTCAGAATCATCACAGAATTGAATTAAAGCAATTAGGATTCAGTTCACCGACAGCAAACAGAGATTAACGGGTGCTAATTTGCAATGTTACTTTGGAATGGCTGCATCCTAAAACAGAGATTGTCCGAGTCAGTTTTGTGCATGTTTTGTTGTAACAAAAATAAGGACATGTGTTTTCTTTAGACGAGTACAATATTGACGTTTTCATATTACCAATGTTTGTTTCAACATTGATTTGATGAAGAGGGTTTTGTTGTTGATGTTGCTGTTGTTGTTTTAGTCAGTAGTAATAAAAATACATAGCTGCTTGACTTCTTGACAGTATTTGCAAGGCTCTAAACTGCAAGCAATGGGTAGAAACAGGTTTTTACTTGAACGAATTACATCTATACACAATATACACAAACTTCCTTGTAGACAAGTTAGCACAAAACAGATGGTTTTACTTCAGATTTAAGAATTTATCCCCCACAACACACACACACAAAACAAAACAATAACAAAAACAACAACAACCAAAAGTCAAAGAAACAAAATACTAAAAAAAAATTACCAGTAATCTTCGGCAATTACGACAACGGTCTCAAATCATTGTTTTCTTTAAAAGAATTTCAGAAAAGATGTGTTTACACAGTTTACTATGCAGCATCCGGTGGATGGATACTCTTTTTCTTTTAAATTTAACATACGAAAACTGCAATAAGAAGCTGGTAAGGACAAAAACGCATTTGTCAGTTTGCTTTGGAAACATACAACATCAGAACAGAGAACATTAAAATTTAAAATACAATTTTAAAATTTGAACAAATAAGCATTAAAAATAACTGTGAAAATATCTTCGTGCAGATTCATGAGAATTTAATGTCCTCTTTTTAGAGTTGTTCATGGACTATTTAAAAATGAGACATCGGAATCAACATACTTAAACATGAATGTTTTTTTTTAAAATGATTTCTACAGATTTTCTGTACTGTCACTTTAGTTTTATTTATTTATGTATTTGCCTATTTATTTTACATTGAATGGGTAACGTGTTTTTGCATTCTTTTAATCACTCTCAATGACTGCTTCGTGGATCCCCAAGATGTAAAATACTTAAAGCCTACCTTTGCAAATCAAGCAGAGTATCACCTACACTGGTTTCACACCAAGCCTTGAATGCTATTCCTTAGTGATGTTAGCTAAAGTTCCATTCTATATACAGATTTATCTTTTCTTAGCTGAATTTGCATGTTTGCCAGCAGAGGAAAATGTGTTGCTATTAGAGAGGTAAAAAGTATATCAATGCAATAACATAGACAAGAGGGCCATGATAGCCCTGGATCGCTCACCTGAGTATTTTGGCTGTAGGTTTGCTGTTAAGCAGTATTTCATTTTTAATTGAAAATATATAGGTGCCTACTAACCAAATATGTAAAATATCAGTCAATAAATAAAGCCTCTATGACAGAAAGTAGAAATATCTATTATAAGCTATGTTGACCTAGACCTTGACCCAGTGACCTCAATCCCTACCCATGGGTAGAGGTCCATGCAAGAAACCTATCTATTGAATATCAAAGATATTGGTCTATAAATGAAGGCTTTATGAGGTACAGTAGATAAATATATGTTTAGCCTCCGTCACCTTTAACCTTATCTTATAATTTGAAAAAGCTTGATAAAGCTTGCTTCATGCCAAATTTTAAAATTCTAGGCCTTGTGGTTTCAGACAAGATTTTTTAAGATTCCCTCTTTTACATATTAAGGGCCCCCGGGGCGGGGCCAATTTTGACCCCAGGGCCAACATTTAAACAATATTGTTAAAGGTTCTTTACACAATACTCAACACCAAATATCTAAGGTCTACACCTATTTGTTTTGGAGAAAAATGATTTTTAATGTTTTTCCTATATAAATCTATGTAAACCAAGAAAACCCTGGGGCGTAGCCAATTTTGACCCAGGGAACGTAACTTGAACAAACATGGTATACTCCACTAGACAATGCTACATACCAACTATCTAAGCTGTAGGCATTGAGGTTTCCAGTAAGAAGATTTTTAAAGATTGCCTTTTTCTACATATTAATGGCCCCCAGGGCGGGGCCAATTTTGACCCCTAGGCCAACATATAAATAATACCGGTAAAGGTTCTCTACACAATACTTCACACCAAATATCTAAGGTCAAGTCCTATTAGTTTTGAAGAAAATAATTTTTCATGTTTTTCCTATATAACTATATGTAAACCAAGAGAACACTGGGGGCGTGGCCTATTTTGACCCAGGGGACATAATTTGAACAAACTTGGTAGACATCCACTAAACAATGCTACATACCAAATATCAAAGCTGTAGGCATTGTGGTTTCTGAGAAGAAGATTTTTAAAGATTGCCTTTTTTACATATTCAGGCCACCGGGGCGGGGCCAATTTTGACCCCTAGGCCAACATATAAATACCGGTAAAGGTTCTCTACACAATACTCAACACCAAATATCTAAGGTCTAGTCCTATTAGTTTTGAAGAAAACTAGTTTTTCATGTTTTTCCTATATAACTATGTAAACCAAGAGAACCCTGGGGCGTGGCCAATTTTGATCCAGGGGACATAATTTGAACAAACTTGGTAGACATCCACTAGACAATGCTACATACCAAATATCTAAGCTGTAGGCATTGTGGTTTCTGAGGAGGAGATTTTTAAAGATTTCATATATAAGTCTATGTAAAATGAAGTGACCCCTGGGGCGGGGCCAATGTTGGCCCCAGGGAAATAATTTGAAAATATTTTGTAGAGTTCCATTAGAGGGTGCTAAATGCTAAATATCTAAGCTCTAGGCCTTGTGGTTTCAGACAAGAAGATTTTCAAAGTTTTTCCTTTAAGTTGCCATAGCAATCAGAGTTCTTGATGGAATTGAATTATTTGAACAATTTTGGTAGAGCTTCATGCAAGAAACATCCCAGGCAAGTTTCATCAAATTTGGCCCAGAGGTTTCAGAGGAGATGTTGTTTGAATGAAATTGTTGACGGACGACGGACAAAGACCGGTCACAATAGCCCACCATGAGCTTAAGGCTCGGGTGAGCTAAAACAGGATCATAATTATAGTCTGCAAGCAGACTAAGTATCGCCATAAATTGATAAAATATCACAAAGTCTCTTTTGCATTATATTTCCGATATCTCTTTCACTATCTTAGCATGATGCAATCAAATGCATTATGAAACAGAACAATACCTTATTTATCACACAACAATGCATCCCTAATGCGCATTTCAATCTTGTCAAATCATTTATTATTTAGTCATATACTGTTCGATAACGTTTGTCGCAACTGCATTCCGAATTTGGTTGAATTTTATACAGTTTAAAGTGATTGCTTTTAGCAGCTTATTGGTGATAAGTTTAAATATTTATGGATTCTGTAGTTTCTTAATGACAAAACGCGTTCCATAGCTCGTTTTAATTTACATTACTTGTTTAGAATCAACACAGGGCATCTTGTGCTTAATGTATTTACCTGTCATCTGAAGAATGTTTTGTTTTTCAGGCATTTCCATTTGTTCTGGACTTTATTACTCGTGATAATGCGAAAGCGAGACCTTAAAATCACTTTTTACCTCTTACTTGTGTCACTGACTCAGAAAATCAGACTGAGCGAAATATTTATATAATGCAAGTACTTATCGTTTGATGAATTGTTCATCAAGACACCAACAATCATACTGTTTTTCATTCAGTCTGAAATAGATCCAATATAACACAACATGCGATCTCACAATCAATTCACTTAAACTATTTATTGAAACAAAGCATGATTTCCTTTCCTGTTAACAGAAACAAATAAATCATGTTATTTATACCATGTTATTTCACCATCTTTGAAAGAGAACAAAATGTAAACAAAAAAATCTGAACTGCATTTGATTGGACATTTTGTACAATTCTTACATTTTACCCACATTGTCTTAACTGTTTCAGTACCAATTTTTGTCTTTTTGCTTTTAAATATGTCTTACTATAATGCTATAGGTCGTTTTCCACATTCCACATTTCAGACTGTTATAATTAATTGTCAGATGCCGTGCATTTCATCTGTCGATTCAAGTCAAGTGTCACAAAGAAAACAAGACTAAAGTGTATTTTCAATCCTGCATTAGAGTTGAGGTATAAAATTTTTTCATAAAATGCCTTTTGTTCGCTGTTTTGTTTCATGAAATATAGTGATTGCTTTTGTTTTTTAATTGTTACTTTAACTTCCTTTCTTCAAGCAATTTGAAAAAAAAGCTCTTAGTTCAGTTTAAAGGTTTTAAAAGTTCGATATTCATTTGTTTTGCAAAACTAACATCGCGGAGACAAATTATTTCAATACACTTCACAAACCTCTTTACTTTGGTAGTTTTAGTTATTTATGTTTGTACATGGCTCTACGTTAAAAACAAATATGATTTGTGTCTTTTTATTTGGCTCACAATTAAATATATACTTGATGAGTCGCTATTTATTTGACTGAAACATTAAGTATATGGGGGTTCTTTTAGTTTGTTCGTTTGTAGAAAATGACCGGACGATGGCTTGAGTTTAGTATATATATATGAAAAACAAGCTAAAAACTCTTCATGGAGTAAACCAGCAAGCGTATGAAATGAATGATGAATAAATGAATGAATGAATGAATAAAAGACCGAATGAAAGAATTTAGTGGATATTTTAACCAAATAACATTCAATGTTTTACGTTAACTTGTCTACTATTATATTACAGCTGATTACTTTGCCTTCAAGAGAAATTCCTCGGAATATAATTTCATAACAACTGATAACTTAAATTAATAAGGGGTAAGGGAGGTCATGTGTGTCACTTTGTGTATTATTATAACTGGTTTGCGAATAGTGAATAATAAGACGATAATAATAAATATATATTATTATAAATAAATTATGTTTGCCCGGAGTAAAACTCCCTAGAGTAAAACGAAAGATCTTAAATTAATGTCATATCTTAGTACCAACTGAAAAGGGGTTTCTGTGAGTCAGGTTGTATATTGTAATGATGGACTGTTTTGAACAGCCCAAATGCGTTTCAAAACGTTAAGCTGAAAGTGTTCCTTTTTGTCAATGTTAAATTTCAATGTTGTGTTTGATGAACAGTTGAGGATATTCCAAAGAAAAAAATAAACAAGAATCATTTCAAGGGTTTATTTACTATTTACGTTTAAGTTTTTATTTATTTATCACTTATTTTTATTTTTTTATATTATTATTATTATTATTGTTATAGTAGTAATATTATTGCTACTACTTGTATTTTTTATTATTTTGCTAATATTCTATTTCTATAGACATATGTTTTCAATAAGGTAAGGAGATGAGAAGATAAGGTTTAGGAATTCTGACTGTATTTCTTGTATTGAACTGCAATAGTTTACGTTTGAGGACTAATCTAACATCGACATATTAACACCTAACTGCGCTACTTTCAATACACCAAAGTGCACAGAGTTTAGTTCAAACTTATTTATTTTACATCGAATGGGAGAGAAGTTGCAACTTATATAAATCCCTCTCGATGACTGCTTCTTGGATTCAATCAAGTACTCCCGCCGAAAGTGGGGAAAGCGGAAAGTCACTGAAGGCTTTCACCCCTGGTGGGATTTGAACCAGCGACCTCCGGATCGGGAGTCCGACGCTCTAACCCCTCTACCTCTACTCCTCCGAGTGTACAGAGTTGAACAATTGTCCGCGTAATTTGATTGCTCGGAGCATTTGCACCCCTGTTTCACGTCAAATATAATTTAATTGGTGAATCGCATATAAACATGTGTACATATATCAATGTAAGAACTTCACTCTGGCGGAATGAAGACTGAAATAAAAGTATGATTAAGATAAAGTATGTTTTTCATTTAATAATATTGATAAAGAAAATAGATTAGGTTCACTTTAATTCTGAACTAGCCTAGACCAATAGCATAGTTAAATGCAACGAATGCTATACGTTTATAAATATATCTTTCTGAAACAATTAAAACTTTAGTAATAAAATAAAATGAATATAATTAAATGATTGAAGATTCATTTATCAGTCATAAAAGTCCTACTTAACTAAGATATAGCTAAAGGTTTACTTATTTACTGAATTCAATATGAAATTAGTAAAAAGAAATGAATGTTGTCAGACATTTTGTTTTCTTTCGCATGAAATGTATCAAAATGTGCACTACGTATGCTGGATTAATGTTTGTTTATTAATAAACAAATAACGTTGTTTAGTTCTTGGTCAGACACACCGTTAATCAGATAATAAAATTACAACATAAGCAACAAAATCAAAGAAAAACCTTTTTGAATATTTTTTCTAAGACTTCCTCACATGGCTTTAAGCGAGCAAATATATTCCACTAAGATTTTGATGTTGTACGAATTGTCTCATGTGGAGATTAAGAGTGACAGTATCGGAACGATTTATGCACGATTTCATACTGAATAAGCACCTATACTTATTAGATTTGTCATGTATTAAGTAATAAAACTTCGAATTTTTGCCGTTAATATCAGACGTTTATTTGAGTCCCTGGGTCATCTTGTAGTTTTATTACCTTCACTCTCAGGCAAAATTTGATTCTCTTGTTGAAATAGAGACAAATCATGCCTGTTTGCTTACAATCAATAGCATAGCGCCGGAAACCAAATATCCTTGCATAATCATTTCTCATAAGATGATCACTTATTTAAAAACGCTCTCAGCTCTCAGTAGCGCTAATCGAAAATCAGATTGAATAAATAAAAAAAAAACACATTCTCGGACAAATAGTCCTCAAGAAGACAAAATAATGACATTAACACTCAACATATTTCTGCGTATGAAATGGCAAATTGTTTCATTTTCATCTAGTTTATTAGATTAAGCATTTTTTTTGCGTAAACAGTTCAATTAAAAAGTATCTAAAGCATACAAGGCATTTTCCTGTTTTAAAAACTATGTTATTATAAAACTATCGTATTCAACAATTTTTTAAAACAAATTTCATTCTTGCATATTTTATGGTGATGGTCGTTTTGCACAAAAAAATAAACAAGCGAGCAAAAACAAACGAAAAGAACTTATTTCATACAATTTTGATATGTCTTTTGTGCTAACGGGAGCAATAAAGTCGAACTGGTGAAATTGGCAAGGAATTAATCTTAAACTTTACAAACCTAGAGAGTATTTTTACAATTTTTAATTAAATGTCAATGTGAAAATTAAGAATTAGTACTAAATATCTGCCATAAGAAACGGTTACTTATTTTTTTCCGAAAAGAGATTGAATTTTATGTGATCAGAAAACGCATGTCTTCAGATGTACATTCCAATTTGTTATCGATCTTAATGTAGAAATAGAAGCAGACTTTTAAAGAAAGTGCATCTTTCTCACGACTCAAGTCCTATTGAGGAAATGTTAACAAGCATAAACACACACAATTGATATAATCAAGGTAGACACAGCAAACAACACTAAATTCGAAGGCAGACTAAAAATTATGTACTTTATTCATATAGATTTCATAATTTTGATATCTCCCTTAATTGTCCTTGTTTCTATGATACCATAAGAGATTTTGAATCAATAATCACATAATATTCACAATCTTACTTCTACGCAATTATTTTTTTCTGTCAATGTTGCATTAGTATCTGCAGCCTCCGGCAGATACTGTAAACTGTCAATCCCTGTTTCAAGGTCACTAGATCTCACAGATCAGCAGGCATTGACAGAAGCAAATACAATCAGGAAATAAAGAACAAATCTGGTCTTGTCGTATAACTAATGATCTCTTGGGAATTCCTTAATTTTCAGTTTTGACATTCATTGTTAAATAGATCGTTGCATATGTAAAATCCTGTTGACGTCGATATTAAAATGATGACAAAGTATGTTTGGTTTTAAGAAAGGACCATGTTTCAGAGGTATTATTGCTTCCCCTATTATTCATGTCGAGTGTACACAATATATGACAAAGTAAAGACAATTCAATAAATGTAACAATTGGGTAGCCAACCAGACGGTCTTCAATACTTTCTTATAATGGACGATATTTCACATAGTTTCTTGATTATATTACAATTCCGGTTTTAATGACGATAGACTACTAAACAGCGTTGTTTGTATCGCAACCATATTTGTAATAACTTATTTTACAATGAACGTTAAATACAATAAATGAAGCAATACAACTTCGAAAGAGGGAAAAGTTTAGATATTTTTACATTATTTCATTCTTATTTTGAAGAGGGACACAGTCTTTCTGAACTCTCTGAGTTCCCTCGGTTTTGACAAGTTTATCAAAATATAACATAGTTTTTTAGTTTCGTTAAAATTTCTGTGTTTATAACAATTATGGTTAAGTACAAAATTCGTCTCAACTACTTAAATATCTGAATTTGCTTATACTTGCGACCATCATCAAAGGCAGTTTGATTTAAGACTATGTTTCAAGTTTTCCTTGAACATATTGTTGAATAATTTGTTCGGAATCTAAGTTTTTTACTTGAATTTTATGTATAACACTTTAATAAAACACGTTATTGTGACACTTATGTAATCGATCTATTTTTTTGTACAATATTTAATATTTTATTTTTTCGATCAAGTTCACCTTAACATTTTCTAAAATATTTAAGTTTATCATGTTTTTATTAAGTTCCATCGCAGGGCATTTGATCCTATAAAAAATGAAAAAAAAAATAATTAAGAGAAGAGATTTAGCGCATGAAGTAATTTCATGGAATATTAAATAGATATTTTCCCCCACTTAAGAGTGTCCACATAGAGTAGGAACTTATACATTCTGGACAATGTAGATAATACTTGTTCTGTGTTATTCACACCGAAACGTCAATCAGCTGCAACATATTTGTAGTCCTATAAAAGAGTCGTGAAGAACATGAAATTAATTTGAAACAATTAAGGTATTTTTTTTTGCATTCAGGCTCGAATGAATAAATAAATGATAAATGTTGAGTCCTGTTGGCGTCACACGAACACAATCTCTAGACCATTGTGTCAGACAGTAGATTCACTGATGCATTTGGAAGAATATTAATTAAAAGTAAGCTGAAAGAGGTGAACACTTAAGCGAAACAACTGATTATAATTGCCATCTTTCATGTTCGTACGTATTGCGCGTCAGGAAAGAATTAAAATATAAACGTTCATAATATCACAGCATATTTTTATTAAGATAGAAAATCAAAATACAGTTCTTGTGGAAACAAATTACTGACAAGTGGACTATCAGTCATCTTAATAATTGCTGCACGACGTTTTATAATTTAACCACGGAAGACAGTGGAGACTTTTGCCCGTTTCCTCTTTTTTGCTGTATAAAACACTATCTTGAGACAAAACATTACAGCCTACACAATAACCACGTCAATAGCGGTAAAATATTAATTACGGTTTCTGTATTCATTAAATATCAATGTTCTAGTTTCAGCAAGTTCTGGAGTGTTCTGCAAAAGCGGACGCTATTATCTAATATTACTTTAAGACCGGTTGACATAATATGCGTTTTTGTATTTACTTTTTATAAAGAAAGATACGAACAGAAGAACTACAAAACACCATTGGTCTGTCACGTACACAAACAGCATGCTATTAGTAGAAATTAAGCTCTCTTCAGTTTTCAGCTTTTGTCCTGATCCAATGGCACAGTATAACGTCTCTTTGTCCACGATTGACAAACAATCCAAATACTTATATCTACTGTTGCGCATTACTGATTTTACTAACGGATGTAAGCCAATGTAAGTGCAGTGTAAACAATATTAAAATAACCTAGTATATGAAGTTTTCAAGTTTACACGAAGTAAAACAATATACAGAAACTCGGTATAAATTTGCTCATGAGAGTTAAGTTTGAATGATGAAACACATTTTGTCCTATTTTATCAGGAGAATTGCATAGTTTCCTTGAGAGAGCAATACGTGTTAGATTATTAATTGGATAGTGTTGAAATAGAACCTGGATCCGAACTTACAAATGATCTAGACAGTAACTTCAAAAAAACAATACTTCAAAGAACGTTTGATAGTTTCCACCATAAGGTGGAGGCATAAGATTGACTTCCCCTGCATATATTATTGTTGTTCTTTTATCATGATTATACACATTTTATACATCTGTACACAATCACAAAACTACCAACTGGATATTGCCTGAATCCAGAACTATACAAAACATTCCCGTTTTGTTTTAACCATAGTATATAATACAGTTTGCAACTGAAAAGTGAATTATGCAATATGATTCTTTTGCTCATGCTAGTCTAAATGCTGGAGGTGTACATTTGGGATGTTTTGATATTCCTCGAGTATAATCCTGAAAATGTTTGATCATTCTAGTTAGTCAAGAAAACAGTTCGAAATTTATCTAAAACCTTAAATGCAGAATTCTTCTAGCTAAATATATGAACATAATGCAACTGACTAGGTATTAACTACTAAATGTATTCTCTTCGTGGTCTAGTTCAAAAGTTAACTAATGTCAAGTTTATCAAAAGCCAATAATTATTTATACAAAGTTTCATTGTCATAGTGGTCTATTTTAAAACAATTAACCTACTTTAGGGTTATCAAAGGTCAACCGGTCAGAAATTTCTTTCCCTTTCGTAAATATTAGGCTGGAATGGACAACAAATAGGTATATGCCATCCCCATAGCACATAAAATTTCTTTTGAGTGTTTGATAAGATTCAATTTTTTAGCTTAATAACAAAAACTGAGCCACAGAGTTGACATTTTCGTTCTAAATAAAAGACTTTCGACCATATCTACCCAAAAATAAAACAAAACTGATTTTCATATTCACTAAGGTTTTTCCACTAAGGCGCCTGGAAGTATGTTTTAATCTACCATTAACCTGCTGGGATCCAAAGTGATTAGCCTTTGCATTTTGATATTGAATTCCCTTAAACTTTAAATGGTCTGTTCCAAATTCAAAGCTGGGCAAATCCATTACAAAAATTCAGCTGGATAAGGGTTAAATACAGTATCAGGAGTATCAGGAGTATATTGCCGCCAGTCAAATGGTAACAGAATATAAAGTAACGCTATAAAGATAATTGACTTATAGGAAATCTGTTGTATAACATGAATTCTTTCGGATCTAAGTAGAGATTAGTAATGTTATATTTCAGACAATAAAAAATCGTCATTATCATTATGTTAAAACTTTACATTGTGTTCTTGTCTCATAGTTCAATTACTGTGAATTTTATTTATTCTTTAGTGGAAGCGTCAACAAAAATAAGACTAATCATAATCATAAAATCTAATCCCTGTACTTTTTGCTCAAATGTTAAATGGTAATATATTTGTATTTTGTTGTGGACAGAAACTATTTTTGACTACTTACTTAATTTGTAACATTTTACCATCCTTCTGTTTGTTTGTGTCTGTGCTGTGAAGAATTAAAAAATATAACTGAAGATAATTGAAAAAAAAAACACTTGGCTACGGAACGGTGTATTAATTTTTTTTCATTTTAATTTTTACTCACTGAAGTATAGTTTTGGAACAGATTAAGGCTGCCTTCGTAACTCAAGCGTATTTCTTCCTTCGTCAAAACCATCCGCCATTTTCCCACACTTCCGGTTACTGTGTTTACATTTAAAATGAAGTTAGTAAAAACTAGTTTCGTTCTTTTCCTGTTAATTAATGCATATAAATTAACAAACTCTGATCAACCCTCAACACCCCCCCCCAAAAAACAAAAAACCAAAACTAGGCTCTATCTTAATCTCAGTTAAAAGGTCTTGTTGGCTTGTTTCTTGCAATCAAGTACAGATCCTAAGAAAGTGCTCGATGATTTATTCACTGTTAGCTACCCAAACATCAGATATAGACGGGCCAACCCAGGGCCAAGCCCAAAATATCCATGTGGAACATGTCTTAAAGAGGTTACTTGGAATGAAAAAAAAAACATCCTGTGTGACTCTTGCAGCACCTGGTATCACTGTGATTGTCAAGGGCTAGAAGACAAAACTTACGAATTCTTGTCGTACTCAAGCTTTTCTTGGCCAACCCAGGACCAAGCCTAAAATATACATGTGGAACATGTCTTAAAGAGGTTACTTGGAAAGAAAAAACATCCTGTGTGACTCTTGCAGCACCTGGTATTACTGTGATTGTCAAGGGCTAGGAGACAAATCTTATGAATTCCTGTCCAACTCAAGCTTTTCTTGGTTTTGTACTATGTACGGAAGTCATATCCATTTAACATCACTAGGAGTTTCATTGGACAGTTTAGGCTCCTAATGAATTCACCCCACCCCTAGAGAATGCCTGATTATCTTCCACACCAAAGCAGTCCAGTGAAAAAAATACACCCACCATGTTTATCAAAAGCGAGCTCTACCCCCAAACAGTGTACAAAATAAAGATGCAAAGGAAGACTCACTATTCTCAATATTAACTGTCGGTCTGTCAATAAGAAAATTCCCTGACCTGCATCAAGTTATTTATCTAGTCAAACCAGATATAATATGTGGCACTGAAACTTGGTTCAAGGCCAGTAACTACACACCTGAAATTTTACACAGCCACCTTGGCTTCCTGGATTACAGAGATGATAGAACAACTGGCAAGGGCGGAGGTGTCCTTACAACTTAGTGAAGAACAACCAGATTTAAAAAAAAAAACAGATTGCAACATCATATGATCAAAGCTTTCAATAACTGGTATCAAAGGAAAATATGTCTCTGCATACTACAAACCCCATGATAACGATGAGAACTTTGGTCATCAGTAGTAAAAAATCCTCAAAGCATCTGGATACTGGGTGATTTCAATCTCCCAGACATGAACTGGCAAATAGATACCTGCAAATTCAAAGACATGTATGATAACTTTGCAGAGAACCTGATTAATTACAATCTTGTACAAATGGTCAGAGTCCCCACAGGTGATAAAACATCCTTGATCTATTCCCTACAAATACTCCTTGTCACGTTCACAACACAAAAGTCTTACCAAGCTTAAGTACATCAGACCATGGTCATATATTCTTATATAGTCTTTCATGAACCAGGTCAGAAGAGGACGAGTCAGACAAACCCCTCGACTGATCAAATCATACAATACAACAAACTGATCTGAATTCAAGAAAGATGTGGTCACATTCACTAGCATGTTCACCCAAAAGCAACACAAATACCCTAACCAATTATGGAACATGTTCAAAACTACGATCAATAGGTTATCATCCATACAAATACCATCTAGACAAAGCAAAAATAAAGCTGATTTACCATGGGTTACTCATGATATCAAAAAAATAGAAAAAGAACCAAACTTTTCACAAAAATGAAAACGTCTTTGGCACGGAATAGTCAAAACATAAAGAAATTTAAACAACTTAAAGAATTAGTGCAAAAACAAATAAGACATGCTAATTGGCCATTCCTACAGTCAATCATTTTCTCAGACAATACAGATTGCACCACTCAGCATTGATGGTCATACTCACAACGATCCAGTGTCGAAGGCCATCATATTAAATAAAAACAAAAAAAAACAAAACAATTCGAGTCAGTCTTTTCAAAGCCTTCGCCACTCAGCCTTAACAGTGTAGCAATACCATGTGACGTCACTAAAGGCATCAAGACCAAGACAAATCTGTAAACATTGACTCCGCTTGAAAATAGAAAATTACACGTAAGTTTTTAATTTCTTCATCAATTTTTATTGGACATGTGTCCGCCTAAAGAGAAAAACATAATCTTTC
Source organism: Cyclina sinensis (assembly GCA_012932295.1). Lineage (NCBI taxonomy): Eukaryota > Metazoa > Mollusca > Bivalvia > Venerida > Veneridae > Cyclina > Cyclina sinensis. The sequence continues at coordinate 18,310,885 of JAAONU010000009.1, forward strand.
AACGGAGTATAGGATATCCAATAGCAGCTGAGCGGTTTTTTAAAGCACTGTGTGAAAAGTTAGAATTTGTTTGTATGCGAGGTTTCACGTAGTGTTTTAAGTGTCAGGAAGCCGGGTGCGTCCATTTGCGGACGACACCATACTTTTTTTAAAGATATACTATGCCCATCTTTGCATAAAATACTTTTACTGCAGAAATTATTTGAAATCTAGGAAATCCTTACTGAATATGTCTAATAAGGCTACTGTAATACACACTATATATGGGAAGCTTCATTCCCTATTACAAGTCATGTTATGTTGGTGATTTCTTAAAAAAACTGCCAGTTTTTTAAATGACACTATATGTATTTATACTGTGTTTACCTATAGTGTGTAGAATTTTAAACGTATCGGATGACATATTTAATCTGTGTCTACTCAAACATGTTAATTTTATATTACATAGAAAAGGTGAAGTAGTTATTTGTATCTGAAACTTGAGCATAATTTTTCTTTAACAATTAAATCACAAACATCAGCACAAATGCTTACAAAATGATTCGCACAATCTACAAATATCGGAAAAAGAATGGTCAATGGAGTTAACCCTAACAAATGTGAAGTACTCAGAATACAAAGGAAAAAGAAACTAGTCATCTTTCCCTACACCCTACACAGCACTTTTTTGAAAACCACAGAAAAAGCTAAATACTTAGGAGTTACTAGTAGTAAAATGAACTGGTCACCACACATAAGCATCTCAAACATAGCAAAAAAGCAGCTTAAGATTCATCAGACGAAATATCAAAGCACAAAAAACGGCCCAAAGAAGCAGCATATAAAAAATTTGTAAGACCCCAGGTCGAATACTGCTCAACAATATGGCACCCATGGCAGAAATGCCTCACTCACAGAATAGAAATGGTCCAGGCGCAAGGTATGTTCATACTGATTACCGCTATACTAGCAGTGTAACAAACAAGATTATGGAATTAAAATGGTCAACACTACAGCAAAGGAGAAGCCAATGCAGCCTTGTCATTCTTTATAAAATAAAAAAAAACAACAACAAACAGGTCAATGTCGATCACTATCACCATACAACACAAGAAACAATAAATTCCTCATCTCGCAGTCAAAAACGCAACATCGCATGACTTCACTCTTCCTAAGGACTATACGACAGTGGAACGAATAACCGACCGAAATTAAGGCTACAGCAACTGTACCAGCATTTATGAGTGGCTTGAACATGTTTTATGGATTTTAAATGTTCACAATAAATGTTTAAGTAAAATCTTTAGAGAAATCATTGTTAACTTTGTGATTTTTAATCTTTACATTTTAACGTTTTACATGCGCCTGCCTAACAAAGTCAGTATTGATTTTTGGCAGTAATAAATTGAAAGTTGAAGTAACGAAGATGAGTTTGGTTTGGAGTTAAGTGACTTATTCAAAAATTCTGTACACATCTGGCATTTTACAGGAATACCACTGCTTCATCTAAACACGTTTTGAAGACTAAATCCTTTTGGGCATTTGTCACTAACAGTCACAGGGTTTTTTTCCAGATGTTGTTTTTGTTGTTGTTTTTTTCCCCTCCAAATCTCAGCTTCCATTCATACTTCAATTATTGTTGGCAGTCGTTATAGTGAGAAAAGAACAGAACGACGACGATCACTTCTTCTTAAGATAGCTTCTGGAATAATCATGATAAAATCAATAATAATCTATTATAATGTAACTAAGTTAGAAAATGATCTTAAGTGTCTTGACTCAAAAATAGATACTATTGAATACAGAACGGATGTGTTGAATTCTGACATGGAAGAATTTTCGATTAAGTACGAGTCTAGAGATGAGGAGATTGATAATACTGTAAAGCAAGTTAATTTCGTTGAAAGAGAAAATAAAAAGTGCAATTTGAGAATTTTTGGGATAGGAAAAGATGATGAGGAAACAGATGAGTTAACGAAGGTTAAAGTTCAAAATGAATTGATAAGTCCGTACTTGTAAGAACATGGATGATGTCCAAGTTAGTGAATTTTCTGGAGGAATAGCATATGCCAGGCGTATTGGCTCGGTGTTGTTCGAAGAGCCACGAATGATTTTGGTCAAGTTCAAAGTACCGGAACACAAATTTAGATTGTTTTAATTCCGAGACACTTTAAGAGAAGCCGGAATAAGAATTTCGAATGACTTAACAAGCCCGGAACGGAAGGAATTGGCTGAATTAAAACTGAGAGGTCAAAAAGGTTACAAAAGGGAAGGTTGTTGTTATAGATAAAAAAGATGTTAAAACTAGAGTATTTAAGCGAGGTGTAAGATTGGTTAATAAAGAATCCGAGTCTGAACAAAATGCAACTGTTGTAGATATGGAAACTCAAGAAGATGTTAGTGAAGCTGACGCTAGTCAGACTGGATAGGGGTGTGGCCAAGGTCCACTTAATGCTGATAAGTGTAAAATATTATCGTGGAATATGAGTGGTTTCAGTAGAAATTTTGTGAATGAGAGTTTTATTGATTATCTTGGCAAATTTAACATATTAATTGGACTTCAGGAAACTTGGTTAAATGATGATTTGCTTTTATGTATTTTTTCACCAGATTTTATACATTATTTTTGTAAAGCTAGGGTCTCTAATAAAGGAGGCAGGAATATGGGTGTAATTGTTTTTTTTTGTAAAAAAAGTCTATCGGGTCTTTTGTGCAAAGGGTTAATGAACATTTTGAATACGGTGTTCTTCTTAAAATTAAAAAAGAATGATTTACTTTGTCAAAAGATGACTTGTTTGCCTGAAGGCTCCCCTTTCTATACATCTGATGAGCGTAATGGTCTAAGGACACTCAATAATCTATTACTTGACAATCAAGCATCATTAAAGAATTTTAATCTTATTTTGAGTGGTGATTTTTATGCCAGAACTGGCACACTAGATGATAATGTACCTTTTGACGAAAATGTGCCAGTATTTAACGATCTGGAGGAAAGTTTCAGTAGTGATTTAAATTTAAAAGGTTTTCGTGTGACAAGCAGGCAAATGCCTTTGGCAGAGAGTTAATTTTATTTTGTCAGACAAATTCCTTGTCAATTGTAAATGGTCGTGTAGGAGATGACAGAAACATTGGGGAATATACTTTTCATTTCTCTAAGGGTTCTAGTGTAATTGAGTATTTTTTGTATAATAGCAATATTTTTGAAAAGGTAATAAATTTTACAGTTGATTTGAATGAATATTTCGAACATATGCCTTTGATTTTTTTCTATATCCAGGTCATTTATAGAGAATGCAGAACATACTGATTGTTTTATACCAGGAAAATATAAGATAGATTATGACCAGGGACATATATATCAGAATAGTTTGTATAACTTCATTCTTGATGGTGGCTTTGATACAGTAGATGAGAAATTTGAAAATACTGGGGCCTCTGTCAACGATATTGTAAACGATTTCACAAAATGTATTCTTAAAGCTAGTGAACGTTTTTATGTAAGACCGAGAAGTCTAAAAATGTATAGTAAGAAAACAGAGTGGTTTGATAATGAATGTAAACTTTTAAGAAAGGTTGTAAATAATGCGTTGCGAAGATTTCGAAGAAGTCGGTCGGAAAGTGAATTAGAAAATTATTTAACAGCGTAAGAAAAATTATAGAAACACATGTAAGAAGAAAAGATACATTTCTGAAAAAGCAAAAGCTAAGTCTTTAGAGGATAGTCTATCAAATTCCTAAGTTGTTTTGGCAGAAAATAAAAGAAATGTCTGGTCGTACTGAAAGGTTACCGGATATATCCAAAGAAGACTGGAAGTTACATTTTATAAGTCTTTTTGGCAAAGAATTAACACAGGATAATGTAATAGAGGATTTTCCTAATGTTAATAGTGACGTAGAAGTAAATACAATTGAAGATGATATTTTAAATGGTGAAATTAGTGCTACCGAAGTAAGTATAGCTGTTAAAAATTTAAAACTTAAAAAATCCGCGGCAGGTAACTTAATTCCTGCTCATTTTGTGTATAGGTTACATTTTTTGTTGCCTTATTTCGTAAAGATTTTTAATAGAATTTATAGTTCAGGCGTTTTTCCAGAAGCTTGGACAAGTAGTGTACTAGTTCCAATATATAAAAAAGGAAGTATAGATGACCCAAATAACTACAGAGCCATTGAATTGTTGGATATTTTAAGCAAGATATATTTGAATAGAAGGGTTACATTATTTGCAGAAATTTTTGACAAATTATCTGAATCGGAAGCCGGATTTAGACAAGGATATCGTACTATAGATAATGCTTTTGTTTTTTACTCCATTGCATCCAAACTTTTAAATATGAAACGGAGGAAACCATACGTTGCTTTTATTTGATTCGATGGTAAGAAACAAGTTATTTAAAAAGTTATCTTCAATTAATATAAGAGGACGCCTCTTGCATGCAATTGAAGCTATTTATAAGACTGTAAGAATGTCGGTAAAGTGTAAATCTGGAGAGACAGAAAGTTTTTCTAGCTTTATTGGTTTAAGACAAGGCTGTAATCTAAGCCCCATACTATTTTCACTTTTTATAAGTGATCTGTCGACGGAAATTGCAGGATCTGATTCACATGGTATTCAGTTAAATCCATCGTTAGTTGAAATATGTTTGATAATGTTTGCAGACGATGTAGCTCTTTGGTCCGATACTGTAGTTGGATTGCAGAAACGATTAAATTCATTATATACGTTTTGCATTGAAAACAGTTTGGAAGTATAGACAAAACAAAGATATTAGTTTTTAAAGGGGAGGAAACTTGTCCAGGAAAGAAAACTGATATTACAATAATAGACAGCTTGAATGTGTATCGGGCTTTAATTATGTTGGTTTATATTATACTCCTACTATGTCAATGGATAAAATGGCAGAATTCTCTGCTATTAAGGCAAACAACGGTATTGAATTTTTTTGTTGGGAAATATATCAAATGCACCCGGCTTCAATACAGTATCGTTTTTTTCAAAATATTTGATTCTAAAGTAAGTCCAATTATGTTAAGCGGTAGTGAACTTTGGTGAACAGAAATAATGACATCAATAGAAGCTGTACATATAAATGCCTGTATGAGATTCTTAAACGCATCAGAAAATGCATGTAATGCTGCAGTCATTTGTGATATTGGGCGTTACCCTAAATATATATATACGCTTCCTGTAGGTGTATAAAATATTGGTTGAAACTATTAGAGTGTGGTACAGACAGGTACATCAGGCTTTGTCATGATATGCTTATAGTGTACGAAACCTTGGTTATGTTAACTGGGCTACGAATGTCCGTTTAAATTTATATACAAATGGGTTTGGCTATATTTGGGAATCCCAGGGTGTGATAGATTAAGAAAAAATCTTATGTGATTATAAACAACGATTAAAAGATCAGTATACACAGATGTAGAAACAGGAATGTTTGAGTAATGCAAAGCTTTCTAAATGTTTTGTCAATTTTAAGAGTGAGTTTTCTGTTGAAACATATGTCAACGGTATAAATATTTAGAAGTTTAAACGATGTCTAGTGTATTTTAGAGCCTCCGCTCATAATCTATTGATTGTAAAGGGAAGACATTTACAGTTACCCTTTAGCCAGAGATTTTGTATAAAATGTATTAACTCTGTAGAAAATGAGTATCACTTTCTATTGGTATGTCCTTTGTTTTCTAACATTAGGAAGCAATATATTCCAAATAAATATATAGATAATCCAAACATTATCAAATTTAATATACTAATGTCAACTAAGAGTATACAATTAATTACATATCTTGCGATTTGTTTCATGCCTTTAATTACAGAGAAAACATCATTAATAGGCAATTATTTCGTAGTTTACTAGTACTCTTGATGTTAAATGTTTGTTGATTTTAATTTGTATGCTTTTATGAACTGGCAAGTATGTTTTGGGTAAATGTCCGTGTTTGTATTTGTATTTTATGTATATATATTTTTTTGTATATGGGCTGGAGGCCATTTAAACAATAAAAGTTTGAACTTGAAGTTGAAGTATAACGTTCGAAATATACGATTAATGCAAAAGCAGAAGGAAAGATGTTTCCGTGATTACAGTCAAGAGTATTTCTCTCTTTTTTTGTCCCAGTAAAGTTTTAAACGACGTAAGGTAAGATCCTTTCAAAATTAGATTATCTCTTCCAGTGCAAATAAATTGACCTGGTTTTGAAAGTGATTATATCGCAGCAATATTCTGCTATTGGAAATATATGCAATTACTGTTCTGTCAAAGAATCTTAACTACGGTTCAGGTTTGGATGATATATCAACAAAATAGTTAAATTCATATCAGTACCCACTGGACATTAACTGTAATGAGATTATCCCTAAAATACACTAGGAATTTTTAATAAGCTTAGGTAACTCCTTGAGAAATGTTGTTAAGCCAATCAGCTTAAGCCAACTATAGACTGAAATATTTTCTGTACAGCTTTGTACGAGTGGTTCTCTTGCAATGCTAATTGATTATTCAATTTGGTGATTGTAAAACGACCATCGCATGACTCCTATTCACATAAAGAGAGAAATTACCATTCATAGCAAATGTCTAGTCAATACAAGGACATAATCATGCAGAAATGTCATGAACACTCTATTTCGAAATTCGAAAAACAGTTAATTACACCGTTATCAGAATTATTTACAGCACAACGCCTAAAAACATATATTCTAACTTGATGCATCAAACTGCATTCAACATTTTTTTTTGTCTAAACACGCATTACAAAAAAGACTTTCTAAATGATATTCCCTGCAAAACGCCTGAATCCATACACTAAATACATTATTTTGCATGCTTTACTCATTACGTGCGTCTATAAACTCGCCTTAAGCACCCTGCCACTAATGGAAAATGGATTGAATGTTTTAATCTACTAGACTTCAAACTGACACTATCTTAACAGAAAATCCAAACTCTCTGATAACAAATGAATATAATGGATTGCGTAATTTAGTATTATATGCCATATAATTTTGTTATAAGGTGGAACCTTTCATTTAAGTGGCGATAACTGCAATGCAACACCCCGATATTTGAATAGCCAGTTCATGCAAACACTAATTAAAGGAAACTTTTAAAGAAGGTTGTGTTTATTTTTTGTAATAAATTTAAGACAAGATTGTTTAAGAAACAACCTAAGAAAGGTTTTATATCATGTATAGTACACATGTATTGCAAATCAACGCTATGATCACCACCATTACGTGTCACGTGATAAGATCGTCAGTCAATTCGCTATATCAATGGTCTTATTACTATAACCCCTACAGTACGTATGCTATTTAAAGAATACCAGAGCGTATTTTATGCCTCTCTTATCAAATAAATATAGCACTTAATGTTTTTTCAAAAAAGTCAAAACATCGTGTGAGAAGAAATTGTTAATTAGTTTATGAAGTCAAGCTTTTATATCGTTTTCTAGATGACACCAAATTGACCATTTTGCTGATTTTGTGACGTCACGTCACATTTAGTTACTGTTGCAGTTTGGGCAAAAACAATAAAATGTCATGAATAAATATTTTAATCGGGGGGCATTACAATAAACTGTGACCATGTGTTCGCGGGTTATTGATCCGAAACGAGTTTGTTTAAATGAGCTTCTTCCAAAAGGGTAGAAATATATATTATAAAATAGAAAGGATTCCTTTTATTCTAGTTCCTATCATTTTAGTTCTGCATAACATATGAAATTAAATTGAATCTAAATTAGTATGTCAAATGCCAACTCATTAACTTTTTTTTATGGGGGGGGGGGGGGGCTGCCGGGTGGGGGGAGGAAGAAGGGTATGGGTACTAATCTGAAGTCCAGCTGAGCAATGCTTAGATGGACTATTGTCAGTCATTCCCTCATGCGTCAAGCGTCGTCAACAGTTTACCTTGTTTACACTCTACAGACGGCATATTCAACAAGTCTTATTGAAACTTGTTCAAAATGTTTCCCTTTATGATTTCTCAGAAGAATTTGAAATCAATGCCAGGATACTGCGTCATCGCAGTACCTGTTTTAAGCACCCTCGCGGACCACTTTTTTGTCAACAATCCGTCACTAGAAAGGTAAAATGATCTTTTTCAATTAAGAAATCTGTAGAGTTGCATAAATCATGTTGTACACCGAAGATTAGCTGGTGTACTTTGTATTTACGTAAAGAAATTTTATAATTTAAAATTCTAGTTTAGGCCTGAAAACGGGTCAAACATTTTTCAGTACGCAAACAGAAACAATCTTTCACCGCGAGAGAGCATAAAACAGGTGTGCGATGACGTAGTATCCTACTATTGAAATTGGGTAGTTTTAAATAAAAAATAAGATCACCAGGCAAAATCAATGTTAAACGTTAATTTAAATGTATACTTCCTACAAAGAGGATTAAACAGGAAGTATTTCAAATGTGTATTTATTATTATATTTATCATTATTATTATTATTACCGCTATTATTATGTTGCAAGTACATTGTACTACAACATGAGGAGATAAGATTTGGTAATTCTATTTCCTTTATTGAGTTTAGTATACTTAATCCTTAAAGACCTTTAATATTTTGAGATTCACCTTGAGGTCCTCTACCAACATTGTTCAAATTATGCCACTGGGATCATAAATGGCCCTGTCACAGGGGTTTAGTTCATTTTACATGGGCTTATATAGGGAAAACTCCGAAAACCTTCTTGTCTGAAACCATAAGACCTAGAGCTACGACATTTTGCTAGATGTCCCTTGTCTTTATCTTCTTGTTTAACTAATGTCAGTATGAATGTAGTAAAAAGACTGAGCCTTTACCTTTTACAGAAAATGAATCTAAATGCGTATTATTTAGTCAATGCAAGATCAAATTTCAGTTATTAGAACTGCGCTTTTATAAGCAACACAAGCTTGAATTCTCAGCATAAATATGAGACATTTATTTGACTCCCTAAATCTTTTTTTTCTTTTTAATTTCGTTTTATAACTCTCTTTCTCCGGTAATAAATCTATGCCAGAAATAGAGACATAGCATGCCTATTTGCTCATAATCAACAGCATAGCGCCTGAAACCACACATCATTGCATAACCATTTCACATCAGTTTATCAGCTATTAAAATACGCTCTCAGCGTTTGGCTGCTAATCGAAAATCTGACTGAATGAGAAAAAACATTCTCGAAATATAATCTGCTTTATCGGCGGCCTCTGTGTCGGGCCCCGGTTTTTCTCCGCATTAAACACAGTTTGCAATGTAAAAAGTCAGAGAAATCGAAAAGACAACAGATCAAACTGCTCAGTTACTTATGATAAAGAAGTGCACGGAACAAAAGAATATATTTGCTATGTATATGCGTTTCTACTGTTCAATTATCAGTCACTGCGCTCCGAAATTCTGACAATTTGTTTAGTGGTGTACTGACTTGAAACACAATCTCGGCACTTTCCAAATATTTTTACAAGTTTGGTTTGTTAGTTTATTTGTTAATGTCTGTGTGAAAACTAAGAATTAGTACTAGAAATCTGGTATAAGAAATAGTTTGTTTTTCTTTATTAATCTTTGTATCTATATATCAAATTAATTAATCTATTTATTATTTCCGAAAACGGATTGAATTTGATATAATAGGAAGACATTTGTCGAGAGGCCTTTTAGTCCGACGTGGTTTCCGATCTTAAATAAACCGCTAAAGTAGAAATAGATACAGCTTTCTCTTTAAGAACATTTCTTAACCTTATCTTTCTCACGACAAATGTCTTTTTGGAAAACGCAAACGAACGTAAGTACACAACATTAATATAATCGAGGTAGACACGGCAACACGGTATAAAACCAATAACTGATTTAGAGGGCTAACTCAAATTGTATATTTTTTTACGTATATATTTTTCAAATTTCTGATGCCTCTCTTATTTGACCTTATTTATGAAATCAAAAGAGGTATTGAATAAATGATCACATAATAACCACTCTCTAACTTCTCCGCACAGGCTTATATTTTAACCAGGATACTTTATCAGTGCAGTAATTCCCGTTTGGAAATTTACGTAATTATTTTTTCTGTCAAAATTGTATTAGTATCTGCTGCTTCCGGGAAAATCCTCGTCTAAACTGTCTAAACCTATATCAAGGTCACTAGATCGCGCAGATCACCAGGCATTTACAGAAGCAATTATGACCCATGAAACAAACTTTTCACTCAACCTAAGGAAATCTTTTTTGTCGTATAACTAATGTTCTCCTGGGAATTCTTTAACTTTCAGATTTGCCATCTGAATTTTGGCAGTGTGCTCTGATATTTACCGTTTTTTTTTTGACGAAATTTATTTTCAAATGTCAAGTCACGGTGTTTGTCTGTATTATTTTGATATCCAAACGTTCACAACAGAGTGAAATAGGCTAAACTTTACCTTTACTTTCGTTTTCAAAATAAGCTGGGAACCCACGAAAGTTTTGGACATATTTTGTATAAAAATAAGGACAAAATAAATAAATGCATTTCGTTTGCTTTACGATAGGATCAACTCGCACACTCCGTCAGCTGGGACACATGCTCCTGATATGTAAGAACATAAATGTAAGAAGCAATACAAGTGAGCCTTGAAGTTTGAAAGTTGACTTAAAGTTATAATATGTATCGTTGTTGTATATCTGGCTTCCCGTTCAAATGGTCGCGGGTTCGAGTCCAAACCGAAGGAAAAGGTACTTAGTTATAAATTCCTTAGTTTCATCACTTTCACAACATATGACCATCGCATTTGGTTATAACAGTTTTCTTACTGTAGCAAATAATTTGTCAATTTGTGGTAATGAAATTGAAGTGTTCTTTTTTCTTTCAAATGACTTATATCAGATATCTGCCAAGATCAACTTGTTTAGGTCAACTACATCTGGTTTTTCTTCTCTTTTTTAATCGCATTTAATGAACAACCATAACAATCAACGTAACTGTGACACATAAATTATAATAATATTATAGTACTATAGGTTGAGATTTTTTTCAAAAAAAAAAAAAAGACCAAAAACAACAAAAAAAAAAACCCCAAAAAACATGCTTATTAAAACGTTTCACTTGTCTGTCTAATTCTCCTCAAAGATCTGATTTACAACTTCTAAAACATGTTTCAAGGTAAAAATAATGATCGAATGAATTCCTATCCCAGGACATTTTGACCCTATACAACACTGAAAGATTAACTAATAGAAGATATTTCAGACATGAAATAATTCTGATTTCCCGTCTCATAGAAATACTAAATGTTCCTATATCTAAAATAACTAAGATATTTAACGTTCAAGATAAAAAACACTTTTAGATTGTGTTAGATGTTTGGTAAAATTCTGTTTTTACCCCAGGAGCAAGCATTCCGGACGAGACTTTTTTTCAGAACTTCCTTCTGTAATAGAAAGATGCAATAATTCAGAAAAAGTATTTGTCCCCAAGGAATTCGAACTCACGCCTGTTGGGCCATAGATATAACAAGAGAAAAATCTCTAGACCATTGTGTCAAAGAGTGGATTCCCTGATGCTGGCAGGGGTGTACGCTGAATCGTAACGAGATATTATAATTGCTGACTTTTATGTACGTAACAATTGTAAGTGAGCCAGGAAGGAATTTACTGACGTTTATAATATAACGAACACAGTCAAATTTATTTTTAATAGTGACAAATGTATAGCTATCAGCCGTCTTGATAATTCAATCGTTTTTTTTTTTCAGCACATTTTATTACCGGAAGACGGAAGAATATGCAGACAAAACAATACGACATGCACACTCTATTCTTCAATAATGGAACAAATACATCGGTAAGTCTGTTAATAAAGTTTCTGTGTTCATTAAATATCAATGTTCTAATTTTAGCAATTCCTGGTATATTCTCCAAAAGCGGACATTATTGTCCAATTATGTTACTTTTAGATAGGTTGCCATAGGAATAAGTTGTTGTGTCTTCTTTATTATAACAAATACAAACAAAACAACTATATAATCACTGGTCTGTCACGTACTCAAACAGCATGCTATTAGTATAAAGAAAGTTCTCTTCAATGATCAGATTTTGTCCCTATCAAATAGCACTACATAAGGTCCGTTTGTCCACGAGCGACAATCAAAAGTATTTACCTGCTGTTGTCCATAACTCATTTTATTAACGAGTATAAACCAAGGCATGTGCAGAAAAAAAACAAATTTAAAGTAACCTAGAGGATGAACTTTTCAACTTAAGAGGAGACAATATACAAAAATATACAGGAACCCGGTATTTATTTGCCTATGATAGTTCAATTTGAACAAGAGGACACCAGCCCTTGTCTGTTTTTATTTTCTATTGTTTGAAACAAGTACCTAACAACCAAAAAGATAAGAAGAGCAAAATAAAGATAAAAATGTTTGTGCAAGTACTTACTTATCCCAGAAACAACAAAAAACAAACACAAGGGCAAATTCCACGAATTTATTTCCCCGTCAAATAAAGTAAATATAGTAAGCGAAAAAACTTACAAGTTAGAGTAGTTTATGTGCTCTTAGGAAAGAGTTACAGTTCGTGTTCATTTATTAATCTTCAAATTATTTAATTTTGATTTCATTTATCACCTATACCAAGGATTTATTTTGGAATTGTTGCAGCAATCAGATGATGGTCTTTGTATAGCACTGGGTAGCATGAAGTCCGTATATCTTTTGTCGATATTATAACAAGTCAAGTATTTCTCCAAGTATATGTGTTGGTGTTTGAATATGCTGAATAAAACCAAGGTTACTGAGAAATGCCTGGAACCGTAGGCTATCAACTGTCTGGTTAAAGTTTCCAACAATAATACATTGCTCAGATCTGGAAACACTTGTCAGGTGTTTCTCGATTTCTTCAAGAACTGCACCATCGGTTGGTAAGCTTAAGGAGACTTTTGAACAACAGAACAGGAATTGTAGTACCTCTGTGATGTAACTGTAAGCACAATATTGCAATGTCTGAAGACTGGAACTGTATTTGAAGATAGCTAATCCATGTCTGTTATGTTTCTGGAGCAACAGGTAACCTGGAATGAAAGCCTGACGTCTGTTTTGTTTCATGTTTGTGACACACACCATTGAGCTCCTGCTGAAATACGACATCTGCAGGGTTTTTTTTGTCTTTCAGTATTGAATGTATTTTGACCTGTTTAAAAGAGTGTAGGAATGGACAAAGCTTCCAAGTTTGGCTGCCAATGGTAGCTTGTTGGAATTCGATCTTCTGCTGAAGCTGCCTAAAATATGTTGTGTGGCTATCTCTTGACTTGCTGTAGACAGGTACTTGAATTGAGTGGAGATTTGTTTCAAAGTGCTCTCTTACTTCCTCTGGATTATTTTTGTCAACATCATCTTCACTGTCCATGATTTTATCATCAGCAAGTTTTTCTGTAGACTGAATATTCTCCGTCTGATGCCGAGTGTTACTATCACGGTTAGTTTCTTGTTCAGTTGTAGCAGCTGTCAACAGCTCCCTGACGTATATAAAGCTATTCTCTTCCCAGCCCCTATTGATCTCTATAGCAGTGTAATGTGGTGAATTTTATTTGAGGTAGAGTAAACTTTCATTTAAATACTTAGGACGAATTACTTGTTGATGGTATGGATGTTAGTCAGATAGTCTTCTTTACAGAGCTAATGTTATTATTATTTATTTTGTCTCGTGGCTAGCTAAAGGTCACTTTATACATGTAGATATCTGTGAGAATAAGCACAAGTTGTCCACTGATTTTATGCTGAGCACCAGTATAAAGTGCTACAATTTTCATAAAAGGCAGTATTTGGCTGATAAGCTGCATTTAAAGGGATGTTAACTTCTTCAGTTGTTCTGGTATACTTTGAAAAGATAAGTTATTGTAAAAGCTTTGAGCAGGACCTTGACCTATTTTTAGAGAAGAATCCCATGTTAAGCATATCCATTGACGCTGCTTTTTGTGTCGCCCTTTCAAAGAAACGGCGATACATAGGGATTACTTTGTCCGTCGGTCCGTCACGAAAACTTAACGTTGGCTATAACTTTGCCATTTCTAAACATTTCGTTATCAAACTTTCAAATTGTATTGCTTATGACAACATGGTCGGGATACTGCAAAAAATTCTAGGTCAAGGTCACATTTGACAGAGTTATGCCCCTTTTTGTACTTGGATTTTGTCATGAAAACTTAACATTGGCTATAACTATGCCATTTCTTAATATTTCTTCATCAAACTTTCCAATTGTAATGCTTACAATTGTATCACTTAAGACAACACCATTTCTCAAGGGCAGATAACCCTCAAATTTATTTTTTGCAAAGTTATGCCCCTTTTTCATGTTAAAATTTCTTGGTTAACCTTTTTCTTTATGTCCATGTCTCAAAAACTGTCAAAGGTATTCCATTCAAACTTGGAATATTAATCTGTCAATAGGTCAAAGTTCTCTTACCCGTCGATAAGATTTTGATTAATGTACAATAAGTAAGTATATCCTATTTATGGAATAGTATTCCCATCCATCTGTTTAGTCTGTGCTGTGAAGCTTTGGTCATTAATGAAGATGAACGTGTTTTGGGAGTTAATATTCTTACTTCACAACAGGCATTCCCAAAATTTGTACACATCATTTTTCTTGAGTAACTGTTGCTTCATCCAAACACGTTTTGCAGACATCTTTTCGGGCATTTGTCACTTACAGTGACAGCTTTGTTCTCGATTAATTTGCTTTCATTCATACTTAAACTACACATATTTGATGGCAGTTATCATGTGGGAAAAAAACGAAAATCACTCATTCTTTAAGTCTGTATAGCATTCATGCATGAAACAGAAGTCGCCTATATAAGGTTAAATTGTAATATTTGAAATATACGATAAATTCAAAAGCAACAAGAGCCATGTTACACAAGAGCCATGGTTAATCCCCCGCCGGGAAGAAGTTACCTGAAGGTTGTACTTTCAAAAGATAAATGTAATAATGTGCGTATGCAGTTCGAAGAAAATCCCTCAAAAAATAGGCAAGATAGAGTTATTGTTCTTGACATTGCACTTCCTTCAAATATTCTATGTCAGTTGAATAAGTTTGAAGAAAATCCATCAAGTATTTTTGGAGTTATGCTCAGGAATTGATTTTCAAGTAAATCTGATAAAGGGGAATAACTCTTTGAGAAGAGAAGGTACAGTTATTTTTCTTGCACATTGCACTTCCAACAAATGTGCTTTGTCAGTGTCTTTAGTTTGAAGAAAAACCCCTCAAGTACTTTTGGAGTTATGCTTTGGCATTTTTTTTCAAGTAAATCTGATAAGGGGAAATAACTCTAAAAGTATGCGAGGTAGAGTTATTGTTCATCCACAGTGCATTTTCTACAGATGTGCTCTGTCAGTGTATGAAGATTGAATAAAACTCGTTCAAGTACTTTTGGAGTTATGCTTCGGGCAGAGTTTTTCAAGTAAATCTGACTCTAAAAGAAGCTAGGGTAGAGTTATTATTCTAACGGACTGCACTCCCTCCCAATGTGCTCTTTCAGAAAATGAAGTTTGAAGAAAATCGCTCAAATTCTTTTGAAGTTATGCTCAGGACAAAGTTTTCAAGTAAATCTGATAAAGGGGAATAACTCTAAAAGTAGACAAGGTAGTGTTTTTGTTCTTGCACACCGCACTTCCTGCAAATGTGTTATGTCAGTGTATTAAGTTTGAAGTAAATCCTTCAAGTACTTTTGTACTTAAGTTAATGACAAAACACTCCAGTAAAGTTTTTAACGACGCCAGACAGCAACCTTTCAAAAATAGCTTAAACCGTTCCAGTGCTAATAATCTGACCTGGTTTAGACTGGGCCATTATTATATCACAGCAATATTCTGCTATAGGACATATATGCAATTATTGCTTTGTCAAATAAACGTGGTTAAGGTTCGTATCGAATGTCAACAAAACAGTTGTATTCATATCAATACCCACATGACATTATAAAGATATTCCTGATTATGACAGAGAATAAGTAACCTCTTGAGAAGAGCTGTTAACCGAAATAGACAAAGCCAACTTCCATCTATAGGCTTGATCACTTTCTGTACAGTTTTACTATTCTCTGTGCAATGCTGAAAGAGCGATATGCTAAGGACCATCGCATGACTCTTCTTCAAATAACTTACGATAAAAATTACTCTCTAAAGCAAAGCACACAGATGTCTAGTCAATACATGGATGTAATCAAGCAAACGTGTCATGAATACTATTTTGAAAGACAGCTAAGTACACTGTTAACTGAATGATTTAAAGCATAACGCCAGAAAACATATGTTGATGCACCAGTATTTTTTTTTTTCCTAAACATACTTTACAAAAATCTTTTCGAAATGGTATTCTCTTTGAAAACGCGTGAATCCATACATTAAATGCATCATTTTACATACTTTAACTCGTTGCATGTGTCCATAAACTTGCCTTAAGCACCTTACCGCTAATGGAAAATGGATTGAATGTTTTTATCTATTAGATGACACTACCTGAACAAATTAATACAATGGATTACGTTATTTTTGTCATTTGATAAGTCATATGATTTTCATATAGGTCAAACCTTTCGTTTAAGTCTCTATCATTGTAATGCAATAATCCAATAGCCGGTGCATGCAATAAATATTTAAAACCAACTTTAAGAGATTGAAAGGTTTTTCGTAAAAACAATAAAAATATACCAGAGGAACAGTAGCTATATAATTTTACTCGCAGCATATATTGCATATCAACGCTGTGATCGCTACCACACGTGTCTGTTACTATATATGTCGTTTAGGGACCAATTGACGGTTTGTCAACCAATTCACTGAATCAATCGTCTTATAATTAACTTACTGCAGTATGTTTGTTATTTAAAGAATCACTTTTCATATACAATATGCCATCTATATTCCAGAAATAAGGAAATGTTATATTTGAAATGACTTAATCATTCTCTTTTATAAACGTAATTTTAAGTATCGTATGATATCAGTGTGGTCAAATTTTACATTTTCATGTATTTTCGTTATTGTCGAGTCACATTTGGCACCGCATTTCGGTATATGCGTGCGTGCATGCGTAAGTGCGTGCGTGCGTCCGTCCGTTGAGATTACCTTGTCTGGGCCATACCTTCTCTGTGCATGGAAGGGTTTTGAAAAACCTAGGCACATTTGTTCACCTTGAAGAGACGATGTGTCGCGTGCAAGACTCAAGTTCCCAGCTCAAAGGTCAAGATCATAGTGCCAGGTCAAAGGTCCAAAGTTTTGATGATAGACCTTGTCCGGTCCATAACTTCTCTGCATGGACGGAATTTAAAATACCCAGGTACATTTGTTCACCTTGATGGGGTGGTGTATCGCGTGTAAGATCCAGATATCTAGCTCAGTGGTCAAGGTCACTGTGACAGCTCAATTGTCCAAAATGTTGATGATAGACCTTGTCTTGGCCATTGCTTCTCTGTTTCATTTTGTCTAGTGTTGGTAAGAACTCCATAAATAAAAAAAAGTATTGACTTCGAACTTGGTATGTGAATAAATCTCTTGTTTCACTGTCCAATTCCCACAGGCGGCTTTCAATTGGCGGGCTCGACATGCTGCCAATGGGCATTCCAGTGTAGATAATAAACTGTTTCGAAATTACTTTATAAAGTGATATACACTTTGAATACTTTTTACGGCAATTTGACTAATAGAAGTTACATTTTTGCGGTAGAATAAACAATGTATATAGACATTTTAATGATTATATTATTACAAAGGACATGACATCAGGTAACATGCAAAATGCGATAAAGTTGCGGAGTAATTGTTTTATCCACACCCTTGTTTCAGTAGACATTGAAGACTTAACTCGCCTTGTTTTTCTTTTTATGCACCCGCCATGATAATGGCGAGCGGGCATATAGTGTTTACACTGTCCGTGCGGGGGTGGGGGGCATATACAATAGATGTTCGTGTCAGGCTCATAACCTAGTTGTGCATGGTTGGATTTCGAACTAATTTAGTATAAGTGTTAATCATATAAAGTCAACGTGTCGCGTCTAAGAAATGACTTGCTCACTCAAAGGTCAAGGTCACAGGAGACGCTTGAAGTTTTGACTATTTCCTTATATGGATATACTGAAAAAGCTGTTTGTGTCCGGCTCATAACTTCCTCATGCATGGTGGGATTTAAAACAAAATGTGTTTATTATGTCTCACCCCCCCCCCCCCCCGTCTGCAAGAGACATATTGTTTTGCCCTGTCCGTCAGTCCGTCTGTCAAACTTCATTTCCGTTGGATAACTAGAGTACCTTTTTCAATTAGAGTCTGCAAACTTCATAGTTTCATTGCTCTTTTTGACTTACAGAAGGCTATTGTTTTGGGGGCATGTAGGTCAAAGGTCAAGGTCACAGTGACCTTAAATATGAATATGGTTTCCGCTTAACAACTATAGTTCTATTTGACCTAGTGTCTTTAATCTTCATAGGATGACTGTATTTACTGAATTACAGAAGTCTATTGATTCTGGGGTCAGCCGGTCAACGGTCAATGTCACAGTGAACTTATAAGTAAAAATTGGTTTCCGCTCAATAAGTGGAGTTCATTTTGACCCACAGTCTTGAAACTTCATATAATGATTGTCTTTTTTGAGTAGCCGGTCAAAGGTCAAGATCACAGTGATCTTTAATTTCTGCTCAATAACTTGAGTGTAATTAGACCCAGACTCTTCAAACTTCGTAGGATGATTGTGCTTAATAAGTAGAAGAAGTCTATTGATCTTTGCGTCTGTCGGTCAAAGGTCAAGGTCAGAGTGATCTTTAACTTGGAAAATGGTTTCTGCTTAATATCTAAAGTTCTATTTGACCCAGAGTTTTCAAATTTCATGGGACGATTTTCCTAAAAGTGTAGTAGAAGAAGCTTATTGATTTTGGGGTCAGCTAGTCAAAGGTCAAGGTCACAGTGATCTTTAACTTGAAAATGGTTTCCGCTCAATAATTTAAGTTCTGTTTGACCCAGAGTCTTCAAACTTCATAGGATTATTTTCCTTTATGTGTTACAGAAGCATAGCCTATTGATTTTGGGTTCAGCTTTACGCAATTTCTATGAAAACCGGTTCAGAGAAGAAGGACAATGAATTTATCATAACAACAGTTTTTTTTCTGTTACTAACTTTTAAAAGATTGAAAGTATTTCTAGAGTAGGGAAATGAATTGCAGATTAAGTTCTTTGTAGCAAAAACAGAATTCTAAAAAATGTAGTTCTCAAATATCTTAAGATATATACCTCACACTGATGTGATAAATACAAAGCTTATTAATAACGTTTACTAAATTTCTTTATATACAAAAGAGCTGTTTGGTCAAATTTGTATGGAGAAAAAGAGTATTTCGGTGTAGTAAATATATAGCGGTCAGAATATTACTGATGCCCACTTTTCGCGCATCAAAAGTCCGGTAGGAATTAAAAGAATGTCGACTCAACCATGACGAACCTTGAACAATATGATTTGGCTATCAAGCTTATTAGCTCTAACTAATTTTGAGATGAAATGCAGACATCTAATGAGATAATCTTTACGTTCAAAGCCATCCTGTAACGTTTGTGGAACATATGCACAGTAGTTCTTGAGTTATAGATTAGAGATTTGATTTTACTTTTAGAATCATGATAATCTAATGTTTATGCCAAATCATCTAGGGGAGTTTGAAGATCGTGGGAGCAATAATTTAAGAGATATTTACCGGAAACAGTACAGGCATTTGTGAGCTTGACCTTTGCTTCTATGGACACAAAGACGTCTTCAACTCATCACGCCAAACCACAGTTTAAAGTTTGTAGGTCTTGAAGGATTTTTAGTTAGGTACGAATCGGAACCGTTTTTAAATGGCGAAATCCTGCGAGCTTTACATTTGACACTATCTGTCCAAAAATAAAAACAAAATCATCACATTATTTCGCACCATCCTTTACTGCTTTATGGTCGTGGGCGCAGTTGTTTTTCAGTTATTGATCGAAAAAAAAAACAGTTCGGTCCTTTTGAGCTATCCTTTGACAATTTGGATACTGAGATTTTAAAATTTATCTTCACATTATCCCAACTAAATGTAAAAGTTTAAGGTCCTGGTGTTTGTAGTTTCTCAGTTATTATTCGGAAAACCTTTTCAAACTCAGTGCTCCTGTGAGTACGACATTTAATGTAGAGGGTCCAATCGACACAAAATATCCAACTAAAGCACATTTCAGGTATCTTTGTTCCTGTGCTCTCAGGTTATTGACCAGAAACAAGATTTTGCTACATGGGCCTCTACGAATAGGTCATAAATAACAACATTTTACATATACCAGAAAATGATAAAGATATTCTAGCTCTTGCTTAGCATATAAAATGTAACTGAATCTAAATTAGTATGTCGTTAGTATGGTGTCACAAATACATTTCTTTCGCTCACTCAAACATATTCTTTAACTGAATAGAAATAAAATTCGAGATAACTGATATACATTTATTGAATATATTATTTCAAATTTTAATGATGAGATTAATTTAGGTAGTTGCGCACTTTGGTAATAAAACTGTAGAGGAGACAACTTTTTGTTATTACACAAGGAATCTTAAATCGTTTAAGGACTTTTCAGTGATTTTCAAGCCAAGCTGTGTTCACTTTTATAACTACAGTTTTGTCATTACTATGAATTCATGATAATGTCCGTCTTATGATATACAGAACCACTAAATATCAAGACTAAAAACACGAAATATAGGTTGTGATAATACATTGATCGAATACTGATAAGAGAATAGAATGGTATTTTCTAAAATATATATTTAAAATATGATGAAAAAAAAAATATCTGATAGAATCCTGAAACTGTACATCTCAAAGTAGTTGCAACTTTCTTCATACAAAATGGTATGATATCAGATCGACCGCCCTAAACTAATATCGACTTAGAGACAGCCGAACGATCTAAGGAACCATTTATCTTTCTGAGCTACATCTGACTAGAACTTTGAAGAATAAATCATTTTTATTCTAGACTAAATTTCAGCCTGATTTTATGAAACACATACCCACGTTCAATCACAATTTACAGTTACTGTAAAGAAATACTTCATCAAAGACAATGATGAACTGTAAAGGTCAATGATGTTCAGCAAGTTTAAATTTAAAAGTCTCAAGAAGATGTAATAACATAATTATATTTGTATCAACAAGAAAATATTCTACATATTGAAGAAAAAATGTGCGAACAGAATATCTTTACTAAAAGCAACCTTGTTTTAATAACAATATATTAAGCATAGAAAAAACACCAATGTATAAACTGGTTTTAGTTTTAAAGTATATATTTATTATAGGAAACAGATACCTAATCACACACTCTGCTAATTACCCGTTATATTTGAAATTAAAAACGATTAGTCAGTTCTAAAGATAATTTTACTGTTAACATCTGACTGGTTTTACAAATCAGCATAACAATTATGTATTATGAATAACCATGGGAAGCCTTGCAATTGTCGAAGTAACAAATATTTCGAAAAATACTAAGCACTTGGTTGTCTAATTGCTATTAACAGCACATTGCCTGTAATCATAATTATATTGAAGCATAAAGGCTGCAATACGTTTTTGACATTCGGCTCCTTCCCCTTAATGACATTCTCGAGCAATTAGCGTCTTAACATGCATAATTTACTTCACAACGTGCGTCCATAAATCCGCCCTAGGCATCATGACAATAATGGATATTGGATTGAATATTTATCTCTACAATGCTTGCTAACTGGATACTAAATATTGAACTCTTTCATTTTAGTTGTATACAACATGTAAAATCATAAACAGAAAATAACTTTAAAAACAAGTAATTCAAGAGGAAGGAAATATAGAACAGATACGGAAGTGTTTCCTACATTTCTGCTTCGTACTCAAGCAGTACAAATTAATGACATCAAATTGAAGTTATGTAGTACATTAGAGTGAACTGAGTGAGAACATTTAGTTCAGCAGTAATTTACATTTCATCTTTGATTTTGCTTGTAGTTTGGAGACAGTGACTTAATTTATTGAGGCATATGCCTCAGCAACAAAAAAGTTTATCGATTTAACGTTAACGATCAGAATAATATTCCTCTGCGTACCAAAGAGATGGTGTGTACCTTCCTTGTCATATTTGCCTTGTCAAGCTTAACAACCATATTGAAGGCACCATCGCTGGTTCCCTACATGCTCAGATATGAAATAAAATGGAAAAGGCCATGGCTGTCTCATGTTAGCGCATTGCAAATTACGCTTGATTACATTAATTGAATGTGTTCGTATGACAACTGAATATGCGATCTTCTAAATGCATCGTCATTTAATGTTACACAACACTTAGAAACTTGTCAAAATTTCGTCTTAAGATGTCTACTCGCAATGTGTTTTTTTTTTTTTTGTTTGTTTTTTTTTTTTTTTTTTTTTTTTTTTAAACTGGTCTATTATGTAAACTTAATCCTTTTCACCATTTTAAGAGAATATATGGGCGTTTCTATATGTGTACATCGGCATTTGACATTTTTTAAGGAGAATAACCAAAACACCTATATAAACGCTCATAAAGAAACGCTCATACATTCTCTTAAGCTTAAGGGTTTTGTTGAACCTTGTTGTACAGCATATAACATTTGAGCTTTTGTTCATCTGCTTTTATTAACTAATATTTAAAGGTTAGACCTGATTCGTATCTACTATTATATAGCATATAAAATGTTGCAATATTCAAGGTTAACATTCAACTTGCATATTGTTTTATTTATATTGTAAAATAAAGATATTAAATAATTTTTTTATGTTTTCCCATTTGTACTTTGTAAAATTCTCATTTAAAGTCAATAAAATGTAGAGCATTTTGTTTATAAAATCTGTTAATTATGGATATAACAGCTTATTTAATTGGTCAATTAGTGCCGCCCCTGCTAGATCACTTGTTAGGTCACAGGTCAATTTTATCTATAATTCTAAGGTCAATAATGTATTACTACGCATAAGTTATATATGGAGTGATTTTCGCGCCTTTCAGTACAGTTCTTGTCAGACACGATACAAGCTAGTCGTTTTGAAAATTGTTTATCTACAGGGTTTCACTGTGCCCGAATCGTTTTTGATTTAAATTTAGAATTTGGAACTGGATTTTTTTCTAATAAGTGATGGTGTAACGAAAATGTGCATGTAGAAAGGACAAGTTGGTACTTCCAGCTGTGATTAAAAACTTTTGAGTTATCAGGAGATGGGGGATAGAAAATCTGGCAGATCGAAGGAGATCATTGATTACAAGGCTCTTCACGAGGGAAGTAGATTACAGACCTCAGCGGAAGGTAGTAGTAAATTGACCATGGCAGAGACGACAAGACTAGTACTGCTCCCTTAGCTTCCGGAGGGGAGATAAGCACGGGCGCACCGGCGGAAGAAACTTCAGCGGTAGACGAGAAAAAGAACCTACAAACACGTTTAGCGGCTCTTGACGAGAAGCAGAAGCGTTTACAAGAACGCAATGAACTTGAAATTCTTAGGCAGCAGATAGAAGAGAGGGAGAATTATGTAAGTGAGTTGGAGAGATCGTTAACAGAGTCGGGGAAGACGAAGTCGACAGGTTCTACTCCTGCTAGAAATACAGACAAGGCTACAGGCAAAGTGCAACTGCAGAAAATGAGCAGTTGAGTGGTGGAGCAAGACCAAAGACAAAGAAGTCAGGCAAAGGCAAGTGCAAAGAAGTCAAAGCTACAGGTACAACATCCGAAGAAGGTATGCCCATTAACATTGACACTTTAAGAAAATTGACCAGTTTGAGAAAACTAGCCAAAAAAGAGTTGGCCAAATTAGGTATCTGTAGTTCAGAATCTTCATGTTCCGAGTTTACTAGTAGAAGTGACAGTTCGTCTGATTCGACGTCAATGTCCCCTGATGAAGTGACTCAGGTTCATGTGTTGATGCCAACAAGAGTAAGTCGTCACGCAAGCATTAGAAGAACAAAAAACACAAGATCAAGTCGGGTATAACATCTAAGTCTTCTGATTCTGTTAAGAACAAACGACGTTACCCACATTCTAATTTGAGATTTGATTTTGTGAGCAGAAATATTTCATTTGACAAATTGGACTTCAATTTATTCATCGCAGGAGAATTAGAAATTATGAGTTCCTCAAAAATTAATGAAAAAGAAAAGCAAGGTCGTTTGAATTTATTGAAAAAACTAATGTACTTAAATAGTTCATATGATTTTGTTGTAATTAAGTCGTTATATGCGGCTGTTTTGAGAGAAACCGAGTTAGGTCATAGTGTTTGGGGAGATGATTTTCAGTATGTAGAGTCAACCGTACTGTCTAGATACAGCCAAAGGGTTAAACATAGAAACCCGGAGCCATATTTGCTGAAACCAAAGCATAATTATAATCTTCCCCAGGAAAAGGTTAGTACTGGTGGTAGTGAAGAAAACCGAGTCTGGTTCTGTTCTAAATATCAGAGAAATAAATGCTCCTACTGGACATGTAGTTATATCCAAGGGAGGCAAATCCCGCCTGGCGAAGCATATCTGTGCTACCTGTTGGGAAACGGATAAAAAAGAGTAACCTTATCCGGAGTGTTCGAGTGTCTGTTCTCACTCAACAATGTGACGGTACAATAAAAAAATTTCCTCAATAGAAAGCAGTTATAGCACATCAGGTCAAAAAATTGGTTGATATTTTTTTACTGGAGTTTTGTAAGAAAATCTGGTTAGGTCAACGGATGCAGGTAGTTTTACAGGTTTTGACTGCATTTGTAGTCATAAGAGAAGTTGTCGAGTTTGTTCCACTCTCAAAAATGTATTGTTAGCAACCTCGTTAAAGAAAATTGAGATTGCCAAACAGGTCAAAGCATCCGGTAAATTTAATTTTGAAAAATGAAAAATTCCAGTTAATGAGCAGAATGCTTCATGGTTATTATGACTTACAGGTTTGTGAAGTATTAAAATATGGCTTTCCCACTGATACAGAATTAGAGGATAAAAGTGTTTTGTTTTCCAGATCCCACAAAATAAACAAATCATACAGGTGCCACCTCATTCCCAGATCACATGGTTAAATATTTACAGAAGGAAGCTTCTCATGAAGCCATTATAGGCCCCTTTGCGTCCTGTCCATTTGAAGAAGGTATGGTCATTTCACCCTCAATACCGTACCAAAGTCAAACCCTGGTGAACGTAGGATTATACTAGATCTAAGTTTTCCAAAAGACGGTACTGGTGTAAACGATTTTGTGCACAAAGATATATATCTTGGGGATACTGTAGATTTGGTTTTTCCTAGGATTGATGATTTTGTAGCTTTAATAAAAAGTAAAGGCCGGGGTCGTCACATGTACAAATTGGATTTGAGACGTGCCTATAGACTAATTAGTATTTGCCCTTCTTGTTATAATTTAGTTTGGATTCTCATGGAAAAGTCATATCTTTTTTGACACAGTTCTAGCTATGGGATTAAGATCTTCAGCGCACATTTGCCAAAGGGTCACTAACGCCTTAAAAAAGTTGCATTTATGATGTGGAAGGTAGGCTTAACCTGTCTTAATTACTTGGATGATTTTGCAGGTGTGGAAAACAGGAAAGTAGCTGCATTTGCCTTTAATCTATTACGTGAACTGTTTGTTAGGAGTGGAACTGAGGTGGCCGTAGATAAGGCTTGTACCCCTTCAGAAGTCATGATATTTTTAGGTGTTTTATTTAATTGTCGCCGTTCCTGGACGGCGATGTATACAATTAACAAGATGTGAACAGTTTTGCCCGTACATCACCTGCCTTTAGCCAATCAAAGCGAATAATTTCATATCACATGATAACAAAATGGACGTCAAAAAGGTATGCGTAAATGGACTCGCCCAACCGCCATGTTTGCCGGGTTACTTATTCGCACAACTGAAAAATACCATCATCAATGTACGAACTCAGTACCAGTCTTCAGGCTCTTGCAGGATAAACACAGGATAATCGCAATATTTTTTGCTTCATGTCATTTTAAACTAGAGAATGTAGTCTAAATAAGAGCATGTTTTGTTTCTTTTTTCCAAAACTTGCACTTAGCGAAAAAAATTAAATGCTTGCTTCCGGGCGATTCTAATCAGGATATATCCGTGTTTTATATATGCTTGTTTAGGGTCAGGGCAATGTCGTATTGTTTACCTGAAATTTATGACGTATAAAGATATTGGCATGTTTTTCATAAAGAAGCCAAATCATCCGTTTTCAAAAATAGTCAAGCTACAACAAAAATTACAATGTACATTTCATCTATTTTATGTATAGTATATATGCGTATATATTAAGTAAATTAGGTAAAATGATTGTGTCTAGTGCCTGTGATAATTTCTCTGTGAAATTTATCAAATATAACTTCGCTTTTCACTGCAAAGTATGTTATATAATTATCAAATTACTGAATGAAGAACATGAAATACATTCATCTATAGATAGGACAACATACATGGCCGAACAGCGATTCAGTTTAGCATTTTTGCAAATGCTAATACTTGTAGTCGTACTATGACTATGCAAGTCACAGAGGAGAAAGATAATGGCCACCTTAATTACAAACACCTTATTTTGAAATGTCACGGGAATCAGCTGTTTAGTTCTATGTCGTGTAAAAATGTTGACAAAACAAAGTATATGAAAACAAGTGTGTGCAAATGTTTAATATATGTGAGGTGTATTGGGGAAGAAGAATTATCAACAATGAACAGAACAGGTCATGGTTGCATTGTACTGAGTATAATATAAACATGGTGTTTCATGCGTGTGTTTTGTTATCAAATAATCTCGCTCATCAACTAAATCTATGTTAGCACTAGTGTCAATATCCGGTACGAATAACTCACATGGGAAAGGCATTTGTTTTCCTATCAAAGAAACTCGAAATGCGTGTAACTGCATTATGCGCCCGTATATCCTTTCTATACTAAGTCTAACTGAAGTTAACTGATCACTGAAGATACACATACATCATTCATTGCAAACTGAACTTTATTTTTAGCCTGTGCGAATCATATCATATAATTTATCTAAAACAAAAATGGTAATATTAAATATGTCGAGTATTTAAGTATTCTCACATTTTTTTTTTGCTTCTAGTATTGAATCATTACATCTGTTTTAACCAGGTCAAACAGGAGACGTTTGCTGTGTTTTATTATAAAATAATAAAAAAATGTATGTGTTGATCTAATAGTGTTGATTAATATCTCGTTCCCACGAGATACCAAGTCGTTCCCTCGAGTAAGTATCTCGTGGGAACGAGATAATAAAAGAGAAGAGCAACTTATAAAAAAAGTATTGCTTTGAAAAAAGTGTAGCACAATATCTTGCTATCTCGATTCCCACGACATAGCTAACTCGTTACCACAAGTTAGTAAGTCGTTCCTTCGACATAGCTAGCATGCACTGTTCTATTTTTATAACACGATTTGTTATATTGCGCTACTCTTTTATACATTTTTTTCAGATTTTCACTTTTCTTTTTTTATCTCGTTCCCATGAATTAGTAACTCGTTATTACGACATACTAAGTCGTTCCCTGGAGTAAGTATCTCGTGGAAACGAGATAAAAAAAGAGATGTGCATTCAAAGAAAAGTTGTTCAGTCACCTCTGTGCCACTGTACTTTAAAGTAAAAAACGCAATAGAATAGATCGCAACCTCTTACGTATACAGTATTGTACCGATATCCACTCGCTTTTTTTTTTGCTAAGGATACTTCAAATCTTAGAAAACTTAATATTAAGAAAATCTCATTTTGTGAGCTTTTACAGTTGCTAATTGATACACAACTTAAAAAATAAGACAAATATATCCACTGCTTGCGGGAAAATTCTGCCGTTAATTAACTTGTTTTGTAATGACAACGTATATGTATAAAAAATCACAGTAAGTGAAAACAATGTTTGAAAATAAGAAAATAATAATACATTTTTGTTATCTTTTTTTATTATTTTTCATGTTATTAAAACGTTGAAAAACCAATCGACTATTTCATAACCTCTTGTAAGAGTAATGCAGTAATATCATCCATATTAAAACATTATTTTTAATTCTAAGACTGCAGCTTGTTTTCTTTTCGCATTCTATGCCAGTGTTTTATTTTGGCTCTTCAGCTGGATAAATTGCAGTGTGGCACTTTTTGTCTTTCCCTACATAAAACTTTCTAACTAAAAACTGCTTGGAAATCTTATAACACCGTGCCAGAGTCAAATTCAAACACGTTTTGTAAACCAGTTAGTTTTCGTTTAAAAGTTTTCCGCAAATTTTTGTTTTCACCAAAGACAGACATCCTCGAATAAAGAAATGATAAAACTAAAAAATATAACTGCTTCTCTTGAACATCCGCGTATAAAGCATGAAAGACAGTGTGGAAGAAATGTTTTCCAGTTACTATAGCAAATTTTGATTCAATGAATTTACGATCTTACGACTTAAGTGCAAACATATATATTTATAGGTGACTTGCATAGGCACGATCAGTATATAAAATACACAGTCACACACATAGTTTCAAAGTAAATTTCAACCCACGATTATAATCCATTATTTCAGTTCACAAATAAAACTCTATTTTGGTTAGAATCATATCGATTTCCTGTTTTCGATAATTTTGTGTAAAAAAACAACAGATATTATTTATAAAACTGTTACAGTTTTTATCAACTTTTCACTGCATGTACACAAAATAGACGGGCAACCACACTGACCTTGACAAATGTCAAGATACTCCTATATACTCCTTGTGTAGTGCCTCAGTGTCAATGAAATTGTACATTACATCATAGCGCTTTAAATACCACGCCATGTCATGTTTTAATAATTCAGCTCTTTCTAAGTAACTATTTACATAACTTCAATGCATCATTCTTTATTAAAAATGCATTTTTTTTTGCTACAATTTTCATTATAACCGCTGGAATAATATCATTACGAACTCATCATATACAGAAAACAAGTGTTTTTTGATATTTACCTGCTGTTATAATTCATGAACATCTGAAATAGAGATCTGAATCTTGGAAGAGCGATCATTTCTATAAGATTAGATGATTTTCTTAGCAAGATTTATCTTTCTGATGAAGAACATAAGACGTAAAACGCATTTTGTAAAATCATCTTATCATTGAAATAACGTTTAAATGTGAGAATTTCTGAAACTGACACAAGTTATTTGTTTCTAAATTAATGTATAAGTAATGTTTTGACAACTTGTCAGTCATTTTTGTGAAAACGTCTGATATGTTCCAAAAAACAGGAATATCTAACGAACTTTACAGAGAAACGTGTATAAAGGAATAAAGGTAGCTCTACCGTACTTTAAAAGAACTAGCCGAAGAGAAATACATCTGTTGTACTGAGGCCTTTTAGCGCGCAAAAAAACATACACATGAGAGTCAAACTTCTCAAATTTGTGTGTTTGTTTGCTTGTTTGTTTTTAGGCCTGGGGCAGTTGGCTAAATCACTGCTCCTGAAAAAAAATTAAATACACGTTTCTAAGAGCTGAAAAGATGGTTTTATGACTATGCAGTAGCTTAAAGCAGTGAGAGACTTAAGTGAAAAAATAAGTGAAAACCTGTGTTTTATTTCTTTTTAAAATGTAATTGCATCTGATCACCCATATATAATGTAAGGTGTTATGCATTTGTTCGGTTCTTGACGAGAATTTTCACAAATAATAGGAAAGACCCATGTAAACATGCACTTTTCAATCCAATTTGCAACAGAGAGATCAGATTTTGACTTTCATTGGGTTCGTTTAAACTTAAGGCAGTGAATAAATAATAATAATAAAAAAAACACACTAACTCTTATAACAGACATGCAAGTCAGTTCTTACGTCTGTAAAAATTGACAAAGTGTCCTAAAAATGGGAATTGCATTTTAAGAGCCAGACCTTTCTTCATAATGAAAGATGTAAGTTTACATCAGTACATTACTTGCATGTTAAAGTTTTGTTTTAATGTTCAGGAATCATGTATTGAATGAGAATAAATAACCTTGTATCTTTTGTTCCTTATTCATCGCTATATTTTTTCTTAAACTTTTACTTGTTAAATTCATATTTCTCTTTTATTTTCCTTTTAGTTCCCGATTGCTCATAATACTTTAGGTAGTAAAAAATCAACAAATGTTAAAAACTACCTTGAAGGAGCAGAATTCTATAAGACTGTGTCTTCCATTCCAATCCTTTTCTTGGAATATATATTATTGATGTGTGTGTGTTTATTATATACTTATAAATGAAATTTTGGGAAATATTGATGAAATAAAATGCGTATTTTCATTTTCCGTAATTTCACTGGTGTCTTGCCGGGCTACTTTCTTCTAAATTCAGCCAAAACACAAAATTATAGGGGGAATTCTTTCGAATCGTAAGGTCAAAAAAGAGCGAAAATATATAACTCGAATAACCTCTATATCCTTATATATGCTTATATGTTATAAGTCTGGAAATAACATTAATATGTTTAAACTTATTGAAAGGTAGCTAAGATTCATTTCTATTTTAGATCTGATTTAATTTTTTATTAATGACCGTACCAATCATAAATTATTTTCCCGTATCCAGCTTTACTTGATAGATTTTCAATGCATATGGCATGTTAAGGTTAAGTTACAATTTTGGTAATATTTATATTCTAAGGATACTCAGAAGTACGCAGTCATATTGACACACTTTCTATCCTAAACCAATAATAGCGTCTTTTTCTGGGACAAAGTGCTTTAAAGGGCAAAGCAAAATAATTACACGGTAGTTGTAGACATTATTAAGAAAATATCACGTCCTCTATTCTTCCCGCTTCCATCAGCATTCGATATCAGATAAGAAACGTTTCTGACAAAAAAATAAATGAGAAGTCCTCAGAACATTGCTGTTAAGGATTTTCCCTTGAAATGTTAGTCTGACTTGAAGTTTTATAGTGCAAGCTTTCATTTTTGATATACGTGTAATTACTTCTTGCTAGGAAAAGTGCAAAGGAATACCATACCATCCTTATATTCTTGCCACAACGATGAATAGAGAGTATCAAGGCATATATCATTTTGTCGT
Organism: Cyclina sinensis; assembly: GCA_012932295.1. Lineage (NCBI taxonomy): Eukaryota > Metazoa > Mollusca > Bivalvia > Venerida > Veneridae > Cyclina > Cyclina sinensis. Next base: position 18,341,940 of record JAAONU010000009.1, read on the forward strand.
TAGTATTTAAACTTGCATACTTTTCATTCCATCTGTTAGTTGAAATTAATTCAAACATCAATTCATTCAAATAACCCTTCAAACATTGCCACCCTCAGTTGTCATTCCTTCCTGATTTCACAGAAAAGGCATTATTATACCAAACCCTGACAATATTTCAATTCCATCTGCTGCATGTTCAAAAACGTGCATTCTGAATCAAGCTAAATGTTTTGTATCCGTGCTACGATGACACTAATGTACACATTATACTTGTTACTAAGTTTCGCATTGTTTTAAACTTTGCGTAGGTATTTAAAACAAGGTTATTTAAGATAAATATAAATAGTAACTGTTTTTATACGGCAACAGAAAAAAAATGTAATTTATAATACCAGAGATTGTGTTTGTTTCACACCTTTATGAAACGTGTAGAGCCTATTTCAAAATTAAACGAACTCTTTTTAAAGACTATTTTCCCATAATCTTTCAAACTCTGCTGCCCAAGTGCTGATAACGAAAAATTCTTTCAAGATCTACATATATATAAATTATGTATGAAACACCAGTTAAGTAGGTTGTGATAACATTATGACGTTGAAACAATTTCCTTTACGTTGAAGGTTTCTTTAAATATAGCATCTGCTAAAATGCTATATATAATTGATTTGAAAAGAAAACATTTACCAGCAAAAGGTGATGCCATACGTAAATAATAGAGAGAGCGCATCACATTCTCCAATATTTCAGAAGAAATGAGTTTGATTTATGCGAAGGGTTAATTATTTCAATAGTTCATGGTTTAGAAGAAGAAAATGCTTAGAATTATTGAGGAATAAATAAAACAACTGAAACGTGCATTTAAGTCTACCTTTGCCATTATTGTTCTGAATTTATAAAATGGCATGTTCTTAAGATATTACTATATAAGTAACTAACAGAAGGATTAGTTATTATTACAGTTAGGTCACAAACACTAAAACGAATCAATAGAATAATAACATAGTTAAGTATTTGAATGAATATATTGTATGATTGTTATAAACGCACTAGACACGAACAAATATAGGGTGCGTTTTATCAAAAATCGTATCTTACGAGGAATTTACGAGACTCATTTCTCGTAACTGTAAAGTTACGAGAAAAATTACGATTTTCGCAAACTGTTTTATCAAGGGTCTCGTAAGTCCGCGGCTCGTAACTTTCTCGTAAGTGGTTAATAATCGTGACGCAGTCTATGTGTTTACGTCATTGCTAGTCTCGCGCTATGTAGCGCGCAACTGTCTTTTACTTCGTCAGCAGAAATGTCAAAGTGACGACCGAATTGGAGATCTGCAGAGACAGAAAAACTTGTGCCGGCATCGATAGGCCTGCTGAATGGATCGGAAAAACAGAACGATGAGTTTTGGAGGAGAGTGGCCGAGATGTAATTTCCTTTTTGTTTATGTAAACATAGGTATAATTTAAAAAAAAATACGCATATATAGCCAAACCCAATGATACCGGTGGCTCCACCATACCGGTTTATATATAAAACACGCGATTGTTTTTGTCGTAGCGCCACCTGTCGATTGTTTACATTAACACGTGTTTGCAACGTCTGCTTCTCGATCGTGAACAGAATTTTTTGCTGTAATGGAGAAGTTACTGGTGAGTTTTTATGCATTTACCTTTCATTTTTCTTGTTTTTGCATAGTCTGACCACGTTAACATCTTTTTGCTATTCCTGTTATCCATAAAACTTTAGTTTGTTTACAAAATCAAGTTTGACAGCTAATGACGTCACGCTGATTTCAAAGCAAAATCACGTGACACCATGACAACTGAAAATGGCGGGAAAAATGAGAATTATGGCACACCAGAATTGTCTTAATTTTATTTTATTTTTATAATTTTTTTTTTTTCGTTCAGGGTCCTCCTGCAAAAAAAAAGAAAACTCCTTTATGATAGAGAGAATTTGAGAAGAGCATTTGAGGCTACAATAAATGGTGTTTCTGTCTATAGAGCAGCCAGGCAGTACTCGGTGCCAGAGTCTACACTCAGGGATAGACATTTAGGACTGGTATCCCTTCATGTACATATAGGCTTTGATACCATTTTTTCCAGTGATGAGGAACAGAAACTTGTCAATCACATCTCATATATGGCCAGTATAGGCTATGGTTACAATAAGTCTGCCATCCAGCATATGGCCTAGGATTATGCAAAGTCTCTTGGAAAACAAGTTAAGGCAAAAGATTCCTTGTTTGATAACTGGTTTTACAGTTTCCTTAAACGATTTCCTGCTCTTAGAGTGAAAAAAAACACAGAAGTTATCAATTTCACGTGCTAAATCTGCTTCAAGAGAATCTCTTCATAACTACTACAATGAACTTGAATCAATACTGACTGAAAATGATTTGCATGACAAACCACATTGTATCTTAAACATTGATGAGACAGGTGTGAATACTGAACACTCTCCTCCTAAAATTGTGTGTGACAAAGATACTGTCACGCAAAACATCACCTCAGCAAGATCACAAACAGTAACCATAATTGTACCTGGAAATGCAGTTGGTAATTCAATACCACCTTACTATGTTTTCCCTGGTCAACGTTGGAATCCCGATTTCTTGATCAATGCACATCCAGGTGCTGCAGGTGAAATGTCAATAACTGGCTGGTCCAATACAGGTGTCTTTGAAAATTATCTTCAGAATCACTTTGCAACTTATGTACTTGGAGATCCTAGCATGAAAACTTTCACCCTTTTTTATGGTCATATACTTCTCTCACTTTGACTGACTGGGCAAAGAGAAACAATGTCATTTTGTTTGTTCTTCCACCTCATTCAAGTCACCTGACACAACCTCTAGATGTTGGAGTCTTTGGACCGTTCAAATCTATGCCCATACAGAATGCCAAAGCTTCATGAGGAGAAATCCTGGAATGAACATTTCTAAATATGACATTGCCTGTCTTACAAGTAAGCCATACATGAATGCATTTTCTACAGAAAACCTTGTATCTGCATTGCGTAGAACTGGCATCTATCCTTTTGACAGGACAGCTATTACTGACTCCCAGATTGCTCCATCACTGATATATAAGAAATCTAACTCTACACACCAAGATAAAAACTGCGAAGATGTCCTATCTCCTCCTGCCACTGAACCTTATCAACAATCTAATAGCTTTTTTCAAGCAAGGAAGGTTACTACTGTCAAAGCAAAACCTAAAGAGAGATTTGTTCCACCTTTTTTGTCTGGTAATCTTCATAAAGAGTCTGTTCAAGAGATTCTTCATGCTCAGTCTTAAAAAAAACAGCCAAAAAGATACCTTTGTAATGGTAGGTATGGCGTTCGATCGCCTTGTATTGCATTGTATCTCATGGGAAATGTCGTTTGCCAGGGACTCTATGAAATGTCGACGTAGCCGATAATTCTCTTCAATCTCTCTGTCAGTCAAGTTAGCGAGAGTAACGCGTTCGTGGAAAGTACGAGGCTGTCTTCGACGAATTTGAAATACAGGTAGCAGTGTCGCCATTTTTATGAGATCGCAAAGATACGATACCTAAAACCCACTCATAAAGTTACGAGAAATTTGCGGGAAACTTACGATATTGTAATTACGAGGATTTTGATAGAGCGGTGGAAAAAGATACGAGGACGTTACGAGAAAGTTACGAGAAAAGATACGAGAAACATTCTCGTAAGAGCGTTGATAAAACGGGCCCATAATCTATATTTTTGATCCTACTATAATACCATCAAACAATCGTTTGTAGAAAAAAATGTTCTGAGAAATCTGCTGTTGTTAAAACACCCTTGAAATAAAGAGTTTCGTCTTTGAAGAATGATTACGCTTTCTTTCAACCAGAGTTTATGTATCTACGATGATAATAACCCAAAAACAGACATAGACATTTTCTCTTTGATGTAATGATTTCAGATAATTATGTAAGAAGTTCTGTAATTGACCAAGTGAAACGTAACCTAGAGGTAATGTTTTAGAAAACTATTCACTTATCTTTTGTGATTTTCTTATTATATATCAACAAACACAACAACAAACAAACTAACAATCTATTGATCCTCTCAAATAATATTTCCCCCCTGTTTGTGTTTTTTTCAAAATATATTATTCAGGGGAAAATGGAGCGTGCTGAATACATGCTTTAAAGTTGTAACAGCTTATTTTTAAGTTTATGTTTATACAATAATTCATTATTTTTAAGTTTATATGTTGAGTTGTTAGTTTACTTTAAAGAGTATGTATTCACAAGATGTTAGATAATCTATTTTATTCTAATGTAACGGTCTTCGTAAATTTTACAAAATGCTTGTTCCGATCCAGAGAAAACGTCCCATAATTTTCCCGAAATTGTTAAATAAATGTTATATTACAGAAGAAATTTATATGTCTCACTGAAAATGGGACATTAAAAAACTAACCGAAACAAGCTCAGAGGTTGATATAAACAAAAAAACAAGAACTGTCACTGTAAGATGACAATGCCCCCGAAATGATACTTTGGTCTTTGAGCCAGGAACCGGTCATTCTGGGTCAAGGTCAAATAAATATAGGTGAATGAAAAGGTCTTGTGCATTTTTTGTCCAAGTATGAGGTATATCCACTTACTATTAAAGAAGTTATGGCCAATGTTAAAGTTTTTGGACGGACTGACGAACGGACAGTTAAAAAACTATAGCACTCCCTTCGAGGGGCATAATAAATAATATGTTAACCGGTGCTTAAGGTTTTATTTAAAGCTCATTCAATTAACTCTCTTCGAAAGTTACAGTGATATACTAGTATTCGAAAGAAATATCATTGATAAGTTTCTTTGACTGACAATGCATTGGAACTAACTGACACCACTCTATCCCAGAACCTCCTGAATCAAGGCGAATGTTTGAGCATATGGAAAGTCTTCCCCATAACAGTTTACACAGAGGAGTCAATGCTGGTAAAATGCATTTTTATAATGGCATAGCTTTAGTAAAGATTGGAAACAATACCTCTTACGATTTGTGACATGAAATGCAGCTGTTTATTTTTTGATTATCTACCATCCTCACAACCTTCAATTTTATGTGTAACTGACATATTCCCTGCATTGTCAAATTAAACGATAGTGAAATTTATCAATTTGAATCAAATGCTTAGCTTAGCTTACCTCTTAATTACTATTATAACGATGATGCACAGACGGGAAAGATTACATCATGAAACATGAAATCGGCAAAGATTTATCTAGACCAGGCGCAGAGTGATTCTGCTGAAGCATTGGATTGAGTGCATTTTAAAGCGACTGACTCACAGATGGGCCGACGATGAAAAAAAAAGAAAATGTTCTTACATGTTGAAATTTTTGCTGCATTTGTGAAGAACATATTAAAAGTAAGTTACTGATTCATTTTTTTTATACAGAAAAACATCAAAATATAAAGTTTTACCTACTTTTATCGGTAAAAAATTTACTCCGTTAGTCACGGGGTAGATACTTTAAATAGTTATAACATTAATTTTTGACGCATCCTTACAAGTAGGCGCTGTGGCTCAGTGGTCTAGATCGTCGCTCTATATTTTACTGACCGAAAGGTCGTGGGTTCGAATCCTGGTTAAGTCAAAACTTTTTTTTCAGTTTTCATGGTGTATAGATGCATAATATTATGTTTTTTCCATAGTATATTAAATTCTCTAAATTTTTAAAGAAAAAAAAATTTCGGCAAAAATCCGTGAGTCAGTCGCTTTAAAGATGAATTTCACACATCTTCTGTTATTTCTAGATGACTAAAGCTGTTAAAGTGAGATTACAAAAAAAAAAAAAAAAAAAAAAAACAGCGAAAAACGCATATCAGGAAAAAACACTGTCAGAAAACACAGCCTCCCTACAAATCCGAAAAGTAGAGAGGAAAAGATAGCATAGATTTTTATTACCCTTCCAGATTTTTTTCTCTTTTTTGATTGGCTATTGATCCGTCAAAAGAAATTGATATTACCGAGCCAGACAGGTAATATACACATTAAATTTCCCCTTTCGGTACCCCATGTTGTAAACAACATGCTTTCTGACGATGCGCGTACGGTTCGATGTTGTAAAGTGTAAATTCCGATATACAAGCACTTTTTAATTGTCAAATAGAATATATTTACCAGAATAGAGTAATGATAAATATTCTAATCAGTATTTGAAACAAATATGACCTCGCCAAACCTTGATATTAATCACAAAAAGTGTCTTCAACAGACTACTCCTTTTCCCTTGTTTACATTCGTTAGGTACGAAAGCAAAATACTTCATGTAGATCTAGAGACGAACTATTGAGATAAAATTTTTAAAAAGTTTAAGAAAATAATCTGTACTAAATGCGCGAAAATATTAACCCAAATTTATGGTTTTCATTAAAGATATATATTTAATATTCAAACAAACATATCACCACTTGGAAAATACCGCTTTTCGCCAGCACAAATTATGTTGTGACGTCATTTTGCCGTGAAGGGGTACCTAAAGGGAATGTTATGTCGACGTTTTATTTGAAACAGCACTGATTTATTTTAAAATCGTCTTACTCGGCAGGGGAAGGGTAATAAAATTATTATTTGGGTTTATGAGTGATATATGTGGATATATTACCTGCCAAGATAAAATATCACCCTCGCCTTACGGCTCGGGTGATATAAAATCTTGGCAGGTAATATATCCACATATACATGTATCACTCAAAAACCCAAATAACATATAATATACTGATCAATTAAGACAGACACCACAAACAATAAACTAAAAATGAAAGCCAGCGGGGTTACCACCCTAGATGTTTACGGAGCCCCTTATTTTAAGTGACTGTGTATAATGTCTCTTCAGGGGCTCCGTAGATGTCAGTGACAAAACACTTTCCACTTGGGGTTTAAACCATGTTCCAGGAAGCACCAGACTCAAACTTGCCTCAACAAGTTCTCATAAGAACAAACAAGTACAGGTTTTCTTGGGTAATTAACGGCTACAGATACTTAAATGATTTTATTTTAAATGGTATTTGGACAGAAGACAGCCTTTAATGTGATTTTGTTTTGAAGTGTGTGGTAGGAATATCACTGCATGAAATTCGACATCAAATTGAAGTTTTAAGTGACGTCATGGCCTACGTATTACTCACATCATAGCCTACGTAATATTGACATAGCTTGCGTAATCAAGGCACAACAACTAAGTATTTACGTGCTGAATCACTGATCTCAAAGTAAAGGGACAGTGAAAACAGTATACAAACATACCAAAATAATCAATTCTTGTACAAGATAATACACACAACTTACACAGTTTAAATACATTGTATATGAGAATCACGGCCAAGAACCAGTCACATGATGAGTTACGTAATTTATATTGTGACACTGCAGAAACAGAAAAATATATCGGATATTTAACTTTTAAGATTTATTCATATGTATGCGAGGCGACACCTGTACAACATACGAGGATGCATAACAATACAGGAAGAAATATGATCCTGAGATGGAGCTTTAATTTAGAATAATTTTGATAACCATTTGTCATAGTTACTATATTAACAAAAAAGATAATTGTGAAAAACACTGACGTAACAAACACTCATTTTACAGTTTATATTTTCAAGAACATGCAATAGTTTTTATCTGTACTCTGACATTCCTTTCTTACGCACGTCAGGAAGTAATTAACAAGTTTTCACTTCTCTAGGCCCTTAAACATAATAACCTGCTGAAAGAGTTAATTGTCAGTTTAATGGATGAATAATCACTTCCTGTCAAATGGAACTGATAATCCTCTGGTTTCTGGTAACGACCAATTTCGATAACACACATTCAAAATCTGTAAATTAGCGAAGTTCAAGTGGTAAGAAATGTATTTTCGTGAAGAGGATGAAAATGAATTATTTCTTGGAGAAGGTGATTTGCAGTTGTACTCGATTGTATGATCTGTGTTCAGGCGTAAAGGATATAGAGAGCCATTTATATTGAACAGAGTGCTTAACAGTTTATTTGCCGTTTTGGTGCCTGTTTATTAAGAATAAAGCCGTGTATATGACAAAAAAGTCTAAGAATTTCGAGTTACTTGTTTTGTTTAATGAACTTTTTAAATGGTTTATAGGAGTAAACACCCAGTAAAAGCAATAAAATTTTAAATATTCGTTAAGTGCTTATAAAGATAAATTCGTTTATTTGATCTTAAATGATGTTTTGTTTGGTTCGAAAATAAAATTGTTGACACAATGTTCAGATATTCAGTTTCTTTGAACTTTTTAAATCATGTGATTTCTTCATAATGCTTCTGCCTTGAATAACGTCAAAGACATTCGTTGCACATTCAGGTGAACGTTTGAAGGAAGTATAATGTGTTTCAGTAAAAACCAAATCTGAAGCAACCATGCCTTTTCGACTGAAATAAAAAGAATCAGAACACTTTTTACTTCATACTTTGAGAAACAGAGAATACAAGAAGTGTCGTTTGATAGAATTAGTCAGACAACAAACGAAATATTTGGAGAGTTCACCGAAATCGAGCGATAACTCCCTTAATGTGATTTATTTACGTGTTCCTCGGAACAAATTGTTCTGCCCTTTCCAGTGAATGGAGCCGCTAGTGTGAGATAAACCTTTTTTTATAACGGACCGTTGATTAAAAACAAGGTTTCAGCTTTGATAGCGGTACATTCTTTGCCAATTCACAAGCACTTTTTTCGCTAAGTAGCTAAAAATCCAAACAACGGTGCGTTTGTCGCTTCATTACTTAATGCTGGCTAGTGATTCATATGCTCATCCTCTGAACAGATCACATAATAAGGTTAAATTGGAGATTATACCCTAGTATTTCGATGACTTATCCTCTTGACAATGTCATTATTTGAATAGTTTTACCAGTTTAAAGGATTAAAGAGCGAAACAACGTTTTTAAACTCTGTATTACAATGCCAGATTTAAGAGTTTCAGTTTCTGTACTATAATAATAAAAGAAACTTGATTTTGTACTATGAATTTTAAAGCTCTTAATATATGTTATTTCAAAGTTAATGGAAATCAATCAATTTGTATTGTGTTACTTTATTCTTTACATTAGTTGTATGTGCTTTTGCTAGACGTAAACAAAATATTTTACCGCTGTACATGTCATTTCCTTATGTGATGCCGCTACTGTTGAGATGATTTGTTTTAATTGCAACTAAGTCCGATAACTATTATGATTTTGTTACTTTAAGTTTACAGCCCATTCTTTGTAATACAGTATCAGTCAAAACAAGTCCGTTTCTGTTTTCTATTTTCTATTTCAGTCTTCGGAAAACCAAAGAACAATAATCCACAATATAACAACAATATAAACAATAAACTGTTGGTAAACCAAACAGAGTTATCTTTCAGAAACTTTTAAGTATGGAAAACCAGTTCCGTTCAGTTGGATATCCAATCTCTTTTTTTTTTCTTTTTAAAAGTTACCTTTTTATAACAAATCCTTTACAAGCTATATATTTTTAACCAATTAAAGTCTGGATAAATTCACATGATAACAAAATTAACCAATCAAATATCTTTTGCAAAAGAAAAAATCATGACAGAAGTAATAGTTATATTTTTTTCAAAACAGTCCAAAGGTGACAAATATTATAAAATAACATTAATTGTTGTTTCCTGCCGTAAGGTAAATAAATGTGATATCTGACAGCTTAAACTGATTAAAAGAAGATTATACGTATATGGCTTTTAGCACATTTCTTTGTTCCTAAAATTTTATTATATAGAAAAAACATCTGTTACCTAGTGATCAAAATACAGATTATACAAACAAGATTTACACATGAAATTAAAGTTTTCTTTTAAATTACTGCAATTCTACCATATTTGAAAAATAACCAATATTTCCCTTAAAATAAAAAATTCAAAATTTCACCGCATAACACTTACTTTCATCAGACCGTAAATATTTTCGACGACCTCAGTGTACAATTTGCTATCAGGTCTTCTGAACAAAAAAAAAACAAAACAACAAAACTTTACAATGGTACATCAAAGTCTTTGAAGATGTCTATGCCTTATTTCAGCCAGATTTTATCTCTTTATTTATCTTTTTATTGATGATGAAAATATATACAAACAGATATATTACTTTAACATCATTATCTTATCTAAAACGATGCAAGGAAATTCGTTACTGACACAGGTAAAATGTAAACTGATTAGATTTAAGATTACATTTTTTCAGAATTCTATAATCAAAATCTTATACAACAGAGTCAAATATTAAAATATCGAATGTATCAACTGAAATTTACCTGTGTATAAACAATGATATATTTGTAATGATCTTTGTGATAATTTTTTTTCAAGCCGTGCATAAATCCATGTAGAAGTTGCAGTCTTTGTTATCGTTCAGGACCGAAATTCCACGAATCAAATATTCTCGAATCAAAGATTATTTATTGTTTCAGCAAATATTATTCAAGAGGCAGTGATGATGTTTTCGTACTTTTGAAGTGTTTTTACTCATTTTAACTTTAATTTACTTATCTGCAAAATAACTGTGATCGTGTTTTTCTTTTCTCTTTTTTCTGAATTTCCTTTCTAAATAGATGCTCCTTAACATTTACTTAGTATGAACGTTTTTTTTTATTTTACATTCCATTGCAGATATCAAATAGACAGACTGTAAATACATACCTTCAAAATGAATTACAATTAATTGGAGGCACCGTGGTCCAGGGGTAGAGCGCAGGGCTCCGGATCCGAAGGTCGCGGGTTCGAATCCCGTCAGAGGCGAGATTCTCTCACGATCTTCACATTCCTCCATGCTGCGCGAATACTGGTATGGAACCCAGGAAGCAGTCATCGAGCGTGATGAATCTAAGTTGTAAGAACTTGTATCGCAATCGATGTAAAATAAATGAGTCTAAACTGAACTAATTACAATTAATTTGCGTAACGCGAACTTACATGTAAATAAAACGGTTTCACAAGAATATAAGTACGTGTCTGTTGTTCTGTTTTCTGTCTTTTGTTTCTTAACTTATGTAACAAATACTTAAAACAAGTGTTGACATTAATGTTGTACTTTATATGACACACCGTCTGGGTCATAGTATATTTTTTTCATGCGCCGGAAACATTTAAGATCCAAAATTATAAACTTTTAAGACAGATAAAAGACAGTTACTTTGTTCTTTCCGATTCTATCAAGGATTGTTTTAATGAAATGTCAGTCTGACAACGAGTACTTTTAAAAGTAATGGCAAGGCTTTTTACCGACAGAAATTATGTCTGGTAACGGATAGCAGTACATATATCATACGTGCACTATTTCTTACATAAGAATATGAATTTGTTTTCAGTAACTTGTCTGTCATTTTACCACAATTCAATTTTTGATGTTTTTTTTTCTTCAGAATTTGTTTTTTTCTAAATGTTATTTCGAGGTTGTGCTTATCCTATCAAATTTCACCTTGGGTATTAAACACAGCAAATACATACGTAAATGCAGACAAACTCCTAATTATACTAGCTTTTTCAGTGACAGAAAAGTTACTGCAAACCTCTACAACAATACAATCACATCATTCGTGCAATAAATGAGTTTGATTATTAGATTTTACAAAACTTCGTAATTACAAAATTGATATTTTCCCATACAATCTCAAATATTAAGGCATCTGAATGCACTATATAATTAGCTACATTGTCTGGGTTTTTCAACACGGTTGTTTACCGTATCTCCCCGCAGTTGTATGAGAGTGAAATGGAATGTGCGAAAGGTGGATTGTATTCAATTCACGTAATTATGCTTTTCACGTTAAGTTTCCATTTATTTTTTTTCTGGTTTATGCAAAACATTTCAAGCAGATTTTTTCCTGTGTAGGGAAAATATTTAAATTACAAGAAGAGATTGATAAAAACGTGTATGTAGGTAATTAATACACCTCAAATCACTTTGTTACTTTCTCTGGTTATATATCGATAATAATTTATATTCAACTATGACTGAGAAAATGAGAAACACTATTTGTAAATAACCTAGAGCCATTTAGGTCATCAAATATGAAAACTGGACAAACAAGTTTTAATTACTGAATATAATAATCATTATATTGTACTTCAAATCTTTAATATCTTAAGTGTTTAAATTGACAGAAATATTGTGTTCACTGATATTGTTCCTGAATTTTCTTATCACGATAATTACTGAACAGCTTATCTCAAAGCTATATTTTATAATACAATTATATTTTATTCGTCATTTCACAAATAAATAGCTCATTTAAATCAATAATTATCCTCTTGAACTATTTGTAAGTAAATTCAGAAATGTTACTTGCTAAACCTTAAAAAAGAAGACGAGTGTAGTAAGTAAACTCATATCGATTGCGTGTTTTACTATGTGAGTTAGTTATACACATTATTTATCGATTTTAGCTCATAGACACACTTCGAACGTTCCTAACAAAATCATGAGTGTAAAGTTTCTTGCTCAGGAAACACGGCTTGCCTGCGGGGTTGATCCGTTGCGCTAGCAGTCCTTTGAATACAGTCCATGCGTTATCGCACGCCGCCACCTATATTGTGATAATACTCCGATCTAACTAAGGTTGAAATTTATTAATAATAAGCATAGCAATTACTGCGCAGTTAACGACATATGTTCGCGTCATTTGGAAGATGAAACAAAACAACTCGAACCTGAAACCATAGGAAATTTTCACGTTACTAGAAAACAAAGAGATAGTGTAATTAGCAATTACTCTTGCATTAAATTTGATAGGCTGAAACAGAACATCTTATAACTACACTCAAGAAATGAGATAGACATTTCAGTTCATGATCTTTGATAGTAAATATTGTGAAACATTAGAAACGCAACATACAAAATACCAGATAAAGAGCATTACCAGTTACATTTGAGTGCCATTATATTAAGAAGTTTGAAAAAATCTAAGTTGCTTATAAATGAACTATCTTTCATGAACCTTATTCGAATTTTGTTTTAGACAGTATAATTATATTAAATGAGATTCAACACTGCCTTAGATTATTGTAGACTTTAAATATAACTGTAAAATAAGTTTCTTTTTTCTATTAATTTCAGAATCCTTATTTAGATTGTGTGACAGTTAAAAAAGAACAGTACATTTATATCTATTCGAGAACATTTCTTGTCGTTGAATCATTTATAACAGTTTTGACAAAGATATAAAGCGAAAAAGGGATCAAAATTTATTAATATCTCACGCGTAAACGTTCGGATAAGAATACTCTTTGAAAAGTATATCCGAAATAATTTAAACAGGACACATTAATGGAGCAAACTTATAGCACATTTATTTGGAGAAAGCTTTTGCAAGTTAATTGAAATGCCATGATAAGATACGATGACAATGTTTTAACTTGAATCTACGTCTTGTAATCTTGGCGAATTCTGCGCGTGTGAGCAGATGAAGGTCTTAATATCGATTTTCAATTTAGCATGTTGCTGGTCGACATTTGCCTTCTCACAAATTGTGATAGGGTTCCAGATAACATTGTCTTTTTTTAAAAATGTATCAGAAACATTTGTATTGATTACGTACAAAGTTATAGGACTAACGTGGACTTGTATTTATTTATCTATTTTTATTCATCTATTTTTGTATATTTAATCCTCGTATAAGTCAGATACATTTATTTGTAATTTCTTCTGAAGTGTCATCTTACAGACGTTAAAAAAGTGGTTTGCTATAGCCAAAAAAAAACAGTTTTTCCTCGGCTCCACCTCGGGACAAAAAATTGTCGTCCTGTCTTTGCGAACCGCCTTCCACTTAACGTCTGTAAACTCATACTTTATCTATAACTAGCATTGTTTTATTTCTAATTCCTATACAATCTTTTAAGCGCCTATATCTTTCAGAAGTACATAAATTTGGTAGCTGGCGTGTTTATTGATTTTAGAAGTCCCGATAACTTGTACATTGTCAGATAAATCGTGTCTTCTTTAAAAATTGATCAGATTTCAAAATAAATAATACGTTTGGTTTATTTCCGAGATTTCTGACGAGAAATATCGAGAGTTAACTTATGCAAGGCAGCGTTTGATGACAACAGTTATATGAATCGTCGTTTTGCATTTATTTCGGATATATTCATTCAGTGTATAAGCAGCAAGAACGTTTAACGGAACGTTTCGGTTCGGAAATGCTCACCGATTTGAAATGAAAACAAATTTAGTATTTTTACATTTACCCAAAGCTACATTTATATCGTGCATCTTAAGCACCATATTAAGTGTAAGGCATTTAGTTATTATTAGTGATCTTCTACATTTTCGCTAAACTACGAGACCTGTTTCAACTTTGAGAATATAACAATTGTTTATAAATAATGGGACTTTAACGAGATAGTTTAAAAGACAGGGTATATAAACATGCGCTGCATCTCTCTCTCGACTTACTAAGGTGACCGGGTTTTACCGGAGACATTGCTAAATACTTGAAGATACTTGAAATACTGCCATGGTTTGTCCTTAAGCATAAAATAAGCTGTTCATTCGTGTACTCTTCATTATCATTCAGTTGACATTTTTTTTCTTCTCGTATCAAAAGATAATTTATCGACTTTAATAAACTGAATACGAATCTAAAGCTTTACTCCCAGGTTACAGATTAATTGCTGTAATACAGACATAAAGATAAATGTTCAATAATTAAATCACGCAAGCTGAAAAAAGGATAAATTTCACTAGTCAACAGGCATGTCATTTTGTCTGTATGAAGAATTCAAATTGCTGAATTGGGATATATAAGTCATAATGAGCTGTGTTATATTATGTTTAATAAATACTTTTGAAAACAGAAATTCTTTTAAAGACGAAATTAATCATTTAAATGCTGTAGTTGATTCGTGATGAATTAAGGTTAACCGTCTAAATATCACAACATTCAAATCACAAGTATATCATTAAAACTGTACGTATTACTCTGAAATATCAAGTGAACTTATTTTCAGTCACACAATGTGTTTGTTTACTATTACAAAAGTTGTTCAAAATGTCTGACTTTACAAAACCCACTTTTCTAATAACCAATCAAATGTATTTTTCTCCATTTCTTTCATGATAGTTCACAGAACATTATTACATCTGTGCTCTTAAATTAATTTGTGTGGCTAATTAAGTTTGGCTAATATCTGAATTTAACATCGTTACACTCAAAGATCCTTAAGACACTAACCAGATGAAGGGTATATTTGACAGTTAAATGGATAGAGTGATGAGTTTCTATTAGTTGGGACGGATTATCTAACTTTTTCAAAAGTTTCAGATAATTACCTACTAGATAAATTAAATTAAAACCAGCATGATAAAACAAAGTTCAAGTGGAACAAAGTATGTAGATTTTAGAAAAAGACTATAGTTCAATGTGTTGCTTCATGAACTTCAAGATTCTTTGAAGTTAGATGGTCACGGAAACATTGCGGCGTTACAGGCTGCTAACGTTACTTGTATACTTGTTCAAAATGACTAAGATGCATCAAGGCCATATACACCCTGTTAGTTTAGGTTTTTGGGTCAAGACATGAAAGCTGAAAACTGCATGGGTTGTTAATAAGTGAAAGAAATTAGAAATCAGATAGATGTTTATCAGTTCTTGAATTTGATTTAAATAAAACCATACTTTCAATTTAGCTGTATTGTTTTCTACAAGGCTAGTGAAATTATTCAGCATGTTCAATTTTACTGAACTGGACTAAAAGGTTTTTCATACAAGATACCTTTTTGGCTAACTTTAAAAAGAAAATTGTAAAACAGTGCATTTTTATAAGAGTTTACATTAGTTAATATGGATTTTCCCCTAAATTTTCAGGTTGACTTTGATTGCTATGATAACTTCAAAAGATAAATCCCTTACACAAATTGAAACATTTAGAACTCACTGAATACTTGACACTTTCGGTAAACATTTTATCTTTTGTCTTTTTAAATGAATACAATGTACGCTAAAATTTAATAATATACCAGGTATATTTTCAAGTACTTTTAATGTGTAAACAAGTAAAAAAGACGCATATCAAATAACACACACATAGAGAACACAGCCTACACAGTCAAAAAGTAGAGAGGACAGGAGAGCATAATTTTTTATATTTAACAATAAAAAAAGAAATACAAACAATTTACAAAAAAAAGAGAACCAGAAGTGTTACTGTCTTGTATCGGTCAGTGGAAAAACATTTGCCACTAGGTAGGTTGCACCAACTTCACACTTGCCCCAACAGGTTCTCATTAGAACAAACAAGTATAAGTTGTCTTGGTGAATTAACTTCATCTCATACATCAACTTGAAAATGTTGCACTCAAACATATAAAACAAAAAAGCTAATGGCATTGTATAGCGAGAAGAGTATGTAACCAATGACCTTAAAAAGATCAGAGCACACTGAATCTAATCAGCAAGAACACGATTGTGCGGTTAATTATGTTTATCTCATCTACAATGACACTGAATGCGTCTAAGAAATGTTTAAATGTTCAATATCTGAGAGCAGTACGAACGGAAGTGCTCGTACTGTGTCAGACTTGAATAATGCAGGCCCGGGTTAACTTACATTGTGCGTTTCCTTGAAATAAATACCATGCCTGAAATAGAATATCTTGATGACACAGCGAACAATGAGAGCGACTTAAATATCATATTTAAGAAGAATCTTCTGGAAATGTCTTTTGGTGCTTTTATTCCGAAAAAAAAGGTGAGTGTTCTCATTTGTAGTCACGAGATCGTATTGGTTCCTCAGACCTGATTCCACATTGTACAATGAGTAATGACACTATAAAATGAAGATATTTACATACTTTTTTATGATCAACAAAAATGCAGCTCGGATATCCGTAAATTCCTTGCTGCGTCAAAAGCAAAGCTGTTGCTACAAATCGTTACTATTCTAAATAAATACGCTTGGTAGTTATTTAACTCACTTGTAAATGTGTCTATATACGACTTAACCAACACGATAATGCATTAACTTATGCATCTACTGGTATTATTATACACACCTAATATAATTATTATTAGCATTGTGACTTCTCATACTTTTGAAGGAAACCACACAAGCATACTTTATTTTCTGTTGAGCTTAAATAATTGTCTTGAAACTGGATTTTTGAAATTCATTTCAATAGACTACCAGATAATTATACACCAGTTACTGCCACGTTTATTATTTTAAAAGATAGTCTTTAAAACACCATAGCTGTACCGAGTGATTTCTTCTCTGCAATACGAGTTTATGCAACCTCTTTATTCATTCAGATATAACGATTGCTTATTACACAACGTTTTTACTTCTATTGACAATCCTGTCGTTTTTGGTAAGAAAAATCAGTCATTTTGAATTAATTACTCTAGCTACTTCCGTCGAACGTCTGGCTTAAAAGAAGTTTTGGCTGTCTGTGTGTTTGTCTACGTGTCATTGCAGTTAAATTTAGCACAGGACCATTGAAAGGTAAGTCCAAAACGATGTTAAAATGCGTCTTGCAATCTTCCCGTAGCCAGAAAAATGTGCCTGGGCGGCGCCATTGTTGCTGTGTCAAATTGTCGCTGCGATGCTACCGGAAATCTTCACTCCATTTTTTTTTCCTAACCGCTTTTCCATTTGGTACACAGAATAACGCTAGAATGACACCATTGACAGGTAAAAGCGGAGTTTGAAAGAAATATACTGGGCGGACCTTTAATTGATTTTTGACAAGTGTACCGAGGAGTCTCGTTCTTTACCTAACAGTGTAAACTCTTGTCAGTTTTGAAAGCGGTAGTATTACTTGAGCAGCTTGTTGGATCTTTTTTCCTAAGGTAGTAGGGAATTCAGCCCATTGCAATCTTACTTTCATTTCTAAGGACTTTTAAGACGTGAAAAGGAAAAAATGCATGTGACCTTAATTCAAAACAAATTGAAAGCATTACCTCTGTACACTGTTTATTTACAGTTCCTGTATACCAATATACCACTTTACTTTGCTGAGCAATACAAAACAGTATTCCATGCAAACTTTAATGTTTTACTCACTTATTTTCCAATAAATGAAACTTTGCACCCACAACGGGTCATTTGGAAGCTCTTGTTCATTTCGTTATGAGCTTATTCCACTTCGTTATTGTATGGCTTACTTCATTTAGTCGTTAGCTAATGAAATCATCTTTGATCCTTATTTTCAGATTCAATGGCGAATGTTTAATTATCTTATAAGTTGATGAATCAAAGAGACTGTTAAAGATATGTGTAGGTAAGTACCTCTTATTTCAAGAACTAGTTTGTAGAGTGTGTGTAAGGTTGTGGGAAATTTATATTATACCGAGTTTCAGCCAGCTAATACTATGCTTTATTAATAACTATTGCGTTACAGATGTTCTCTTTAATTGTCAGAAAATACATAAAATATAAAATCGTATCGATATCACTTAACGCCCGTTAACGCCTATTGATACTCTCCTCACTACATATTAATAAATACCTGTGGTTAAGATATCAAAAATCATTACATAGGTTACTTGCAAAAAAAAAAGAAGAAATAATAATAATAATAATAGAATGTTTATTTGCATAGAAGGCTAGAGACAATGATAGGAACAAAAAAAATAATTGTTGAATGTGCATAGATTTCTTACAACAGCGATAAAGGAAACAAAATGACAATGATAGGAATAAAAAGAAACGTAATATCGTTGAATGTGCATAGCCTTCTTGTAATAGTGATAAAGGATAAAATAACTAGATTTCAGTATTCCTTCTGGAATATTTTCCTTCACTCCTCAAAAGATTACTCTTAATAAGATAAAGCTTTTTTGTCTGTGTCAGTGTAGCAAAACTGATATAAAGTTGCAATTTATTGATGAAAGGGATTATGAATTAACGTGAAACGGGAGTGCTTTGGGAAAATGTGTCAACTGAATAAAAAGCTAAGTAGGTGACTGTTATGTCTAAAGAGAGGTATACTGTTTGGAAATTAATCATGTATTTTATCTTGTCCATTGTGTTTACATTGAAAACAGGCATGTTAACCATGCATAATTTTATTTTCCCGAAATAACGGCTTATAAGCTGTTAAAATATATTTCCCTAAACCTGTTTAGGGTTTAATCTATGAACAGGACAGTTTGGTGATACAGAGAAGAATGAGTAATTGCATAATGAATTGTAAATGTGATTAGAAAAAAATAATTAGCCTGTGTCAAATATCATCAAATCCATTTTATTCCATGAACAACAGGCGAGAACAAGCTTCCGCTGAACTGGCAATCTGACAAATTAACTGGTAATCAACATTTCCGCCTGATAGAGATGTTGTGTTTTACGTTGATACACTCCTCTGATAACATTGATTTGGCTAAAAGTATCTCATTTTTCGTGATAATTGAGGAACTTTATATCGGATGTTATATTAAAAAAACAACATTATTTTCAGTCATACAGCTTAAAAATATACATATCATTAACTGAGATCTTGTCCATTTCTTAAAGCATTATAATGTCTAAACAATTGGTATAATTCTCATTATCCAAACATGCCACACAATTTTCCAAAGTAAAGAAATCACATTGCACTTAATGGCTAATATCTACTGACTTCTTGTTGCTATTAAAAAGCAGTTTGTATTTAGAAAAGTATCTTAATTAAAATGTGTACTCGGTTAGCGGCCCGTAAAACTTGGGTACTACGCTTAATTGAATGACAACGTCGGAAATAAATTCAACACAACAGATCATTTTCCGGAAATGTGTCATGAATCATTTGTCACGAATGATATTATTCAGCTGAAGAAGAAAGTTTTCTAATGGAAAAAAAGTGATGCTTTTATGAAATTTTAGGGCAGAATTCCTTATTGTTAGTTTAATTGCTTCTGAAAATAGTGCAATTGTTATAATAACATTTTATTTGATACAACGGTAAATTATATAATTATCAATTTGAAAGCATTATAGCTGTAAAATTATACTAAATGGAATAAATATGACCAAATATTTAATCTATTTCATTTAAAACGATATTGACATTTTAAACTGATTTTAATTATAGTCTAAACTTATGAAAATAGGACAATTAATTACTATGTGCGTTCAGTATTTGCCAATGTCAAAAAACTATACACTTATTGGGCATTATTTTGTACTGTATCTACGCCGACCATCTTTTTTGAAGACATTTCTTATTACATCAGTCCTTTACCATTCTTTTATGTAAATGTTACATAGTTGTCCAATACTTAATTCTGTTATTATTATGTGTTATATATACATCACGAAAACATTTAATATATTGATCTATGCTTTGTGTACATATCTTTATTTTCGGCGTAGCTGTATTAAAACCGATTTTGACTAGCTTTTTTAACGAATCAATGAAATTGTTAAATACAAACTCTTTCAGTAGAAATGAAGTTTGCCATTGTTTAAAATTATTGATGTTATCAAATTTTAGAAAAATTGTTAATTGTTAGTTAAATTGCCTCCGAAAAAAATGCAATGATAATAACATTAATACAGTCGTTAATAAATATCAAAACGTTTTAATGCCCAAAAAGATACTAGATGGAATAAATATTTAATAAATATGACTAAAATTTAATTTATTTTATTGAAAATGAAATCGACAATTTAAGCATTACACTCAACAATTTTTGTCTATAGCCTAAATTATGAGCTTCACACGTTATATGTCAATGTCCGAAAACTATACCCTTATGTGGTATTGATTTTGATCTGTATCTACGCCGATCATCATTTTAAAGATATTTCTTGTTCCAACTGATTTATAAGAAAGAATTCAATAAAAATTAAAATTGCTGGACAATCTAAGAGCACTGGAATTTGTGTAGTTACTGTGAAAATATGAGGACAAAGCCATACTGTTGAAAATAATTGGTTGTAGATCTTTTTGAATGAACATTTTAAACCTAAGTAAATAAATTTCACTACATGTTAATTTGAAAATCAAATGATATATTGGTTGTCAAATTCAGCCATAATTAAGCACTGCCTCGTCCATTTCGCTGAAATCTGCAATATTGAATACTCGATGGAACAAGACAATGTCTGGCTGTCGAAAACACAATTCATTTTTATATCAATAAAAAAGTGACAAATTGATACATGTTAGCCTCGTGATATCTTTTTGCATTCATTGTGATTGCGGTAAATCGTTGTCCTGTTTTGACTACTCCTTCTATATTTATCATGGGAAAATAATGAAAAAAATAATAAAAAACACAATTTATGTGTTTTTGTGTAATAAATATAGACCAACTTGTCAAAAAAAGTAAAACTCAACCGTATTTACTTTCAACAGTATCATCAAACATGTTACCCAATTTCAAATTACACGTCTATACAGAGTAATGCAAATGCCTCAAATAACAAATATAATTACTGAATTCACACAATCATACAGTGGCATATTGTAATAAATTGTCTTTGTGGTGTTAATATAAATCTGTTGTTACACTAAAGAATCTCTTACATTGAGAATTTAACAATCATAAGACTTTAACTACCATGAAAACTCAGAAAAGAGCTTTCAATAAACACGAAACATGAAAGTACTTGCTTGTCAACTGGTTCCATGTCTGAATCGCGTAAATTGGTTAAAGTTTATCATTTATGCACAAATTGTTCGTGCATTTAACTCACAGATGCAAACAGATTTTCAATCAGTTTATGCATTCAATCGATAGGAACTTCATTAATTAACACACATAATAAACAGTATCGCATATTGGCGATAATGACATTTATAGAAGGAATAAATATATTGGAAGAGGGCATATTTAGTTTATTCTCCATGAGTTATCACAGGATGACGTCACAGTTACTTGATGACATCACAGCCACATGTTCTTCAGTTGGAAACGAAATCGGCACGAATCGGCCATTCTTAAAACTTTTGTTTTTAAAAGTTTGAAAATCTCTGTAGATCGGCTGAAATGAGAAATCTCAACAAAGAAGTAGGACTTCGGCAAGAGGTAGGGGGGCAAGGCCCCGTACTCGTTATTTGGACAATGTTTCGCTATCAGCAGTCGAACAAATAAGAAGCCTACGCCGGTCAAAGCATCGTGATAGATCTAGGCCTACATTTTCGGACTTCAATTGTTCACAGCAAGCGCTCTCTGAGTCACAAATCAATTGACAACACACGCCGTTGCCGAAAATATGCAATCCGCCGCTCTGGTCAACCAGACACCGTCTCAGATGTTGCCATGTTCTACTTCCGGTGGCGCAAGGGCTTGGACATCAGCATCGCCAGCGCAATGGACTGGAGCGCCTGTGTATATCCCAGGAGAAGCGCCTCCGGTGATCTCGTATCAACCAGAGACTTCGTTTCAGGACACAGCCGCGCAGTCTCACCAAAGTGCAGCGAATGTTGGAACCTCCGCATCGCTCGGTCAGTATCAGTGGATTGGTCCCACGGCTAAGGCGCACACAGTTCCGGTTGCTACACCATCGAATACCCTCGCAAATGGAAGTGCACCTTTTCCAGTCTGTGAGTGCTGGCACACCCGCCCCAGTCCAGATGGTCACCCAAGGCGCAGCCTCATTTAATAAATCAGGTGAGAATGATCCATTGATATTGATAAACTCATCTGATATTGAAACAGTTGTTTCAGATCAAATCAAGGATAAAATTTCGAATAGCAAATATGTTGATTTACCACAGCTTTTAAAATTAAATGTTCAAAATCTTTCAGACAACCAATTATAGTTAACACTAGCAAATGATAATTTGGTTTTTAAACAGCAATCGAAAAGTAAACGAATTGAAAATATTGATACTTGGACAGATGCATTTATTACGTTAATTTACATCCAAAGGCACCCAAGAAGAGCCTCAGAAATGTTAAGGTTCATGGCAATTGTTAGAGGGGCTGCCCTTGTGAACCCCTTTGGCAGTTGCTACCAGTACGACATTCAGTTCCGTCTGCGTATGGCCAATGACCCCTTAAGGTCATGGTCAAATATCGACGACCCTTTTTGGATCACGTGTAGCCTGTTTAGTATCACTAGCGGCACATCGATCCCGCCTAAATCTCTAAGCCCGTGTTACGACTTTAATTATAAAGGTGGTTGTTTTAACCCCTTTTGTAAATACACTCATGCATGTATTATTTGTAAAGCAGAACAGCCCGTTTGCAACTGCACCAGGTCAAGCTCTCAGAACGTATCGGTAGTTCCACGCGTATCAATTGAATGAAAAAACTTAAAATCTGTCAACGGCTATAAATCCGTTGTTAAGCAAAATCTCCTAATGGAAGTAGAGGCTGGGAGGATGCCAGGCCCGTATGCTGCTAAACCCATTTCAAATTTAAGAGTCTCTGCTATAAGTTTAGTACCGAAACGTACAGGTGTATTCAGATTGAATACACATATGTCTTACCCTCATTTAATAGCGTAAATGATTTTATTGACCCCGGATTAACAAAGGTTAAATATTCTGATTTTGATAATGCTGTACACATGGTCAGACGCCTAGGTGAAGGGACTTGGATGGGGAAAATGGATTTAAAAACTGCATTTCGATTGTTGCCTTGTTACCCGGGAGATTTTGATCTACTAGGCATTAAGCTTGGTGACCTGTATTTCATTGATAAATTTATGCCAATAGCATGTTCAATAAGTTGTGCAACGTTCGAAACATTTTCAACATTTTTGGAGTGGGCTATCAAAGTTAGATCACATAATGATAATATTGATCATTATCTTGATGATTATATTTTCATGGAAATAACTAAAGCGAAATGCAAATTCCTTTTAGACGAATTTTCTCGCTTGTGTCAGGAGTTGGGCGTGCCCGTCGCTGACGAGAAAACTGTGGTTCCAGTTAACTGTTTAACATATCTTTGTTATGAACTTGACTCCGTATTAATGGAAATTCGTATTCCGCAGGAAAAAAAACAAAAAAAACATAATGCAGCAGATTGAGGTTATATTGCTAAAAACTAAAATCTCTTTACGTCAGTTGCAGTCTGTTGTTGGTTCGCTAGCTTTTTGTACGAAAACAATGCCATCAGCACGTGCTTTCATTCGCCACATGTATTCTGCAATGTCCCATTCAACACTACCGCATCATAAAGTAAGGATTACAAAGGATATTAAAAATTACATAGCTATGTGGACACTGTTTCTTACATAATATAACGGTAGTTCAGTTATGTTAGAAAATGATTGGCTGGCTAACAGCGATCGTCGACTTTTACTGACAGTGCGGGAAACTTTTATATTGGCTGTTGAGTTTACTTTAAAGGTGCTTGGGATTTTTTGCAATGGCCGGGCTCTTGAGCAAACACAGATATTTTATCCGACATAACGTATTTGGAAATGGTTCCGATTGCTTTGGCATGCTTTTTGTGGAAAGAGAGATTTT
Organism: Cyclina sinensis; assembly: GCA_012932295.1. Lineage (NCBI taxonomy): Eukaryota > Metazoa > Mollusca > Bivalvia > Venerida > Veneridae > Cyclina > Cyclina sinensis. Next base: position 18,366,307 of record JAAONU010000009.1, read on the forward strand.
GCTCATTAAAGATATGTTTTCATTGTGACAACATGGCTGTAGTTCAGATCTTAAACTCCAAGTCCTCTAAATCGGAGCAAGTGATGTCTCTTGTCCGTCTTATCTTCATTTGGTCAATGCAGTTTAGTTTCAATATTAAATCTGTACATGTTCCAAGAGTTAAAAACAAAATTGGTTATTCTATTTCACGAATGCAGTGGGAAAATTTCCGTCGTTGGGCCCCCGATGCGGATACTCAACCAACGCCAATCCCACAGGAATTTTGGACGTATTTGAAGACGAAGTAAATCTACTGATAAATAAATCATTATCCGAAAAAACAATCAAGTATATTGCCAGGCTTTGAATACATTCAGAAACCTTTTAAGGGAGTATAATTTACACAGACTGCACCAAAGTAGCACACGTGCCGGATGTTTCATTGTCTGAAAACAACGTACACTTCGAATCAAGTGATCGATCAATATGGCAACTCTGTTGTTTTTTTTAAATTTAAATCGTCTTCGGAAAGCATAATTTGTCCAGTCCAGTTGAAAATGAGATTTTTCTATCAACGCTTCAATCTGCTCTGGAAGCATTTCGAACCAGTTTGATCCCCATTTACCCTGCATCATAAATATTGTTGCGTTGGCCTGACAGTGTTTTTATGTTATTTACAATAAAGTCCTTTGAAGCTTACAATACTGCATTACGATGTCAAAAATTTATATTGTTGGTCTGAGCGCAGTTGGCGCTCATTGGCAGAACATTTTTGACTCTTAATCCATAAAAAGACTATGTTTTTTTTTTTTTGGAATAAGTATCAAGTGATTATAGCAATACAAACAATCGAAAAAAACTTCTCTATGCACTTTATAACATATTCATACTGTTTGGAATCACCTAGCGGATAATGTTTATTTTTCCTTGTCGTTTGTACAATTGGTACTTACGGCCTTGGACTTGTTGGATTACAAGTCAAAAATGATGTTTTTGATGTATTGAATTGAATTGACAAGTTGAATTTAACTTTCATGTATATTGATGTATTGAACTCAATTGAGTATGATTGAATATTGACATATCATTCTTGATTGACATTTGTTCATTGACTTAATACTGAATTTTGTTTGATAATTGAATTTATACATTGAATTATCAGTTAAAAATTGTCGACTGTCAGGCCATATTCTTCCAAATATTAAAATATCAAAACTTTGAAGAATGTTGTTTGCCGTATTTATTTCCTAGATAATAGTCCAAAGCTGTAATAGGGCCAATCTGAAATAACCATCTTTATAACATAGTATAATTATATTAATCTTCTTTGTATATTTGCAATTGAGAATGACGTACATAAAAGTTTGTAACATCAACAGACTGATAAATATTTACTAAATAAGTATGATCCATGTACTTAACGATAATGGACAATTAGAGATGTTTTAAAGACCCAGTCTGAAATACATATGACACAAATCAACTGAAATTATGTAAGCTCGAACACAATAACTTTGTCGAGGAGGAAGTTTATTAAGGCTAAGGCTTTCAGATTTTGTAAATGTGAAATACCCGTGAATTGTTATTTGCAAAAGCGTTTTATGTTTAAAAACATGTACTCGTTTCAAATTACAAAAATATTAAGTTTCCGTTTCAGCACATTTATGCATTACAAACTTTTTTATTGAAATTTAAACAATTCCTTGAAGATTTCAATTTAATGTATAAAACGAACATATTGTTGAAAATATATTAATGGAAATGTCTCGAAAAGAAATAGACAAACAGATAAATCGTCATAACTTCTGTTTACTCACGAATTATACATATCCGTATTTTCACAAGGTGTAACAAACCATTTGTGTAATATAATTGTCTGAGGCATACACATATTTTTCATTGATTGGAAATATGTTGAACCACAATTGTTAAGCATACAAACATTACATTCAGCTTTTGTAAAACTCCATGAGTCAGTTGTTGGCGATAGTATTCAAATTGCATATCTAATATCTAAAAGTCGTGGGAGAAATTTGTGATTTGCCGTAACGGTATGTTTCTGATGACAAGCAGTTTCAAAAGCCATTATTGTGAGTTACAATCTTTTGGATATATGTTTATATAGCAATAATGAAGAAAAACTATTTACATAATATGAATTTATCTTTGCAGAGATGATTTTATTTCTGAATTATAGTGTACGCCTTTGTCAGAACTTGTAATATTTTTACATAAAATCACATTAGTGACTCCAAGACGGGCGTCAGTTATAAAAGAATATGAAACGTTTTAATATAATATGATCAAAATAACTTTCGTAGGAGTTCTTTGCAAACCTTTTGTATTTGATCTGGTCATTTTAAACTATTTAAAGCAGAATAGTAATATATTGGCCTTTTCTTAGTTTTCTCACCGTTATCAGTACATTTTTTCCATTACTGTTCTAATAACTCCTCTAGGACCAATCATTTGAAAGACGTTTTGTTAAGTAGATTTATAGTGATACAACTTTGCCTCTGCAAGCCAACTAGGTTATTTACTGGCTTCATGTAGTTGAATGGTTTCTTCACTATTAGCAATATTTGCTTAAAATTAGTACACCAAGTGCATTCAGAGCAATAGATGAGTAAGAGAACTTGCATTACCCTTACAAAATATATGAGACGTAGAAGGATCCTTTAATTAACTATACAGTCAAACGAATGACATCTAAATTTTTATTATGGTATCACAGACATGCTTTCCAGACTTAAACTTTATTTATGAATGCTTTTAGTTGAATTCTGATAAGACGATGTGAGGCAGTTGCAACAACTGTTATCCTGTGATATTAATAACAGAAATCGAATGTTGACCATACATATTATTTTTTTCTTTTTTGTTCAGGTAACCCAGCTTATTCTACTAAATCACATAGTCATACATAAACCACATGGCATATTGTTTAAAAAAGAAACACATTATAAGAAGTGTATTGACTACACATACAGGTTGATTATTAGTTTCCATGTGTTTTAACATGACTTTATATATACATGTGATGAAGTATGTTTTAAGTGCATGTCAAATTGCCCATTTCTCTAATTAATAGTCAGCACACTTTCATATATATTGTCAGCGATAGCTTACTGCACCATCTCAGTGCTTTGAATCGCAAAATTAACTTTTGCTAATATTCTGAATATGTTTAGATTGTTCTGCTGCATAAAACGTGTAATTTTCACTTTTTGGATGTCCTTAAAAAGGCAGATTTTGTAGAAAATTACATTCCTTTTAATAACTTTGAGATTTCTAATGAACATAATTGAACTAACTCGATCAACGTAATGCAATGTTAGAAACCATTTAGTTTGAAAGGAAAATGTTGAAGGGTCTATTTGACAGATCGGGTTTTGTTTTGAATTTGGGGTCTGATTTACATGTTTATTGTTACGGTCTAGTGCATACCATCCTGCAATTGTATAAATACAACCTATGACAACTGCGATCAGTTCTTTGGCTCAGTTGTTAGAGTGTTGGTCTTCGATGCGCTAAGATCGCGGTTTGGATGCCGATTTTGGTAGTATATTCTATAATGCATTGCATGTTTCTGTTACGGACTTTCAAGTTCGTAAGATTATATAAATTACAAGACCCTGTCTAGAAAATGTTAATGTTTTACGCGTTATAAATATACTCTTGCTTCAAATGGAGATGTATATTTCCATGTTTCGAAACAGCTTTATCACCAGTTATTTTAAGTACGTTTTCAGGGACAGAAGATCACAATTAAAGTTTATGACGTCACATCGGTTCCTGCATTTTGTGAAGGGTGTCATATCTGCTACATTTTTATTTTCGAAAATCGTCCATAGCTGTACTGGAACAACATAATATATTTTATGAATATACATTTTAACCGATCGAGCGGACAGAGCTCAATGTTTACGTTTGTGACATTATTTTGGTGTTTAGTGTCCTTATCTACTCTACATTTTATTTTATTGATATTTATTATTATCTGTCTATTAATAGAGAATAAATTCATATATTTTTCTTTATCATATATATATATTAACAGTAAGCATACACATTTACCATTAACTCGTAGTAATACACTAGTAATTTTGTATGGATCTCAAACTGTAAACACATATAAAATAATATATGTAGCTTTTAAAACACTGCTATGATTCACTTGTTGGCAATAACATCGCAATTTCATTACCAGAACAACCTTAAGTAAAGTCGTGGGAGAACGTTATTGCATTTTTAATGTCATGGTTTTCCGATGATGTGCAAATGCACCTATCATTATTGTGACCTGAAGTCATATTTTATATTTATGGATTTTTAGTATAGAAATAAAATGATGCAAATATGCAGTACAGACATATAAATCATATATTAGTTTGTCATCGAAGGGATGATAAATTTGGTCTATTACTGGGCAATCACTGCCACAATGGTTGCAGTAAAATTTACATAAACCTAATTAAATCTCGACCGTGACTAGTTCCGGGCGGGATTCATAAACTGCTTTATTAATATGGTTTGAATCTATCTGCAGTGAAATATTAAATCAGAAGTAGTGGTCGGTGATTTTTGGTTAAAATCTCTCTCTCTCTCTCACTTCTTGATAAATGAAAACAGCACTATTTGCAGGTAAAAAAAACAAACTGAAAACCGTTTCTTGATATTGTGGATTTTAACGATTTTATGGCGATTTAAACACACTAGGTATCGTTAATATATATGTGGAAATTTACATGACGTATTGACGTTATTCTTTACATGTCATGTCCATTTCGACGTTTTCATCTTTCTTGTAATAATAAACTTATAAATATACAACATAATTAAGATGATTGTTGATTTACTGAGATTTAAATCGTTCCTGGAATTTCAATGAAATTGAATATCATTGTACACAGGAACTTTCCAAGAAAAGTCACTGATTGTCGTCAGCTGTAGGAGCTGGGCAATACATCTGTCCTAACGTTTGCTGGCACAAAAACTAGTTTTGGACCTTGTTTCTTGCATTTAAAACAATGTGCATGACTTTTTGAAGCACTCTTGATTTTGAGACATACAGACTGGTGGAACTTGGATTTGAAGAGGTAAAGAAATAGGGGAAGATATTTCATCTTTATTTTTTGTTGTTTATGCCCGGCTTTGAATGACGAAGAGTTTACTGGATAAGCAAGTCGACTGCATTTTCCTCAAATTGAGTCACTAGTGGTGCATTCTAACAGAAAATGTTTTCCTAAGATATTTTGATACATGTTTATTCACGGGTCTACGTTGATGAATCGTCAGTTTCCTTGAACATACGACACAGTTGGCTTGCAGCATTCTGAAAGAAAAAAAGTTGTTCAAATTAATTTATTAAAGACCCTTTACAAGTAAACGAATTAACAAAAAAAAAAAAAAAAAAGAAAGAAAAAGCCATATACCTAGAAGTGCTATGGTAAGGTTAATAAAAACTGCAAGTAACAGATTTATAATCTCATAAACACGTTTCAAACTAAATCACATACATTCTTTAAAAAAGCTTTTCAAAAACATGTATTGGAAATGTTGCTTGTTGAATTGCAGGGCAGACATTCTCACCTCTGCGTCGTTACTGAAGTTATGCACTACATGCTATTAAAATGGTATTAAATGTAATATTTTGTAAACAAACGTCAAATTCCGATTTTCGGAACTGAATTTAAGATAGTTATAAACTCTATCTCAATTGAATTGATCTTAAAATATGTTTTCCTGTATCCTTGTCTCAATACAGTTCGAAAACAAACGGATCTGTATAGCTGGGTATTTGATTGTGTGCTTTTGCGATTCCTGGTCATTGTTTGATTTAGTTTATTTGTTACAATAAATTGTTATGGTATATAAACAATAATTAACAATAATACTTATATATAATGAACTCAATTCACACGAAAAATCCCTCATGATCGGATATCACTGAAGAATTCTCCGTAACGTTATCGATCTGACATTTTGTTGTGAACAACGCAACTCTGTACTAAAAGAGTTTTCTCTCTTATCGGTTAGATACTTATTAAAAAGCAGATTTCACATGTTATCATAAACAACTGATTTTGTGAATATTTCTTTATTTCTCGTTGTACAGTTCATACATTTTACATGCAAACATTTTGTTTCTGTAATTTATATTGATGGAAATAGAAGACAAACATAATTATCGGGTGGCATGTACGGATTTTAACAGTTCCGAACGATCGATAAAACTTAACATTTTTGTTCATTCCACTATTAAGTCCCAATGCCGACACCATGATATTTACACTAATTGTTCTTAGTGTATATTATAATCATATGCAAGAAATCTTCGTGTCGGACAGCGGGCTTCCTATTTTTAGAATATTTTTTATCGCGAAATGAAGGAAACAAATGTGTTTTCTGTCCGTTGAGGTATCTTTCAATTCTATATTTTCTACTTAAATCACATTTTCATTTAAACAAGTCTAACAAAAATCAGTATAGACCAAATTCTGCAAAAAGTCTATCAATTCTATAAATTTATCAACTCTAGGTTTTCATAGTTTTCTGGTCCATATCTCCTACTTCTTAAACTTAAAAACAAATATTGAGGCTGTTTATAATATTGATTATTAAATAGAGGATATTTGTTTGATTTTGTGGAAGATGAGAATTTATTTCATCGAGTGAACACCATATGTGATATTTTCACGAGTGGCAACCAAATTTTCTTTTTATTTTATGCCAACACGTCAAAAATGGGTATTTTATGACATTTTTACTCAGGGACCTTCAATAAATTCCCCATGTTGAGCCCCTAAATCAGTTAATGCGTACTTTGGTTACTCAGCACAAAAAAGTGCAGACAATCTCCAATACATATGATAACTTTACTTCTGCTGAAATAAACTTAATACACTTTCATCAAATAACATTTATTTTTCTCTACACAGTTTATCAATATTTATTAAATTTTAGCCATACATACTTGAATTATAAAAGCGGATAAATACCGAGTAATATTCAATCAATTGAATTGAAAGTCGGCCATATTGGATATGTCCATGTGAGTTATGTAAACAAATCAGACATTTTAAATAATTTATGCCGAATTTCATCATTGTTCACAACTAGTTAGGCTCAGGAATTCAATATTATAACTGGATTTAACAAGGTAAATAAATTTCACTCGCTGTCACTGTCTGAAATACAGCGGATTCTCTTGTATTTACGTGGTGGGGAAAAGTAGTTCCGGCACAAACAGTGGATTATAAAAATGGTAATTTCACTGATTCAAAACAGTGGATTATCACTTTCATCTCACTGATATTTCCCTATATTTCATTGGTAGCCATAAAATAAATTGTATTTATTCTTCAAATCCACGGCATATCATTAGATAACATGAGAACCAAATGGTCCTGGGTCCCTCACCTCAAAAGAACTATCAAACAATTGGTTGGGGTGGGGGAGGCTAAGGTATGTGTCAAATGGCAGACGGTTCAAATTGTGAAACAAATAAAAAGTACGAAAAATATGAATCACTGTTTTGTCTTCTTGCACTGTCATGCCTTTACCTTCTTACTACAAGATGAACAGAACCACCTGCTACTAGACAATTCCAGAAATCTTCCACTTTCACTTAAGTTTCTGCAGCCGTAATGAAACCAGCTGTTACATTTATCACAACCAATACTGTATCCTTTACGGTCAGAGAGCTCCTCTTCACACTCTTTGTTACAAACTGGACAAAAAAAAGTCATTCAGTGAAGTTTAGGTCTTCTTAATTTTAAACATGTTTCTACCTAAGAGCTAGAATTTTGTATGTAATGCCTGTTTTTTATTATTTCTTAGAAGTGACCTCATAAGTGTTCATCAACTGAAAGTCTCAGAAAATGTGACGGACTGAAGAAAGATCTGCAATTAAAACTAAAAATGTTTCATCCTCCAATTAATGTTGACAAAATAGACCAAACACTAACTAAGACTGGTAATAACCTGCTGTTACTATCAACAACTCTGCGACATTACCTGTGAATACAATCAAGAGTTAAATGCATACTTTCATTCCTGAAAAGCAGCTGTAATGTAGCATTTAACTGTCTAAAAAAACCTCCAAAAACTTCATTATTTACTTCAGTTAAACCATGTGACCTTTTTTGTTTAACTTGAATGCTGGAACACTACTATCTGCATTGCTTTCAAAAACTGCAACATATTTAGCATTTGTGTTTTGTTTTTGTTTAACTGTCGAGTTAATTTACTTGTTTTTCCAGATTTTTTCAATACTTCTATCAACAGAATCTCTAACTATTTTCCTGTTTACACATACCCTTGGTATATACCTTAGCTTTTTTTGCTGATACAACTTTTGACAGCTTGGAATAAATGGTCGAGGATGTTGATGATGACGTTAATGATGTTGAGATAAAACATGTTTTTCTGTCGTAACCTCTATAATTTTATCCATTATCCACAAAACTAATTTTGAGGCAAACTTGAATTTTTTTAATTTTTGATGTGTTAAATACAGTTTTTATTGACTGCAAATCCTCTTTACTTATTAAGAACAGACTTCAGAACTTCAAGGCTTTTTTTGTTTTGTTTCAGAAATTCCAGCACATAATCTGGCATGTCCATTTGTTTGTTTAAATTCCTAATCAACTGTATTGTTCAACCTGAAGGAGGCACATCGCACAGTTATTTTACAACAACAGCAAAATTCTGTTCAGTCTGTCTGATTACCTATGGATAGTTTTTTTTATGTTAAAATGTAGAGCATAATAAAATGTGTTTAGTTACAAGATTGTACAATATCAGGACCATTTTATGGAACAAGTTCTTGAATTGAATTTATATACTAAACAAGAGCGCCGCGGAAGAAAATACGCCTGTCAATTGAGCACTTTGTTTCAATAACATCTATCCACGTATGAAGTTTCAAGTCAATAGCTTTGATAATGTAGAAATATGGTCCAGAAAAACATCAAGTACGAAAATTGAACTAAGGAGAATAACGGTTCTTGTGCACTGCACTCCGTCTCAATGATATCTATCCCCCTGACAGGTGAAGTTTCAAGACAATACATTTGATAACGTAGGAGTTATGCTCCGGACAAGAAAATTAAATAGAGATGCATATCTCCAGAATCATTAAGTACAGCGTTACGGTTCCTGTGTACTGCACTTCGTCTCTATAAGTCCTAGGGGAATAAATAAAGAAAGGGAAAATAACCCCAAAATCATGAAGTGCAGAGTGATGGTTCTTGTGCTCTGCATTCCGACTCAATGAGATCTATTCATCTATGAAGTTTCAAGTCAACAGCTTTGCTAGTGTTATAGTTATGCTCCTGACAAGAAAATTAAAAAAGGGGAATAACTCCAAAATCATGAAGTGCAGAGTAATGGTTCTTGGGCACTGCACTCCCACTCAATGAGATGTATCAACCTATGAAGTTTCAAGTCAATAGCTTTGATAATTTAGGAGTTTAATGGCCGCCCACCATAGATGATCCCATAATACGTTCTGTCCTCGACGGGTGTATAAAGAACTTTATAAATCGGACAAAATGTGGGTACATATTTTTTCAAGGATTGACCGATCCAACATTCTCCAAACATGATATGTAATAGCCCTAGTTGGTGTATACATCTTCTTAAAAGACAGCTGATGTACATTTGTTAAATGTAGATGGTGTGGAAAGGTATTCTGAAACATACAGCTTTCAAAGCAATATTCCTATCATCATTTAAGAACTTGTCAGAAACAAATGACAGTTTGTTTGTGTATTTTACCATATTGCATTTCATGGTAAATGATATGTAAGGAGTCAGGCGTTTGAGCAAGAGCTGTCACTGACTGAATTATACTGACCTAAAACTGATTTGTGTTCATCAATCATCAAAAAATGCCTAATGTTTAAAAGTCTGGAACAGATACCTGTAAAAGGTAACACAAAGGTTTAAATCAGTACTTATTTTGTCAACCTCATACTTGAAAATGTAGATTATATTTCTTAATCTTTAGTAAAAATATGAAACTGGTTGTCTCCTATGCTGCTGCATCGCTTGGCAATATGGCACAAATTTCTCATCTGCAAAATGTTGAAATTGTGCTGTGTAATACCTTGATTCGCATACCTGTAAACCTCAAAAGCACATATCTTTCTCTCTGATATTGCGGCATACAAATTCAACCAGTTCAATTATTTGTCAACATCCTTATCTTGTCAATTATAAGGCAATCAGCATGCAAAGTTCTGGGCTTAGCTGCAACATATTTGTCATCATTCTGAAGTAGTTCCACTTTATTTCCTTCCTAGAGTCGATCATCACTAATGCCACTCCAGTAGTGCAAGATAGATGTGGTGTCCATGCCTAGTTCTTATGCAGTCATACCTGTAGTAGCAGTAGCAACTGCTTCAGTATTTGATTGGGATAGTTATCTTATTATTTGTCTTGAAAGATAAGAAAAAAACTATATTTTAGAATATATAATGACTGGTTATCTTCAATCTGAACGGTCTCAATTTCAACAAAATAATTATGGTGAAACCCCACGAGCCCCCACACCCACTTAAAAAAATGAATATATTTTCTTGTCATGTTTGCCATCATTAATTTTATTAAACCAGCAACCGCATCCTCATAATACCTTTTATTTAATCTTTGTTTATAAATGTTAAGTTGGTATAACTGCATAATTTTAATGAGCTGTCATGACATTGTTCCTGGTTTGCCAAGAGTTTCCTTCTGAAGAGTTTTTAAAAAGAACAACAGAATGCCAGAAAAATAACTTAACAATATTTTGAAAAAAATCTTACTCCATTGATTGACAGTTTTTTGAGGGTACCTTTTGAAGTATGCCAAGAAAATACTACAACCATTGAACGAATTATATGACATTTGTAATATCCTATCACCTACAAGGATGCAATAGGAAAAGTTGTGTGCCGTTTGTTTGGTGTACAACCATCTGTTTCTAATAAGAACTTAGAAAGATTTATTGTGTATGACAATCTAAGCTCAAGAAAAGTGGATACTGGTATTCTTATATTTCCTTCGTACTGTACTCTAAAAGAACATACACAGTGTTAAAATTTGAACATCCAATGTACAACATCGTTAATGGTTAAACAGCTTTACGGCACTATAACCTTAACAAATTTACTTACAACCATCTGTGTGAACAGTAACTCTTGAATATTCACTGCCACTTACTCAGCAAAGTATCGACATTATAATTCTCGCTTTGCAAAATATGTGACTTTGCAGTGTTGTCTTTTATGAGGGAAAAATACATTCCTGAAAGAATTCTAGTCTGCACTACATGAAGAAAATTCTACAAAAAGAATAGCTCGATCGAAGTCGTGCAAAAGATTTCTCCCTCACTTTGGAAAGACTGATACTTGCAAGAATTGTCTAAATTCCTATAATATATTTAAGAAAATACTCAGCTTAGAAGTTCCACATTAAGAGCAAGAAATTAAACACCAAACAACTGAGAAAGAACCAACAAAGTTATGCGTAAGTTATGTTTAAGATGCAGAAGCCTAATCAGAAACGGAATGTTTGCAGGAATCAGGACTTCTAGTCTTGCCATCTCATAGGCCACTACAGTATTTTAAGAACTCCTTAAACAAAAACCTGGTTTCAAACATGCTAAACTTGAATGGATGAGAAATGAAGCTGGTAGATGAAATGGTTCAGCGTTTGGTATGAATGGTCGGATATTGATAGATGAAAAGGCCATTCAAGATGATTTTGTCATTTCTAAAATGGAGATAGCTTGGATATTGTTGGTATGACAGACATGGGTAAGACAAATAACAATATCAAGATTCTTGCCGATGGAAGGAAAACATTAAGCTGGCAACAAATATATGATAGTGTGTTTCCCACGGATTCACTGGTTTCAGGTAAAGTACAAACGTTACCTTCATTGTCAGAAAGATATTATCCACCGGAGTTTCAAACTTCTATCAATAAATCAATTAGTAATGTTGTATGAAATAAATCCCCTTCATATAAAACAGGACCAGTAGGGACTTATTCTATACGACATTACTTGTTTATATGATAGACTTTCAAACTGCTGTGATATTCATTTCTATACAGAAATGTGAATTATGGTAACATTAACACTTCCTGCCTTATAACTGTTTTTTCTACAAACTTTTAACTTTAGGCCAAATTATATGTTTCAGGTTCCCTTTATAAATATCCTAAAGTCCATAACTCTGCTATTACTGGGTTTCCCCCCAAAAAATCATAGATGCACAACATCCTGAGCTAGCTGATGAACATATTTTCAAAAGTCTAACATAAATACTTTTTAGACACATACTGAAATGTAACACCTGCTGCCAAATTAATATAGTATTTAAAATTGAGATAAACATACTTCCTAAAACAGCAATAATACTCCAAAGATATTTATTTAATGTCCAAGTTATCTTTTTCTTGCAGATAGCCTGTTGTCTACTTCGCTTCTTGCAACGCTAAAGCCCATGAGCTTTACACAGCATCCTGGGAATATGTAGATCAATTCGATTAGTTTGGACTTACTACAGTTACTGATTATGTCATTTTTGATAGAGCATCAACAAACAGAGACTTTTGAATTATGCTGATGGTTAATCGAATGTTTTTATTTCCTGATATTTATTTACGTAAACACCATATTTGCTATTCAAGATATTATGCATCCTTGAAAAAAGAAAAACAAACATCGAATCAAGCTATGGTGAGAAAAAAAAACAATAAACAAACACAAGGATTATAATTAATGGCACTCCAATACTCTGGGACCAATGGAGGGAGGCATTAAATTTCAACTTTCAGAATTGTTTCGCCATTCATTATAAACTCACAGATGAATACAGATATAACATCTGCTTCAAAAATGAATAATTATTTTGCAATTGACGTTCTTGATAAAAACTTGCTATATTTAATCAAATCCTACCAGATGCCACTAAAAGAATCTGAAAACATCTGTCCTTATAAATGTGTTTTGTGACAGAAACAGACAATCAGATGACAGAGCAGGTAAACTGCATGAGCTCCTTTGCTCACCTTTTGGAGTCAAAAATAATGCTAAGACATACACTGTAAAATAATATTTCATGTCTTTGGAGACAAGAGATGACAAAACTTCATCAATATTAGGTTTTTTATCTTTGTGTAATAGTCATGTGAAAAATGAAAAATCTCTAAAATCCTACTGCAAAACGCTGCATTATAATATTAGACGTGTCCTGTGAAATATAGCTTAAGTTAAAATGCTGATAAAATTTCACAGATTTAGTGCCTTAGAATTTTCTTGTTGACCGAACCCTGAATGCTTAAAAATCAGCCTTTTTATACAATAATTATACATAAACTAACTTCTGGTCGTTCAGGGTTAAGGGTTAATTTTCCGGTTATAACATTTCCTCCTCCTTTTGAGGCAAAACCCTTAATGCCAGCTTAACAGACAGTCGTCGTTTATGTTAGAAGGTTTTAGTTTTTTAAATGTTGGAAAAAAACAATACCATCTTGTGCAAAAGACTCTCAACATAATGATATCAATAATATAATATGAATCATTTAAACAAAAAAAAAATGATGAGATAAACCAGCAAAGTGATATTTACCTTATTAAATAATAACTGGTTTAAGAAACAATGTCAATATAATTATAGGAAGTTGAACTTTTAAACTATACTTATTTTAGCCTAAATTCAATGATCAATTCAAATATTTCTCTAAGAATTTCCAAGGTAGGTAAATTATTCAATTATATAAAATGATAATATTTCCTCTTGTTCTAGCGCTATTAGTATACACCAAGAAAGACGCTACTAATATTCAGTTGCATTTCCAGCTGTAGGCATACTATTAACAAGCTACAATATCAGTTCATGTTTATATAAAATGTCTTCAAGAAAAGAATGTCTCAGTTCATAGGAAAAGTTTCAGTTCGCAAGAATGCGTCGGGTTTTTTTCTTTAAATGATTACTCAAATGAATATTTAAGTCATTTAGAATGTTCTATAACCAACATTTCATATCATTAGTCACTAGTAATTACATGGTACTTATATTGAAACTTCATGAATGTACCACAACTTTTGTTTCTCTTGGACAGTCTGTGGTAAAGTCCATAATAATTATAGTTTCTTAAGTTCATAGTGCCATAAATCCTCTAGGATATCACTTTCAGATTTTTAAAATCTATTAAAGTTTATGGACCTCAATGTGCACTGAATAAAACTATCGTCAGTAAATCTTCCTCAAAGACTGTCTATTGTTAAACAATATGTAATAACCACATTTTTTGTACAATGGAATAACGACGATTCGTTTTATTTTATCTTTATCTTTTGTCACTGTACTTTTTAAAGGTCGTCTGTTTTCTTCCCATTCCTCCTTACTTTACTCAGGCCTCCGTGTATTGTTCCTATTTTTTGTCAATTGTTCTTTAAGTTCTGTTGAAGCCATGTCTTGAGTCTCCACCAGTAAAGGATCTGTAGAACTGGCTGCTCCAGCTGATTGTGGTAGAATATCTTCGAAGCCAAGAGTCGATCTTTCATCTAGTAAGGGGGTATTTATTTCTGATACATAAATGCTAAGTGAATTAGTAGGACGTATCTGACACAGTGTGCTTGTGTTATTTTGATTTGGTTACGGGGGTAAGCCGTTGTAGTAAATAGACTCAAAATAAGAAGAGGTCATGGCACAGCTCATTGGTAGATTGGTTTTAATTTTCATCCTTGGTAGGAGCTGTGAGTTGGTTCTTGTAACCGCAGATGCCGCGATGAAAATTGGCAGAGTTCGTGCAATGAATGCAGAAGTTGTCATGTTGGCATGTTCTGGGGAGGTAAAGTTACCTGGCTTCTTCCCTTACCCAACCTGGCTGCATGAGGTATGTTGCATCGTTATCATCAAAGACACTTTCATCATCCTCAAAGGGGTCTTTTTCCATTAAAGCTTAAAAGATTCTTCCTTAATAAGGACTTTTAGGTCATTGTCGTCCACATATCTTGGGTTAGCTGACCTATTAAGAACTGTGGAATGATCTACACCACCCCTTTCCTGTTCTGCTCCTCGTTGTGAATGGTAGTGTTTAATGTGCTTCAGTAGTGTCTTCTTATCCTGGCATCTAGAACTGCATAAAGAGCAACTATATGACCCCTGATCCTATAGACACATGGTATTTAAAGACATGAGCAATGGTGCGACCTTATTCTGTCTACAGTTAAAGCACCTTTTGCATCTGTTGGCTCTCCTACGATTACCAGCTCTCCTCTGTAGACGAGAAGCTTGTGTAATATAAAAACCTGCGGGTTTCACGTAAAATGTCAAAACAAAGATTCAATATGTACCCACTGCTTCTTAAGTTGATGGTAAAGTGTAAGACAATTTACTCTGGTTTATGTCTATACAAGGGTATGCATACTTTCAGTACAAATATTCAGTATGAAATATTTAACGAATCCTAGCATGAAAAGCAATTTTTGCTGTACTCAGAGTAATGCCCCTGAAAAAAATGAAATGATGAAGTTTGTAATAACAGTTGATAAGGCTACAAAAAACATGTTTTGTCTTTTTAGGATCCAAAGTATTGTGTGGCTTATTGCGAAGTTGCATATGACATACCTCCTTTCAGCAGTAAAATGAACATTCATTTGATTGCTGTCCATTGCCGATTTGTTTTCAGCAGAGAATGACCCGTGCATGTGCAAAAAGGGTACCGTTTCAGTAGATTTCCCAACGAGTGTAACGATATGGAAACGTTTTTGTGTTTTTGTGTGCCTAAGTGTTCTGAAAACAGGGAATCTTGCATGTGGTACATAACTTCATCTTTGCGGTCTATATTCATCAGTTCTATTTATCCTTTCGTAAACTTTCCATAACACGTCATCCTGAATGTAGAGATTGTCCCAAATTATCCAGTTATGCCTTGTGTCCGGACTTTAAATGGACTTTTCATCTTAAGATGGTTTGGAGCCTTTAAATTTATATTTCAAAAATGGTGAAATATCAGGAAGAGATTACGATCGTAGATCTTACAAACAGCCCGCTTAAGAGCTTCTCCAGCTTCTCTTTAGCTCAAGGGGTTCCTGCAACTGGTTTGTTACTGTTTCTAGTCACTTGTACTTTAAAACCGTGGTTGCTTGAAGACTCTGTGTCAGGCAGGTTTGCTTTTTCCGATATGTTTGTAAAAATATCTAGTATGGCTGTATGGCTTTTGTTCTCCTTCTGTACTTTTTGCATGGGCCACATTTTAATGGCTCATTTGTATCTACTTCTGCGCAAAAAACAGTCCCTAGGATTTAAAGAGCATTGAAAGTGCATCACAGTGACTTTCTTTGCTTTCAGCCCTGTACTCTATTCCAAAGCCATATGCTGTTAGGATTTCAATCCAACTTGCAATTTACTAGGTTCAAACTAGGGTTTTGTGATCAGTACGTACGGTGAACTTTCTTCTTTTTTCAATATGACTGTTAGATTTATTTCTCATCAGAGAAAATGAACCTTAATTTTTGAAACCCTTAACATCCGAATAAATGTATTGTCTAAACTGATTCAATATCTTAACTAAATGCAAACAAGAAAAGTTCATTATATAGTCAACAAAAATGCCATGATTAAATCATGAAAAACGTGTATCTCTTAATTCCTCGTGTCTATAGTCCCGTCGGTGTCGGGCTTGGTGGTTAAAGTTAGCGCCATACTTGCGGAACAATAAAACAGTGAACAAATTCGCGTTCTTTCGCGACACTCTCGAAAAAAGCTGACTCAGAGTCATCATAATATTCTTGATTTGCACTGATGTTAGAACGTTTTTTCTTCTTCTCGCAAATATGTTGTTTCCTTGATGAATGATAATATTAGAGTTTGTGTTCTTGTTCTCAAGACTGAAGGAACAACATCTCTACATTCATTTATTTCGCCGTCATGTTCAGATTCATCACCACTATCCTCTATCACAATATTATTTTCATTTCTATTTTCATAATCACTTAATTCACTGATTAATTTATCATCCAAAATATTGCCAATATCACCTTCATTTAATCCATTTTCAAAATCATTATCACGTTTATTTATCACAGTATCCACACTTTCAATGACGTTATCTTCAACCTCTCCGTCAGCTCTTCCGATGTTAACTTTGTATTCTTCAGCGTCACTGATATCACTATAATCGAAATGAAAGGTTCCCTCATCAATAATATGATCATTTTTAACAGTACATGTTTCACTTGCAACGTCATCATAGTTTTCGATAAAGATACTTGTAGATTTTCGTGATATCATTAGCATTTCCTTCCTGCTCACTTATAGTTGCTCCCGTATTAGAATAAATAGAGGATATTTGTTTGTTTTTCGTGAATATGGAATATATCTCATCGAGAAATGATACAATTTATATAGTTTCACGAGCGCGTACAAATTTTCTATTTATTTAATGCTAACATTTGAAAAAAACAATGAAGAACTATTTTTTGATACTTACCATTGATAAACGCGCGTATGAATACATGATATTGGCTCTTCAGTAGCACAAATTCCGCCATATTGAATTTTAAGCGACAATCGATCAAACTTGCATGTAGAATTTCAACGATTTATTCAACTTGTGCACCATGACTCAAAATGATAACATGACTGAAATGGGGAAATTTTTAAACATTGACACTGGATAACTTGTCATTGAAGGTAAGTTCTTAATTTTGTCTTTATTTTACAGTCACGTGTGACAAAAAAATTATGACTCATGAATGTCGGTACATGTACATGTACACATTCAGCCTTGACACACTGACATATCACATGAAACATCAACACATCAATGTCAGAACTGTTTATCAACATCAATCATATGTATTTATTCACTGGAATTAGAAATATGCCTGATTTTTTTCCACCTCCATGATTCTGGGGATGATGAACTTGACCTAGAGCTACAAACCTCCGTCTGTGTTAGGGAATTTGTGTTAGATTTTGATGAATTATTCTCAATGTGAAAGTTCACAGGCCCATTGAATGCATTGTCCATAAATACTTGAAAAGGGTAATTTCCTTGAAATTGAGATTGTCAATTTGTAGGGTTAATTGGCCATGTTTGGGCAGATTGAAAAACTGCAGGTGCGTGAAATTCCACTGGGTGGGGTATGACAGATGTGGCAACTTGGGGCTGTGGTTTGTTGGTCAGAATATCAGATATAGCCTTGCTCTGATTGAATTTAGTTTTCTGTAATTATTTAATCAGTTTATATTCTTGTGTCAAGAAATTTTAACAGTTTGATGTGATGGCATGCAGTTGTCTTCTTGCGTCTGGATGAGATGTTTCCGGGCACTGAAAAAAAGATAGATGTAATGTACTTTTTCTGAAAAATAGTTACGTATCTACATCATTATTTTTCTTTTTGCAGAAAAAAAAGAAGAAAATAGGCAGAAGTTAACCAGTTACGAGGACGAATTTTCACGAAAAGCATGGGAACACGGAAATTTAATTATAAACATGACAACGATTGGATGCTTTACAGAACTTACAACAGAATGCAGAAGAATTTTGTGATAAAAAGTAAGAATCATGGATCATGGAAATTTATTTATTTAAGAAACGACAAAAGTCAGATATTTTAAATTTATTACGAAATTGTGAACATACTTTATTATTACTTAAGATGAATCATCAAAATAATTATTCGTTTCCTCGAAGATCAGACTGTGATAAAGACACTAGTGCCTACAACGAAAAAAAATTGGAAAACGTGCTGCGAAATGTTTATTCACTGGAATCAGAAATTCAGAAATATATATGTCTTATTCTTTTCCACCTCCCTGGTTCTGCTGGGGATGATGGACTTGACCTAGGTCTACAAACTTTCGTCTGTGTTTAGGAATTTGTATTAGATTTTGATGAATTATTCTCAAAGTAAAAGTTCACAGGCCTATTGAATGTACTGCTGTTTAAGAAACTTTGAATGTGAATCGGTCATTACATGTTTTTCTTATACATACTTTGTGTCGCAGGTAAACTTAGATATGAGACAAAATGTTAGGAACTTTCAGCTCAAGCAATGAATTATGTTACATATACATTCAACAATTATATTGTAAATTATATTGTACATTTAAAAATTGCATTTTCATTTACCTGTATGGTGTAATTCTTTTGTCACAGTCAATTCCGGCGTCTGCTTTCATTTCTTTCATGATGCTGTACAGCTTATTTAAACCCATGGCATGTTTCTTGAACCATGCTTGTCCTGGTTTTGGGGTTTTGTTTGCAACTGACAGGAAAAAGGGGCTCTCAGGGTCCAACATCTCTGCTGGACGCATTTCCGCATACTTTTTGTAAAGATGAACAGTGTCCCAATCTTTCACCTCCGGCACAGCAAAAGCTTTCGGTTTAGTTAATCTGATGGAGAGAAAAATAAGATTACTACTAATTTAGTAGTTTAAAAAACATCTTTTTAACAGCCATTTGTTGTATGCTGTAATTGGTGTCAAAGTTACTGAATGCTGCCCATAAATACTGAAAAAGTGTAATTTCCTTGAAATTGAAATTGACAATTTGTAGGGTTAATTGGCCATTTTACATTTATCCTTCTGGTTCCATACCTATGCTGACAGTGCAGGCCATTTTCAGCCTACATATCAATGCAGTTTAATCATGTTCTACACTGATGGCGATAGGTATGATAAATATTCAGGAAGATTGTCGGAAAACAACATATAAATCTGTTATCCAAATTTTGAGGTGGATCTTTTTATTATATACATGTATTCCACCAGTACTATATACAAGTAGACATTATATACTGAGGATGAGCAGGATATCGGGTTTTAAAATTATTTATTTTTTTAGTATTTTAAGAATGCATATATATTATGTACCTTGTGTTTCTTATGTTTGCACCTGTTCTTGTTTTTGTCTGACGTTCAGTATCGTAGATTAGGTATTCACCGGGGCTTTCATCTGTACGGCATTGTATGTCTCCCCATCTCAGACAGTGTTCTTCCTGTCCTGTTCTCATCCCAAAATAAGTTGAGCAAAGAAGCCAGAGGGAATGGATAAGTGAACTGGGACTGTTATCACCTAATGTACCACTTTCATACATTTTTTCAATATGAATTTTTTCTAGTGGTTCTGCTGCATTAGGCTTGTTGCCTTTACCCAGTTGATTCAGTTGTTTTTGCTTCATTTTTAAGACAAACCTGGTTTTCCTAAATTCAATGCTGTCTCGGAGAGATACGGCATAGCATTTTGCTCTCTCTCTCTCTCTCTCTCTCTCTCTCTCTAAATACTTGCATGCAAACATGAAATGCACCATATGTAATACCTCTGTACTTAAAGTACTTGATTTTGTTCTAATTAGACCAGTCTTATTGATCACTTTATATTAATTAATAAATTTACTTTTTAGACATAATCCAAATAAGTGACACTTCAACCGTGAACCGGGGATTGGCATTTACCATGATATAATATGTTCCTTGAATTTTCCCTTGCATTAATTTCTAAACAAAATACAAAATATATCACTCACTTGAGAGTAAAAAGCCTTGCCTGTACCACATGAGCCCGTCATTTAAAAACTGTGACCGCCCAGGGCCATTTCCAACGTTCTGGGCGGTTCTATGCCTAAAAAGATCTGTATCTGTTTTGCACAAGCGTCAACTCAACACGGATATGGTACGTCAAACGGTATTTTTACAGCGAGGCTTGCTATTGTTTGGAAATCCCAGTGCTCCTGTGACGTCACGCAATGGCTCCTGCGATAGGCAGATATTGTTGAAAAATACTATTCTGTAGCGCATTTAAAATGTAAAGCGATTTGTTTTTTTTTTTTGGTTTTTGGTAAATTGTAATATCCACTAAGTGAAAGGACTTATAGATAACTGCAGCGCATTTCAGTAAATGCGGCATGATTTTTAGTGGGCCGGGCAGGTGCTCGTTTCATTTCTATGGGTTATTTTCAGATAAAAGAGTCGGACCTGAGATTTCAGCCTCTTTATTGATACATGAATACGACTTCACACAGGAGTGGAATATTGACGTCAAGAATAAGTGTCGATTAATCTTGGCGTGTAAAATGTAGGAACAAAGGCACAGGCAACAAATAGGGTCTAATCACTAGTTAAACTTTGTATAAATAAAAACAAATGTATTTGAAGATTGAATACATTTTTAACATTTTTGAAACAGTACCTTCTGGCAAAATGCCGTTCCTATTCAAATACGACAAACAGAAATTTTTGCTCAGCGCATAGGTCTTCATTATTGTCGCACAGATATTATTTGAAATTTACTAAGATTATTATTATTATCATTATTTTATTTTTTGTTAAAAACATTCAGTTAGAGACGGGATAACAATATTTAAGTACAGTAAATCACAAATTATATTAAAGTCTCTCTAGTAACAAAAAATATGAAGTATTTCAGCATAATATTTATCTCGTTAAATGTAAAAGAAGCCCTGCTTTTATGAAAGCAGATGTTTTAGAGGAGGCTTTAACCACCCTTAAACCAACCAGTTGTGCTTCTGATAGGTGAATGGATTATTTTCCATCAATATTTGCTTGTAGTACATACACAAAAACCCTTAAGCTATGTGCATTTGGGAAACTACAGTTAACTCCGCTTGTAACGATTTTATATTGTATAAAATTAATGTATATATTACTACTTAACACTTACTAGAAAGAAAATCCGTAATCGTTGTCTGTTTCAATGACAGATGTGTGGCTACTCAATATTTTTCGAGTTCATATATATACTTAACAATGGCATCCTGATTTCTTTCTAACTTGTGAATATTGTCTTTCATCAAATTCACATATCAATTTATGTATTGATTTTAGATTAAGAAGTTTTCTTTTTCGGCTTAGAGACTATTATTACACATGCAGAAAATATAAACAGCTGCAAATACATGAACATGTAGGGAGATATTATTGTACTCAAATCATTTATAACTAAGTAGCACTTTTGTAATCAAATGTTTACGTTAAATTAATTGTCCGATAATTTGAGCGACTATTATTAACACCTTTCAAGACCTTGAATATCTCACTGAAAGGGAAAATTTAGCACTTGGGACCAGAAAGACGCATCGTCTCATCTGAAATATCGCAACATACGGTATCGTAACATGCGGAATGTAAGCATATAGAATAAAGAAGGCTTAGGTTCGGACCGCGACAACAGCATCGTTATAAGCGGTATATCGTTACAAGCGATATCATTATAAGTGAAGTTTACTGTATTTCATATTATACTTACAAAATTTGTGAGACATAGAGTAACACCCCTTTGGCAACGGATGCAAACAGCATTGAGGTCAAACACGCTGCTAAGTACAAATGTCCAAAAAACGTCAGGCAACTACATGAACCGTCATAAGTTTATACGAACAACAGTCGATAATAAAGAACACCTAGTCAGTAAAATAAAACATAAAACATTAAAAACAGCAAAAGGCTAATCTGAAATACTTCTGCTGGTTCTCTAAATATATATGTATTATTTTTCATGCCCCCGAAGGGAAGCATATAGTAATCGAATCGTCTTCCGCCTGTCCGTCAGTCCGTCCGTCCGTTAATCCGTCCCCATTTTGTCCGGAGCATTACTCCAACAGTATACGAGGCATTGACTTCAAGCTTGCAATATAGGGAGAAAGTGCAGTGAACAAAAACCATAACTCTACCCGTGTTGATTCTTGAGTTATCTCCCCTTTTCAGTTGTCCAAGTCCGGACATTTTCTCTTAAAATATAAACAGGACTGGTTTCAAACTTGGAATATGTGATGAGGCGGAATACAGTGCACAAAAAAACATTACTCAAGCTCATTTTGAATAATCTCCCTTTGTCATTTTTGCTTGTCCGGGGCATACTCAAAAACAAAAAAGTGTTGGAGGTATCAACTTGAAACTTCATAGATGGGTCGGTCTTATTAAGGGAAAGTGTAGTGTCTAAGAACCATAACTGTCTTTTGCATAGTTTGGAATTATTGCCCTTTGATTTTTTAATACTTATTTTTGTCTAAGGCATAACTCAAAAAGTATTTCAGATATCAACTTGAAACTTCATAGATAAATAGATCCCAGAAGAAAAAGTGAATTGTTGAGGAACTATAACTCTCCTTTGCATAATTTTGGAGTCACTGCCTTTTGACATTTTTCATTCTTGATTTTTGTCCGGGGCATAACTCAAAAAATGTTGAATGTATCAACTTGAAACTTCATATATAAATGCTTTCATTAAGGAGAAGTGCAATGCTTAAGAACGATAACTCTTGCTTAATTTTGGAATTATTGTCCTTCTAAAATTTTCATACTTTTTAGTCTGTTGCATAAAGTAACATATTCCCCTATATCAATACTCTACTGAAAAAGCTGCATGGGGGTGGGGGTGGGGGGGTGGGGGGGGGGGGCTTGGCGCCATGTTTTCACAGACTGCATTTCCTTTTTTTCTGTTTTTATCAAGGTAACATCAAGTTATAAGCTACCATGACTGTGAGCATTGCCTTGTTTCGGGGGCATTCGTGTCTGTGACACTTTTTTTGTTACGAACACATTTTTCCCATTTACAGAATTTAAGTTTTTCTCAGAAGTGCCTTGACTAAATTTTGAGAAATGTTATAAACTTACTCAAAATAGAATAATGCTACTAGGAAAGCTTTTCTAACTACTGTACCTAGCAGAAGCAGAGTTAGGGTGCACAAAAACATTTACAACACTCTGTATTTTCACATTCATTTCTTTTCCAATCATTTGTCATACCAAAAGATTTATAATGTGTGTGTATACTTGTTCAGTTTTAATTCTTGACAGAGGTTTCCGATTTTGTACAATGAAAGTGGCATACCGTGAAGGCAATATTAATTTTTCGAGCAAGTTTAGAGGAAGTCTGAGATATGTTTATTTAATGTTTTTTTTCTTTCTTTCAAATAAGTGAGCAATTTTCAAATTTTCTTTGCAGAAACATTTGTTTTCAATCTTTTCTTTTGGGAGATGTATGTATCTGAAAAATATAATCTCCTGTCTGAAGAAACTTCACGTCTATAAGGCGTAAATCATGTCTTATTTTCTCTTGAAATGTATTTTGTGTGATCTATTGTATGAGGAAATTATGTGAATTCACTGATTTCGGTTCTAGATTGTGATCAATTATGTAGTGTCATAAGAATATCTTGATCCATTTTTATTATTTTTGCTAATCAATTTTCAGTATGTCCCCAAAAAAGACTAGTGAAAAGGGACGTAAAATGGAATAACTATCTGATATTTTGTGAATATCACTAGTTAAAAAAATAAAGGGCGGATTTGAAAGAGCTAGCACAGAGGCAAACATTAACGGAAGGTGAGCAAGGCATGCATTTATGGTTATCAGGCAGTTATATAATTCGACTTTCTTTCATGTAAGAAATTACATCCGTACTTACGTAATTTTAGGGGACCATTTATTTTTCATCATAATTTTCATTAATATCTGAAGGTTTGATCACTTTTACACGAAGATCTTAAATTCCTGCCTAGTGGATTTCAGTCAATATTTCTGGATTTGTTTTGGCACCTACTCGTGAGTAAGATATATAACATAAACAAACTCTTTTTGTCAGAAACCATCGGAGTAGGGCGTCTGACATTTGGTATGTGACATTGTTTTATGAATCTCTACCAACATTTTTCAAGTAATGCCCCTTTAGTCATCAATGACCCCACCTATCGGGTACATGTTTTACATAAAAAGATAAGGAAAATCTTTATATCTTTTCTTCTCTGAAATAACAGTGCTAAGAACGCTGAAATTTGGCACAAAACTTTACCAAATGGACCTCTACCATGATAGTCCAAACTTTTCCCCTCGGAAAAATTTTCCCTCCACCCGGAAGTCAGATGTTTCACAAAGACTTCTGAACATTTCTTGACAAAAGCTTCTAAAATTACTTTGTTACATTATTTTGTGTACATCTACCAATGATTGTTTAAATGTTGCCCCTATGGATATGTTGGCTACACCCCGTTACTTAGATGGTTAATAAAATTTGTAATCCTTTTTAGACAAACTCCATAAAAATGTCAGAAACTCAGAAACCTTTAAATTTCTCGAGTCTTATTGTCTTCTGTTCTTGAATCATTTATTTTGATAATAAGCCCAAACCGAAAGGATAAGAACGAGAACGTTTAACAGATTTGAGAGCCTCTGTCAAAGAGAAAAATCGATGGTGTTGTGATATTTTTTGTTACATTTAGTTTTACTAAACTTGGAAAAGTTTAGACAGCGTACATTTGCAAATATCAATTAATTGTCCTGTAACTTCGCATGTGAAATAGCACTGAACTTAACAATATAAGATTTATAGCCACGTCATGAAATAATTGTGACAGTTGTTTGCAACTGAAATGCACTTTTGTAATCACAAATGCAGTAACCGTGTCGTAAATAGAATTTATTACCGTTCCTCCTGGCACACGCAGTCAAGCGCAGCACTTGAAATCAGAAGAAGAGATTTTCTAAATGCAACAATTACTTTTTCACATCAATTATGAAAAGGGTGCATGTCAGTCATAAAAGTACTCTGCGACAGTCGGAGATATCCAAAGAAACATAAACAGAACGGTATTTTAAGTGAAATAAAATATGAAATTCCTTGAGTATATTCATTTACTTTTCCATTAATTCACTTTTTTTCTGTCTTTAAAATGATATGTAATTTGCAGGAGAACTGCAAATACTATTATTTTTTTTCTCAATATTGTTTACAATGACCCACTTTAACAGCATGCTCAGACGTCAAACTGTAGGACTAAACTGAAGTGATTTTGTCTTTAGTAGCTGGCGATGGTTACATAATCATAGTAAATGTGTTTTACTTAGCAATGTGAGCATCTAAGGTAACACTATACAAAGAAATAGGAAATGGCATTTTAGAATCTGCTGTAAGGGTTTTTTTTAGTTAACTTAGTTACACCAGTGTTCATATAAAAAGTCTACGCCTTTTTCTAAACAATTTTATAGCTGCTTCAACTACAAGATGAGAATGCTAACACTATTTAAATCTCTTTCGTGGGCGTCGGAAATCTTGTTTTAGTTCTCAAGGCAAGGTTTAAATAAATGTCCATCTAGGATTGTGTATGAAATCCATAAACTTATTGTGTCTTTATCCTTTCCGAAAACGCGAAAGCGTATAGCCTAGCAGAAGTCGACCGTGCGGTCGGTTAGTAGACCAAATGGACCAGATCCGATCAATAACTTACGTTGCATATTAAGTTCAAAGACTTAAAACTTGACGGGACATATCTAGACCTCAGGGCTCTGTGCCAAGACAAGAGTTTTCTATCAGTAAATCAAGATAAACTAAATCACGAACCATTCACCTTTAACAGACATGTCTGTAGATGAACGACTTATGGCCAGGCTGGTCCAAGATCAAGATCACAGAGGCCAATCATGTTTTAAAAAAAAATTCGTTTAATATTTATTGTTTTGAATCATTTTAATTCAGAGCCCTGAATGCTTATCTTCGCCACAATTATATTCACAGATCAAAGCTTACTTTAAAGAAATATTATTTAAGGACAAGAAAAGACAGCGAAAGAATTTCAAAAGTGCAAATAGTGTAAACATGTAAAAGACTCCGTCGGAAGTTTATATAAAATACTAAAATAAAAAAAACGTGTATGATCACAGATACATAGCGCAATACAAACCATTTTATTAAACAACCAACTAATTCATTAAGATTATGATTTTCTTAAGTTTTTCAGGAATTATTGCAGCTGGTCTCTGGAAATTATTCCTAAGAAATTTGTCCTACTCCATAATACAGTAGGCGAAACCGTAGTCGTGATTCTTATTTCTGTAGAACTGCCACTTATGTTGTATTGATTCTTAAAGAAACGAGAAACCTTGAATCGTCTGAGTGTTACAAGGATCATATTCAATAATTTTATTGGGGCTTCAGTACTTAGTGATACAGAATATTTTTACACTTATCTTTTTGGAGTGAAGACAGGTTTTGAATCAGTAGAAATTATGTGAAACTATAATGGTGATCTAAAAAGATTATTTACCTCAAGTGTAGACTAATTTTTCATACAAAGACTTTTCTAAAACAACATACAAAAAAAAACAACGTATTTTCGGTTTTATTTTTAACAATTTACGTTCAGTCTGAAAAATGTTCGAATTAAGTGACATACTTGTATCTTATACTCTTGCAGATCCTTAACAACTCCGTGCTCTCTCTGCTTTATTTCCTTAATCTAAATTGTACAGTAGATTTTAAGATTATATCATGTCACGGTCACCTGCAACATTTTTCTTATCTGAGTTCATTCTATTTTCTTGGAAATACACGTGTTGTCTACAAAACTACCTCATTTGCATTTCTTAATATGGTGTCATTTTGATATAATTATAGAAAATCATGTGTAAAATCAAAGATGTAAAATACCGGGGCAGGGTAAAAACAGGACAAAAAATGGTAATTGTTTCAGTCTTACATTTGTCTTCAAATCGTGGTTAGATAAACTGCGCTGGCACTCATATCCCCCTCCCACACACACTCAAAGAAAAGAGAAAAAAAATACATGTACTCAAATATACAAAAACAGGGAAACTTTGTCTGTTCAGTGCACATAGCGTTATTGATTACTGCAACTTGTTCTAGAACAACGTTAAGATCAATTTGCAATTTCGACTAAAAACTAACTTAATATGCTTCAATTTTGCATTGATCACTGTTATAATGGCCGGATCTGGAGATGTCATCTATGGACATATTTCAGGAACATTCTCTCTCTTTTTTAATCAGCGTGAATAAGCACATGTTCCATTAAGTATTGCATTACATCTAAAATATCTCAGTTCAACTCAGTAACACGGTGTCTGCAGTGCAGCGAATAAATGGCTGTTCAATGGGCTAATCTCCTGTTGAAATAAATTATGTGTTGTTGTTGAAGAGAAAATGATAAATATTAACTGTTTACAAACAGACATTACTAAATAAATATTGGTTATTTTACAGATTTTGTTTTGATCGCTTATTTGGTATACATAATTTGTGTACCCTGTTATGAGAAGAAACTGCTTGATTTACATATTAAAAAAGTTTAAGTATGTTAAGAAAGTATTGCTTTTTATCCCTCAATGCGAACTGAACTTTAGAAATACATTTGGATCGAGACTGAGCCATTTAATTTTCAATTGTTAATACTGAATTTAAAACTTAACTTGATAACTGAATACAGTTATTACGCATTTTTAACAATTGTGTTAAATTTTCTTTTCAGGCAATTTCTTTTAACGGGATGTTATATTTAAATAGGCATCCCAGTAAGTAATGCCAAATCGACTGTATTTCGCTAAAAGCTTTGTCTGCTCTATTTAAGTTTTATTACAGTGATAGCGTTATAAAGTTATATGCGGGTATCTGTAGCACGCTCATAGACAAGATAATGTGAAAACGTGTTTATATAGGGAACTGAAAAACCGGAGATGGGACTCGAACACAGGTGAAAACGTGTTTATATAGGGAACTGAAAAACCAGAGATGGAACTCAAACACAGGTGAAAACGTGTTTATATAGGGAACTGAAAGAACAGAGGTGAGACTCGAACACAGGTGAAAACGTGTTTATATAGGGAACTGAAAAACCAGAGGTGGGACTCAAACACTGGTAAAAAGGTGTTTGTATAGGAAACTGAAAACCCAAATGTGGGACTCGAGCACAGGTAAAAACGTGTTTATACAGGGAACTGAAAAACAAGAGATGGAACTCAAACACAGGTGAAAACGTGTTTATATAGGGAACTGAAAGACCAGAGGTGGGACTCAAACACAGGTGAAAACGTGTTTATACAGGGAACTTAAAAACCAGAGATGAACTCAAACACAGGTGAAAATGTGTGTATATAGGGAACTGAAAAACCAGAGGTGGGACTCGAACACAGGTGAAAACGTGTTTATATAGGGAACTGAAAAAGCAGAGGTGGGACTCGAACACAGGTGAAAACGTGTTTATACAGGGAACTGAAAAACCAGAGATGGAACTCAAACACAGGTGAAAACGTGTTTATATAAGGAACTGAAAAAACAGACTGAGATGGAACTTAAACACAGGTGAAAACGTGTTTATCTAGGGAACTGAAAAACCAGAGATAGGACTCGAACACAGGTGAAAACGTGTTTATAAAGGGAACTGAAAAACCAGAGATGGGATTCAAACACTGGTGAAAACGTGTTTATGTAGGGAACCGAAAAACCGGAGATGGAACTCAAACACAGGTGGAAACGAGTTTATATAGAAAACTGAAAAACTAAAGTTGGGACTCAAACACTGGTGAAAAGGTGTTTATATAGGGAACTGAAAAACCAGAGGTGGGACTCGAACACAGGTGAAACAAGTTTATATAGGGAACTGAAAAACCGGAGATGGGACTCAAACACTGGTGAAAACGTGTTTATATAGGGAACTGAAAAACCAGAGGTGGGACTCGAGCACAGGTGAAAACGTGTTTATATAGGAAACTGAAAAACCAGAGGTGGAACTCAAAATACAGATGAAAACGTGTTTATACAGGGAACTGAAAAACCAGAGATGAAGCTCAAACACAGGTGAAAACGTGTTTATATGGGGAACTGAAAAACCAGAGATGGGATTCAAACACAGGTGAAAACGTGTTTATATAGGGAACTGAAAACCCGGAGATGAAACTCAAACACAGGTGGAAACGTGTTTATATAGGGAACTGAAAACCCAGAGGTGGAACTCAAAATACAGATGTAACGTGTTTATATAGGGAACTAAAAAACCAGAGGTGGGACTCAAACATTTGTGAAAAGGTGTTTATATAGGGAACTGAAGAACCAGAGGTTGGACTCGAACACAGGTTAAAACGTGTTCATATAGGGAACTGAAAACCCGGAGATGGGACTCAAACACAGGTAAAAACGTGTTTATATAGGGAACTGGAAAACCAGAGGTGGGACTCAAACACTGGTGAAAAGGTGTTTATATAGGGAACTGAAAAACCAGAGGTGGGACTCAAACACAGGTCAAAAGGTGTTTACATAGGGAGATGAGCTATTTGAGATGAAACTAAAATAATGAGGATAAGGGCCATAATATATATAGACCTGAACAGCCAGAGATGAGACTAAAAGTACAGGTGACAATATATATGGACCTGAAAAAAAACAGAGACTATACTAAAAGTACAGATGAACGTTTTGAATGTAATAAAATCGAAAGCTTTTCAAAAGAAGCTTAAAAACTAATAGATACGCAATTGATAGGCTGGAATGGGGTGCGAACATTACATTTAAAAAGGATTTAACGTAGTCTTAGCAGATTCTTCTCTCTCAGTGCAGAATATTTTATCTTCCATGGTGGATGTTCATGGTTAATAAGAATGTTATAGGTAACATGAAAGAAAAAAAGAATGAAAGAAAGGATAACAAAACGCCCCTGAGAACATGATAATAATGTGCTAATTTACTGTATTGCTATTCTGTTAGTGTATCATGTTTATTCATTAATATTTGTTTTTATACAATGTTGAAAATCAATTTTTGTTTCACTAAAGTATTAGAACAACAACATTATTCCAACTAAAATAGCTATATCTTATTCAGGAGATGACAGAAAATAAATCATATGAGTACAAAACCTTGTTCATGAACTTAATGAACAACCCTCGCATAATGTGAAGTGAGTCTGAGATTTTTCATATTCTGTGGTATTTGTTTTTCTTCATGATACTATCATAACAGATAAAAGTAACGGAATTCAGGGGTTCCGGTGTCTCGAGTTTCGATTGTAATAAAAAAAAGAACGGCATCCTGTTTTAAGGTTTAATACGTTTACGTATAGATTCAGTTGGTAAATAACAGTATATATTTTCAACGTTTTCGCTATATAATATAGCTGAAATAATATTCAATAAAATGTTAACAAAGTAGGGAAAGCCATCAAGTCATGGATACACTGAAATACTTTAAAATTTTATGTTGTGTTCATTCAGTAAATGTTTATTACAAACGTCAAATTGAAGAAACATTGTTGTAGAACTTACATATCGTCATTGACATGTGAAGGGTGTATTCGGTGGACGTCCCTGTAAACTTATCAAAGGTGGCCATATTTGCCGTTGAATCTGCAAATCATGCTAATACATTGAATTTTCAAGGCAAAAACTGGGATAACATTAAAGCATTAGACATAGTACCAGAGGTAAACCAAACTGGATCAAAGGTTGATGGCGCAAATGCAAAATTTACGCTCAGATCAAAAACATTTATTAATCTAATAAGTATTATCTGGTTGAGATTTTCAAGCATATGAATGAATCAGATTGAATATGGTGTATTCAAGGGTTTAACAAAGCTAGAAAAGCTTGATTTGAGTGATTGTACCGATATAATCATAGAATATATCACACTTGAAATGGACGGAAGTAACTTATCCAGTTTGCGTATTCTTATTCTGAGGAATACTTTACTACTAATGACCCCTATCAGCAATTTCGACGACGGATTTTTCCATGCTCTCTCATCACCAAGAATTGAGCGTATCGACTTTAGGTACATATCGAATTCGGTATTTTTTTAAATGCTTTTCCAGACCTACAAAGTTTTAATTTTGAACGCATTGGTTATCTAACTGTAGAATTTCTTGCATCTTGTATTTTCTTTAGCAATCGTTCATCATTCACCAACTTACGAAGTATCAGTTTAAATTTTCCAGATTTATCAGAGACAGTCGCTATTGCAACGAATGGTGATCTTCAATTAGGAAGTCCGTATGTACATGTTATTTCACTGAAATTTGAGTGCGTGGAATAACACCATTTGAAGGAACATGTTCGCCGCAAATATACGCTACACGTTTACACTCAAGTGTGCAGATTAGCTTACATTTCGGAGGTACAGATGTTACGTGGAATACACTAAATTTGAGCTTAAATGATGATGACGCAGTTGCCGTTGAAATATTAGATATTGGTGACAATGGTATTGAACAAGTTGATAATTCATTGTTGACTTTAGGGAAAAACCTGAAGTATCTGGATGTATCGATAAACCTTTTTTCCAAAATGAACGAGACTGTTGTTGCAGTCATGCTACACAAGATGACGAAATTAGAGTTCTTAAATTGCTCTCACAATAGTCTTAGCATTGTTCCAAAAGAAATGTTTAAATATTCACTTCGTTTAAAAATCATTGACTTTCATTCAATTTAATTAAAAGTTTAGATGTTGATATTTTTCATCTCTTCGATCTTGAACTTTTGGATCTCTCGGGCAACTTGATGAAAGTTTGAGCACATGACTGTATCAATCAATACCAAAACCTGCCGTCTTCCATTATAAACATAAACCTTAAATTAAACATAACAAGGAATCCTTTTAAACATGTTAAATGCACCTGTCAAACAATTGATTTTATTCGCTGGCTCAGCTCCCTTGACAAACACTCGGTATTTTACAACGAAGAAATGTCCATGTGTAACCTTGATGATGTCGGAGAGATACCTGTGGATACATATCCTGTATCTGAAGTGGATTACCTATGCAAACTTCCCTATATCATCATTTCTATCTCGATAAGTGTTGGGACATGCGTATTTGCCGTCTTTACTATGGGCGTTTACTGTTTTAGACGCTACCGGAAGAAGTAAAGAGAAGCAAACTTGAGACGCCGTATAGAGATTTACAAAATGAAAAGAACAAACAACAGGAATGGTAAGGAATTCCCAGTTTTTCTCTCTAATTGTAGTTCCGACGCTCATATAATAGACAGTCATGTGTTACCGGCATTAAATGAGGGTTTGCAAAAAATCCTCGGAACAGAAGAACGTTGTTCTGCTACTGGCGATCTATGTTTTACCCCAGGGCGTCCCGTTGTAGAGGAAATTGCAAAATCTATGAGTCATACAATGTACTTGTGGCTTGCGTCTCGAAAACTTTTTGTCAAATGGTGTTTTGTGAGGACAAATTAATAGCTGCCAAACATGATAATATACCTATGATCCTTTTAGTTCTTGAGAAAGTTGACATCAAAAAGATGCCAAAAGTTATTAAAACATTTTAAGACAATAACCGGGACGAAACTGATGGTAAGTGACACTGGTCCATTTTAATACCTTGTGTTGACACAATATGTAAAGGCATCATAAATCTGATTAAATCATTCTGATGCGGGAAATGAGGCATAGACTGGCCTGTTAACACAATGACTTATAATATATAATTAGTAAACCTCCTACAATCTAAAGTGGTAACAAAGGAAGTATTTTAACATAGCACTTGGTGTGCAGCATCCAAAAATTGTAGGAATGGACAAAAGACGCACATTCGTGAAGAGGTAGGTGTATGAGAGACCATCAGTTTGGATTAAAGAGTCGCATTAAAAAAACTAGACATCTAAATATTTCTTCAGCTTAGCAATTTTTGTTTCTTCCTTTCTCTTGTCAAATTTATCAAAACTCATGATGTTGTTTCTTGAAGGTTATCATTGTCTCATCATTGTGTTGTCTCATTTTAAATAACCAATTTTTGCTCGTATTTATCTCGTTTTGTAAACGAAGACGTGGTGATATGAAAGCAGATAACTTAGAGCAGGCCCTTACTTCTCTTAAACCAACCAATGCTTGAAGTCATATAGAAAGATTGATAAAGTGATTGTGTGTTTATTTGTTCAATTTCAATTCTTAAGGACTTGACCAGAGGTTTCCTATTTTGTAAAACGACAATCGCTTAAGTGAAGACAATATTAATTGTTCTAGTAAGTTTAGAGAAAGTCTGCGATTGTTTTCATGTAATGTATTTCTTAATACTCTCTGTCTGAAGAAACTTCATAACTAAAAGCCGTTAATCATATCTTATTTTCACTTGAGATGTATTTTGTGTGATCTGTTGTACGAGAAAAGTATGTAAATCCCACTAACAATGCAATTAGAAAATTCTACTGAAATGATTTCGGTCCAAATTGTTCTCAATTATGTAGTTAGTGTCATAAGAATATCTTGATTTATTTCTATAAGTTTCGCAGTTAATTGTCAGTATCTCGCGAAAAAAATTGAAGTAAAACGAACTTGAAAGGAAAATTGATGTAAACACATCTGGTGTATTGTTCATATCACAAAAATAATTAAGGGCGAAATTGTGATGGTGAATTCAAACGAACATCGAAAATTGACTAAAGGCAAGAATTAAAGGAAGGTGAGCAAGACATGCATTAATGATTATCGTGCAGTCAAATAGTTCGACTCTCTCTCTCTCTCTCTGTCTCTCTCTCTCCCTCTGTCATGTAAGTCATTTCACCCGTACTTACGTAATTTTATGGGACCATTTATTTTCTATCATAATTAATATCCATGCCTGAAGGTTTGATCACTTTTACACGAAAATCTTTAAATTTCTTCTTGTCTGAAATCACAGAGTGGATTTCAATCAAGATTTCTGGGGTTATTTTTGGCGCCTACCCGCGAGTTAGTTATCTTACATGGACAAAATCTTTTTGTCAGAAACCATCGGTGTAGGGCGTCTGACATTTGGTATGTGACATTGTTTTATGAATCTCTACCGATATTTTTCACATAATGCCCCTGTAGTCATCAATGATTCCACCTATTAAAAACATAAAGGAAAATCTTTAAATGCTTTCTGCTCTGAACTCACAGGTCTAAGAACGCTGACACTTAACGAGAAGCTTTGCCAAATGGACCTCTACCATGATTGTCCAAACTTTGCCCCTGGAAAAATTGTTCGATATACCCAGGAGTCAGATGTTTCACAAAGACTTTTAACAATTTAACAGAAACTTCTGATATTAGTTTGTCGCATCGCCTCGTGAACATCTACCGAGATTGTTCAAACTAAGTCACTAGGGCAATTTTGGCACTACCCCGTTACTCTGATGGTTAACAAAATTTGTAATCCTTTCTAGACAAACTCTATAAAAATGCCGGAAACTCAGAAACCTTTTAGATTTCGCGAGTCGCATTGTCTTTTTTCTTAAATTATTTATTTTAATAATAAACCCATTACATTGGAAAAAATACATACAGGCTTTAGGTACTTATTTTCTTGTTTTAAAAATTGCTTCATATATCAATGTTGAAAACTCCTACAACAATATTTCATTGCAAAGAACCAAAAAGACTAGGAAACGAACGTTTAACAGATTTGAGAGCATCTGTCAACGAGGAAAACTGATTGTGTTGTGATTTTTTGTCTTATTTTTAAGTTTCTTAACTTGGAAAAGTTTAGACAACGTGCATTTGCAAATATCGATTAATTGCCCTATGACATTGTCATGTGAAATAGCATTGAACTAAAAAAATAAAGATTTATAGCCCCGTCATGAAATAAATGTGACAGTTGTTTGCAACTAGAATGCATGCAGTAACAGTGTCGTAAATATAATTTACGACCTTTCCTCCTGGCACACGTAACACAGCGCAGCACTTGAAATCAGAAGAAGAGATTTTCTAAATGCAACAGTTACATTTTCTTATCAATCATGAAAAGGGTGCATGTCAGGCCCTTTAAATATGAAAGTACTCTGTGACATACTAGGGTCAAATCTGAGATATCCAAAGAAATAAAAAGCAGTATTTCAAGTGAAAAAATATGAATGCCCGTGAGTATATTCATTTACTTTTACATTTACAATGTATATATTTTTGATGTTTTTATTTCATTTTTTTTAGTTCTGTATATAATTATCACTAAATAAAAAACAGTGTGTTGGATCGCAGATTTATAGTGCAATACAAATAATTCTATTAAACAAACAACTTATTTATTAAGAATATCATTTTCTTAAGTTTTTCAGGAACTATTTCCGCTGGTCTATAGGAATTGTATTCCTGAGAAATGTATCCTACTCTCCAGTACAGTAGGGGAAACCATAGTCGTGGTTCTTATGTCCGTAGAACTTCCAGTTGTTTTCTGTACTGATGTTTAAGGATACAATATCATTTATTGCTTTCAAGAAACGTGAAACCTTGAGTCGTCGTAAGTGTTCGTGAGCTTCAGTACTTATCTTTTTTTGGAGTGACAACACAAGTTCAGTCTTAAAAATGTTCGAATTAAGTGGTATACTAGTGTCTTGTATTATTGCAAAATTCTTCTGTACAGAAATACACAAAGTCAATGGGAACTTTGTCTGTTCAGTACACATAGCGTTATTGTTTACTGCAACTTGTTTTAAAACAACTTAAAGATCGACCTGCAATTCGACTTAAAACTAACTTATTGAATCACTGTTATAATGGCCGCATCGGAAGATGTCGTCTAGGGAAAAATGTCAGAAACATTCTTTTTTAAATCAACGTGTCAGTTCCACTCAATAACACAACATCTTTCAAGAGATGACAGACAATAAATTATATTAGTACAAAACATTAATAAATATTGTGATGTTAATTTGTGTAGTCTTGCGGGCAAAAATGTTGTCTAGAAAAGGGACATGTTGAAAGTGCATGAAATAAACTTTTTCTCGTCCATATAAAATGGTTTTAGTTAAATTTGTTTAGTATCATTAACATGTACAGTAGATTTTTTTATCCATTCGATGATTAAAATATCAGGTAATTTGAATGTCATTCATATTTCTTACAGTCAGCGTAATTGTCTTGATAATTCTTTTTTTTTTTTTTTTGTTATCATATTTTCCACAAGAAAAGCAGAAAATAGTGACAACAAACTTAGGTCGGTAAATAACGACATAGTGTGGCCGTACCAAGGATGCGTCATTTAATATCTAACAATTATGTCTAACGTGATATCCCTGGCACATACTGTTCTCCGTAGAATGTATCATTTGGAAATCCTCCTTGATTGCCTGGATAGAATATTTTTTTTTAAAGATTATTATGATTTAAGATTTATATCTACTTACGGTAACGTAATAATTTACGCACCTTTTAAAGATAAATATACAGCTAAATTTGCTTACAAAAGCAGGCATTGTTTTACATTTGGCTCATACATGTTCAGGCGCAAACATGTTTCTTGAATTTGTGAAATCTAGAAGACTGAGTTTACTGACTCATCAATTTATACTTTCAACAAGAAGACACATCCCTTTATCACAAGGGCTTCGAAAGATGGCCTTGATTTGTCGAAGCCAGCAGCAGAGCACAATCCTTTTATCACAAGGGCTTCGAAAGATGGCCTCTTGTCGATGCAAGCAGCAGAGCACAATCCTTTTATCACAAGGTCTTCGAAAGATGGCCTTGATTTGTCGATGCCAGCAGCAGAGCACACTACTTTTATTACGAGGGCTTCGAAAGATGGCCTTTATTTGTCGATTCAAGCGGCAGAGAACAATCCTTTTATCAAGAGGGCTTCTAAAGGTGGCCTTGATTTGTCGATGCAAGCAGCAGAGCACAATCCTTTCATCAAGAGGGCTTCGAAAGATGGCCTTGATTTGTCGATGCAAGTGGCAGAGCACAATCCTTTTCTCACGAAGGCTTCGAAAGATAGCCTTGATTTGTCGATGCAAGCAGCAGAGCACAATCCTTTTATCAAGAGGGCTTCTAAAGATGCCATTTTGTCAATGCAAGCAGCAGAGCACAATCCTTTTATCATTGGGCTTAGGAAGATGGCCTTAATTTGTTGATGCCAGCAGCAGAGCGAAATCTTTTTATCACGAAGGTTTCGTGACGATGCCTTGATTTGTCGATGTCAGTAGCAGGGCACATTCCTTTTACCAGCTGGCCTTCGATAGATGGCTTCTTATCACTATATATATGCAAGCAGGAGCCTTAATGTCCAGCAAACTGGTTAAAGATTGCTTTAGCTGTTGTTTTTGCTGGTTTGTTGCCTTACCATAAGGGCCGAAATGGACTGTCAGAACCAAACTGTTTTCATAAACCTCTATTATTTATTCTCATGAACGGTTATCCGTACAATAGAAAAACAAAGTTAACAAAAAAAGGACAAGTTCATCTTAGCTGTCTACTTGGTTCATTTGTCGCATATTATTACATGCTCTACGATAAATCTTTTCTGGCCCGGCTTATATGACTGCGAGATGTGTGTCACAAATAGCAGGGAAATTCACGCTTGAAATTCTATATGTTCCATATATTTCATTTTTTTTTTTTTAGTTACAATCATTCATAAAAAAAAACGTGGAAATTGGCACGCCTTTACGATTTTCTGTTTCGTGGGCCGCTATTACTGTGTTATTCATATTAAATTGAATCATCTTATTAATTCATATGATATGTTACTTGATTTCCCTCCATTTTTTGCAGATTACTTTAAACGCGTGGGAAATTTCTCGGAAGATAAAATTCCGGCGGTAATTGTTACGTTTCCATTTGATATTTTACTGTATTTTTTAATATCTTACAATATTTCGTCATCACAATTTCCACGGAGATTGAACTATAACCATATTTTCTTTAGAATTTGTTATTTTCTAAAATGGCTTGAAAGTTTTAAAGTTGGGTTAAAAATAACGAAAATGTAAGTTTCATTTAATTAAATGTTTCTGTTCGACTTCAGGTATTTGACAACAGTCAACAATTGTTTTTATTCTGCGTTTTGCTTGTTCTTGTTATTGTTTTTGGCTTTGTTATCATTTGTAGTGTAACAGCTCTTTCACTTCACAACCTCCGTTTGTGTCATCAGTAAAATTCGATCATGGAATTAATCAACATGACAGGTTTAACATATTTTAGGCATTATAGGTCAAAATGCAACAACAGATATATGTTCAAGACCTATATTTCTCCAAACGCTATATTTCCCTTTATTCACAAACATCAAGATCCAGTTTTACTTTAAAAACAAGATAGTATGTGTAAAAATAACAAGATCTGTATCTGTGTTACAATTCTTCTGATGAGCATTGTATTTCAAAACAGACGTAGGAAATGTGTTTGTAATAAAATTAGATCTGCCTAGAATCTCGTCACTAATGACCGTAACTAATGTGCAATTAAATGATGTACCATCATGTAGGTTAAACGCTTGTTGTTTCCAGTAGACTGGTAGGTATTGGTTTGCATTTAGCTGTTTATTTCAAAATAAAGGGAAGATTCCAAAAAAAACATGTTATAACACATTCATAAGTGCTTTAGTATATTTTATCTTTTTGTTAGTCATTCTGGGTCTTTCATCACTGTTACTTATAACAATAACAGTCATTTGTGACGGTATTCTAATTGTCCCTGTTTTCATAATCGGGCTATTCATGACAAAATTCTGGCAAGTATTTTAATTGTTAATCACGTTGAATTGATTTTTTATGCTATGTGTTTGTTGTGAATGTTGTCAACAACAGAACAAATAGCTGTAGGTGGAAAACAACGCATATTCAGCCAAAATTGCAATATTTGGCAAATTCTCGAGATCAGAAAGTTCTTATGATAATTACACTTTTAAACCGTCGCTCGCCTAAGGAACTCAATTTGGAAAGTTAATAAGGTAACTATTACTTTCTCAGAAGTAGTCTTAAGATTTAAGCATTCAACTCACGACGCAATAATTTTCTGTAAAGTGTTGCTGTACGTTAACGTTAGCAAACAAATGTAACACAATAGATTGCGTTAGGTTAACTATTCATTGGCATTTACTGCGAGTGATTTGAAAGCTCGTCACTTATTTGCTTTTAAAAAAATTTTATGGGAAAAACACAAATTTTACCTTCGATTTTTGATTTTTTTATATATATAAACATTCATCCATGTATTACTGCAGAGGAAGACAAGTTTTATGAATAGATTTATCATCAGAGAAAAAAAAAGTTGTCTACTTGACTATACCATAAGCCTCAATCCGAATTGCCGAAGTATCAGCATGTTGAAAGATTTTTTTATATAATTGAAGATATTCCTTTAAATCTGTATGTAAACATGTGACCCTCCTGACGACAAGGATACAATTTGAACAAACTTGATGAATAATGCTATACATGAAATGTAAGAAATCTTGGAAAAGGAGACTTTTAGATTTTTCCAATATTAGGCATAACGGTTGTAAAAATCTAAAACTGGGATGGAGCAAAAGAATGGCCAAAGAGGAAAAATCTAAATAATCTTGGTAGAGGTCAACCAACTTATTACTTCTCTTAACAAAACCCAGTGAGACGGAATTTCGGCAGTCATAACTATCTTCGCCACATTCTGGGGATTAAGTGACTTTGTCACAAAAACACTTTTCTCTCTCTACCTCCAGAGACACAATTATTCTGAAAGTGTTTTTCGTAAATTAATTTTGCCAGCCACTGACCAGATTATCCCTTAAACGTACCATTACTTTACTTTGGTATTTTATGGTTAGGAAATAGTTAAAAAACAAACAGTTCTATGATATTTTTCCTGAAACTATTGTTTAGGAGATATTACTTTACATCAGTAGAATTCTAATACCTCATTTTATCAGTGGCTTTCGAACACGTCTTTTCGTAGAATCTCAAAGCGAAACCGTAACAGCTTAATGTTCTTAGCTGATTGATGTGTTGTCACTTTAAAATCATTTACAAGATATTTTCATATTCCCATATTTGTTTGTGACGTGACCGTCAAATGTTCCACACTTTTCTTGTGATCATGTACTTTAAATGGAAACAAACAAGTTACACGTAAAACGTTTTAAACACGTAAAAGCTTGTCAACGAAAGAAAACGAAATGTATTTACGACCATGTTGCTGCCTTTCCCATTTTTTCTGTACATTCACTATTGGTCATAGCCAATCTCATGAAAAATATTGCTTCGTTACGAAGATCATATATAGCGGAAAGTAGTGGAGCAGTAGTTAGGGTATAATTTTAAAGAGATTGGGTCATCTTTTCCGTCTTTAATTCTACATTTCCAAATCAAATTTACATGTACAGTAATTGGCTATGCAAAGATACATATATATAAAGTCCACAAGTGTGCTAGAAATGATATGTATATGATATGCAGAATATTTCTACTTTTTTTTTTTAGGGGAGGGGTGTTGAAACTTTCCATTACAGCAAGAACTTTTTTAATTCCAGAACTGTAAACACATTAATAAATAAGACCTTGACATGTAATGTCTACAAGCAATTGTTTTTTATAACCTTCATTGCCATTGGGTCCAGGGGTAGAGCGCAGGGCTCTGGATCCGGAGGTCGCGGGTTCGAATCCCGTCAGAGACGAGATTCTCTCACAATCTTCACATTCTTCCACGCTACGCGAGTACTGGTATGGAACACAGGAAGCAGTCATCGAGCGTGATGAATGTATGTTTTAAGAACTTGTGTTGCAATCGATGTAAAATAAATGAGTCTAAACATTGCGTCGCCAAATATATATATATATATATATAGAGAGAGAGAGAGAGAGAGAGAGAGTATATATATATATATGAATATATATATATATATATATATATATATATATATATATATATATATATATATATATATATTCATATATATATATTGGTGGTGAATGACCTGGTGTAGTGTTTTATTTCTTTGAAATACCTAATGCTACAATACAAATTTGGCAGATTAAGGAGAATCTTTCGTTGCGGTAATATCAAGCTGGTTCACACTCATTAAATATATCAAATTACAATTCCCATGGCAAACCCTTTGAATTAGTTTCTTCACTATAACGAAGAGTGTCCCCCGTCATCGATTGTTATATTTCTCTGCCACAGAAGGTTACGGTTTTGAATCAACTTTTACAGAAAACATATCAGTCTAAAAATCTACTAGGATATTTTATTTAGAAAGAAAGGATTCTTATAACGTAATGATACTTTTTTTATATACTACATTTCAACTAAGTTATTTTTGTGGAAAACCATGATTCTTACAATGTGATGATACTGTTACATCCTACAATGTTTATACTGTATGGTACAAAATCATTGGATTTCCTCTAACTTTGCAATTTATAAAATATTGCTTAATATACACATTCCATTATTTCAGTATATGAACCTTTCGTTTTGGAAAGGATTATCTCCCGTTTGCAGGTTATTAATTCTATCTGAAACTAATAGGAAGTTGGCAGTAGCAGTACGCAGTAGCAGTTGGCAGTAGAAATTAAATCAAACGTGGAGTTGGAAGTAGCTGTAGCAGCAATAGCAGTAGGCAAAACGTAAACTTGGCAGTAGCAGTAACAACAGTAGCAGTAGGCAAAACGTGAAGTTGGCGGTAGCAGTAACAGCAGTAGCAGTAGGCAAAACGTGAAGTTGGCGGTAGCAGTAACAGCAGTAGCAGTAGGCAAAACATGAAGTTGGCAGTAGCAGTAACAGCAGTAGCAGAAAGCAAATCGCGAAGTTGGCAGTAGCAGTAACAGCAGTAGCAGAAGGCAAGCTTCTCGTTTTCTTTACTGCTACTGCTGTTACGAAAAACTGACTATACCTACCTACACGATGAACCAGCGCAACTGCATGACGGTCCCCTGAAAATAAAGGCGTCCAAGTACGAACATCTTCAAGAGCTCAAAAGTGTGATACCTCGAGATTTTCATGGATTCTACGACAACCTTAGCCATTAACTGTGAAAGGATTTTTGAAGAGCGTTTGAAAATGTATACATATAGTATGTTTGCTCTATGTTCAGTACATTCATATTGTTTCATGCAGCCTTAAGTTCTGGATTCCGGCCGGTTTTATTATTATAGTACGTTTTATGTTTAGTTGTGAGTATGTTGTGTCATATCATAATGTTCTAAATGAAGATGATTTTTTATTTGCATGAAATCATTAATGCTGAAAAACTTAATCTTGGATGACTGTAAGGCTGCCAGTCGTTATAAGACGGAGTGTTTCTTTTACTGTTTTGTATTACAGTTCATATTGTGTTATAATTGTGTTACTGCATTAAAACAAAATGTTTGGTTATTTGTTGATCAGTTTGAATAAAACTTTGATACTGTAATACGGATGACTGTAAGGCTGACAGTCGTTATAAGACGGAGTGTTTCTTTTACTGTTTTGTATTACAGTTCATATTGTGTTATAATTGTG
Source organism: Cyclina sinensis (assembly GCA_012932295.1). Classification (NCBI taxonomy): domain Eukaryota; kingdom Metazoa; phylum Mollusca; class Bivalvia; order Venerida; family Veneridae; genus Cyclina; species Cyclina sinensis. Next base: position 18,409,263 of record JAAONU010000009.1, read on the forward strand.
TTACTGCATTAAAACAAAATGTTCGGTTATTTGTTGATCAGTTTGAATAAAACTTTGATACTGTAATACGGATGGCTTTAATTTTGACCAATTAAAACTTAAAATGATATGTTTTTCTGGTACTAAAACCGCATCAAGGTCGCCCACTTGAAATCACTGCAGTTTCTCACTGGGGGTCATAGGTTTGAGCCTAGCTACCAACCATGGATCTTTCTTTGAGAACAATTAGTACTGTGTGTTGAAGGGATTCTAGAACTGGTACTTTCCAAGAAAGCTGGTTTGGAATCTACCCGCCTGTAGGACTGCAAGATTGTTAAGAACGGACATAAAACCTCAAAATTGGAATTTTACCTATATTTAATAGTTTTATTTAGTAAGGCATGAATAATGAATAACACAACGGCAAGCATATTAATCAAAACATTCATTTATTACATGTAAGCATAAGCGAAAAATGTCGTAACTCGGTCTTAGAATTTGACAAAACATCGTATTTCATAGTTATCGCCCTTGAATGATACGGGTAGGCAAACATTATACCTAATTCATATGCGCATCTGGTGAATATTGTTTGTGTTTAAACACAAGGCTAAATGTTTTACTGTAAGCTAACAAGTGGAAAAAAGTGGTCTCCTGTAACATTTCTTCAAAAGAGTTACGACCTTTTGACTCCCAACCGACGACTTCTGGTTTTAGACATTGTCAAGAAGATTTTTTGAGTTTTTCCTTTTTGCATCTGAGTTGTGCATGGAATTCAATTTCGTATTCAACTTTGAAAGAGGGCCATACATGGATCATTTCTGTGAAGTTTATTTGCATTTGATCCAACAGTATAGGAGGTTTAAAGGCAATTGTTGACGACGGACGAACGACGGACATACTAAAAGCTTCACCTGACCTTCGAAACTAACTAAAGCTGGTTATGTCACTGATTTCGGCAAAAGAAATTCAGTGGCAGGCAGTGTGAGCACAATATTTAGAGAAAACGGAAGAGATGACAGCTGTCAAGCCCTAGCCAATTTGTTTTGCCATAGCAAACATACAAAAAGCATGTGGTGTTTTGACTTTTGGGTTGGTCTTTATATTTCAGGGGACGTATCTTTTACATAGACGGGTCAAAAGGTGATGCTTAGGGGCAGTTCGTTTTCTTGCAGAAAGTGTTAGTTTTTTTTTGTCGTAGATCATTACTCCTGAAAGAATAACTGTACTTTTCAAGTTGGTGTATTTGGATGATAGAATACAAAACAATACAATACAATACAATACAATACAACAAGACTTATTTTGAGTCAGCAAGATACAAACAAATCAACATAAGCTCTGATGAGCTTTTGAACCGACTGTAACAACGTACGTGTAATGAAAACAAACGGTATAAAAGCTACAATAAAAGAAAGATTACTCATGCAATTGACAATTAAAGCTGTGGGGGAGTTGATGATCTTGGCCACAAAAGTCTAAAAACTGTTCTAAAAACTGTAACAATAAAAACGCTGATAATGAAAATAAGCACAAAAGCGAACCATCTTAGAGTAAGACAAGGCTAAACGAGATTATCTCCACAAATCATATTTGGGGGGAACTGACCAGCAACTCTCTCACGTAGACAAGCAATAAAAATGCAAAGCAGTCATGGTGCTCAGGATTTCATGACATGTACCTGGGGTCCCTGTAACTCAGTCGGGAGCGCCTCCCCTCGAGAAAGCAAGAATAACACCAGGGTGCCCGGAAAAATCTTCTGACCCACTAATGGTGCATATCAGAAGTCCCACCTGAAGGAATTTAAAATGAAGAAAAATGAATTACAATATAAAAGAGCACAAACAAGGATGACACATGACAATAGGTACCAAATAGAGTAGGGTAATGCATTTTACACAAGCACATTTAAAAGTACAACACTCATCATGCAAACAATAGCAGAAGCGTATTACATTACAGACATATTACAGCACAATGAAAATTTATAAACGATCAACTGGATGTTGTCCCCATGCTGTGTATACCTAGAAGAGTAGGTAGTTGTATTTACTCTAGGTACCTGCAATGTATTTCAATATCTAAAAATAAATTTTGAATTCCTTTTTACAACCAGATCAGGCAAGACAATAGGAGACATTTCATTCAAAAATGTTGAAGGTTTCGAGAGCCATAGTTCTTATTCTCCTAATATGTAAAGTTGGTAGATTGATTTTATGCAAAAGATCATTATAAGTAGAAATATAGTCATTGTAAACAAATCTCTGAGCTATTTCTTGATTTTACCCCCATTTTTGGTATTAGTTTTAGAACAAAAATGCCATACCATCGGACAGAAGTTGAAGCTAGAGAGTATAGCCTATGGCTGTTGCTTGAAACTTTTCTGGATTTGCTTGCATTTCATTAAATTTGAACCAGTCTATTAAAATATGACTTTCGTCTTGTAACACCTTAATTAACTTATTGAAATCTGACGAGTGAAAAGATAAAGTATTGTCATCTGCATGATTGTAGAGTGTGCCTTTACTCGTATTAATAAAATAAAAATGTCATTTATAAAAATGTTAAAAAGCAAAGGTCCTAATATTGACCCCTGAGGTACACCTTTACTGATTTTAGCCGATGAACTGACAATATTTCCTGTCTTGATCTGTTGTTTTCTATATGACAGGTACGACTGGAGGAGTCCCTAGGCCGACCCCGACAGACCAAAAGATGCAAGTTTCGCTAATCGAATGTCATGAGCAAGGCAGTCAAAGGCCTTGGACAAATCAATTAGTATTGCTGGTATGTATTCATCTGTCGAGCGCCTGCCTCCAATTCTCCAGCAGTCTCAGCAGAGTGGTCTGGCAACCATGCCCCTTATCAGTGAAGTTGTCATCGTTTGAGTTGTCGTTGGTCTGAAACAAACGCCTTAACATAAAAACGGAACATTATCACATTGTTTTCTGGGATCCATCGACCTATTCGAATCGGTTGTGTATGCGCTCATTACACGAGAAATTTAGCCTTTAATTTGATCAGCAAAATACTATTATTATTTTTTTATGTGGTTACATAACGATTTCTTTTGAAATAAAAGTAGATGTACTAAAGGTCATAAACACCTCTTTGTATGACCGGGTATTACACGATGAACATATAGAGGCTCGTGAACGGTGTCCCGTAAGAGCCATCGCACTTTCTAGAAACTACGCGTCGTAGTGTTGTTACTTCGTCCACTCAACCCAGAGGACAAAACAACGAAAAAAAAAACGATGCGAAGACATGAATATACGATACAAAGTTGCAACAACACGTCAGTGCGACTATTAAAAGTGCGTCTTCGCATCGTGTTTTCGTCGCATCGCAAGTTCGTTCTTTGTGCTATTGTCTTAGAAAAACAGTGATATCGTCTAAGATAAGAAAAAAATCAGCCGAAAATTAATCCCTATCTCGTCCTCCACTTATAAGAAGGCAATTAAGCCCGTCTCACACAGAACACGGTTGGGCACACGGTTCCCATACAGTATACTCGGTTATAAACGGACTGACTGGTACGAGTATTGAGCTCCAACTGTGCCTGGAGATTAGTTGGTACGAGTAAGACTCGAATATAGCACGAGTATGTACGAATAAAGCACCGATATACTCGGTCAAGCAAGGTTTGAACACGAGTACATAGGATTGTTGTACGGTTCCAGGTACGGTCTCGTACGGTCTGGTACGATTAAACACGACTTTTACTCGATTTACTCGACTTTCACAGGTTTTACATAGGGTCCCGCCGACTTTTGTTCGAGTTATTCTCGAATTATCACACATTCGTATATGTTTTGATATAAATTGACCCATTTTGATGGTTTGGCATAAATTTTCGAACTTTCAACGAAGAAACACCTACATATGTGAATAATAATTATAAAAAAACAATGGCAGATGCAACAGATGACAGAATAAGGGAATTAGAAATCATGATAAGACTGATAGACATTGAGATTATTTTGGCCAGAAGGCGTGAGGACAGACAAGATCAAGCAGAAGGCAGAGAAGAAGGAGGCAAGTTTGGTCAAGAGAATGGCTCAACAGAAGGACCATGTTTGGTAGTTGTTGTTTTCGTTGTACAGTTCGTGCTGACGTAGAAGCCATGTGAGACCGTGTATACCAGTACTGTACCGTTTCTGTCATGTATGATACGTACTTGAACCGTATTGGTCGTATTGCGATCGTATGAAACCGTGCGTGCGCTCGCGTGAATCGTACCGTGGTCGTGTGACATTCGGGTGTTAATCGGGTGTTGGATGTAGTACTTGGGGACGGTCTCGAACGATTCCATACGATTTATATACGATCTTGACACGGTTGGGCGCTCGTGGAGTGGACTTCAAATACGGTTGTATATACGGTCTCACGCGGTCTCTTACGGTCTTGTACGGTCGCTTATACAATCATAAACGGACATGACATCCGTGCCAGTTTTTTTAAAGTTTTAAAAATCATTCACGGCTTACACGGATACACTCGAATGGCCCGAGTGTAACACGGATAAGGCCACGGTTGGTTCGGTTGTATGTACGGTTTACACGGGTGTCCAACCGTATAAACCGTGTGTTCTGTGTGAGACGGGCTTTACTGCAATTCTCTGAAAGGTTTAAAATGAAAAAAAAATACGTGGAATAGCATTTATATGCAAATAATTGTGTATCATCTTGAACATAAAACCTTAGTCTATCTACTTTTCGGATACATAATATGCACTGTTCATTGAATGCGTTTTGATATACGGTTTGAAGTGTTTTTTTTAATAAAGTAATTTTATTTTATTATATTAAGTGCTCATATTGTAAATTTACATTCAATATGATCTAAGTAGGGGCGCAATATATCCCAAAAACTTTTACAAATTCTAGCTAAACAGTTCACAGCACATCTGACATTTTTGCAATGCAAAAAAATAAGATTAAAGTCCAGAGTTCGACAAAAAATATTGAAGACAGCTAAAAAGTAATGCTTTCTCTACTGACAATTTCTCCCAGGAAAGGAATAATGCAGTCCGTAGTTTTTACTTCTGGTTACCATACAAAGTCCTATCATAAGTCCTTTTAACAAGCAATCATGTCCTACTAATGTTTCAGTTTAATGCCAAAAGATATGGCCAAATTCTTCTGTAAACAATACCGTCAAAATGTTAGTTATACAGGTATGAAATCACAAACTATTTTCGTTCTAGATTGAAGTGGTTAGCTATGAGAAGTGTTAACACTTTCTGTGTAACGTTTTGTGAAAACGATACAGGTGCAGTCCCTAAGTGCTAAAATAAAATGTGATTGCTGTAAATTGCACATTGTCCCACTTAAACACTCAATGTCTTTATAATTTTTCACTTTCAGAAGTCAGTCAATTTTACCTCTTATGCATAATTAGACCTTAATAATTGACATTATAATATGTTGCCGTAAAGAGTTGTACATTTACCTTGTCAAAGCCGTTAACGTATTGACTGGTTCATTCTCTGTTCACTGGTCTGTTCACATAGTCGATGCATAAAACAACACACCGTAATTTTAGTATGATCCTGCATTTAAGTATTCCTTGTGTTTTCCTCCCGAGGATTCTAGATCCTGATGGTATATTTGTAACAGCGTTCTATTCTACATTCTACAAGACATATTCGAGAGTGTGTCTATAAGGTAAAAGCTTCCTACACAATCGAACTAAAATAAATTTGGTATAAAGACACATTAAGAAATGTTAGAATGATCTTGCATTTGATTATCTGTCTGACTATGAAACAGCCACATCCCGGCAGTGTATAAAATTTTGCTGACATTTAGAAATATTAAAAACAAGAATTTATGGACAGGAAATACTTACATTTAATTAGATAATGCAGCATTTAAAGTATTACACGTGGAACTTCAACCATTTCTGAGTGCATTCATGTACTAGTAAGTATTGGTACTTAGAGGGTTAACGGTAGTTAATAATTAAAGGGCCATTCGCGACGGGGATTGTTATAAATGATTGTCAAAGCACTAACAATGTAAAAGCAAAGTCTTGAACAATGAGTGAGTGTATGTGTGTGAATGTATATAATTAATTTATATACGTAAGAATATAAATGTATATAAGTATGTAATGTAGTTTTCATGTGTACTGGTTTTGATTTAAATTACAACTAGTCCATTTCAGTACTATAGTTAATTGTTCAGAATAGTTACTTAAATTATTTTTCCCAACTCGTAGTAATCTGAAACGACGTTGTTACTTTGTTTTTCGAATTCAAATATTTAATACAGATATAGCAATAATGTTTAATATGAAAAAAGTATGCTGGAATATTATAGTGTGGCCAAGTATCTTAATTAAAATATGTATTATTTTTTAGATAACTGCCAACTGATTTTCAACTGGTAAATACTGAGGGATATCCTTTGTATTGAAATGCCTGAATGAACTTCTTTCTACTCTTTCTGTCCTTTCTGGGGAAGGTATATTATTTTAAAATGACGTGTGTACATAGTGTTTAACGGATGTAGTTTTCTAATTGAAACCAATTATTAAAACTGCCTAATGTAATACTGAAATAACATGGGTCTTCGTTTGCTTTTCCACTGTACACATTTGTTCCGGAACAAAGACCGTCTGTATAAGGAAACACGAAAGCAGACGAATATATTCAAGGATACATTCTTCAGACTGCTTTCAGACGGCTGTTTAAAAAATCTGAAAAAAATATTATTACTAGATAAAAAAACTATATATAATATGTCTATATTTTCAGTTTATGCAAATAAAATAATGTTGTTTTTATAATAACTGCATAAAGGTTTTAAATCACCCTCTCTTATTATATATCTTATAAGCATATTTCCCCCATGGATTAACAGCAAATTGTTTGCACTTACAGAAGCAAGACGTAATGCATGTTTAAAGACGACGGAATAAACAAAACTGAGCTATAACAATTGCATAAGTCTAATTTATCTCCAGTAACTCGTACATAAAGAAATCAAGAGACAGTGCCAAGACGTCCTTTTGACGGAAATTGACCTACAGTCTCTCATAAGACATTCTAGAAATAACAATGTCAGACTTTCTAATCAAATGTCTACCTAAAATTTTCTTCTCTTTGTTGAATTAACGCCGCCAAATAAGAGTAATAGGTTTCCTTGTAATATCTGAACTTATCTTCAAATTCCATTTTAACAGTACCTAGGAAATGAATCATGGGTGATAAAATGACAAAACATAAATTATATGCCTTTTCATAACGTGTAAACAGTGAAACATGTATGTTTTAAAAGCACATACTTTTATAAATATTTGTTTAAATGCATTGCGTGAGCCCCCGTTCAAGCAAGTAGTCTGTAAATGATTTTATATTTTCAGGTTATACTATGATATTGTATAGATACTTGCTTTAATGATTGAAGTCATACTGTCTTAATAAAATCTCTTTAATTTACCCTACTGGTTAAAATCCTGTTACGCCATAAAAGTTTAAGGGGTTTTTTTGTACAGCATGTCCATTCGTACATTTATTTTTATTTCATGGTCCGTTCAAGTTGCCCCTGCAAATGACTTTCCCACAAAGAAATTCGTAGACAAACACATACAACATATCCAACGGAACATACAGACATAAGCCACTGCATACACTTTCTGGCTTTCCATTTTGAATCAGCCTTCCCATGCTTAGAAGCTTGACTCTGAAACGGATATATTTTGTTTAATTTTCTTTTAAGTATTTAAGGTTCTTACCACGTGTGTAAACATACGTTTCTTATATTTTAGTGAAATTTCTTTTGTCTAAAAATATGTGCCGTCTTTTGAGCTACTTTATAAGGAAACTGATCCTCTGTCATACTAGGAACTACTTGATTCTTCCAACGAACTAATATCTTCTACTGTTTCTTTCCTTTTAAGCGACAGTCAGAACTATAAACGGAAATGTCTGCTTCAGATAAAGCATTCACAAAAATCTACAATTTGTCCAGGCATCTTTTCTTGTATTTATATTTAAGTCTTTCAAATCTTACACATGTTAAGGTTAGTGAGAAACAATTAAGTTACCGAAAGGAAACAAAACAAGCTTAGTTATGCTTAATTTAAATGTACTGCTAGAGTCTGATATGGGTACAACTATCTTTTCACAATATCCATTTGAATTTGTGTAATCCCGTTTTTTGCAAACTCGGCAACGTTTTGTAAGATATTGAAGCAGCTCGATCACAAATGGTCTTTGACAAAGACTGACTTGAAAGGTCTTATCAGAGGATTTCCAGCTGATGTTCCATGCAAAATTCTTAGCAATTGGCTTTGTGGTTTCAGGTTTTTAAGGTTTTCCCTATATAGGTCCATGTAAAATCAAGTTTCCCCCCAGGTATAGTTAGTTTTGACCCAAGGGGCATAATTTGAACAAACATTGTAGAAGACATCTAGCTGATGCTCCATACAAAATATCTAAGTTCTAGGCTTTGTGGTTTTAGACCAGAAAATTTTATAAGGTTTTCCCTATATGAGCCAATGTAAAATAAATTGGCCCGTGGGTTAGGGCCGATTTTGACCCAAACTTGATAGAAAACAAACTGTTTAAGCTCCAAGCCTTGTGGTTTTGGACAAGAAACTTTTTAAAAGTCTTCCATATATAAGCCTATGTAAAATCATGTGACCCCCGGGGCAAGGCTATTAATGATGCAAGTGTCGCAGGGTCGGTTCCTCTACTCTATCATTTGTATATTTATTGTATCGTGATGTCCTGTATTGTCTTCCATATCTTCTGTTATTTTGTTTGTCTTGTATACAAATACATATTTATACTATCATTCATTAATCGATCACATAGATACATTATTTTTCATTCAATGAAACTCTAGATTCAGTACCTATCACTCACTCCACACCATATTTAGAACATATCTGTCTAACTAGTTACTTACTGACTTACATGTTTTGCTTAGTTTAATAGACGACAATGATATTCTAACTATTTACCTGTTACTACGTCACGTGAACTCATGCGCACTTGGAAATATACTTTTTCATGGTTAGCGCCATTATTTGTTTCTGTCATTATTTGACACTGAAACACATTTATTTGCCTTTACAGGCCTCAGCGCCCCTCAAAGATACTAGGGTTTGAACCCTGTGTGCGGATGAGACCGTTACACAAGGGGTGTTACGTAAACCATAAAATAATCATTTCTGACGCCTTTAAGGTACAAACTGTACGCATTTCTGATAAGTAAATTCGTTTGATTGCAAAGGCTATATCGACTTGTAAGGTATGAGTTTCTTATATGAATACAAAATTTGACTTTTCAATCCGAAGTTAACAAAAACAGTATTTAAGGTGGCAATGCAAAATGGCTTTATTTCATTAAGAAATTTAAAAACATCTTAATCTCCAATTTAATACCTCTTTTTTTTATTTACTGAGTAATACACAAAAAGGACTGTTGGTGCCGTGAAGAAAAACCCTCAGATATTTCAGTTCTAATGGTATTCTCTTTTGTTAACAATTGTGCAAAGAAGTTGGCGATTTAAAATTTAAAAAAGATACCTGGCCAGACTAATACATTTTAATATTATTTCTTTTGGTGAAGGCTACGCCATACGAACTGCTAGGATTACCCGAGGAGTGCCGATTGATTTCAAAATATGAAATACAAGAAATACACTTTATTGTTTTTTTGTGCCGGCTTAAAAAACAATCAACGTTTAGGAGTAAAATGGCATTTTGTCAGTTATGACAATTTCATTAAAATTATTTTATTCTCTCTACATAAATATTACGATATTTCTTGGTTACAGTGAAAAATAAAACGGAGTGTGTAGTTTATTAATTTTATTTTTCATTAAAATAAAGGGAAACACTAATACTTCCTTGTTCAGAAAGAATTGTGTAATTTCTTTAAAAATTAAGTTTAATGATGAAAAAGATTGCTTCACGTAAGGAGTTTTAATAAATAAACTACAGACAGTTTTTTTTTTCTTCAAAATATTGGCAAAACGGTATGGCGATAAGTTACTTATTATTTTATTATTTCTCTTCATAATATTTGTCGTAAGATGGACTTTTATGCTATCTGTTACTAAAATTGGCAAGAGAGAACGGGTTTCTTTTTGTCTGTTCTAGCGTCATCTGCTACAAGAATTTGTCTGTCATGAATCAGCCTCTGACTTCAATCTTTCTATTCCGTGAGCGAGACAACTTGAATGTAATCGTGAAGTAATGGCGTAAACTGTGTGTTAATACATCATTGTCTTGACAATTAACTAAAAGAAAATTCAACGAAATGTGAATTTTCTGAAAGTCTAATGCTGATAAGCTCAATCTTTTATTTCGAACACATTTGATTCCCGATTCATCATCATATTTCAGTAACCACTGTATTTACCGGTTTATACAATGCCCAAACCACATAGAAACAAACCGTACATTTCATTTTCAGAATTTTGTTTCATATGACCGACGCCCCTGCCGAGATTAATTATTTTATATTGTTGGGGATAGTGCAAGATACTGAAGGCATCCGATTCCACAGACACCCCTGCTTCTTTTGCATGCTCAGTGTACAGCACTGATACATTGGACCTCGATTTAACGTCTCATCCGAAAAACAATTAGTAATGTTGGTGGAGGAGCGGGGGTCGATCTTGGGACCCCTCGGTTACCAGTTCAGCGCGTTACCACGTTCCAGGCTAGTGATTTTGACTGGCATACCCAGGGCTTCCCTTTAAGAAGAACACGGGTATCTGTTGCCAGTCTTTGTGTAATTATCCCCCTTGTCAAAATTTGGAACGGTATTTAAAATTGTTGAACTGTCAGTTTTATAATGATTGATACTCTCGGTTTTCTAACGTGTATTTAAAATAATTTGATTACCTTTCCTATTGCTGAATATTTTCTATTCCTTTTCGAGACGACTAAAATGGTTTCTAAATGGGAACGGACGTGTAATTTGGCTGCTTGTTATTACACCAGCAACTAGTGTTGTGATCACGAATTTAGCTGTCATTAACAGAGGGGCGCATTTAGCAAGACTAGAACTTACTAAGCATTACTTTTTTTCCGTAGCTTATAATACAAGGGTATTATAAATATTTATTATTATTGTTATTATATATTGTGTATAATATTAAACTAAGCTTGCGTCAACTTTAACAAAGCTTTAGTATTAACTATGTCTTGAGTGTGGCACAGAGGTATGCCATCGACAAGTTCTAGTCGAGATTGTGATATTTGTTTTAGTGATTAATGAGATAAGTATCTTGTTTCATGTATTGTACTTACTTGAATAAAGTTTTATGTTTAAGAATGGAGTTACGTTTTCCTTCTTTTAGCTTCATATTTGAAAATAAAAACAGAACCGATTTTTTTTTAATTTCTATCTAACTTACGTTTTAAGTTCTAAGATCTAAGTTATAAGAACTAAGTTCTAATGTCTAAGTTCTAAGAACTAAGTTCTAAGATCTAAGTTATAACATTATGGATTCTTCCATTTTTGTTTTTGCACACTTTATATCTAGTTTTATAGCAAGTTTTCATATGCATCGATGGCATATTTTGCGCATGCAACATTTTCTCGATTAGCCATCATTCGGTACCCTGCCGATGTGACAGCTATATACTTCCTTTGTAAAATTTTACTGTGTGTATTCAGTGATGCGATTCATTATGCATATACTGATGACCCCAATTTGCAGCCAAGAGCAGGTCACAACATCAAGCATTTATGCACAATTATGCCCTTTTGTCACCTTAGGGCATTGTAACAAATGGCAATTAATTTTAATACTATAAAAGACAAATCCTTGTCTTTAATATACTTATATATCATGACGACCCCAATCACTATCCAACTGCTGATACTTCATCCAGCATTAATACAGAAGTGCAAGTCTTTAAAATTAAGGCAATGGCTAAGTTTTATTTAAGTGGCCACTGCGACCTTGACCTGTTACAGACGGGAGGACGGAAGGATTAACCACTGATACGAAGTGCAACCTGTCCCTTTCTGAGCTTTTTAAAGCCCTTACGGAACATCTAATTTCTAAGTTCTAAGACCTAAGTTCTAACATCTAACATCTAAGTTCCAATTGTTGCCTTCTAACCTCTAAGTCGAAACGGCCTCAATGGGCTTCCGTACATATCAGTTATTATATACAATAACAGAACTTTTAAGTATCAGTTCTCAATTAAATATATAGATCCCAAACATAAGTTTAGAGTTACATCAAACTTTAGATTGAGACTGATTCGTTAAAAGCAGCGCTTTTTGTAATAGAGAATTAAGACAATGCATCCACCTCCTTGGAGTAAAACTAATTCGTTAAAAGCAGCGCTTTTTGTAATAGAGAATTAAGATTGTGCATCCACGTCCTTGGAGTAAAACTAATTCGTTAAAAGCAGCGCATTTTGTAATAGAGAATGAAGACTGTGCATCCACGTCCTTGGAGTAAAAACAAACTTATATTCTCAATAAAAAGGCACTTCACAAGATAACACAAACAAAATCAAGCCAAGAAGGTATTACAAACAAAATCAAGCCAACTCCAACAATATATTAAAAACAGGTTAACATTTTAGATAAAGCTCTCGCTTGTTATGGAGTTTTATTACATTATAAGATAATAGTTTACAAAAATAAAGAAACAGAAAAAAATCATACTCAAAACGACAAAAATTAATACTTCGTTGTTTCAGTTTACCACCATGGTTCTGCACAGACAATATATCATATAGGTTACCTACCCTACGTTAATTTTATTTTCAATTCCATGACAATACAATAAAACGTAGTAGTTTTAAAACTGTTAAAGAAAAATCTAAAACAAATCTATTTATGTCAACACAGGTAATTTCTGTGGCATAGGGGTGGTCAACTGGTAACGCAACGGACTGTCTATTAAGATGTCTCGAGTTCGGTCACTCACGTCTCCTCTAGCGCAACAAACTGTATTTTGGATGAACATTAAAGCAAGGTTCCATGTATCGGTGCTATACAGAGAGCATGTAAAAGTCTCAGAAATGTGACGTTTACTGTATCTTCAACTGTCTCTGACAATACGTCGTACTGATAACAAACTTGCTTTTAAACGACAGACGCTCCATATTTGCAACAAAATTCTTCAATTAATCTTGTTACTTGTACTTCTAAGACTTCTACAAATTATATATGAGAAAACTATCACAATGAATTAAAGAAATGCAGTATAAGGACAGAAAATATTATTAATTAGTTTACGTAAAAGAAAAAAAATCTTTTCAGCGAAGAAGTTCCACTTCCAGGCATTGAAGGAATTCCTGGACAAAAAATGTCAGTAGAGTATTAATGAAGTAATAATGGTACAATGCTATAAAGAGTAATACTTAGTCCGCATTTCATGCCAGGGAACATATCAAACGATTAATGAAAAGCCAGAAGCTAAAGTGCTTGCACATTTTAGGTCACGATCAACTGGAAATGAAGGCAAAGAATCATGCGATTCATTCTCTTAAACAGAGGAACTCCTACCTTCATAGAGATGATTGTGATCTTCGGGAAAAGGTTGCTGCACTAGAACGTCAGCTCTCATATCTACTATATATCTAACCATTTCATTCACAACTGACTTAGAAACTTTACTTCTGTATATTGCAGACAAGAACGGTTACGCAGTGTTCAGTAATTTCAGATGTTCTGTAATTGATATAAAATGGCCAGCAGTAATATATATCTAAGAAATGTCTAGGAGAAAGAAAATGAATCAAGAATAAATACTTAACAAAACCTAAAATTATTGATAAAAGAAAAGTCACTGGTTACAGAGAAAAAAAATCGAGTAAACTAGAAATCTGGCTTTTGGTGATTATAAATGAATTTGATTTGAAAGATAAAATTCTGTATTAATAGAGAAAAGCTTCCTATGTACAACATCAAAATATCATTTGCAAGCAGACATTTACATGTATGACAAGAATTCTGCAGACCAGTAGTTCATTCTTCTTCTTTTTCCAACTAAATTAAGATAAACATAAAGTTTTCTTATAAAATAACAGTAAGCTTTGAATTTTTAAACAGTAAATGTCCTTGTGGTCAGAACTACATTATAAACATATTTCAGTTTGTTATTCTTTTTTGGATATTATGTGCATCTTCAGACCTTTCCGGATCTTTAGTTTTGGTTGACAAGCTTAAAAAATTGTTCAGCACATTATCAAGAAAAAACGGAATCCAATACTTAAGATCTATAAGTACACTCCTGTCTCAATTAAAAGGGCGATGGCTTGCTCTTGTAAGAAATATAAGAATATCAGTTCATAAAAGCGGCGGCTTGCTCTTGTAAGATAATGAAGCACACTAGTTCACAAAAGCCGTTGCTTGCTCTTGGAAGACAATATTAGTACATATTAGGTGCTTGCTCTTGTAAGAAATATATCAGTACATTAGATCACAAAAGCGGTTGATTGTTCTTGTAAGGCAATATTGGTACATTAGTTCACAATGCAGCGTCTTTCATTTGTAAGACAATATTAGAACATTAGTTAACAAAAGCGCTGGCTTGCTCTTGTAAGACAATATAGGAACTTTAGTTTACAAATGCGCTGGTTTGCCCCTTAAGACAATATTGAAACATTAGTTTAAAAACGCACTGGCTTGCTCTTTTAAGACTTATTTTAGTTAGAATGTGTAGGAAGCTTTTAGCTTATAGACACACTCTCGAATCCGTTCCTGGAACTAACCAGTACTAAGCAATAAATGTAAAGTTTCTTACTCGAGGGAACAACTCCTTGCCCCTGACTGGGTTTGAACCCGTGCGGCTAGCAATCTTTGACTATTAGTCCGACGCGTTAACCACTGCCATGCCGCCAAAGCGCTGGCTTGCTCTTGTAAGACAATATTAGAACATTAGTTTACAAAAGCGCTGGCTTGCTCTTGTATGACAATATTAGAACATTAGTTTACAAAAGTCATGGCTTGCTCTTGTAAGACACTAGTGTAAAAGGGTAGTGAACTTTTTAGACAAAACATATATTTATCTGACCTGTATTTATACTTAACATAATTAGCTCTATTGAGCAAAATTACCGATACAACTTAAATAACTTAGAATAACGAAAACTAAGTTCTTTAACAGATTGTTGTGCCAATAAGTTGAGGCTATGGTATTCCCAGATGCATAAACATGATAAAGGCATCAATATAAATAAATAAATATGTATATATAAAATCATTTAAAAACAAAACATTTATACATTTTTTAAAATCTTATCAACGTCTACTCTTTCTATATAATGCCTATATTTTGTGTTAATAAACACTTTTTTTATTATTATTGAACAAATATATAAATATTTGAAAACATTTACTGTTTTTCTTAACATTCGGGAAATAAAGACTTCGAAGGGATATGTTTGCAATCGCAAAAAGCATATCAATTTTCCCGAAAATTAGAATGTCCATTAAAAGGTAGAACACTCTATACTAGATAAAAACCTAATGTATGATCAAAATATCTAAAGTTGATATCAATTAAATAATTGTACTCTGAAGGTGTTCGCAAAGTTAAATAATCGAAGTTATTATTAAAGTAACGCATCCTCATGCGAACAGATTATACAAATGAGAAATCTTTACACAAATCTTTAGCGTTAAAGTCTTTTTAGCAGTATAATTTTTTTCAGAATATACAGAGCCAAGAGGTTCTGTAATTGAGACAATTAGCCGAACAGATTAGACATTGTGAAAGTCGGATATCATCAACCTCGTACATAAGCTGCTCGGTAAAGGAAAGACCTGCGTACAGGAAGCATGAAAAAACTCAACTCGGTGTCACATGTATCCGGTGCGTAGGACTTTCCTATGCAGACAGACCTCGTACTCGGTCGATATCCAATACATATATTTAAAGACTTCAGTTACAGTAATGACAGAAAGAAAAAGCAAAAAAGAAAGAAACATTTCGTGTGCTCATTATCTTCACACGGTAAGAACTCATATTGCAGATTTTTGTTTTAACCAGTATCACATGGCAAATAATGCGTTCTCTTTTTTTACATAACACAATCCTCATAAATAAACTGATTTGTTCTAGTACATGACGCATACATTTAACATATTCAATGCACTAACCAACTCTGTCAAACTTTATTTCACACATAAAGCCTCGTTTTACAGAACGAGAGGGCCATAATGGCCCTGGATCGCTCACCTGAGTACTTTGGCTGTAGGTTTGCTGCAAAGCAGTATTTCATTTTTTAATTGAAAATATGTAAGTGCCTACAAACCAAATATGTAAAATATCAGTCAATAAATAAAGGCTCTATGACAGAAAGTAGAAATATCTTTTATAAGCTATGGTGACCTTGACCCAGTGACCTCAAACCCTACCCATGGGTAGACGTCCATGCAAGGAACCTATATACAAAGATATTGGTCTATAAATGAAGGCTCTATGAGGTACAGTAGATAAATCTATTTTTAGCCTCCATGACCTTTAACCTAATAATTTGAAAAAGCTTGATAAAGCTTGCTTCATGCCAAATTTTAAAATTCTAGGCCTTGTGGTTTCAGACAAGAAGATTTTTAAAGATTTTCTTCTATACTGCTATTTAAAACTTATGACCCCTCGGGCGGGGCCAATAGTGAACCCAGTGACATTTTTCAAACAAACTAGGTAGAGGTCCGCTAGACAATGCTGCATACCAAATATCTAAGCTGTAGGCATTGAGGTTTCCATTAAGAAGATTTTTAAAGATTGCCTTTTTTACATATTGAAGGCCCCCGGGGCGGGGCCATTTTTGATCCCGGGGCCAACATATTGAGAATACTGGTAAAGGTTCACAACACAATACTCCACACCAAATATGTAAGGTCTAGTCCTATTAGTTTCGGAGAAAAATGATTTTTCATGTTTTTCCTATATAACTATATGTAAATCAATAGAACCCTGGGAAGTGGCCAATTTTGACCCTGGAGACATCATTTGAACAAACTTGATAGAGGTCCACCAGACAATGCTGCACACCAAATATCTAAACTCTAGGCCTTGCGGTTTCTGACAAGAAGATTTTTTTAAAGTTTTTCCTATATAACTCTATATGAAACATTTGACCCCTGGGGGGGCCCTTTTGACCCAGGAGCCATGATTTGAACAAACTTGGTAGAGGTCCACTGGACAATGCTGCACACCAAATATCTAAACTCTAGGCCTTGCAGTTTCTGACAAGAAGATTTTTTAAAGTTTTTCCTATATAACTCTATATGAAACATTTGACCCCTGGGGGGGCCTTTTTGACCCAGGAGCCATGATTTGAACAAACTTGGTAGAGGTCCACTGGACAATGCTGCACACCAAATATCTAAACTCTAGGCCTTGCAGTTTCTGACAAGAAGATTTTTTAAAGTTTTTCCTATATAACTCTATGTAAAACATGTGACCCCCGGGGCTGGGCCATTTTTGACCCAGGAGCCATGATTTGAACAAACTTGGTAGAGGTCCACTGGACAATGCTGCACACCAAATATCTAAACTCTAGGCATTGTGGTTTCAGACAAGAAGATTTTTAAAGTTTTTCGTATATAATTCTATGTACAACTAGTGACCCCTGGGGCAAGGCCATTTTTGACCCAGGGGTCATGATTTGAACAAACTTGGTAAAGGTCTACCTGATGATGCTTCATACCAAATATCTAAGCTCCAGGCCTTGTAGTTCTGGAGAAGAAGATTTTTAAAGTTCCAACTTTGAAAATCTAATTTTAGCTCCTGTGGCCTAGAAATGCAATGGACCTGAACCATTTGAACAATTTTGGTAAAGCTTCATGCAAGTAACATTCCTGCCAAGTTTCAGCAAGATTGGCCCAGCAGTTCAGGAGAAAAAGTTGTTTGAAGAAAAAGTTGACGCACGCACGCACGGACGGACGACGGACGCCGGACATCAGGCAATCACAAAAGCTCACCTTGAGCACTTTGTGCTCAGGTGAGCTAACAATCGGTATCAAAATTCCGCCAAGAATTTCCATGGGTTGTAGCCTTTATGTACACAATACAAAGGTCAAGAGCTCCGTTATAAGGATCATCTTCACCCCAGAACGTAAAAGATGGATCAGAAGGCTTATAACCATACTCCCAGGGGCCACCTTGCACAGATCTTCGTCCATCTATCCATAGACGTGTATCAGAATAAGAGTATTTTTCGAGTCTCGTTCACATCGTGTACCTTTTCTAATGAGTCAATGTTAACAAGATGTCCTTGATCTTTCTGACATACCTCTTCTGCTTCGTCTCTTGTTTTCTTCTCGTTATATAACTTTAAACAGAACAAATGCTTAGAGACAACATAGACAATGACCGGACAAGTTCTTTCACACACCTTGTATTCGTATTCGACGCTGGTGTCAGCATACCGATCACAGAGTGTAGTGTTAAATCCACAATTTCTAGAGCGATTTTGACCACCGAACTCTCCGTATTTTAAAGACTCACATTTCGACCATTCACTCCACTGAGAGCAAGGGTGTAAAAGGCATATTTTCTTCAATATTTCACTTCTAATTTCTTCTTTTATACCATTTTCAACACTAATTAATGTTTTTCCAACCAAACGCAGCAGCGGCTTTTTGAGTTTGTTTCCCATTTCAATCAATGCTTTCCCATTTAAGGTTCCATTTTGGTCACTCTCTGTCGCCGGTGCAGAAGACATCTCTTGCACCATGAAACAGAATGATGCACTAATGACAATAACTTTTCTGAAAACATTCGCCATTGTCTAAACTTGTATATATGTCCTACTGAACAAAATTTTCTTTTTAATTTTTATAATATTAGAAAAATAGCTAATTTAAAAGCATTTGCTACCGGCAATGCTGCTAAACTGAAGCCTGGATGCTTCTTAAAATTTATTATTTGGAATAAATTCAACATTCTTTTACGTTTCAATTATTCTGTTAGCGCCAGTAAAAAGATAAAGAACTGATAAAGAATACCTCTCGGAATAATGCCGGATGAATATAGATAGGCAAGACATATATTACTTGAAATGGAGATCTTGAAAATGCTTCATTTTTCCTAGTGGAAATGATAGGTTGATGTCTGTCAAAATTTCACCTGCTTTTGTATAAAGTTTGGTTTTCTTACCCTTGCAAGTAAAAATTGCACAGTGTACTAAAATGAAATCTAATTCATTATTTACTGGTATATCAAAGTTATAATTTGCATTTGTCATTTTTTTGTGTTCCACTTAACATTACCATCATTAGCTTTCACAGAAAACTTATTACAACAATTTGCACCATTAATTTATGTGTAAAAATTAATGTGATGACAATGAAATGATTTTAAAACAATGGCTAGACAGTTCAAGCCTGCAAATGTCTGTAAATGGCTGTAGTTCAATTGTACTATTTAGCCGTCTTTAACTTGTTACATTAAACAAATCTATGGTGTAGTCAGCTGGCCTGTTGAAAATAAAGGTTTTTAGCCAAATATTCGAATTGGAAATGCAGTAATTATTACATCGAGGTTAGGACGGATTGATAAATGATAGATTGTCTATATTAATTAACAAGATTACAACATGGTCCGGGGTCGCTCACCTAAATATCAAGTGATCTCTGTGCTCGGGCCAATTACATGAGGTCTGCTAGACAGTGGTACAAACAAATACATAAAACCTAGGCCTAATGATTTCTGACAAGAAGATTTTTAAGCTTTTCCTATATAAGTATATGTAAAATCAAGTGACCCCAGTTCGGGCAAATTCTGACCCCAGAGTAATGATTTATATAATTTTGGTAGAGGTCCATTAGATGATGCTATCAAACAAATATGTAAGCTCTTGGAGTTGTGGTTTCAGACATTGTCAAGAAGATTTTTTTGAGATTTTCCTTTTTGCATCTGAGTTGTGCATGAAATTCAATTTCTTATACAACTTTGAAAGAGGACCATACATCGATCATTTCTGTGAAGTTTATATGCAATTGATCCAACAGTATAAGAGGTTTAAAGTCAATTGTTGACGACGGACAAACGACGGACAAAACAGCATACTAAAAGCTACACCTGACCTTCGAAACTAACTAAAGCTTGTTATGTCAATGATTTCGGCAGCAGAAGTTCAGTGGCAGGTAGTGTGAGCACAATGTTTACAGAAAACGGAAGAGATGACAGCTGTCAAGCTCTAGCCAATTTGGGTTTGTCACAGCAAACAATGCAAACAAGAAGCATGTGGTGTTTTGACTTTTGAGTTGACCTTTAAATTTCAGGGGACGTATCTTTTACATAGATGGGTCAAAAGGTGATGCTAAGGGGCAGTTCGTTTTCTTGCAGAGACGTGTTAGTTTTTTTGTCGTAGATCATTACTCCTGAAAGAATAACTTTACTTTTCAAGTTGGTGTATTTGGATGATACAGTACAATACAATACAATACAATACAACATGACGTTTATTGAGTCAGCAAGATACAAACAAATCAACATAAGCTCTGATGAACTTTTGAACCGACTGTAACAACATAAGTATAATGAAAACAAAGGGTATACAAGCTACAATAAAAGAAGGATTACTCATGCAATTGACAATTAAAACTGTGAGGGAGTTGCTAATCTTGACCACAAAAGTCTAAAAACTGCTCTAAAGACTGTAACAATAAAAAGCTGATAATGAAAAAACCCACAAAAGTGCACCATCTAGGAGTAAGATAAGGCTAAACGAGATTATCTCCCCAGATCTTTTCGGGGGAACTGATCAGCAACTCTCTCACATAGACAAGCAATATAAATGCAAGCAGTCATGATGCTCCGTCAGGCAGGAATTCATGACATGTACCTGGGGTCCCCGTAACTCAGTCGGAAGCGACTCTCCTCGAGAAAGCAAGAATTACACCAGGGTGCCGGGAAAAATCTCCTGACCCACTTATGGTGCATAACAGAAGCCCCATTTGAAGGAATTTGAAATGAAAAAAAATGAATTCCAATATAAAAGAGCATACACACATGACAATAGGTACCAAATAGAGAAGGGTAATGCATTTTACACATGCACATTTAAAAATACAACACTCATCATGCAAATAATAGCAGAAGCGTGTTACATTACATACATACTACAGGACAATGAAAATTTATAAACGATCAACTGGATGTTGTCCCCAAGCTGTGTTAGTGTGCTTATAAAATTAGGAGCACGCGATGCGTTTACATTCATTTCCATTCCAAGATGACATTAGTTTCTACTATGGATTAAACCTTGATGTATTTCTAAAGTAATCAGATAAGGAGTTCCACAGCAAAGGGGCAGCTAACCTAAAAGAGCTCTTATCATAGGTAGTTGTATTTACCCTAGGTACCTGCAATATATTTGAATATCTAAAAAGAAATTTTGAATCCCTTTTTACAACCAGATCAGACAAGACAATAGGAAACATTTCATTAAAAATGTTGAAGCGTTCGAGAGCCATAGTTCTTGTTCTCCTAATATGTAAAATTGGTAGATTGATGTTATGCAAAAGATCATTATAAGTAGAAGTATAGTCATTCTAAACAATCGCAGAGCTATTTCTTGAAATTTTCCCCATTTTTTGGTATTACTTTCGGAACAAAAATGCCATACCATCGGACAGAAGTTAAGTTAGAGAGTATAAATGTATGGAAAATAGTAAGTTTATTTAGTTTATTCAAATTATTTCCTCAACTTTTAAGAATATTTAATTGTCTGCCTGCTTTCTTACATATATTGCGAATATGAAAATTGAAATTTAGTTTGTAAGCAATATCTACTTCCAATAATTTCACTCACAAGTAATGTTACTGGAACCTATTTGAAAGACAGGACATTTACTAAATGATTTGTTGCCTATGGCTGTTGCTTGAAACTTGTCTGGATTTGCTTGCATTTTATTAAATTTGAACCAGTCTATTAAAATATTACTTTCTTCTTGTAACACCTTAATTAACATATTGAAATCTGGCGAGTGAAAAGATAAAGTATTGTCATCTGCATAATTGTAGACTGTGCCTTTGCTCGTATTAATAAAATAAAAAATGTCATTTATAAAAATGTTAAAAAAACAACGGTCCTAATATTGACCCCTGAGGTACACCTTTACTGATTTGAACCAATGAACTGACAATATTCCCTATCTTGATCTGTTGTTTCTATATGAAATGTACGACTGGAGGAGGCCCTAAGCCGACCCCGACAGACTATAAGATGCAAGTTTCGCCTATCGAATGTCATGAGCAAGGCAGTCAAAGGTCTTGGACAAATCCATTAGTTTTGCTGCTATGTAGTCATTTCTGTCGAGCGCCTGCCTCCAATCCTCCAGCAGTCTCAACAGAGTGGTCTGGCAACCGTGCCCCTTATCAATGAAGTGGTCATCGTTTGAGTTGTCGTTGGTCTAAAACTACCACCTTAACATAAAAACGGAATATTATCACATTGTTTTCTGGGATCAATTGGCCTATTCGAATCGTTTGTATATGCGCTCATTACACGAGTTATTTTGCCTTGAATTTGATCAGAAAAACACTATTATTATTCTTTTTATGTAGTAACATAACGATTTCTTCTAAAATACAAGTAAATGTACAAAAGATAATAAACACCTCTGTGTATGACCGGAAATTACACGATGAACAGATAGAGACATATGAACGGTGTCCCGTAAGAGCCATCGTACTTTCTCGAAACTTCGATGCAAGGACGCGAAATCACGATGTGACAGCACGAAAACTCTATGCGATAACGCACTCAAGGTACTGTCGTATCGCAGCTTCGCAACTACGCGTCGTAGTGTTGTAACTTCGTCCGCTCAACCCCGAAGACAAAACAACGAAAAAAACGATGTGAAGACGTGATTATATACGAAACAAAGTCGCAACAAAACGATACACCAGCGCGAATATTAATTAATGCGTCTTCGCATCGTGTTTTTGTCACACCGCAAGTTCGTACTTTGTGTTATTGTCTTAGAAAAAAGTGATATCGTCTAAGATAAGAAAAAAATCAGCCAAAAATTACTCCCTATCTAATCCTGCACTTATAAGAAGGCAATTACTGCAATTCTCTGAAAGGTTTAAAATGAAAAAAAAAAACACATAAATACGTGAAATAGCATTTATATGCATACAATTGTGTATCATCTTGAACATAAAACCTTAGTCTATCTACTTTTCGGATACATAATGTGCACTGTTCATTGAATTCGTTTTGATATACGGTGTGAAGTGTTTTTTAATAAAGTATTTTTATTTAATTATATTAAGTGCTCATATTGGAAATTTACACTCAATATTATTCAAATAGGGGCACAATATTTTCCCAAAACTTTTACAAATTCTAGCTAAAGAGTTCACAGCACATATGACATTTTTGCAATGCAAAAAATAAGATTAAAGTCCAAAGTTTGACAAAAATATTGAACACAACTAAACAGTAATGTATCTCTACTTGACAATTCCTCCCAGGAAAGGAATAATGCAGTCCGTAGTTTTTACTTCTGGTTACCATACAAAGTCCTATCATAAGTCCTTTCAACAAGCAATCATGTCCTACTAATGTTTCAGTTTAATGCCAAAAGATATGGCCAAATTCTTCTGTAAACAATACCGTCAAAATGTTAGTTATACAGGTCTGAAATCACAAACTACTTTCGTTCTAGATTGAAGTGGTTAGCTATGAGAAGTGGAAGAACTGTTAACACTTTCTGTGTAACGTTTAGTGAAAACGATACAAGTGCAGTCCCTAAAGTGCTAAAATGAAATGTGATTGCTGTAAATTGCTCACTCATTGTCCCACTGACACACTCAATGTCTTTAGAATTTTCACTTTAGAAGTCAGTTAATTTTACCTCTTATGCATAATTAGACCTTAATAATTGACACTATAATATGTTGCCGTAAAGAGTTGTACTTTACCTTGTCAAAGCCATTAAAGTATTAACTGGTTCATTCACTGTTCACTGGTCTGTTAACATGGTAGATTCATAAACAACACAACGTAACTGTAACAACGTAACCCTCGCTGATGTGTGTTATTTATTTTATTATACCGAACCATACATGTGATCATGTTATATATACCTTAGGACAGTTGGTTTGGTAACGAGTCGAATCAAACTTAGCTAAACGCTTACAGTCAATATAATTATTCAATTATAAGCGCCGTCGACGTCATCAGACGCTTGACTTTTCTGCAGGGTGTGTAAAAAATAACACCCGGAGGGTTTTTGAAAAAGAAATGTTATCCTCTGAGCTGATGCAAAATGTAATTATTATTTTTAAATAGGTCACGTGACAAAAACACACAATCGTCGTTTCTCTTGGGTTGCTTTTTGCAGTAAATGACGTGACAGGTACTTTAACCGTCCAATCATTCACTGAAAAATTTAGCGCGAAATCTAAATTTTTAAGCGAGCATATAGTTGCGGCTTTGTCAGTCCGTCCGTCCCGTCCGTCCGTCATAATTTTGTCCGGAGCATAACACAAAAACTACAAAAGATATCAAGACCAAACTTCATAGGTAGTTAGATCTCATTAAGGAGCAGTGCATTGCACAATAACCGTAACTTTTGCTTTATCAATTTTTGAGTTATTGCCTTTTGAAATTTCTCATACTTATTTTTTGTCCAGGGCATATCTCACAAAGTATAAGAGATATTAACATGAAACTTTATTGGTAGATAGATCTCTATGAGGAAAAGTGCAATGTGCAAGAACCGTAACCCTATTTTGCACAATTTAGGAGTAATTGCACTTTGTTGTTTTTCATTCTTTAAAAAAATACATATTAAACAATAGCCCTTTTGGAATTGGCATTTATTCGGGGAGCATCCATCGGTTCTACCGATTTTTTGTCTATCTAGATCCACGTGGGTCAAATTAGGAAACCATCCGGTTTTTCTTTTAAAAAGAGGAAATCTTTGTTACTGGGACTGGTCATTGTCTTTATTTCGATCACATTTATAGTATATTGATAGAAGAAATGAGAAAGAAAGCATAAAAACTTATCCCTTTAAATTTAAATTGCAGAACTAGTCCATCTCAGTACGATAGATAATTGTTCAGAATAGTTACCTAAATTATTTTTCCCAACTCATAGTAATCTTTAACGACGTTGTATTCAAATGTTTCGGGATCAAAAGTTACTTTGGTTTTCGAATTCGAATATTTAATACAGATATAGCAATAATGTTTTATATGAAAAAAGTATGCTGGAATATTATGGTCTGGCCAAGTATCTTAATTAAAAGTGTATTAATTTTTAGATAACAGCCAACTGATTTTCAACATGGTAAATACTGAGGGATATCCTTTGTATTGAAATGCCTAAACGAATTTCTTTCTCCTTTCTAGGGAAGGTATATTATTTTAAAATGACTTATGTATATGAAGTGTTTAATGGATGTAGTTTTCTAATTGAAATCAATTATTAAAACTGTCCTAATGTAATACTGAAATGACATGGGTTTTCGTTTTATTTTCCACTGTACTCATTTGTTCCGGAACAAAGACCGTCTGTAGAAGGAAACACGAAAGCAGACGAATATATATTCCAGGACACATTATTCAGATTGCTGTCAGAAGGCTGTTAAAACAATCATGACTAGATAAAAATACTATGTATAATAAGTCTATATTTTCAGTTTATGCAAATATAATAATGGTGATTGTGTAATAACTGCATAAAGGTTTTAAATCACCTTCTCTTAATTATATATTTTATAAGCATATTTCACAATGGATTAACAGCAAATTATTTGCACTTATAGAAGCAAGACGTGATGTATGTTTATAGACGACGGAATAAACAAAACTGAGCTATAACAATTGCATAAGTCTTATTCATCTCCAATAACTCGTACATAAAGAAAAAAAGGAGACAGTGCCAAGAAGTCCTTCAGACGGAAATTGACCTACAGTCTCTCAAAAGACATTCTAGAAATAACAATGTCTGACTATTTAATTAAATGTCTACTTAAAATTTTCTTCTCTTTGTTCAAGTAACGTCGCCAAATGAAACTAATAGGTTTTCTCGTAATATCTGAACTAATTTCATTTTAACAGTACCTAGGAAGTGAATCATGAGTGATAAAATGACAAAACATGTATGCCTTTTCATAACGTGTAAACATGGAAACATGTATGTTACATAAGCACATATTTTGTTTTATATTTGTTTAAATATACTGTGGTAGCCCCCGTTCGAGCAAGTAGTTTGTAAATCAGGACTGGTTATACTATGATAGTGTATAGATACTTTCTTTCTTTAATGATTGTCAAACTGTCTAAATAGAATCTGTTTATATTTACCATACTGATTTAAATCCTGTTACGCCACAAAAGTTTATGACTTTTGTTTGTACAGTACGTCAATTCGTACATTTATTTCATGGTCCGTTCAAGTTGCTCCTGCACAGGCTTTCCCACAAAGACATTCGTACACAGACACATACAACATGTCCAACGGAACATACAGACACTGCATCATACACTTTCTGGCTTTCCGTTTTGAACCAGCCTTCCCATACTTAGAAGCTTGACGTTGCGCCCTGAAACGGATATATTTGGTTATTTGTCTTTGTAGTATTTAAGGTTCTTACCACGTGTGTAAAGATACGTTTTTCATATTTTAGTGAAATTTCTTTCGCCTTAAACAATTAAGAAGTTTTATACTAAAATGTGTGCCGTCTTTCGAGCTACTGTACAAGGAAACTGATGCTCTGCCATACAAAGAACTACTCGATTCTTCCAAAGAACTAATATATTGTAATATCTTGTAATTTTTATCCTTTTAAGCGATAGTCATAACTTTAAATGAAAATGTCTGCTTCGGATAAAGCATTCACAAAAATCTACAATTTAGCCAGGCATCTTTTCTTGTATGTTCATATAGGTCTTTCAAATCTTAAACTTGTTAAGGTTAGAGAGAAACAAATTAGTTACCAAAATGAAAAACAAACTTAGTTGCGCTAATGTACTGCTAGAGTTTGATATGGCTACCACTATCTTTTCACAATATCCATTTGAATTTGTGTAACCCTTTTTTTCAAACTCGACCACGTTTTGTAAGAGATTGAAGCAGCTCGATCACAAATGGTCTTTGACAAAGAATTTGATTTGCACGATCTTAGTAGATGACCTCTAGCTGATGTTCCATGCAAAATATCTTAGCCATTGGCTTTGTGGTTTCAGACAAGTAGATTTTTGAAGGTTTTCCCTATGTAAGTCCAAGTTAAATCAAGTGTCCCCTTTGGTACAGCTAGTTTTTACTCAAGGGGCATAACTTGAACAAACTTTGTAGAAGACCTTTAGCTGATGCACCGTACAAACTATCTAAGTTCTAAGGCTTTGTGGTTTTAGACCAGAATATGTTATAAGGTTTATCCCTATATGAGCCTATGTAGTAATAAATTGACCCCTGGGATTAGAGCTAATTTTGACCCAAACTTGATAGAAGACCTATAGCTTGAGCTGAATATAAACTATTTAAGCTCTAAGCCTTGTGGTTTTAGACAAGAAACTTTTTTACAGTCTTCCCTATTTAAGCCTATGTAAAATCATGTGACCCCTGGGAAAGGCTATTAATGATGCAAGGGGCATTATTTGAACAATCTTAACAGAGGACCAGCAGATGATGCTCCATGCAAAAAAAATTAGGTCTAAAATTTACGGCTTCCCACAAGTAGATATTTAAAGATTGAATATTTTGCACAAATAGGACCCCCGGGTTGGAGCCAGTTCTAAACCTAGGGACATGATTTACACAAACTTGAAAGAAGACCTTCAGTTGATGCTATATTCGAGGTGTCGAAGTTCTAGGCCTTGTGGTTTCAGGTAAAAATATTTCTTCCCTAAGTATTCGCTATATAAACTGTAAAATCAAGTGGCCTCTGGGGAAAGCCTATTGATGAACCAAGAGGCTGAATTTGAACAGTTTTAGTAAAGGACCTCCAGAAGATGCTCCATGCAAAAAAATCTTAGGGTTAAAATTGAAGGTTTCTCACAAGAAGATTTTTAAAAATTAAATATTTTGCACAAATAGGAAGCCGGAGTGGGAATAATTTTGACCCTAGGGACATAATTTGAACGAACTAAGTAGATGACCTCTAGCTGATGCTCTTGCAAAATGTATAAGTTCGAGGTCTTTTGGATTCAGGCAAACAGATTTTTTAAGTCTTCACCTATGTAAAATCAAGTGACCGCAGGGGAAAGTCTATTAATGACCTAAGGGGCATTATTTGAAATATTTTAGTAAAGGCACCTCCAGATGATGCTCCATGCAAAACATCTTAGGTCTAAAATTTACAGTTTCTCACAAGAAGATTTTTAAAGATATTGTGCACAAATAGGACCCCGGGGTGGACACAATTTTGACCCAAGGGGCAAAATTTGAACAAACATGGTAGATAACTTCTAGCTAATTCTAGGTCTAAGTGGGTTTAGGCAAGACTATTTTTTAGTCTTCCAGTAGATAAGCCCATGATCAAGTGAAGGAGCCGGGCCTTTAATGACCCCAGGGGCATAATTTGAACTACTTTGGCAGAGGACTTTGAGCTGATGCTCCTTGTAAGAAATCTTAGCCCTTGGCTTTACGGTTTCAGACAAGAAATTTTTTATGGTTTTCTCTATATAATTCTATCAAAATTAAGTGATCCCTTGGGACGGGCCATTTTGACTCAATGGGCATAATATGAACAAACTTGGTAGGGTACTAAACTGTATCAGGTGTAATGCCTCTGCAACATCAGCTGCTAAATTGATTAATGGTTGAATATGAGGCTGACTCACAAGTTTTACAACAGATGAAGCAGGTTGTTGTGGAAAATCTCGCCACCAGGTTAGCTTTTTAAGTTGTTGTTTTCTATGTCAAGAGTGTAGTCAAGAGTGTAGTAATCTATTAATTAATCTTGGCCTGTACCTGCTTCCTTGGATGTATTCCTCTAAATGAAACTAATGGCTAAGAATAAGATTTGTCTGCTCCTCCTTCTACAAAAGATTTTCTGTTATTTTAAAGTCACGTTTTTTATATATAAATCTGAATTACCATAACATAATGCAAATTCATTTGGAGTGTTAAATCTTTTATAAACTGACATTGAATTTGTTTTTGAAAGAGAATGTATGACTATGAAATACATTGACAAATATTTAATTCTGATGCAAATGGTCTCTTGCAGCAGGGCCTTAATTGAAAGAGAATGGACACTTGAAAATTGCGAAAATATGGTGTCGCGCGCATGCGCAGTCGGTTTTGTTTATAAATACCTTAATGGCGGATGGTATATGTTCTTGATAGTATAATCAAATACTTAAAAAACAACTTACAGTACGAAATCTAGCCGAATTATTTAAATAAATATTTCCCACATTGTTTTGATTATCTAGTTTGTTATTTTTCAATGCAGCTTTTGTTTCAACAAAACAATGAAAATCGATACTATAATGGAATCGCTGTTTTCCAAAATGGCGGAGAGTATGTACAAGTTCTTGTTTTCTGGTCAACTTACAGGGTGTATCAGACGAAAATGGAGTTACGAAATAAGTTGGCATTAGATGGAAGATGAAAGAAATGACATAGAACTGAGCTTTACAATATATTGTTTTTGCTATATCTGTGTTTGTTTATGAAATAAAGCACCGTAAACATATAACAGTTTTGTCGAAAATACAGACATTCAGTGATCATCAATGTACCGAATTTTGGGTGGTATCAGTCCTAACATTTATAAAAACACTAAACATAAATTGCATCGCACTCTACTTTGACGATATTGGGATTTGAATATAAGGTTTCAAACCTTGTTTTCATATTAATTTCACAATGGACGGCTCAATATTGTGCATTCATCAAATCAAGACAGATGTTTACCAAACAAGAGAGGAAGAAAACATATCAAGTTTTTGTTTTTTACTCGTCCGCTGGCAAATGAAACTTCTATTGTTGAAGTAAAAAATACATATTTTAAAAGATGAATGTTTCTTCTTTTTTACAAATTTTAATTTTTGAAAATCGGCGCATAACTGACAAAAAGATTGATGTTTTTGTAAAGTAGGTGCGAGCATTGCATGCCAACTTTCCGGTAACCAACGCTAGATAATTACAAAAAAAGAGAAAAGCGGATTGAGTTGTCGCCTTTTACTCGTCGGCTTGCAAGAAAAACTTCCGTTGTTGAAGAAAAAAAAATACATCTAAAAGGTTAAAGTTTCTTCTGTTTTACAAATTTTAGATTTTGAAAATCAGCTCATTTTTGGACAAAAAGACCGATGCTTTTGTAACGTAGGTGCGATCATTGCATTCCGATAACCAACGATAGGTAATCAATTATCGATGTTCCGTTATAGGATAAACAGGTGAACGCGCGACAGCATAATTTGATTATTCTTTCGGGAGTGTCCATTCCCACTCAATTAAGGCCCTAGTCATGCCGGTTGCAGATACACTAAAAACAAGGCTTTTCTACAGAAAGCAGCACTGCTAGATCCAAGATTTAACAGTATGCCTTTCCTACCAGAGCAGGGACGGTTTGATTTTTTCAACGTTGATGAAAACAAAGGGAAACGATGACCCCTTACATTTTTTTTTATTTTGTGTGCAGAAACTAGCTATGAAAATAATGAATAGCGGAAAAATTAAAGGGAGAACTGAAAGTTTTAACAGTTCTTCCACTTCTCATAGCTAACCACTATGGTCTAGAACGTAAATAGTTTGTGATTTCAGACCTGTACAACTAACATTTTGACGGTATTGATTACAGAAGAATTTGGCCATATCTTTTGGCATTCAACTTAAACATTAGAAGAACAGGATTGCTTGTTGAAAGGACTTATGATAGGACTTTGTATGGTAACCAGAAGTAAAAATTACGGACTGCATTATTTTTTTCCTGGGAGGAATTGTCAAGTGGAGATACATTACTATTTAGTTGTCTTCAATATTTTTGTCAAACTATGGACTTTAATCTATTTTTTTTTTTTTGCATTGCAAAAATGTCAAATGTGCTGTGAACTCTTTAGCTAGAATTTGTAAAAAAAATTGGGATATATTGCCCCACTACTTAAATAATGTTGAATGTAAATTTCCAATATGAGCACTTAATATAATAAAATAAAATTACTTTATTAAAAAACACTTCACACCGTATATCAAAACGCATTCAATAAACAGTGCATATTATGTATCCGAAAAGTAAAGTAAATAGACTAAGTTTTATGTTCCAGATGATACACAATTGCTTGCATATAAATACTATTACACGTATTTATGTTTTCTTCCCTTTTTAACCCTTTCAGAGTATTGCAGTAATTGCCTTTTTATAAGTGAAGAACGAGAAAGGCAGTACTTTTCGGCTGATTTTTTTTATCTTAGACGATAACACCTTTTTTCTAAGACAATAGCACAAAGAACGAACTTGCGATGCGACGAAAACACGATGCGAAGGCGCACTATTAATATTCGCACTGACGTATCGTGTTGTTGCAACTTTGTATCGTACATTCACGCCTTCGCATCGTTTTTTTTTTCGTTGTTTTGTCCTCGGGGTTGAGTGGAACAAGTTACAACACTTCGACCCGTAGTTGCGAAGATACTCTACGACAGCACGGTGTAGTGCGTTATCGCATAGAGTTTTCGTGCTGTCACATCGTAATTTCGCGTCCTAGGATCGAAGTTTCGATAAAGTACGATGGCTCTTACGGGACACCGTTCATATGTCTCTATCTGTTCATCGTGTAATATCCGGTCATACACAGAGGTGTTTATGACCTTTTTTTACATCTACTTGTATTTCAGAAGAAATCGTTATGTAACTATATAAAAAGAATAATAATAGTGTTTTGCTGATCAAATTCAAGCCAAATATCCCGTGTAATGAGCGTATACACAAACAATTCGAATAGGCCAATGGATCCCAGAAAATTCCGTTTTTATTTTAAGGTGGTAGATTCAGACCAACGGCAACTCAAACGATGACCACTTCACTGATAAGGGGCACGGTTGCCAGACCACTCTGCTGAGACTGCTGGAGGATTGGAGGCAGGCGCTCGACAAAAATGAATACATAGCAGCAGTACTAATGGATTTGTCAACGATCTTTGACTGCCTTGCTCATGACATTCGATTGGCGAAACTTGCATCTTATACATGTAGTCTGTCGGGGTCGGCCTAGGGCTTCCTCCAGTCGTACCTTTCATATAGAAAACAACAGATCGTGATAGGAAATATTGTCAGTTCATCGGCTCAAATCAGTAAGGATGTACCTCAGGGGTCAATATTAGGGCCGTTGCTTTTTAACATTTTTATAAATGACATTTTTTATTTTATCAATACGAGTAAAGGCATAGTCTACAATTATGCAGATGACAATACTTTATCTTTTCACTCGCCAGATTTCAATATTAAGTTAATTAAGGTGTTACAAGACGAAAGTAATATCTTAATAGACTTGTTCAAATTTAATAAAATGCAAGCAAATCCAGACAAGTTTCAAGCAACAGCCATAGGCTATACTCTCTATCTTCAACTTCTGCTCGATGGTATGGCATTTTTGTTCTGAAACTAATACCAAAACAAATGGGGGGAAAATTCAAGAAAGAGCTCAGAGATTTGTTTACAATGACTATATTTTTACTTATAATGATCTTTTGCATAAAATCAATCTATCAACTTTACATATGAGGAGAGTAAGAACTATGGCTCTCGAAACCTTTAACATTTTTGAATGAAATGTCTCCTATTGTCTTGTCTGATCTGGTTGTAAAAAGGGATTCAAAATTTATTTTTAGATATTCAAAGATATTGCAGGTACTTAGGGTAAATACAACTACCTATGATAAGAACGCTTTAAGGTAAGCTGCCCCTTTGCTGTGGAACTCCTTACCTGATTAATTTAGAAATGCATCAAGTTTTAATCCATTTAAGAAATTAATGTCACCTTGGAATGGAACTGAATGTAAACGCATCGCCTGCTCCTAATTTTGTAGACACACTAACACAGCATAGGGACAACATCCAGTTGATCGTTTATAAATTTTCATTGTGCTATAATATGTCTGTAATGTAATACGCTTTTGCTATTGTTTGCATGATGAGTGTTTTACTTTTAAATGTGCTTGTGTAAAATGCATTACGCTACTCTATTTGGTCTCTATTGTCATGTGTCATCCTTGTTTGTGCTCTTTTATATTGTAATTCATTTTTCTTCATTTCAAATTCCTTCAGGTGGGGCTTCTGATATGCACCATTAGTGGGTCAGAAGATTTTTCCCGGCACCCTGGTGTAATTCTTGCTTTCTCGAGGGTAGGCGCTCCCGACTGAGTTACAGGGACCCGAGGTACATGTCATGAATTCCTGAGCTTCATGACTGCTTTGCATTTATATTGCTTATCTATGTGAGAAAGTTGCTGATCAGGTCCCTCCCCCCCCCCTCCCCCCAAATATGATTTGTGGAAATAATCTCGTTTAGCCTTGTCTTACTCTAAGATGGTGCACTTTTGTGCTTTTTTGCTTATCACCTTTTTTTTGTTACAGTCTTTAGAGCAGTTTTTAGACTTTTGTGGCCACGATCAGCAACTCCCCCACAGCTTTAATTGTCAATTGCATGAGTAATCTTTCTTTCACTGTAGCTTTTATACCCTTTGTTTTAATTACACTTACGTTGTTACAGTCGGTTCAAAAGCTCATCAGAGCTTATGTTGATTTGTTTGTATCTTGCTGACTCAAAATAAGTTTGGTTGTATTGTATTGTATTGTATTATATTGTATTGTATAATCCAAAGTCACCAACTTGAAAAGTACAGTTATTCTTTCAGGAGTAATGATCTACGACAAAAAAAACTAACACTCTGCAAGAAAACGAACTACACCTAAGCATAACCTTTTGACCCGTCTATGTAAAAGATACGTCCCCTGAAATTTAAAGGCCAACTCAAAAGTCAAAACACCACATGCTTCTTGTTTGTTTGCTATGGCAAACCCAAATTGGCTAGGGCTTTGACAGCTGTCATCTTTTCCGTTTTCTGTAAACATTGTGCTAACACTGCCTACCACTGAACTTCTGCTGCCGAAATCAGTGACATAACCAGCTTTAGTTAGTTTCGAAGGTCAGGTGTAGCTTTTAGAATCCGGTTTTTCCTCTTTCGTCCGTCGTCAACAATTGACTTAAACCTTCTATACTGTTGGATCAACTGCAAATAAACTTCACAGGAATGATCCATATATTGCCCTCTTTCAAAGTTGTATAAGAATTTGAATTCCATGCACAACTCAGATGCAAAAAGGACAAACTCAAAAAATCTTCTTGACAATGTCTGAAACCACAAGTCCAAGAGCTTATATATTTGTTTGATAGCATCATCTAATGGACCTCTACCAAAATTATATAAATCATTACTCTGGGGTCAGAATTTGCCTGAACTGGGGTCACTTGATTTTACATAGACTTATATGGGACAAGCTTAAAAATCTTCATGTCAGAAACCATTAGGCCTAGGTTTTAGGTATTTATTTGTACCACTGTCTAGTGGACCTCTACCAAGTTTATACAAATCATGGTCCCTGGATCAGAATTGGCCCCGCCCCGGGGTTCATTTGGTCTTATATGGAGTTATGTAGGGAGAAAAGGTTTAAAAATCTTCTTGTCTAAAACCGCAAGGCGTAAACTTACATATTTTGATGATATCATCAAGTTGTGGAGCTTTACGAAAGTTGTATAAATCATTACTCTGGGGTCAGTAATTTGCCCGAGAACAAGGGTCCCTTGATATTTAGGTGAGATACTCCGGACCATGTTGTCATCTTGTTAATTAAAATAGGCTCCATCTATCATTTATCAATCCATCCTTACCTCGATGTAATAATTATTGCATTTCCAATTCGAATATTTGGCTAAAATTCTTTATTTGCAACAGGTCAGCTAAGTACACCATAGATTCGTTTAATGTAACATGTTAAAGACGGCTAAGTAGTACAATTGAACTGCAGCCATTTACAAACATTTGCAGGCTTGAACTGTCTAGCCATTGTTTTAAAACCATTTCACTGTCATCACATTAATTTTTACACATAAATTAATGGTGCAAATTGTTGTAATACGTTTTCTGTGAAATCTAATGATGGTAAGGTTAAGTGGAACACAAAAAAATGACAAATGCATTACAACTTAGATATACCAGTAAATAATGAATTAGATTACATTTAAGTACACTGTGCAATTTCTACTTGCAAGGGTAAGAAAACCAAAATTTATACAAAAGCAGCCGAAATTTTGACAGACACCAACCTATTATTTCCACTAGGAAAAATGAAGCGTTTTCAAGATCTTCGTTTCAAGTAACATATGTCTTGCCTATCTATATTCATCTGGCATTATTCCGAGAGGTATTCTTTATCAGTTCCTTATCTTTTTACTGGCGCTAACAGAATAATTGAAACGTAAAAGAATGTTGAATTTATTCCAAATAATATATTTCAAGAAGCATCCATGCTTCAGTTTAGCAACATTGCCGGTAGCAAATGCTTTTGAATTAGCTATTTTTCTAATATTATAAAAAATAAAAAGAAAATTTTGTTCACTAGGACATATATGCAAGTTTAGACAATGGCGAATGTTTTCAGAAAAGTGATCGTCATTATTGCATCATTCTGTTTCATGGTGCAAGAGATGTCTTCTGCACCGGCGACAGAGAGTGACCAAAATGGAACCTTAAATGGGAAAACATTGATTGAAATGGGAAACAAACTCCAAAAACTGCTGCTGCGTTTGGTTGGAAAAACATTAATTAGTGTTGAAAATGGTATAAAAGAAGAAATTAGAAGTGAAATATTGAAGAAAATATGCCTTTTACACCCTTGCACTCAGTGGAGTGAATGGTCGAAATGTGACTCTTTAAAATACGGAGAGTTCGGTGGTCAAAATCGCTCCAGAAATTGTGGATTTAACACTACACTCTGTGAGCGGTATGCTGACACCAGCGTCGAATACGAATACAAGGTGTGTGAAAATACATGTCCAAACAACTATGTTGTCTCTAAGCATTGGTTCTGTTTAAAGTTATATAACGAGAAGAAAACAAGAGTCGAAGCAGAAGAGGTATGTCAGAAGGATCAAGGACATCTTGTTAACATTGACTCATTAGAAAAGGTACACGATGTGAACGAGACTCTCGAGAAATACTCTTATTCTGATATATATCTATGGGTAGATGGACGAAGATCTGTGCAAGGTGGGCCCTGGGAGTATGGTTTTAAGCCTTCTGATCCATCTTTGACGTTCTGGGGTGAAGATGATAACTGATAACGGAGCTTCTGACCTTTGTATTGTGTACATAAAGTCTACAGCCCATGGATATTCTTGGCGGAATTTTGATACCGATTGTTCTGTAAAACGAGACTTTATGTGTGAAATAAAGTTTGACAGAGTTGGTTAGTGCATTGAATATGTTAAATGTATGCGTCATGTACTAGAACAAATCAGTTTATTTATAAGGATTGTGTTATGTAAAAAAAGAGGACGTTGTATTTGCTATGTGGTACTGGTTAAAACAAAAATCTGCAATATCAGTTCTTACCGTGTGAAGATAGATAGTGAGCACACGAAATGTTTCTTTCCTTTTTGCTTTTTCTCTCTGTCATTACTGTAACTGAAGTCTTTAAATACATGTATTGGATATCGACCGAGTACGAGGTCTGTCTGCATAGGAAAGTCCTAGGCACCGGATACATGTGACACCGAGTTGAGATGTTTCATGCTTCCTGTGCGCAGGTCTTTCCTTTACCGAGCAGCTGATGAACGAGGGTGCTGATATCCGACTTTCACAATGTCTAAACTGTTCGGCTAATTGTCTCAACATGATATCCGACTTTCACAATGTCTAAACCGTTCGGCTAATTGTCTCAACATGATATCCGACTTTCACAATGTCTAAACTGTTCGGCTAATTGTCGCAACATGATATCTGACTTTCACAATGTCTAAACTGTTCGGCTAATTGTCTCAACATGATATCCGACTTTCACAATGTCTAAACTGTTCAGATAATTGTCTCAACACGATATCCGACTTTCACAATGTCTAAACTGTTCGGCTAATTGTCTCAACATGATATCCGACGTCCACAATGTCTAAACTGTTCGGATAATTGTCTCCACATGATATCCGACTTTCACAATGTCTAAACCGTTCGGCTAATTGTCTCAACATGATATCCGACTTTCACAATGTCTAAACAGTTCGGCTGATTGTCTCAACATAACATCCGACTTTCACAATGTCTAAACTGTTCGGCTAATTGTCTCAACATGATATCCGACGTCCACAATGTCTAAACTGTTCGGCTAATTGTCTCAACATGATATCCGATTTCCACAATGTCTAAACTGTTCGGCTAATTGTCTCAACATGATATCTGACTTCCACAATGTCTAAACTGTTCGGCTAATTGTCTCAACATGATATCCGACTTCCACAATGTCTAAACTGTTCGGCTTATTGTCTCAACATGATATCCGACTTTCACACTGTATAAACTGTTCGGCTTATTGTCTCAACATGATATCCGACTTTCACAAAGTCTAAACTGTTCGGCTAATTGTCTTAACACGATATTCGACTTTCACAATGACAAAACTGTTCGGCTAATTGTCTCAACATGATATCCGACTTTCACAATGTCTAAACTGTTCGGCTAATTGTCTCAACATGATATCTGATTTTCACAATGTCTAAACTGTTCGGCTAATTGTCTCAACATGATATCTGATTTTCACAATGTCTAAACTGTTCGGCTAATTGTCTCAACATGATATCTGATTTTCACAATGTCTAAACTGTTCGGCTAATTGTCTCAACATGATATCTGATTTTCACAATGTCTAAACTGTTCGGCTAATTGTCTCAACATGCTATCCGACTTCCACAATGTCTAAACTGTTCGGCTTATTGTCTCAACACGATATCCGACTTTCACAATGTCAAAACTGTTCGGCTTATGGTCTCAACACAATATCCGACTTTCACAATGTCTAAACTGTTCGGCTAATTGTCTTAACACGATATCCGACTTTCACAATGTCTAAACTGTTCGGCTAAATGTCTCAACATGATATCCGACTTTCACAATGACAAAATAGTTCGGGTAATTGTCTCAACATGATATCCGACTTTTACAATGTCTAAACTGTTCTGCTAATTGTCTCAACATGATATCTGATTTTCACAATGTCTAAACTGTTCGGCTAATTGTCTCAACATGATATCTGATTTTCACAATGTCTAAACTGTTCGGCTAATTGTCTCAACATGATATCTGATTTTCACAATGTCTAAACTGTTCGGCTAATTGTCTCAACATGATATCTGATTTTCACAATGTCTAAACTGTTCGGCTAATTGTCTCAACATGATATCTGATTTTCACAATGTCTAAACTGTTCGGCTAATTGTCTCAACATGATATCTGATTTTCACAATGTCTAAACTGTTCGGCTTATTGTCTCAACACGATATCTGATTTTCACAATGTCTAAACTGTTCGGAACATTGTCTCAACATGATATCCGACTTTCACAAAGTCTAAACTGTTCGGCTAATTGTCTCAACATGATATCTGATTTTCACAATGTCTAAACTGTTCGGTAAATTGTCTCAACATGATATCCGACTTTCACAATGACAAAAATGTTCGGCTAATTGTCTCAACATGCTATCCGACTTCCACAACGTCTAAACTGTTCGGCTAATTATCTCAACATGCTATCCGATTTCCACAATGTCTAAACTGTTCGGCTTATTGTCTCAACACGATATCCGACTTTCACAATGTCTAAACTGTTCGGCTTAATGTCTCAACATGATATCCGACTTTCACACTGCCTAAACTGTTCGGCACATTGTCTCAACATGATATCCGACTTTCACAATGTCTAAACTGTTCGGCTAATTGTCTCAACATGATATCTGATTTTCACAATGTCTAAACTGTTCGGCTAATTGTCTCAACATGATATCTGATTTTCGCAATGTCTAAACTGTTTGGCTTATTGTCTCAACATGGTATCCGACCTTAACACTGTCTAAACAGTTCGGCTTATTGTCTCAACATGATATCCGACTTCCACAACGTCTAAACTGTTCGGCTTATTGTCTCAACATGATGTCTGATTTTCACAATGTCTAAACTGTTCGGCTAATGGTCTCAACATGATATCTGATTTTCACAATGTCTAAACTGTTCGGTTTATTGTCTCAACATGATATCTGATTTTCACTATGTCTAAACTGTTCGGCTAATTGTCTCAACATGATATCCGACTTTCACAATGTCTAAACTGTTCGGCTAATTGTCTCAACATGATATCTGATTTTCACAATGTCTAAACTGTTCGGCTAATTGTCTCAACATGATATCCGACTTTCACAATGTCTAAACTGTTCGGCTAATTATCTCAACATGCTATCCGACTTCCACAATGTCTAAACTGTTCGGCAAATTGTCTCAACACGATATCCCACTTTCACAATGTCTAAGCTGTTCGGCTAATTGTCTCAAAATGATATCTGATTTTCACAATGTCTAAACTGTTCGGCTAATTGTCTCAACATGATATCCGACTTTCACAATGTCTAAACTGTTCGGCTAATTGTCTCAACATGATATCCGACTTTCACAATGTCTAAACTGTTCGGCTAATTGTCTCAACATGCTATCCGACTTCCACAATGTCTAAACTGTTCGGCTTATTGTCTCAACATGATATCTGACTTTCACAATGTCAAAACTGTTCGGCTTATAGTCTCAACACGATATCCGACTTTCACAATGTCTAAACTGTTCGGCTAATTGTCTTAACACGATATCCGACTTTCACACTGTCTAAACTGTTCGGCTAATTGTCTCAACATGATATCCGACTTTCACAATGACAAAACTGTTCGGCTAATTGTCTCAACATGATATCCGACTTTCACAATGTCTAAACTGTTCTGCTAATTTTCTCAACATGATATCTGATTTTCACAATGTCTAAACTGTTCGGCTAATTGTCTCAACATGATATCTGATTTTCACAATGTCTAAACTGTTCGGCTAATTGTCTCAACATGATATCTGACTTTCACAATGTCTAAACTGTTCGGCTAATTGTCTCAACATGATATCTGACTTTCACAATGTCTAAACTGTTCGGCTAATTGTCTCAACATGATATCTGATTTTCACAATGTCTAAACTGTTCGGCTAATTGTCTCAAAATGATATCTGATTTTCACAATGTCTAAACTGTTCGGCTAATTGTCTCAACATGATATCCGACTTTCACAATGTCTAAGCTGTTCGGCTAATTGTTTCAACATGATATCCGATTTTCACAATGTCTAAACTGTTCGGCTAATTGTCTCAAAATGATATCTGATTTTCACAATGTCTAAACTGTTCGGCTAATTGTCTCAACATGATATCCGACTTTCACAATGTCTAAGCTGTTCGGCTAATTGTTTCAACATGATATCCGATTTTCACAATGTCTAAACTGTTCGGCTAATTGTCTCAACATGATATCCGACGTCCACAATGTCTAAACTGTTCGGCTAATGGTCTCAACATGATATCTGATTTTCACAATGTCTAAACTGTTCGGTTTATTGTCTCAACATGATATCTGATTTTCACTATGTCTAAACTGTTCGGCTAATTGTCTCAACATGATATCCGACTTTCACAATGTCTAAACTGTTCGGCTAATTGTCTCAACATGATATCTGATTTTCACAATGTCTAAACTGTTCGGCTAATTGTCTCAACATGATATCCGACTTTCACAATGTCTAAACTGTTCGGCTAATTATCTCAACATGCTATCCGACTTCCACAATGTCTAAACTGTTCGGCAAATTGTCTCAACACGATATCCGACTTTCACAATGTCTAAGCTGTTCGGCTAATTGTCTCAAAATGATATCTGATTTTCACAGTGTCTAAACTGTTCGGCTAATTGTCTCAAAATGATATCCGACTTTCACAATGACAAAACTGTTCGGCTAATTGTCTCAACATGATATCCGACTTTCACAATGTCTAAACTGTTCGGCTAATTGTCTCAACATGCTATCCGACTTCCACAATGTCTAAACTGTTCGGCTTATTGTCTCAACATGATATCTGACTTTCACAATGTCAAAACTGTTCGGCTTATAGTCTCAACACGATATCCGACTTTCACAATGTCTAAACTGTTCGGCTAATTGTCTTAACACGATATCCGACATTCACAATGTCTAAACTGTTCGGCTAATTGTCTCAACATGATATCCGACTTTCACAATGACAAAACTGTTCGGCTAATTGTCTCAACATGATATCCGACTTTCACAATGTCTAAACTGTTCTGCTAATTTTCTCAACATGATATCTGATTTTCACAATGTCTAAACTGTTCGGCTAATTGTCTCAACATGATATCTGATTTTCACAATGTCTAAACTGTTCGGCTAATTGTCTCAACATGATATCTGACTTTCACAATGTCTAAACTGTTCGGCTAATTGTCTCAACATGATATCTGACTTTCACAATGTCTAAACTGTTCGGCTAATTGTCTCAACATGATATCTGATTTTCACAATGTCTAAACTGTTCGGCTAATTGTCTCAAAATGATATCTGATTTTCACAATGTCTAAACTGTTCGGCTAATTGTCTCAACATGATATCCGACTTTCACAATGTCTAAACTGTTCGGCTAATTGTTTCAACATGATATCCGATTTTCACAATGTCTAAACTGTTCGGCTAATTGTCTCAACATGATATCCGACGTCCACAATGTCTAAACTGTTCGGCTAATGGTCTCAACATAATATCTGATTTTCACAATGTCTAAACTGTTCGGCTTATTGTCTCAACATGATATCTGACTTTCACAATGTCTAAACTGTTCGGCTAATTGTCTCAACATGATATCTGATTTTCACAATGTCTAAACTGTTCGGCTAATTGTCTCAAAATGATATCTGATTTTCACAATGTCTAAACTGTTCGGCTAATTGTCTCAACATGATATCCGACTTTCACAATGTCTAAACTGTTCGGCTAATTGTTTCAACATGATATCCGATTTTCACAATGTCTAAACTGTTCGGCTAATTGTCTCAACATGATATCCGACGTCCACAATGTCTAAACTGTTCGGCTAATGATCTCAACATGATATCTGATTTTCACAATGTCTAAATTGTTCGGTTTATTGTCTCAACATGATATCTGATTTTCACTATGTCTAAACTGTTCGGCTAATTGTCTCAACATGATATCCGACTTTCACAATGTCTAAACTGTTCGGCTAATTGTCTCAACATGATATCTGATTTTCACAATGTCTAAACTGTTCGGCTAATTGTCTCAACATGATATCCGACTTTCACAATGTCTAAACTGTTCGGCTAATTATCTCAACATGCTATCCGACTTCCACAATGTCTAAACTGTTCGGCAAATTGTCTCAACACGATATCCGACTTTCACAATGTCTAAGCTGTTCGGCTAATTGTCTCAAAATGATATCTGATTTTCACAGTGTCTAAACTGTTCGGCTAATTGTCTCAAAATGATATCCGACTTTCACAATGACAAAACTGTTCGGCTAATTGTCTCAACATGATATCCGACTTTCACAATGTCTAAACTGTTCGGCTAATTGTCTCAACATGCTATCCGACTTCCACAATGTCTAAACTGTTCGGCTTATTGTCTCAACATGATATCTGACTTTCACAATGTCAAAACTGTTCGGCTTATAGTCTCAACACGATATCCGACTTTCACAATGTCTAAACTGTTCGGCTAATTGTCTTAACACGATATCCGACTTTCACAATGTCTAAACTGTTCGGCTAATTGTCTCAACATGATATCCGACTTTCACAATGACAAAACTGTTCGGCTAATTGTCTCAACATGATATCCGACTTTCACAATGTCTAAACTGTTCTGCTAATTTTCTCAACATGATATCTGATTTTCACAATGTCTAAACTGTTCGGCTAATTGTCTCAACATGATATCTGATTTTCACAATGTCTAAACTGTTCGGCTAATTGTCTCAACATGATATCTGACTTTCACAATGTCTAAACTGTTCGGCTAATTGTCTCAACATGATATCTGACTTTCACAATGTCTAAACTGTTCGGCTAATTGTCTCAACATGATATCTGATTTTCACAATGTCTAAACTGTTCGGCTAATTGTCTCAAAATGATATCTGATTTTCACAATGTCTAAACTGTTCGGCTAATTGTCTCAACATGATATCCGACTTTCACAATGTCTAAACTGTTCGGCTAATTGTTTCAACATGATATCTGATTTTCACAATGTCTAAACTGTTCGGCTAATTGTCTCAAAATGATATCTGATTTTCACAATGTCTAAACTGTTCGGCTAATTGTCTCAACATGATATCCGACTTTCACAATGTCTAAACTGTTCGGCTAATTGTTTCAACATGATATCCGATTTTCACAATGTCTAAACTGTTCGGCTAATTGTCTCAACATGATATCCGACTTTCACAATGTCTAAACTGTTCGGCTAATGGTCTCAACATAATATCTGATTTTCACAATGTCTAAACTGTTCGGCTTATTGTCTCAACATGATGTCCGACTTTCACAATGTCTAAACTGTTCGGCTAATTGTCTCAACATGATATCCGACTTCCACAATGTCTAAACTGTTCGGCTAATTGTCTCAACATGATATCCGACGTCCACAATGTCTAAACTGTTCGGTTAATTGTCTCAACATGATATCCGACTTTCACAATGTCTAAACTGTTCGGCTAATTGTTTCAACATGATATCCGACTTTCACAATGTCTAAACTGTTCGGCTAATTGTCTTAAGATGATATCCGACTTTCACAATGTCTTAACTGTTCGGCTAATTGTCTCAATTTCAGAATTTCTTGGCTCTGGATATTCTGAAAAAAAATCATACTGCTAAAAAGACTGTTTAACGTTAAAGATTTGTGTAAAGATTGCTCATTTGTATAAACTGTTCGCATGAGGATGCGTTACTTTAATAATAACATCGATTACTTAACGTTGCGAACACCTTCAGAGTACAATTATTTGATTGATATCAACTTTAGATATTTTGATCATATATTTGGTTTTTATCTAGTATAGAGTGTTCTACCTTTAAATGGAATTTTCTAATTTTC
This sequence comes from Cyclina sinensis, assembly GCA_012932295.1. Lineage (NCBI taxonomy): Eukaryota > Metazoa > Mollusca > Bivalvia > Venerida > Veneridae > Cyclina > Cyclina sinensis. The sequence goes on from JAAONU010000009.1 coordinate 18,453,422, forward strand.
GGGAAAATTGATATGCTTTTTGCCATTGCAAACATATCCTTTCGAAATCTTTATTTCCCGAATTTTAAGAAAAACAGCAAATGTTTTCAAATATTTATATATTTGTTCAATAATAATCAAAAAATTGTTTATTAACACAAAATATATGCATTAAAGAGAAAGAGTAGATGTTGATAAGATTTTAAAAAATGTATAACTGTTTTGAAATGGTTATATACATATATGTTTGTTTTTACTCCAAGGAGGTGGATGCATTGTCCTTATTCTCTATTACAAAAAGCGTTGCTTTTAACGAATCAGTCTTAATCTAAAGTTTGATGTAACTTTCAACTTATGTTCGGGATCTATGTTTAATTGAGAATTGATACTTAAAAGTTCTGTTACTATATACCGGTATAATAACTGATATGTGCTTATTAATGATATACACAAATGTTCAAGAGAAAATAGGGATATTGTGACTTCATAGATTTATTTGATCATTATATTAAGCCGAATTATATAATACTGAGAAGTTTTACTCTGAAAAAAATGTGACAACAGAACATATTCTTTGTTTGATTTGAATTTTAAAATATGTATTTTTTTATTTTTCGTTTTTTTTTCCAGATGATCTCAAGCGCTGAAAAGCCATAAGCCATTCTGAACATAATTTGAAAACGTTTACGTTGACAGAGAATCTCATGTCATTTAATTAATAAAAGCTTGCCCATAAAAATAATGTATACCACTTAAAAACTAAGAAGATTTTTTTCTCTAAAAGATAAAAGTTGCATTGTAATAGACATAAAAGTCATTTTCTTACATGGTCTTTCATTCAAACACTGATTTCATTGAAAATGATTGAAAATGCAAGCAACCAGTGTGAATAGATTGTTTATTACATTTCTTTCAAATTTAGTCACTATCATCTCACTTGACCTTATAACCCCACGGGGATTTTCGACATAAAATATTCAACATAACAAGAAGTAGTAGAAAATATATGCCGAGTAGAATTTTTCAATGAATTAACTAATTCAGTTTACTGATGACTTATCATTCTTCAGCCTAGAGTAAATATATAAAAAAACGCCATGCAATCATGCAAAAATATATCGGTTTAAGGTGCATAGTTACAGAAGTATGTAGAGCAAACATTTTCAGAACGAAAGATTGGTAAGGATTTTTTTTGAAAATCTACGTCATATCTCTTGTAGTTGAAAGTTTGCCAGGCCTTTTTCCCTATGTTTTAGTTCTCAGTTTCACTGGTTTTAATTTGAAAATATCTCAGCATGTTTTAGCGGACAATACCTCTTGAAGCAACGGCAGAGGTGAGCGTCGGTTTTTTCCTTGTCATAAATTAGGAAGATTTAACTATATTTTTGTACAGATGTGAACTGCATCAATGTCCTTAAGATCCTTCAGGAAATGGTCAAATGTTATATGCCTTTTCAAATGCATATGGTATATGCTTTGTATGATTGACAGTTATTTTTGCACCGTTTTAGGCAAATAAACTTACAGTGTTAAATTTGATGCAATTACAATTTCCTCAAGTAAATGAGATTTTTCTAATATTTTCCTAAAATTAGTAATGGAATCACTTTTACCTGCACAAACTAGTATTAAGAGATATCTTAAATGATTCTGATGAGGTATACGTAGAAATACTGCTTTTTCGTCATTAAATTCGTGCAGTATTAGATCACAACTTCTACGTAATATTTATATAGAGTCAATAACGGGTAAGTTCACCTGATGTGTATTCATTATTAAAATATGTATATCCTAAAACAAAACAAAGTAATGCACTGTTTCGAATTCTCTGAAGTACTTTCATTTTCCTGAAAAAAAATCTTGACAACAGTAATCATAGAAAATCTAAAAATATGATTACAGAAATGTTCTTTCTAGAAAAAAAAGAAACGGAATCCAAAGGACTGAAAGTTCTTTGCATACAAAGGAACAAATAAATAAAGACTGGCAAACAAGAAAATAGAAGATTCCTAGATGTGTCCCTTATTTTCTTTCGCAGCTTTTAAATACCTTTCTTTTCCTCTTAATGTCTAAATGTCTCAATGTCTAAATGTCATGAAGAAGAATACACACTGGCAACATAAATCATCAGGAGAAAGATAAAGGTAAATCTTATAAAGTCGACAATATAATATCTTAACCATACCGTCTTTTGCTGCGTAAGCGCGTTTAATTTCTTTTGATTTAACGAGAGAAAAGTTTACATCCTAAAAATGGTCAGCTTTTGTAAACGACTATTTTCAACGCATAACGATAAATAATTCAAGCCCAGAATATCAATGCCACAATTAATTCGTGTCTCATGCTTTTCCATTGTTCTGTCAGTGCCTTGATTTTTTTCTTTCGTTTAAACGGTTTATATATCTCAAAGGAGCGACCGGGATTTTTTTAACTTTAAAATTATCTGTAAATGCATAAAAAAATATTGTTTTACCCACGTTGAACCTTCAGCTGCAAGACACTGGGACAGGAAAGTAATTGGAGATTGAGGCTTAGTACATATCTAGTTATCTGCTTCTGCAGTCATGGATGTTGTTTTGAAAAATGTCGCAATCTTTAAAAAAGGCCTTCCAGAATAAAAAAGGAAATTCCATTTGTCCTTTTTCTGGGGGAACATAGATGGAGGAATATTCCTCCATCTCACCTTAAAGATAGGGAATGTTTCTTCCATCTCAAGTATTTGATAGAAAAACGTTTCTCCGTCTAAATTAGTAGATAGAGGAACATTCCCCCATCTCAACGGTTGATAAAGGGAACATCCCCCATCTCAGTAGTAGATAGGGGAACATTCCCCCATCTCACTAGTAGATAGGGGAACATTCCCCAATTTCACTAGTAGATAAGGGAACATTTCCCAATCTCAATAGTTGAAAGGGGAAGATTCCCCCCTCTCAGTAGTAGATAGAGAAACATTCCCTCATTTCACTAGTAGATAGGGGAATATTCCTCCATCTCAAGTAGTTGATAGAAAATCCTTTTTCCATCTAAACTAGTAGATAGAAAAACATTCCTTCATCTCGGTAGTAGATAAGAAAACATTCCCCCTCTCAGTAGTAGATAGGGAAACATTCCCTCATTTCACTAGTAGATAGGGGAATATTCCTCCATCTCAAGTAGTTGATAGAAAATCCTTTTTCCATCTTAACTAGTAGATAGAAGAACATTCCTTCATCTCAGTAGTAGATAAGGAAACATTCCCCCATCTCACTAGTAGATAGGGGAACATTCCCCCATCTCACTAGTAGATAGGGGAACATTTCCCAATCTCACAAGTAGATAGGGGGACATTCCCCCATCTCAAGTATTTGATAGAAAAACGTTTCTCCATCTAAACTACTAGATGGGGGAACATTCCCCCATCTCAGTTATAGATAGGAGAACATTCCCCTATCTCACTAGTAGATAGGGGAACATTCCCCCATCTCAGTAGAAGATAGGGAAACATTCGCCCATCTCACTAGTAGATGGGGGAACAATCCCACATCTCACTAGTAGAGAGGGGAACATTCCCCCATCTCACTAGTAGATAGGGAAAAAATACCCCATCTCACCAGTAGATAGGGGAACATTCAACCCTATCAGTAGTAGATAGGGAAACATTCCCCCATCTCAGTAGTAGATTTGGGAACATTCCCCCATCTCACAGGTAGATAGGGGAACATTCCCCCCTCTCACTAGTAGATAGGGGAACATTCCCCCATCTCACTAGTTATTTGGGGAACATTCCCACATCTCAAGTAGTTGATAGAAAAATGTTTCTCCATCTAAATTTGTAGATAGGAGAAATTCCCCCATCTCTGTAGTAGATAGGGGAACATTCCCCCATCTCACTAGTAGATAGGGGAACATTCCCCCATCTCACTATTAGATAGGGGAACATTCCTCAATCTCAATAGTTGAAAGGTGAACATTCCCCCTCTCAGTAGTAGATAGGGAAACATTCCCTCATTTCACTAGTAGATATGGGAATATTCCTCTATCTCAAGTAGTTGATAGAAAATCCTTTTTCCATCTAAACTAGTAGATAGAAGAACATTCCTTCATCTCAGTAGTAGATAAGGAAACATTTCCCCATCTCACTAGTAGATAGGGGAACATTCCCTCATCTCACTAGTAGATATTGAAACATTCCCCAATCACAATTGTAGATAGGGGAACATTTCCCTATCTCACTAGTAGATAGGGGAACATTCCCCCATCTCACAAGTAGATAGGGGGACATTCCCCCATCTCAAGTATTTGATAAATAAACGTTTCTCCCTCTAAACTAGTAGATAGGGGAACATTCCCCCCATCTCAGTTATAGATAGGGGAACATTCCCCTATCTCACTAGTAGATAGGGGAACATTCCCCCATCTCAGTAATAGATAGGGGAACATTCCCCCATCTCACTAGTAGATTGGGGAACAATCCCCCATCTCACTAGTAGAGAGGGGAACATTCCCCCATCTCACTAGAAGATAGGGAAAAAATACCCCATCTCACCAGTAGATAAAGGGAACATTCCCCCTCTCAGTAGTAGATAGGGGAACATTCCCCCATCTCACTAGTAGATTGGGGAACATTCCCCCATCTCACATGTAGATAGGGGAACATTCCCCCATCTCACTTGTAGATAGGGGAACATTCCCACATCTTAAGTAGTTGATAGAAAAACGTTTCTCCATCTAAATAAGTAGATAGGAGAACATTCCCCCATCTCAGTAGTAGATTGGGAAACATTCCCCTATCTCAGTAGTAGATAGGGAAACATTCCCCAATCTCACTTGTAGATAGGGGAACATTCCCCCATCTCAGTAGTATACAGTGGAACTTCCGAAAACCGAACACCCATGGGACCGGCCAAAAAGTTCGGATTTTGGAAGTTTCTGGAATTCAAAAGTTGGAATGATTTGGACAAGTACAGGTGGCAGATACCTGTGGTTCTTTATGATATTGAATGCAGTCAGTATTGTTTAGCGTAACAGCGTTTGTAACATGGAAAACATAATGCAAAATTAAAATTAATGAAAACATTCTGCACATGTATATTTTATTAGAAAAAAAATTCAAATGTTTTCAAATACATATACATGTATACTGTATTAAGTGTCTTGAACATTTGACTGTGCAAACGTTGAAAATTTCATAAAATACCATAATTTAAAGACCTTTTTATCTGCTAAATGTTACTGTTTTCACTAACCGCCTTTGAAATTTAAAGTTGTAAAAAATATCGCCAATTACAATAACCAACACATTGGCCGATGTTGGCTAATTAATTACGCTTTTTAAGACACCCCAATTGCTATTAAATCTTTAAAGTTGCTTGTAGCAAAGACCTGTTATTAATCCACTAATCATCGCTTTTATTATTTACCGCTATCTAATTATCCGTATATTAGACTGCATTTCAGTCATAAAATGACAACTTGCTATTCTAACGCGTGTCAAAATAAACGATCACCGCTAATTGGTAAACATTAGATACAGACGTGAAAGTTTTGCCGCAGGGTTTGCGATCTTAGGTCAGTCTTTTGCACTTTTTTATTTTTCCGGTATTCGGAAGTTAAATTGCATTGATATACACTAAATTTTACGGAAAAATCGTCCGGAATTCAGAATTCGGAAGTTCCGGATTTCAGAAGTATAGGTTACATAGAAAATAGAAGGTGAAATTTCGGGACCGAGACAATTGTTCAGTTTTCAGAAGTTTCCGGTTTTTAGAAGGTCCGGTTTTCGGAAGTTCCACTGTATAGGGGAACATCCCCCATCTCACTAGTAGATAGGGGAACATTCCCAAATCTCACTAGTAGATAAGGAAACATTCCCCCATCTCAGTAGTATATAGGGGAACATTCCCCCATCTCATTAGAAGATAGGGGAACATTCCCTCATCTCAATATAAGATAGGGGAACATTCCCCCATCTCACTAGTAGATAGGGGAACATTCCCCCATCTCACTAGTAGATAGGAGAAAATTCACCCATCTCACCAGTAGATAGGCGTACATTCCCCCCTCTCAATAGTAGATAGGGGAACATTCCCCCATCACACTAGTAGGTAGGGGAACATTCCCCCATCTCAGTAGTGGAGAGGGGAACATTCCCCCATCCTAGTAGTAGATAGGGGAACATTCCCACTTTTATTCTCACTTTTTATAGAAAAGTCGTAGAAGTTTGGGAAACATTGCTGCATCTATAAAATCAAGATAAAGGAATTTTGTCTCATCTCAGGTGTAGGTGAACAATCCTATATATTTACTCATATTGAAGATAAATGGACATATAATAGGACATATTGCAGTCTGTAGAAGCCAAATAAAAGGCAATACTTCCCGTTAAATATAAGATTTTTCCATAGTCAGTTATTTGTTCACAAAATAGAAATTAATTGATCAACAGATTGTCAGTAGAAGGGAGATTGTTGAAGCTATTTTACATCTTATATTTAAAGGTGCTGACTCACAGATGGGCCGACGATGATAAAATAGAAAATGTTTATACATCTTGAAATTCTTGCTGTAATTGTGAAGAACATATCTAAACTAAGTTATTGACTCATAGAGAAAAACATCAAAATATAAATTTTTACTCACTTTTATCAGACTTTAGTTATATATTTTGACGAAACTAGATCAGTAGTCTCTGTGGCTCAGTGGTGTAGATCGTCGCTCTACTTTACTGACCGAAATGTCATGGATTCGAATCCTGGTATAATGAAACATTATTGTTCCGTTTTCATGGTGTATTGAAGCATAATATTATGTTTTTTAATAGTATATTAACCTCTTTTTAATTTTAATGAAAACAAACTTCAGCTAAATTCTGTGAGTCAGTCGCTTTAAAAGAAATTTAGAGAATTTTAAACATGTACATATATATACACATACCAACAAACCAGAGGAATGTATACTTTTATATAAATGAAAATAGTAACAAATTAATTAAGTGTATCAAAAGTCCCGTTAAAAATAAAATAAGACATAGTATCCAATCATAAATATTTGAAACAAGAGCCAGGGTTGAAAATAAATTTCATAAGATTTCTATCAGAAACTTATAGATATAATTCTACAATAATTATGATCTTTATCGAAGATAATCCATGCACTAATCAACATAGCAACAACGTCTGTTTAAAGTCTAGGTATCAGCATAAATGCAACAAAAATATGAATAAAAAATCACAGTAAGTTTAACCCTGGTGAAGTTCGATTTACAACGCCACAATCATGTCAAACTGTTGGTACATTGGCCATATTGTCATAGCAGTGCAATCTACACATACGCTGCATAGCTTCATTTTTTAAACTGCTCAAAGTGCTCGCCCCTAACTTGCACAAATATATGACATCACATAATCCATCATTCTGTCAAATACATCTGTATACCATGATTCGTCATAGGTTGCTCAGTCGATGTTTAAGCAGGTGCGACCTGTTATAACGTAAAAAAGTGATGTAAGTACTTGTAACAATTTTATAATAAAATATGTTAATAAATTAATAGACTTTTTATCAGTTTTATTTATTCAGCTTGCATTGTATTGTCAAAATACTTTCTGTAATTTATGTTTTAAATAATATGATCGATTTGTAATGGATGTTTTTTTTTACCAATATTTAATAAACTTTGTAATTAAACATATTACATACCATGGTAAAACAAAAACATCCACATAAGAAAGGCTGAATTGGCAATGAATTTCTTCAAAGACTGGTCTAGACATGTGATCGTTTGACGTGGCGATGCATTGTTGTGACGCAAAAGGTAGTCACTGTTATAGTCCATCGATGCGTTTTATGACAGCTTCAATAGAATCTTGTCTCAAGATCTTGATAAAGAAAAAAAAAGTTTCAGATATTTACAAGTGTAAGGGCGTAAAATGCAGCAGTAGTACAAATAATAGTAGGATAAGTAGTACTACTAGTAGTAGCAGTGTTATCAGTATTACTATAGCTCTGACACATGTGAGCTCGGGTTCGTCTGAAAGATTGTAATGTTAGTGGAGGAATGGGGGTGACCTGGATTACCAATGGCATATGATACGCATCTACAACTGTGATTTTTTTACAAGTTCGTAGCAGTATAATCTTTGCTTACATACTTACGCTAAACAGCCATGCATTACTACGGATCATTTCTAAATGCTGCAAAAATTAAGGTGTTTCTGATGCATTTCTAGTTTCATTTACATAATATTTTCATGTCAAATTGTGACTATTTTCAAACAGATTACCCATCATGTTTAAAAAAAACTATCGTGATTGAGTTAGAATCTTGTAAGTGCTGAGTTGTTGAAACGTTTTGAAAATTGATATTTCTTCTGTAAACTCAAAATAATGAGAAGCTTATGTCTACTAAACAGATAATCATATAGCCGTAAATAGGGCTAATAAATATACAGGATGGTTTGAAGATAGAATAACTATAGGAACACTGTAGAACAATAAGCTTGCAAATTCTACCCATCTTATCATCTGTAACTAATGCTCTTCAATTAACCTACCTTAACTTATTGAAATCTGCCAGTTCCGATGCGTGTTATGTTGGATATTTGTTTAAATTTAACTACTGCTTGACCTTTGCATTTTCATTGCAAACACAGATGCATCCCTAAAAACTGGCCCTGTCTGCTTATCCAATAACAATCTACGGAACATTTTACAGAACAGATAATCGATTTACTGGGTTGGTCATTACCATTTAACATAAATTCAGAAAAGCACTTAATGATCAACATTATTTTTTAGTCCAATCATATTACCTGACCATTATAATATTGCAAATCCAACATTACTTACTTTATTTAACACAAACTATTGATGACCCGAATACACCTTGAAGATGAAATGTCTAAGCACACTGATTTTTCTGTCCGAAGTTTAATTACCACTTAACCACTAAATTCATGACTTCTTTCCTTCTGTGAGAGTGTTTAAATAAATGAACCCTTTACAAAACGAAATCATTTGATACTGTGGTGAAAATAGGACACTCTTGGTTGCTACTCACTCTTTGTTTACACTGTTCAGCATTTTATGATCTGCATGGGAATTGTCTTGATTGTTGAACTGTGGCTGCTCAAGCATGTAATGTTAATATCACCTTAAGCAATGAAAACCCCATTTAACTTAGTCATGGCACTGGTCAGAAAACCAGATTCATATATTGATATCATCTCTTTTTCTGAATAAAAAAGGAAAATAAAACAGGTACAGAGAAGGAAAATTGATACTCCTGAACATTTATACAAATTAACTCTATAAGAATAAATGTTTGTTCCGTGTTTTATTATATATTTAGGAAATAGATTTTAAGTTTGAGTGATATACCGTCTGATATATCACGGTGTCGAGTTCAGATGCGTAGTAATTTAATCACGAAGGCCGTAGGCCTGAGTGATTAAATAATTACGCATATGAACGAGAAACCGTGATATATAAGAAGGTAGATCACGAAAATGTTAAAATCTATTTCCATTCTAACACGTACGTATATTTATAAGGGACGTAAGTATGTGCACTATTTAACAATGGCGTTCTCAGTGACGTCAGCGGGCGCGCGCTTGTATTCAGCGTGCTATATTGCCTGATATATCACGCTCAATTCCTTCTTTGTTTATTGTCGGCAAATTGCGGATAGTGTTAGAATTAGTATTTTGTTCTACATTTTATGCTTGTTTGTTTTCGAAGGTAATTTTGAACACTTGTATAAATTTATCAGTAAGAAATAATTGTGAATTCTGTATACAAAACCTTACTTTATTTTTTTTTCTAGTAACAACTAGAACTATCGCTGTATGCGATTCATACCCCCCTCCCCCCACCAATGTCATTGATAGAAGGTGATTTGGATATTTAAATAGATGGTAAAGGGAATAACTTTTGTGGCATAAAATAGTTTTGTTTGATGGAAAATAGACAACACTTTACAGGTTATGGTAATGAGCTTATTTTGAATCATCAAATCAGGAGGTAGTAATAATAACCTTTGATTTTGAAAATTTATTAAAACAAAGAAATTATGAGCTAAAATAAAGAATATCATGTAATCAGCCAAGTAAAAATAAGATTCTCATCTTACATTTGATCCTCTTATATTTGACGTTCAAGTGTGACCTTGACCATGAGCTAATACAAAGGCAACACAAGTTCTACACCATTTCTGCATGTCCTCTTCATCAGGAAAACGCTAAGTTTGAATAAAATCCTTCATGGGGTATATGATTTAAAGAGCGGACAAAAGAATTGTCTGACTTTCCAGTGTGATCTTGACCTGAGCTGACACAATAGCAATATTGGTTATGCACATTGCCTTGTTGAGATGAACATTTGGGCGAAGTTAGAAGAAAATTATTGTTTTATAATTCATTGTCAAGTATTTGATCTTTTAGTGTGACCTTGACCTTGAGCTAGTACAAGGTCATCATGAGTTTTGCACATCGCTGTCATGAGGTGAACATATATTAAACTCTTCAAGGGGTATAGGATTTACGGAGTGGACACAAAACTTTTCTGACCTTCCAGTGTGACCTTGACTTTGACCTAACACAAGGGCAACATGGGTTCAGCGCATTCCCATGTTGAGGTTAACACCAAAGCCAAGTTTGAAGAAAATCTTTCTATAAGTATATGATTTATTGAGCGGACAAGGTGGAAACGGACCGACCGACGGACGCGACAAAGCAATTCCAGTATAGCCAATCCCCCCCATTTTATGGTGGGTGTATAATAACTGTTTAAGAGCGACAGTGAACAGCGATTTTTTTTTAAATTTAATTTGACGACACGAAAAAGTGCTGTGTGACAGTTTTTATGTTTCATATTGTTACATGTATCATGCATTCCAAATCTCTATTTAACATTTTTCAGTTTCCAAAATGAATTCTAACACTATCTGCATTTTGCCGACATTAAACAAAGAATAAATTAACCGTAATATATCATACACGTTATATCACACAGAACAAAAGCGGGCGACTGCTGACGTCACAGCAAATCATCACCGTTAAATAGTGCACGTACTTGTGCCCCTTATAAATACACATACGTGTTAGAATGCAACTAGATTTTAAAATTTTCGTGATCTATCACGGTTTCTCATTCATATGCATATTCATTTAAATTAAACTATGTATTTGAACTAGAAACTGTGATATATCCAACGGTATATCACTCAGACTTAAAATTTATTTCCGAATTAACACCAGAACAAAATGCTTTGACAATTTTTCATGGAGTATAGTTTAATAATATTCCCCATAATTTGTATGATTGCATATAAAGTAGATATTGCATTTTAACTAATTGTGTTACAAAACAGTCGTACAAGCTAAAATACAGTCTAGAGATAAAAATATAAAGTGGAGAATTATTAATCTCTGATAGGTAGCTTCAATTTACAAAATCAATTGTTGTAATCACAGTCAAAGTTAAAACCTATAAGTTACTATTCATGCTAAGAAAATAGGATAATATCATCACTTATACAACTTTATGTTAAAAGACTGGTTTCAGGCCCAGCAATTAATATGCTATTCCATAGTTATGTTAAGCTACATTACTATTAAGTCCCTTTCCAACTAAAGATTTATCTTTTCTTGGCTAGAATTATATGATTGCTAGGATAGGAAAATGTTGTTATTAGAGGGGTAAAAATATTTAGTATATCAATGTGTTAACATAAAAGGAAAAGTATCATAAAGCCTGCAGCCAGGCTAGGGCTTATCAACTACACATTGCACTTGGTTTGACCGATAATCAGAGGTCAAGTTTGTAACATGTTACATGTTAGCACATGCAGAGTGTGATCAGCTAGAAATTGAGAAAATTAGGCACAAATAAAATGCTATCGAAGGTCAAAGATAACGAAAAAATTACAAACTGGTTTAAGACAGAGATTAACACTAGGAAACAGTTCTACTTATATCGTATATTAATTTTCTTATAAAAATGGCCACTTCAAATATCAGCTTGTACGAGTAAATATTAGGGGATTGCAATTAAAGAGACTCACTCAACAAATTTAGCTGAATTATTTTTTTCTTTTAAATCTAAGAGAAGTTAATATACGATATATGGAAAAACAATACATGTGCTTCTATACACCAAGAAAACTGAAAAAAAAAACTATTCGTACCCATGCCCTTTTATTCAGGAAAATAAAGAGCGGAGCTCTACACCACTGAGTCACACAGGCTCGTTATATAAGATTTGTCAAAATCAATAAAATATCTACCCCGTGACGAATAGAGGAATTTTTTATCAATAAAAGTGTGTAAAGTTTTATAAGGTGTGGTAGGGTGACAATCTAATTATAAGTCCTCTATTTTTGGAGTAGGTGGGACTCGTCTGTTAACAAGGCATGTTATATACCAAAATACTCAGTGAGGGTCTGTACTTTTTCAAAATGCCTGGCTCTTTTGCCACAGCTGGTGGCGTTTCGAGAAATCCAAGATGGCGTCCAAGATGGCCGCCACCTTTGAAACATTTACATTATACTAAACAAATGAATATGGCAGACATGACTCAAGAGATACTGGAAATACAGTGCAATAATTTTATAGCTTACATATTGCTTTTGAAAAATGTTTAACTTTGGGAAACAAGAATTACAAGTTCAAGGTCAATTCAAGGTAAAAATAGAAAAACAATGCTAAAATCTGCAAACTTGCATCTCATTTTATTTATATCTGTGATCTTTTTCCAATAGAACATATTTAAATCACAATAATTGACAGTGTATTTCACAAGCATTCATTGGCTATACATATTTAGTAAGGAATTTCATTTTAATGCATGAAATGCTTTTTCAAACAGTCCATGCTATAATTACCCCACCCACCAATTTTATTAAGGATATTTTTCATCCACCGATAGGCAAACTCTTACCACTCAGTCCGTTATGAATTCTGTTTAACTTCAACATGAGTCAGATATTTATCAAATATTTGCAGAAATTCACTTTAATTAAGCTGTTTAATATGTGTAATGTTTTAAATCAATTAAAGTATATATAATGTATATAATATAAGTCAGAAATTGCAGCGACTCTGTTAAATAGACAGTTTGAAAGGGTATTCTGTTTTTCATTCACACTGTATATATATTTAACTGTATATACTAACAGTCTAAATATGTTGGTTGTTTGTTTTTATATATTTATATAATACAGACAAACAAACAAAACACTAAACATGTATCTACTAATTATTAAATATCATTAAGGTGAACTCTGCCGTATGAGGGTCTATTCGGTGGACGATGTCGTATTTCTGTAACAAAATATGAGTCAGCAACTTAGTTTAGTTATGTTCTTCACAAAAACACCTAGAATATTTAGGTGTATTAACAATATTTCTTTGCATCGTCGACCTATCTGTGAGTCAGAACAGTCGACAAAGAATGATCTTTGTTATGATTTCAACAAATAACTCTAAGGTATTGATGAACTTTTTAAGTTTTAAAAGAATTTTTAAATGAATTATGTTCCAAATTTGGACAAATATTGAAATTAAGAAATAACTTTATTTACATGGTTGATGGCATGTTTGATCAACTGAAATTTACAAGAGAACAGTTTTTATGCTCCTCGAAGGGAGAGCATATAGTCGCCACTTGTCCGTCTGCATTTTCTTGTCCGGGACATAACTCTGAAACCACAAGAAGTATCAACAAGAAAGCATCACCCGGTTCGACCGGCTCTTGCTTTTAATTACAAACATACTATCAGTAAATTGAAAAAGGTCTTGTTTAAAATATACTACAGTTAGTTATAGTATTATGTAGATCATACAGATTTTCCAGTAATGTCCTATCATGTATATGTAAAGCAGTTTTTATTAGATTAATCGAAACAAGAGCCACCGCAAGCCGGGGCCACGCTCGACTTTTTTCCTATTTCCAAAGACAAACACATCAGACGAAACACACTGTGGTGAAAGGATTTCAAATGAAACATCATTTGGAAATATAATTATACATAACGAAGTTATGACCAATTTTAGCAACATTCAGAAATTTGACCTTAAAGGTCAAGGTCAAGTCCAGTTTAACCTTCTTTTGAGGTATTGTCTAAAAGGTAGTTATGTCCAAGCATGAAGACACTACATTCATTAACAACAAAGATATAGTCGAGTTAAGTAATGTCAAGGTCATTTAAAGGTCAAGGCAATGCTTAAATTCTTCAACACGTTCTTTTTATTCTCAGTTTTCATATGTGTTGTTTTTTTTTCAAAGTATTATTAACATCCAACCACAAATAACAAAATTATGGCCAGGTTTAGCAAATTCAATAATCTGACCTTGACTGTAAAGGTCAAATTTGTCAAAAGTATTGTTTTGTCCAAGTATAAATTAAATCCATCAATAAATGACAAAGTTATGACAATTTAAGCAAAATTCAAACATCTGACCTAGACGATCAAGGTTTTGTCACAATTGTTGTTTTGTCCAAGTATGAGTTAAAACAAACCATTAACAACAAAATTATGACAATTTAAGCAAAACTTAATTATTTGACCTTGTGGGTCATGGTAATTTTAAGGTTTAGGTCAAACTTGAATAATTTATCTTGTCGGCGTTGTCATTAGTGCTGTTTAGTCAAAGTCTGAATTAAATCTAACCTTAAATAACAAAATTGGTAAGTTTTAACAAAATTCAATGATTAGACCTTGACTGTCAAGGTCATTTAAAGGTCAAGGTCAAACTTGAAATCATCATAATGTCGGATTTGTCATAAGTGTTGTTTATTCCAAATATAAATCAAAACCAACCATAAACAACAAAGTTATGACAATTTAAGCAAAATTCAATCATCTGACCTAGACGGTCATGATAATTTTAAGGTTAAGGTCAAACTTGAATAATTTATCTTGTCAGCTTTGTCAAATGTGTTGTTTTGTCCAAGTCTGATTCATATCCAACCGTAAATAACAATATTATGGCCAGTTTTAAAAAAAACAATGATTTGATCTTGACTGTCAAGGTCATTTAAAGGTCAAGGTCAAACTTGAAATAATCATAATGTCGAATTTGTTATAAGTGTTGTTTAGTCCAAATATGAATCAAATCTATAGATAAATGAGAAAGCTATGACAATTTAAGCAAAATTCAATCATCTGACCTTGACGGTCAAGGTCATTTTAAGGTCGTGGGCATATTTAATGATTTTTAGTTCAGATTCGAATATAGGTCACCTGGGGTCAAAAACTAGGTCACAGACCCCACATATGGTAAAAACCTTGTTAACACTCATTGAGGTAACATTTTCACTTCAAATAATCTTGAAATTTGTCAGAAAGGTTGTTTTAATGATTTCTACCAAAGTTTTGGGTTATCTGGGGTCAAAAACTAGGTCACAGGGCCAAAAGTAGAAAAACTTTGTAAATGCTCTAGAGGTTACATTTTCAGTCCAAATATCCTTGAAATTTGTCATAAAGGTTGTTTTAATGATTTCTAGCTAAAATTTGAATATGGGTCATCTGGGTTCAAAAACTAGGTCACATAGCCCAAATATGGAAAAACCTTGTTAACACTCTAGAGGCTACACTTTCAGTCCAAATAACCTGGAAATTTGTCAGAAAGAATGTTTCAATAATTTCTAGATCAAGTTTGAATATGGGTCATCTGGGGTCAATTAACCAGGTCCATAGCAACTTTGTTAAAAGCAGTCATATTCAGGTGAGCGATATAGGGCCATCATGGCCCTCTTGTTTTTATCTTGTACTATTGTCCACTTATATAACTAATCTCTGCAGGGGTTGTTGGTCATATGATCAACTGGTACCAACTTTAAAGAAACTCAAATAGAAAAATAGAACAGAGATCACTCTTACTATTAGATTCCTCATACCCTACCTCCACTCTTTAGAGTACTTAATTCTATTGATTTGTGTAGGATTTAGACATTTTCACAGAAGGACATGGGTTCAGACCCCACTCAAGCCATTTTGTCTCTAGTTTTTGGCAGTTTTACATTGTTTTGGTTTTATTACATTAGCATAACAACGCGAATTTATAATTTATATTTTTTTCTAATTTTATCATTATTTCTCTGCACTAATATTCTCTTTATGGTAAGAGTAGAATAATCTTACAAGAAAAGAAAACTAAAAGTTTTCATATCACAGTATGGAAGTATAGTGTAAGATACTTAATTAGTTCAGTTCAAACTGAAGTTCAAAAGCAAAACATGTTATATGATTTCGTTTGAAAAATATTTGAAAGCAATAACATCTTAAGAAACAGCATGCTAGTTGTATGTTACAGTCTTTCTTACTACACTTTACAATTAATTGATACATTAATCTGAATTAGTCAGACAGTTGTGTGTTTAAGTTTCAAAGTATGATTTTTCAACTTAAAGATTATGACATAATTTTGTCTGAACAATTCAGACTATTGTCAAACTATATTATACGTACCAGTTCAATTTGTTGTTTGTTTGTTTGTTTATTGGGATTTAACACCAGTTTTAACAGCTGTGGTCATATCCCGGCAGTCAGTCCACCTAGCCAGTGTCTCTGGGTATTCAACCAGTTTACTAAACAATTTCTCCTCAAGTGACTGACTACTTCCCCACTTGCTTCAGAGGTGAGGGGCAAATGACCTATAGAACCACTGTTTGACATCAATTACCATGGAGAAATTCCACCGGTCCTGATCGGGATCAGACCAGGATTTCCACGACTGACAATCCGATGCTCTACTGACTGAGCTAGCCAGGCCGGCAAGTTCAGATGTTAGTTGCTTCATCCATTGGTGTGAAATGCATAAATGTTAATCTTCACCTTTTTAAAACTTTATGATTATGTTTGTCATGTAAATGACATCAGATAATAATAATAATAATAATATTAAAGGATAAATAGTTCATATTCAGAAAAATATCAAGACTTACTACAACAGTTATTGATAGGTTGATGACGTCGTGAAAATACTTCGTGCTATCAAATATATAATATGTGCATAACTGACCCGATGCACAGAACTACATTATAGAGTAAATTTAAACCATTTCACTTTTATTTCATCACATATAAAACTTATGTTAAATTTGCCTAAATATTCTGTCAATTTTCCTGAATGGTTATTACACCAGGCAAGTGAAGACACACTGATTTTTTAAAAATGTAATTAATCAAACCTTGTTTTTGTTTCTTTATTTTAAAGACTGTTCATACAAGAAAAGCAATTTTATTTCCTCAAGTGGTATAGTACAATTGAAAGTTAGTTTTCTGGAGTATACCTTTTTATCCTTTTTTAAATTAATATTATTATTTTTGAAGCCCAGTAAAAGGAAATGTTAACATTTTCCTATTTCATAGTTATGAAAACTTATCTGTAAACTTAAAGTGGTCAGGATAACATTAATAATGCTTGTCAGTGCTCAGCAAGTCATCTAATATTTATATCAACTTAATTGACCAGGCAAATTAACTACATTTACATGCCCACGCATTTTCTAGATGCTTGTAAAATTTCTGCTGTGTGCTATCTTGCTCTGTATCAATACAAAGAATAACACATCCCTGAGAAATAAGAGGTCATAGACAGGCCATAATGTCATGCTGATAAGCTAAGGATAATACTAAAAATTCTGGAAGGGTTAACCTTGTGAAAATTGCTACAGCTCTGTGTTAAGATATTCAAAGCTGTTTATCAAACATCTTAACCAATCAGATCTCATTTTTGAGCAATTTTGAGAGAGGCAGAATTTACAAATGATACTGTTGCTCCATGTATCCACACCAAGAATGCTAATTTATGTCAGGATACATTCATTCAAGGTAATTCAAACTTTTACTTTTCTTCACAATATAGAATATACATTTTAAGATTTACCTTAAGAAATGAAAATCTCAAAGAGGAGACTTTTTTATACTATGTGGTTATTGAAGACTTTGATCAACTTATGTTTAAAAACAAAAGAAACAATTTGTGAGAACTTAGGTTTGGAAAATAATCAACTACAGTCAGCATTAGACTGTACAGGTGAAAAAACACACACACTATGTCATGTATGCTTATAGTGCGTTTTGTAAAACCATGTCAATTTTACTATACATGTATCTGAAAGCAAAAATAAAACATTATATTTGTTTATACCGGATCCTATATTTTGAAGAGAATATACAGCTGGAATACATTATTATAGTTGACATTAAAATCTCATTGGTTTCGATGGTCTACATTTTATAAGGGTGTTAGCAATATTCTTGGATATTTTGTGAATAACTGTGACAATCTAAAGTTCAAACAATTTAGATACATCACTGTTTAAACCTTACCACAGTATAAACCTGATAAGCATATTCAGTAAACAAAAATTGCATGTCTGTCATTCTATAGATATTATTTGGGGACATAAATGCTTTTCTCAACAGTAATTGAATGTCTGCAACAAAGCCAATATAATGACTACTACAAAATATCCTGTATTTTGATAGGAGTTTAAATCTTTTTTTGTTTTGCACAAAATATGATTAGAGAATGATAAGGTAACTTAAATATTGACTTAAAAGGGATGGGTAGGTACTTCCCTCCTCCCTGCACGGGACTAGCCCCAAACTGTTACACCTCCCTCCATCCACAACCTCCACTCACTGTTACACCCCTTTATTTTTTTCATTTCTTTTTTCTTTGCTTCTTTCTTTTTTTCCTCTGGGATTAGTAGGTACCGGCTGACAACACCCCCTCCTTTTTTTTCTTCAGTTGTTCATTTTAATTTGCTTATTTTCCAGTTTGAGTTAAGAACTTGATAAAAATATATTTCCTTTTTTTGCAATAGGTACATATTTGCATGCTTGTTTCTGATAAATAAAACACAATGTTTGGTGCTGTTCTACTATCTTCTTGTGAGACTTGATTGTCACAATTTGATATGATACTGAAAAACACAGGAATGGGACTTTAAGTGTGGTATGTAGTAAGAACTGCATTAAAACATGTGCATGAATATGTGGAACAGACTCTCAGAGGTGATGATTTGTTTCCAGGTTAAAAAATGATCTTCCAAAAAAAAACAAGTAATGCCAGAAGCTTTTTAGCAAATGGATAGTTTGTACAGTTGCAGAAATACATAAAAGATCACAAAAGATGAGGTATGCCGGAAATGAAGAAAGTCAGTGTTACAAATAGGAAAAGAGCTTTGACAGGGGCAAACAAGTTGAGAGGAGAGCGATCGAAGTGGACCCCTAATGATGGGCTTTGGTGACACCCCTCAGAAAGTTTGTCATTGACAAGCACCGCGTTTTTTCCAAGGTTTGTTACAACGAAAAAAGTTATTTATAGTTGTAAATTGCCGTATAAATAAAACGAAATAGTGAAAGTTATGATGATAATAATCATGATTTTGATAACACCCTAGCTAATCGTTTAACAGTTTAACTATAAAACATAATTGCAAATTCGTTTTACATTACAGACTCATAGTTTTCCATTTACAAGTTCTTTAAACATGTACTTTTAGCAATCTATCAAATTAAAAAGGCTCTGAGCCACAATGAAAAGTGACAAGATATTGCATCATAATGCACTACCCCATGAGTTTCAAATAGCAGGACTAGAGTTGTCACAAAAGGATTTTGAGACAAACACACATATCCAGCACAGGTCTGACTCATAATGCATCAGTCATGCCATTTCAAAAGAATAAAAAGTACTCTAATTCCGGTGCAAATCCTAAATGAAAAGGATTTTTACTATAACAAATAATTAACTGATATATTTTATTCATTGAAAGTATCTGTCCGACCTAATGATACAAGTACTTACTTTTTCTGCATTAAAACAGGTCTCATATAAGCGGAAGTTGATATAGAAACAGGGTTGAAGCTGTGACAAGCTTTCTGCAGATGACGATTCTTGGTATGTGATGTACATGATGGATGGAATAACTGGGATTATGGATGTAATTTAAGCAAAGACGCTATGTAGTTTATGTTATTTGTCCAGCTACTATGACAGTATGGTTGATTGGATTTAATTTTGATGTGATGTGGGTTTGTATATTGGACTTTCTCATGGTCATTTAGTGTATTTGTTTAATGTTCCATAACTTTGTTCTATTTATATTGATACTTACCTTTTAAGTAGTGATGTTGTTGCTTTTATGATTATCACCTGAATAACTTCGATGAATACCTAACTTCTAGTACGAAGTTCTTATAAAAATGGTAGTTACAATATTATCAACCCTCTTCTTTGTAAGTAGTTGTAATTTGTTTGAACCCAGTTATTTTGAGACTATTTTCTTTTATGTGTATGTATCAATTTGTTCTAGATTGCTCTTAATGTAAAGAAAATTTATTATCCACAAAATTTCTATTTGCACTAAAGACATAATATATCCTGTCTGTTTTATACAATTTACATTTATATATATAATAAAGCAATAAATTATCTTGCACTCAATACAAGAAATTTTCCCTTCTCTTTTTTGCATTTATAGATATAACAATGTATCTTTAAATTTTACATCATACTTCTTTATACACTATTTAGATGGGGGATGATCCCCTACTTTACACTTAAGATGGGGAGAAATGAAAGTGAGATGCTGGATATTATCCTGTCTTAAAGTTAAGACAAAACAAAGTTGAGACAAAATTGGAGGAATCCCAGCAGACACAAGTATATCGTACTGATATTGGTACTCTGATATCAGTTTACAATATTGGTCCGATATAAAGCCGTTATCTCAAGTCTACCTACATCAACGTCTATCATATTTTATCATAGACCTATATTTAGATGCAATCAATATATTTAAATATTTGGTTGAATATGTGCTAAACGAAACAAAAACTCAAGATTTTGTCCACATTAAAATTCAGACCGTTTTCATATATCGGGCTGATCTCGGGCCGATAACATTAGCAAGGGAAGTAACACTGCTTTGAGTTATCTATACCGAAAGGGAAGTAACTGCTGCGTTGCATTCAGCATGCGCCAATCTGATTTTCTTCAGGAGCTTGATTTATATTGCAACAACAGGTCCTGTAATATTGTTATATATTAAGATGTCAGATAGTTCTTTAATAGTCTGATATTATTTCATGGTTGAGCCTTTACATGTATGATGAAAGAGCACAATAATAAAGAAAGTCACATATTTTCGCGTCTTGATTTTGAAAGTGATTTTAGGATTGTATGTACTAAGTCAATTTTAAACATAATTTTAAGCAGACTGATAAGGCTAAGCGTTTTTCTTCATAAAAAAAAACCCACCTAACTTTGCCTTCTTTTCTAAATTGTCCCCTGTACAAGTTGAGTTTAATGTTGAATTGTTTCTTTTGTGTTTTAAACAGAGTGTGTTCAAAAGAATGCCCCAACAAAACGTGCAGCAGTCATTGATTATAGAGACATTCTCAAGGAGTGGCCTATGGGTGCCAAAGACCAGTCATCACGAAAGGGGCGCAATAATTGATGGACCAATGGATTGACTGAAGCGCTCCAAAATATTGACCCCAGTGTACCCAGAGAAATTCCAGAGACGCCAGTGTTAAAATCCAGATGTTATAACATCTCCGATATATACAAGTGGTCGGCAGATATATTACTTTTGTGCTGTGTCGGTGAAAATCATAAGAAATAATTAGAAAGGATAAATATAATATGCTGGTGTCGTGGATGGAAACAGTTTATCTGGCTCAGCCCTGAAAATTATCTGGTTTGTCTTCAACTCACCAGATAAACTCCTGTGCCTTGCCAGATAAACTTTCTCCATCCATGACACCAAACTATTTTTCTCTAAATATCTGTTAAAAAAGTTACCAATGCTTCTGGCAAACAAACAGTGAAGACAAAAGGAAAAAAATATATGTTTGGTTCAGTGACATTGCATTCTGTTTGTGAAATGTGTTGTGATGATTTGACTGTTAAAAGTTCTGTTAACTTCTAGTCAAAGGGAAATGGAATTATTTAAATTGTAACTGTTAGTCTGTTTTACATTTAATATGTAATTAGTTGATAAATGGTGATTTTAACCACCAAACCTTGTCAACAATAAGTTATACATTGTACCACAGCCACTGCATTGATTTGAAATTATTGTATGTTTGCTGTGTCCAAAAGTTTGAAAATGAGCATGTTCTTCGAGTTAAGACAGGTTTTCTTTGCATATCTTCAATGTTTAAAATACATCCTGAAATTAAAGTAATATTGAGAACATGATGATCGGTGGTGCCAGTAGATATAAGATGCAGTAAACAATTTCACTTTCTTAGTCTTACTTATACGAAAATCTATTGGGATTACCTTTGCTATATATTTAATTATTTACTAAAGATAAATACTGGAGTCCAAGGTAAATTCTAGAGATAACTTGCAATTACGACCATATTATGGTATTATGATGTTTGAAAATGTTTTGCATTTTTAGGTACTAATGCTTTTGTATGTGTTTTATATTTCATGGCTGCCTTACACGCATAGATTCCTTATTGCCTGAATGTAAATTTTGCATTGTCAGAATTTTGTTGTGTGCTAAACTTTGATTTTTTCTACCATGTGCTAACTGTCATTTTAGAATCTAGTCAAGTGTGCATAATAGTTGTTTATTGTAGAAATATAAATCTGGTACATGTTTGTATATTTATTAGTGTTTTCTGGTCAGATTTAAAGTTGAGAGTACATATGTTAACCTTCATACAGAACTCACAAATATTTGAATTTTAATAGCTGTAAGTATATAGTACACTACCTCAAAGGTCATGGTCATACAAGGTCATACAGGTCAGATGTCAAAAATATTAAGTGCAAATTTGCTTGACTGGGTTTATTAATTGTTCAGGCTCTGACTTATGAATTGAAATAACACAATCTAATGATAGCTTGAATTTAAACTGTTATGATTAGAACAATACGCATTTCTATGTATTGTTATATTGTCTTTGGTTGAAAACAGTTGTATTTTAGCTGTAAGTGTAATGAAATAATAAAAACAGATTTACTGGCTGTGTGTATATATTTTTACTTACTATTTACTAGTAGCCTTGCTATGTTTTCACCACTCATAGGGCAATTTCAAGCATATTAGCTGATGTCTCGGAATGAATATTTGTTTATTTGCACCGAGAAAGTGAGAGACATAACGACCATTTATTTAATGTAATATTGTTCACTTTAGCCTTGAGGGCAATAAAATGTGATTTATGCATACTGAAATCAGCTAGGATTTGAACCAAGATTTCACCTTTGTTTCCAGGGATACTGGGTGACAGATTGTGGTTTGTTACCCCACAAGTCCTGCAGACAGGACCAATTGAGGAAAAATGTATGCAGGTCCAATAAAGGCATATATATATCTGTCGAATATAGGCGTATTGACATTGGTCCAATATTGAAACTATATCGGTCCAATGTCGGCCAAATGTTGGAAACGACATCGAACCGATATAGCATTGACTTTGCAAAACCGAAGTTGCCCCGATATTGAAATCAGACATTGGACCGATATTGAAAACCATATCGGTCCAATATCGGCCCAATTTAAAATGCCTACTGGGATGTTCCCCTATCTACTAAAAAGATGTAGGAATGTTCCCAAATCTACTTCTGAGATGGAGGGATGTTCCTCTATCTACTAGTAAGATGGAGGAAAGTTCCACTATCTACCAGTGAGATGGGGGAATGTTCCCCTATCTACTATTGAGATGGGGGAATGTTCCCCTATCTACTAGTGGGATGGGGAATGTTCCTCTATCTACTACTGAGAAAGGGGAATGTTCCTCTATCTACTACTGAGGACCCCATCTATGTTCCCCCAGAAAAAAAGACAAATGGAATTTCCTTTTTTTTTATTCTGGAAGGCCTTTATAGTGGTCTTTGCTTGTGGAAGAATTGAGTTGGCGATTGTTTTTGCCTTTTATATTGGCAAGACACGCTAAAACAGGTTTTCGCCATGGGCGCAGCCATTTTGTTTCTGATAGTTTTCTACCCCCTCCATTGAAGAGTATCTATATTATTAACGCGATTTCATTGGTCGATATTTTAGGCACTTTTTGCTGTATATCGACGCAAATCGATTCATTTTTCCCACGGTGTGATTAATGTAATAATCAACTGTGGGTATCCGACGATGCTGCGGTATCAGAATAAAGTAATATTGTTTAAGTTAACAAAAAATGTGTTTTGTACCTTCTCAAAATAAATCACCGTGTTAAGGCTTGATTAGAAAGCGGAAAGCTATAATTCAAAAGAGCCATTAGTATACACATACATCACTTAAGTAAAAAAAATAATTTAGGATTTGCGTTAACAGCAGCAGTAATTCAGTAAGATCGCCTATACTCGTTCTGAAATAACCCAACGTTAAGCTTGCACACATGATCGCAAACCAGCTACTGTTGCTATTTTAAATACCGTTCGAATTAACACGATATGCTATGATGCTATGATGCTAGGGTAATTTGAATTTAATGTTTACAGTAACAGTTGGATTAAGACAAATAAACTCCGATGGTGTGAGATTGACTAATGTTAGCTGATGTTTAATCTGACATAAAACGTTGTGTAGAGTGATCACGAACGTTTCTGTTGAAAATAGGTGTGTCGTTACAGAAATGAACAACTGTTCCATCCACTACATAGCAAAAGACAAACAACATAGCATATCTATTATGTTACATTTTGTTCATATATACTCAGACTAAAATGTAAACTATGCTTTTTTAAGTGACATTAATAAACTCCTCATGAAATGTAGAGGTACCTTTAGAACAACACGTATTCGTTTGTAAATTGAAATGTCAAAGACTTCTGCCTCCAGAATGTAATATCGTGCTGTTATAAATTATTCAAACCGGCGTAATCTATAAGACAACTCTACCAAAGTATTGCCAACAAATGTTAATGATAAAGCTGCAATAAATGTACCTTATTTTGCAGATATGTTATAGTATTCATGTACAAATTTACTTTTTTCAGCCGATTATTTGTATCTGATTGTTGGTTTTCGACAAATCTAAAAAAGACAGATTAAAGCACGCACTTCTTTAAGTTTGCATTATTTCTGTATCACATTTTTATATTGTAATTTCATTGAATTCCTATGAAAGTGACAAACCCTACATATAACGGACGATATTCTGTATACCCATTTTATTGTCACATTTACAATTTGCACAGGAACATACGTTCAAACGTTTCTCCGTTAGGAATTAGGACACAAATAAATCGTTGAAAGAGCAAATGAACAAATGACTGTCCATTTCCAGTAAATAACAACACCACCTTTAAAAACGAATTGCTAATTAAGTACATAAACTTCGGTGCACATTATTAAATCGGTATAAAACCTTAGACTATAAAAGGCTACACTTAAATTTGCGTCTTTTCTTCACATCTGCAGATCGCGCCAATAATTAAGCAGCGTCTGATATTACATAGTACCAGTTTCTTTTGTTCAGGGCCTGTTAATATGAAACATCAGATTACATAAAATAACATGATACTTTATATTATATAGCAGGTAGCAGATGTTTCATATATAGTTTTGTTCATTTGTTACAGTTATTTCATAACATTATTATGCATTTATTCATATATTCTTTGACATAAAACGTTAAAATATGATTTAGTAATAGCCAGACACCCTGTAATTGCTTTCCTGAATAATCATTGGTTTAATCATCTTACATGCTGATACTTCAGATAACAGTTAACAATGGATCAATTTATTGTCAACAACTTTTTTATTACACACTTGTTAATAGTGTAAAATTTATTGGATACATGATACTAGACTAGTATCAGATGGACATACAGTTTCCTCATGATCCATATACATTTAAACTTCACATTATTAACAACATTGTATTGTATAAATATAGTTAACAATATTTTAGGCCAAGTCATTATTTCAATACTTGGTCCTTTAAAATAGATGCTATGTAATGTTTTAAGTAATGTATAGATTGATTTGTCTCTTATATTTCTGCATAGAAAGGCATACGTATTTTATAATGTTTTATACTACAGTTTTATATCATGTTGTACGTATGATGAGACATGAATAAACTATTTGACTTGACTTGACTTGACTCTTACCGCTTTTGTCCTTAATTTAAAAAAAAATTAATTATTATCTTATATATAGAAAGACTACACCTTTATAGATTATGTAGAATATTATTTCTAGAACATTCTGTAGGCACTGACTGTCTTTTAAATGTAGATATTTTCAACAGAGACGGGCAAACGAAAGGATTTCAAACATATTGGTCTTCATAAGAACGAAATAGATGATGATCCAAGAATCGCAAATTCAAAAAACTTCACGGACCTATTTCAGGACATCACAAAGTCAGATCCAACTTAAATCAAAGTAATATTGAAATAACGTTTAAAATCAGATATCAGATTTAGTAACATGTTCTTCAATAATAAATTTACATCTTGCTTGATTCTTATTTGCTTTTCTTGTACTGAAGTAGTTATACCAATGACAATTGTTACTGCAGAGGCTTGTTGACGTTAAGAAGCCGTCAAACAAGAATGCAGACGCTACAACACGTGCTTATATGAGGCTAATTGACCTGACATATTTTGTTCTGTGTTTACGGTTAATTAAACTTACAATACGATTCACTACTACTGCCATTAGTCTTACCCTTTGATAGCAAGAACTTGTTTTGTTGTTTCGGATCAACTTTACAGTTTATAGTTTATATAAGACTGACTGTTTTGTAACACTATTCACATTAATGATATTATAGTAAGTATGTAAGTGAAGACTTTATACATTTGGTTTGGTTTCCAAATCTTCCATGTGGTCTTCCAGAAACACAATTTACAAATAATTATGCACTTTTTACTTGTGGTTGTTTCCGTCAACAATGCAGTTAGCTTTAATCCTTTGTCATATTAGTTTATAGTTTAATTGTTTTCAAAAAATTAAAATAATAATTGGTCGTTATAATTTGTAGCTAACTGCAATGTTGCATGGCCTACTTCCTCGAGCATGCTTAATTTTGATTTTGCAGTACATAGCATTATCTGCATTATAAATGTAATATGTCTACTAGGAGGAAATTACTTTTTTAAGGAGAAAGCATTTGATTAAAAAAAAATAAGAGTACCTTCGTCTTTAGTAAGCTATACAAATTTTACACCACATTAAATTTAATATTTTTTTATTATATACATGGCATTATGTTTACAATGTTAATGAATTTAGACCCTTTTTTCACCTTGTACTGTATCAGATTAAGTCATGTGTGGTTGTGCTTGTCAGAACCTTATTATATACTCACTTATGGCACGTTGACAAACATTGCACGAAATTCTGTACAGTAGTTAACATTAAGCATGTATGAATATGTATCAAGATGTGTGAACGTCTTGGTTTCAAATAAAGATTTTATCAATGTAAGATAGAAATATCAATGAACAATATAATTATGCAGTAAGAATTTTGGATTTGTTACCTATTCTAATAAATTCTAATAAATAATCTTTGAAAAATTCTAATGAACAATATATTTTTCAGTTTGATATATCAAATTATCAAAGGAAAGCATGTACTAACTTTTTTCATTTCTGTCTTCATATATTTCAGTAACATATGCAACCAAGATATTCAATTCTATATAGTGCTTACATAGTGTGATATTGTGCAAAAGAAACCCTCTTTTTTTTAGAAGTATATTAACATATTATTAAATTCACCTAGCTAATGTGGTTCTTGTGTGCATTTAGATGTAGTCATTGCATGTTAAGTAGTTTGAGTATATTTTGAGGTGGCCAAATGGCCATGGCAAATTTGTGTAGAATGCCTTCTTGTATCCAAAAAGTCTTTTTATACATGTACATAACTTTTTGTACAAACATTATGGCACAAGTTTCAATGTTACACACATCATTATTTTAAGGGTAACATTATTTTCATATTTTAACTTAAAAAATTCTACTCATTTTTAAATTTAAACAAACTAGTCCACATGTACTAAAAGGAACTTTTTTATATAGATATGGTCTTTGGTGAAATGTGTTGCTAACATGTAAAAATGTATATTTCAGATTCATATTAATAATATGACTGCATCCCCAAGAAAAATCCCTAAAACCTAAACTTAAGCCCTAGCAAGAAAAAGAAATCTATAGAGGATTTCATGTCTACCTTAAAACACATAATGACGTTATAGACATTCAGCTTAAAGCTGCTTTGTACTTTTTATATGTATCAAACATAGCAGACACACAGTGACAGTAGGAGCGTTTTAGAAGATATTGCAGCGCTTTCTATGGAACTTCAAAATTCACTTTGGAAAATATTGTTCTAGCTAGGAATGGCATGTCACAAAAGGTGGTTAGCTTAGAGAACTATAATTTGATCCTCCACAGGGAAAACCAAGAAATGAGGAAGTCAAGGAATTAGAGAGGGTGAATCTTGAACAGGCATTTACAACATCAGACAGTTTTTTTGAAAATATTGAAACCATGGGGAAGGGAAATGAAGAATGTGATGTAGAGAATAATGACAGCAGGGGAAAGAAGGATAATAGCAAGCCTGAAGACCAGTTAAAAGAGACAGGAATGTAGAGGACAGAAGACAGATGAAGACAAACAAATGGGAAAGACTGATAGGTATTGATATGCAAAAGAATACAGTAAAAACAGTAAAAGTTTTGGAGAAAGACTTTTACATTTATAGATATATTATGAATCTTATTATTTTAATGTTTATTGTCTATTTTTTACATTTATAAGACAATCTACTGTATTGTCTAGCAATTGAAATAGTCATTAAAGGAAGAAATCTGTGGTCTGAATGACTTAATAGGACATTGAAGAGAAAAGTTGTTACTATTACCAATATTAAATTATTTTAATTGTTTTGCTATGAGGAACATGCATAATTTCTCACCAATGATTGTACATTTACAGGCGGTCATACATTCTTTAGTTTATTTCTGCTCTAGAAGCAATATTATAACTGTTGTCTTTTTAAACATTTAGATAGGCATTTATGCACTACACTTAACACATAAATATGTTAATAATATATATTAGACACTACTGCCAGAAAATGTTTTCTCAAGTTTCTCAATACTTTTGTTTCAAACACTGAATTTCTTTAATAACTGGTTTCAAAAATATACAGCTAACTGTATCTCTAAGGTTTGTTTATAGTTTATTGTTTGGTTTGATTATTGTGCAATGACTTGCTCTGATTTTGATATTATCATAATATGGGATAGAAACAAGAATGAACTGTTTAAAATGGATGTGACTGTACAACAAATGGCAATCAATGGCCAGATGGAGTGGTACTAATTTCTGCAAATGACATGCAAACAATTGTCCTATTATTTTTTCTTCACATCATCATCAGTGACGAATTTTCTCCAGATGCAACTGAAGTGTATAAAACTACATATAGAATTAATAGAAAAAGAGTACGATTTGAACAGTCACCAGAAACAGTGAAAGCTAATAAGTGTACCGATAAAAGTAGAAAAAACAGAACGATATGCACAGTCAACAAAAACAGTGAAAGCTAATAAGGGTATCGATAGAAGTAGAAAAAAGAGAACGATCTGAACAGTTACCAGAAACAGTGTGAGCTAATAAGTGTACCGATTTAAGTAGAAAAAAGAGAGAAAGATCTGAACAGTCACCAGAAACAGTGAAAGCTATTAAGTGTACCGATAGAAGTAGAAAAAAGAGAGAACGATCTGAACAGTCACCAGAAACAGTGAAAGCTATTAAGTGTATCGATAGAAGTAGAAAAAAGAGAGAACGATCTGAACAGTCACCAGAAACAGTGAAAGCTATTAAGTGTACCGATAGAAGTAGAAAAAAGAGAGAACGATCTGAACAGTTACCAGAAACAGTGAAAGCTATTAAGTGTATCGATAGAAGTAGAAAAAAGAGAGAACGATCTGAACAGTTACCAGAAACAGTGTGAGCTATTAAGTGTACCGATTTAAGTAGAAAAAAGAGAGAAAGATCTGAACAGTCACCAGAAACAGTGAAAGCTATTAAGTGTACCGATAGAAGTAGAAAAAAGAGAGAACGATCTGAACAGTCACCAGAAACAGTGAAAGCTATTAAGTGTATCGATAGAAGTAGAAAAAAGAGAGAACGATCTGAACAGTCACCAGAAACAGTGAAAGCTATTAAGTGTACCGATAGAAGTAGAAAAAAGAGAGAACGATCTGAACAGTTACCAGAAACAGTGAAAGCTATTAAGTGTATCGATAGAAGTAGAAAAAAGAGAGAACGATCTGAACAGTTACCAGAAACAGTGAAAGCTATTAAGTGTATCGATAGAAGTAGAAAAAAGAGAGAACGATCTGAACAGTTACCAGAAACAGTGAAAGCTATTAAGTGTACCGATAGAAGTAGAAAAAAGAGAGAAACAGTGAAAGCTATTAAGTGTACCGATAAAAGTAGAAAAAAGAGAGAACGATCTCTGAACAGTTACCAGAAACAGTGAAAGCTATTAAGTGTATCGATAGAAGTAGAAAAAAGAGAGAACGATCTGAACAGTTACCAGAAACATCTCACAAACAAAACGATACTGACAAACACGAAACAAGCACGTTTGAAACAATGTGACAAGCAAGAGTACACAGAAATAGCAATTGAAAATTTTAGACAATGTATCAAACAAGGTCATACTTTCATCTGTTGTTGTTGTTGGCGTTTACTGTACAAAAGAAGTGTTATTCATGTAAACAAGGAAAAGTACACTAAATTTAATAACAGAAAGTTAAATGACATTCTGACCACAGAAACTTCTGACTGTTTTCAAATGATATGTAAAACATGTGACAAGAAGTTAAAATCTGGAACGATACCAAGTCAGAGCCAAGCAAATATAATGTCATTGGTGAATCGCCCACATACTCTTTTAAATTTATCTTCTTTAGAAACCCAGCTGATTTGCAAAATTATCTCATTTATGAAAATAGTAGCCATGCCACGTGGAGCACAACATGGAGTTCGTGGTCAAGTTGTTCTTGTGCCTGCAGATTTAAACAAAGTAACAAAAAACCTTCCAGAGCATCTTCTGGTGAAAGTCAAATAATAACTCTAGCTCTAAACCGGAGACTCACAGATAAATCATATGTACAAAAGCAGTATACAAGCCCTCATGAGGTCAGTTCTGCGCTGAACTATTTAAAGCAAAACAACAAGTGCTATAGAGATGTGACAATTTGCTTTGACTGGGTTGAAACATGTGAAGCTGATATTTTCAAAGCCGCTATTAAAATTGAAAATTTGCCGCAGACAGGAGCAGACGAAAATTTTAGTCACGTTAATGACATTGATATTGAAGCTAAAAATGGTGATTACACTAAAAATGAGAATCCACAGAAACTGATAAAACTATAGACAACAGAAATAGCAAAAATGATATTTTTGACAGCGAAGATGAAGTTGAATTGGACAATTACCAGGATTTCCTTACAGATTTGAAAAAAAAACAGTCGTCAGGTAAATGCAGACACGTGCATCCATCCATTGAATTGGTACGGCAATTTATACCAATCAAATACTTAATCTGGCACCAGCTGAAAGACAAACACCAGTGTCAGTGAGTAAGGAACCATATTTGGAAACAATGACATTTTCAACACTTTTTCCAACTGCCGAAAACACTTACCATGTAGATGAACATCGACCAGTAAAATTATCGTTATTACAGTACTTCAATGCTTGCTTGCTATGCAAAGACAGTCGTTTCGCTGAAAGTCCAGAATATGCATTTGCTGCTTTAGGTATTTTAGAAAGGGAAACTGTTAAGCAAAATATTCTCCAAGAAAATCATTTCATGAAGATATCTATGCTGGAGAATTAAAGAATCCTCATAAATAACAAAAACTTTTCACTGAAAATCAGTTGTTTGCTTCATTTAAAAATATTCGTGGTACCCCTCAATATT
Source organism: Cyclina sinensis (assembly GCA_012932295.1). Classification (NCBI taxonomy): domain Eukaryota; kingdom Metazoa; phylum Mollusca; class Bivalvia; order Venerida; family Veneridae; genus Cyclina; species Cyclina sinensis. Next base: position 18,485,322 of record JAAONU010000009.1, read on the forward strand.
TCCAACAGATGCATTTGGATATGCTAGCAAAACTCAGACAGTATGGACCTTATACATTTTTTAAGTGCTTACTGAGGAACAAATAAATGGAATGGACTGGCAAACCAAACGTTCATGGCTTCAGAGAACCCCAGTTACTGTAGCAAGACACATTGATTACATCTTATCACAAGTGTGGGAAAAGTCATACTTAGTTGTGCCCACATATTAAATATTAAACTTTGATGTCAGAAAGGAAATGCTAGGACGTGGAACTGCCCCTTTTCATAGTGCATTACATGTTCAAAATGCTCCAAAGCTAGATGTAGATCCTGATGAGTCATTTACATCGTTTGCTGATAAATACATGATCAAATGTACCTTACATGATGATGACTTTGCATTGTTTAGTCTAGTCAACACACGCCAGCGTCACCATCATACACGAACATGTAAAAATAATATGTATGTCACTTGTAGATTTGGTTTCCCTCGTTCTCCAAGTAATTTATATAAGTAATGTAACACTTAACAGTTTTATATACACATTTAAAGCATGATATTATTCTTTCTGAAATTGAGTGTGACTAAAATTGAGTAGTTTATATATGCAAACTGAAAGTTTAATCATTACATTGAATTATTTAAATTCACCAACAAATTATGTAAGCCGTTCGGGTGGCTAAATTTTATCAAAACATATTGGAATGATATTGATATTTCGCTGTCCAAGATAATTTCGATCATAAAGTGCCAAATTGAAATCTTATTCTTAGACTGAATGATTTAAATCCACCAAAAATTATTTCAGCTGTTCAGATGGCCTAAAGTTTATCAAAACATATTGCATTGGTTTCCAGTTATTGCACCTGTCCCTGATAATTCCGATGACAAAGCAGTAACCTCCACTATCCTAACTAAAGTACACAAAGCTGTGGCAGGAATCACTACAGATAACATACCATCCATGCGACAACTTCTACAGCAGGTTAACTTAAATCCTGACCAGTACGAGTGGGCTCTAAAAGTGGCACACAGGAGAACACACATAGTAATGAAACGATCACCAGCAGATGTCAATATCAATAACTACAATCCAGGACTTTTGAAGTGTTAAAGGTAAGAAATGTTAGTCAAAAGAAATGTGTTGTTGCAGATTACAATTTGAAGATCTCAATCCATTAAAGCATGCTACTAAATTCCTATCTACATTTTCTTACTCTTGTTTGACAGCAATCTTATAAGCTTAATTTAATTACTAGGAGAAAAAACAGCATATGTGAATGAAAAATGATTTTCCAGAACAGCATGCAAGTTTAATATAAATGTATTAAGTTGAAAAAGTGTACACCATAGTAAATTCTCCTTATTTATTTATGTATAATGGTATTTACAATTTTAATCATATAAAAATAAATATTATAACATTATTGATGAGCATTCTTTTAGGGATCCATTCCTTTATATTACAGGTCAAATACGGACATACAGATGATCACATCAGTCTGGGCCTGCATTGCTTATATAACATCCTATATATGCAAACCTGAGAAAACTATGTCGGAAATGATGGGGAAGGTACGTACAGAGGCTTAGGTCAAAATATTACTGATATACTTTATCATATCTCCAACCAACTAAGGAAGGGTAGGAAGGTTTCACATCATGAGAGCTTAGGAGGTCAAATGTAGTTGTGATATTCATACCTACTGGTAAACAAGAAGACAGAACACGTATTCTCAAACCAAAGGCTATTCTTGACACACTGGAAGATAATGAAACAGACATATACTAATGCAGCTCGTCCAGATAAATGATGAATGCCTAACAGGGTTTGTAGCAAAATATTTTTTTTGTATCCTAAAACCTCAGAAGGATCTTCAGAAGAAGCACCTGAATGTGAAAAAGAAAATGATGATAATTCAACAACGCAATATATACAGCTGAAAGACAACATGGGAAAGCTATATAGAAGAAAAACTACACAGATGATAAGGTGTCATTATATCTCAAAATAAAAACATGAAGAGAAATATTATCATAGACTTCTTCTTTTGTATCTTTCCTTGAAATCAGAACAAGAACTGAAATGTAATGGATGGATACAAAGAAAAATACAAGAAGTTAAAAAAACAATATCTACAATTAAACAATACGAGCCATATTATGATGAGGTCAAACATATCATTGACACATTTGATCCTGATGAAATGTTACCAGAAGTATGGGACCAAGTTTCAATAAAAATACACCAGAACATTGCACATGAAGTCAATGTTAGATGTGACTCAATGACCTGAAAAAGTTATCATCTACTGATCAAGATAGACCTACTACTAATTTTGACGAACCTGGGCCCAAGGGTTCCCTAGACATTTAGCAGAAACAGGTTTGCTTTACAAGGTCAGTGTGACCTTGACATTTGACTTAATAATAATAAACACTACAGTGGTCATCTAATTGTCATGGCAAACCTACCTATGAAGTGTTGTGGAGCTAGACCCAACCGTTCTACAGTAATAAATCTGAAACCATTTTGTTATACAGGTCCACTGTGATATTGACCTTTGACCTGAAAGCTGCAGAGGTCATCTACTGGCCAATGGCTAATCCATACATCAAGATTGAGGAACAAACCAATTAGAATCAGAAACAAATTCAATTTCTATTTGAATTAGAAGTCCATCTTTCTACCAAAATTATTTCTTTCGTTTTTTATAATGTGAATGATTAATAACTACCCGACTTAGATTTTGTACGAAAATTTCGCTGAGATTACTAGGTGTCGATACTTTCATTGCTTTAATGCCAGAAGATTATTTTTGTAGCTTTTACTTTTCAACAAACACTTTATACATTAATTTTATTTATTTTATTTATTTGAAATTTATAGTATTTTTAACATACAAATTATATATTACTCATTGATATATTTTTACACTTGATCGTCGTAAAAGTAAAATACAGGTACTCGTATTTTCTTCAAAAGTGTCTTCTTACAGACGTTAAGAAGACGGTTTGCCGAGGAAACTGGTTGTTTGTCTTAACGTATGTAAGAAGACACTTTTACTATTACTTAGTCAAACTGATAAACATTTTTAAATGCTTAAATCATTGCATATTCGTAGTGAAAGTAAGTGTGCCTTGCATAGGATATAAAATAATGCTTTCCGATTTTATTTGATATGAAAATTGTTTCGTTGCAGAATGTGAGATATCAAAATAACTTTTGACTGCTGGTATGTTGTGATATGTTAAGACTTGTTGCCTCATTAACTTTCAACGATAAAGGGCTAAAAGCAATAGTTAAATGCACGACTCTCACGTTGGTCATGCTTAGTCAGAGCTGCTGGGTAACTGGAATTTCAGTTCACCACATATAAGTAGAATTGCGTGGTTTATAGCGTTCAAATTTTTTTCTGAATGTGGAAAAATACCTTGTAACATTGACTTGTTATACGGTTTATTTTATTCAAATAATTTTGTCTTCATTACACACTGTACTTTTGATTGTTTAATATGATCAGAAGGGTGTGATTAAATGTCTTTTAAGTCGTATCGATAAGCTGCAAGGGTTAGTTATCATCAGTTTACGAGATTTATTGCAAATCAAATTTTATTTAGGGTAATGTTCAGATTTGAAGAGCAAAACACAACACATGAGCACACGAATTATATGATTCTACGAGTTACATTAGACTTCAGAAAATCATTGAAAATATTTCAGATTTTTTACCAACAAGAGATCAGTAGAATAATGATTCAAGATAATTCAGTTAATACCTTGACACTTTAATTACCTATTAATAATGGCTCGAAGCTGCAACATTGTTCTGTTAATTCATCATGAATTAAAAAAAGAAATAGTTAATACCTCGGAAATATCGGTAAAAGCTTCCGTTTGAAAATTGAAAGTCTTTCTTTTGCAAGCTACAGCCGCTTAAAAGCAGCTGTTTGATTTCTTACAGTTCTAGCCTGTTCATTGTACTATTTTAGCTTTTGGACAACCGGAAAACAGAAGTTCAGACAACAAATGAGATACATCAACAAACAGAAATACATTCTTGTTCTGTATACTTTCAACTGGATACACACGTTCTTGTCTATAGTAATGCCGTTTCTAATCAGTGCATTCATTAAAATTGTCGGTTATGCACATAGTTCTGCAAGTGCGAGTCATTAGAGAATCGAAATAAAAGATCACATGGTGATACGCAGTGCAATATCAACAATTAAACAGAAGAAGCGGTCGCTTAGAGCTCACAGGAATATAGGACTTCTGATCACAAGAACTTCATCGTTTGTATCCACAAAATTTCTTGATTTAAGCCGACTGTCAAATTCCATGAAATGATATAATCTCTGCTTATGTTTCATCTTTAAATAACTCTGCAAATGTGCAGTTTTCATTCAATCACGAATTAACGTTAACATTTTATTACATATTTCTCTGCTGTAAGTTTAATTCTGTAAAACGTGTTCCGTCACAATTTCAAAGATTCGTTGTCGAATTTATTATGTTGCCGTTCTACAAAAGCACATTAGCTTAATTCTTAGAGATTGATTACAACCATTAACTGGAACATGGTGAATAAAGGAATGAGATAAACCCCTTTAGGCCGTCTCCACAATCATAAGACATATGCATAGGCGCTGTAAAGCTGTATTCATTTTTCATAGGCAACACACTTGATAAAAAAGTCCATTTTAACTAGAAATATTTCATAGAAGTTCAAAAGTTTACATTTCAGAATGCCTCATTTTATCCATAGCCAGCACGCATTATGCATTACGACGCTAAAATGATCAGACTTGTAAATAGTATTTTAATCTATTGCTTTAGTTATTACACAATCAGTGAGTATGATATTCCGAACGTAGGTACAATGACACTATAAGGCAAAATCTATTCAACCGTCGATGGAACGTAGTCCTCTGATTATTTCGAGCTTAAGAGCTTTAAAGGTACATCAACAATTGCAAGTGATTACCATAAATTTGACTTATTCGAATACTTCCGAGAAGTATGCGTTAAATGTGACGCATGTGGAGCGAAGTTTACAGAAACAACTATGTCAACCAAAAAACAAGAACTTCCTTAAGAATTCGTTATAATAGTATGATTATATTTCTATAAGCGTTTGAAAATGAAAAGCACAATATATGTTTACATGAAGAAAGTGCTTTGACTGGTTTATTTATGTTGTGGGACGTAATAATAATTTTCGGGAAGAACATAATCGAAGTGAACCATTTATTATCTTGAGAAAAATTAACCATTCCCATAAAAGATAGAACATAAACCTAGGCCACATGTATCTTAAAAATAAACTTAAAGTTAAATATATTGTTTTCACAGATATACAAAGTCTCTGGCAAATAAGTTATTTCCATATATTACTTATTAAAGTTAAAAGCGAGGATAAGCAGTATCCTCGAACAGATGGATTCGTTTTAACGGGTTTTAATGTTAAGATAAAAAAAACATGTAAACGAAGGTTGGTTGTCATCTTCACTGATTTCCATAGTCAAAGTTCAGAAATATGGTTACTTTATGCACACATGTATTTTCCGAATCTGTTAAGTGTTTCACTTAATTCCCCGCAAGTCTATAGAGGCTAGTCATTATATTTGACCACATTATTTAATTTTGTTAGAATTGCCTCAGCTGTGTATTTATTTCCCGTGTGTGTGTTGTGCTATAGTTATACTTAATTTATTATTTATTAAATTATCTCGTAGAATTTGGTATTCTAAATTTCCATTCTCAGTTACCTATAAGAAATGGTTTTCTTTCAGTCTTTTCAAGCTGACAATTATGAATAAGAAACAGGAAATTACGATTTTGAGTATGCGTGCAGGTCAATCCAAGTGTGCTCTGCTTTCATTACAGTGATAGTCATCACAAAAAATAAACCAATTAAGAACTCTTCAATGCTTCAAAACTTTATCAACGCCCTATCTGCATGGTTATTTTTCGAGGATGGTAAGATGTGCTTGAGATACAATAGGATTAAATCATCAAAAATATTTTATGTCACGCCGGCATCACCAGGTCAAAGGTCAAGGTCACAATGACCTTGAAGAGCAAAACGGTTTGTGATCAATAACTGAAGAACTCTTGGATCCTAGGTTGTTTAAACTAAATATTTAGTTTGATCATGACCAGTGGATGGTTCCTGTTGTTTTTCTCATCGCCAGGTCACAGGTCAATGTCACACTGACCTTGAATATCAAAACAGTTTCCGATCAATAACTAAAGAACCACTGGTCCCTGGTTGTTCAATCTTAGTACGTAGGTTGGTCATTAGCATTAAATGATCCTTGTTGTTTTTCAGCTCACCAGGTCAAAGGTAAAGGTCATAATGACCTTGAAGAGCAAAACAGTTTCCCATCAATAACTATAGAACCCTTGGGCTTAGGTTGTTCAAACTTAGTGTGTAGGTTGATCATGACTAGTAGATAAATTTTGTAATTTCTCATATCAGCAGGACAAAGTCACAGTGACCTTAAAGAGCAAAACGGTTTCCGATAAAAAAAATATAGAACTTTTGGTCCAAGGCTTTGGAAACTTAGTGTTTAGATTGGTCACGGCAAATAAATTACCTTAATAGTTTTTAACATCATTAAGTCGAAGGTCAAGGTCAGAGTGACTTTGAAAAACAAAATGGTGTCCAATTAATAACTATAGAACCCTTGATCCCAGGTTCTTCAAACTTAGTTTTAGGTTGATCATGACTAGTTGATGAAACTTGTAGTTTTCCAGGTCACGAGGTCAAAGGCCAAGGTAACAGTGACCTTAAAAATAAAATTATTTCCAATTAATAACTATAGAACGCTTGGGCCCAGGTTCCTCAAACTTGGTATATACGTTTGCCATAACCAGTAGATGTCCCCTGTAGCTCTTTAGGTCAAAGGTCAAGATCACAGTGATATTGTATAGCAAAAGTAGTGTCCGATCAATTACTACAGAATGCTTGAGCCCAGCTCCTCCAAACTTTATAGGTAGGTCATGACTAGTAGATGAACCCTGTAGTTTTTAGGGTTTTTAGGTGAAATTTCAAGGTCACAGTAATCTTAAGAAGCAAAACAGTTTCTATTGAATATCAAGGGAATCCTTCGGCCAAGGTTCGTCAGACTTAGTATGTGGGTTTATCATGATCGGTAGTTAACTATTGTTTTTCAGGTAAGGGTAAAAAAGCAAGGGTCATAATGACCTTGAAAAACACACTGGTTTCCGATGAATAAGTGTAGAATGCTACGACCCATGTTCCTCAAACTTTGTATAGGAGTTTGTCATGACTTGTAGATGAGCCGTTTAGGTTTTCAGGTCACCAGGTCAAAGACCATGGTCACAGTGTCCTTAAAATGGTTTCCAGTCAATAACTATAGAACGCTTGGTCCCAGCTCCTCAAAACTTCATGGTTGCCTCTAGGCGTAATACGCTAGGGGGCATATATGTTTTACAAACATTTCTTGATTCAAATACTTTTGAATTCAAGAGCAAAATGTAACAATGTTGAAATTTAAAAAAAAATTAGGTCGAAAAGATAAAACAAAAATATTTTCAAGTTTTGTTGTTTTGTTTATTTTTTGTGTAAATAGTTCATTTCTTTCGATATAGAATATGATCAAAAGAACTTGTAACTCTGATTGTATTTATAGATTGATTTTGAAATCTTAGCTCTTCCTCACAAATTAAAACACAGCTATTTTTTGGTTGTTTTTTTTTTCCTCTTCATGAAACATTTACGTTGTATTCATTCCAATAATTAATTTTATTTTTCCTTATACATTAACAAGATATTAATTCAAGTAATTGTTGGCATCTACATTTATATGAAAAATAAAGCTTATACTGTAATATATGTCAGATTAAAGATTCACTTTAACTTTCAAATATACAAAAATAACATGTTATACATATGTGTTTAACGAGAATGTAGGGGAAAAGGTTATACATCTGTATTTCAACCATCCTTCTAAAGTGCATCCAAGAATAAAAGGATATAAATATGTATTTCAGCCTTTTTTCTAACGTGCATCTAAGAATAACAGGATATACATATGTATTTCAACCATCCTTTTATCGTGCATCTAAGAATAACAGGATATAAATATGTATTTCAACCATCCTTTTATCGTGGATCTATGAATAACAGAATATACGTATGTGTTTCAACCATCCTTCTAACGTGCATCTAAGAATAACAGGATATACATATGTATTTCAGCCACCCTTCTAACGTGCATCTAAGAATAACAGGATATAAATATGTATTTCAACCATCCTTTTATCGTGGATCTATAAATAACAGGATATACGTATGTGTTTCAACCATCCTTCTAACGTGCATCTAAGAATAACAGGATATACATATGTATTTCAACCATCCTTCTAACGTGCATCTAAGAATAACAGGATATACATATGTATTTCAACCATCCTTTTATCGTGCATCTAAGAATAACAGGATATAAATATGTATTTCAACCATCCTTTTATCGTGGATCTATGAATAACAGGATATACGTATGTGTTTCAACCATCCTTCTAACGTGCATCTATGAATAACAGGATATACATATGTATTTCAGCCACCCTTCTAACGTGCATCTAAGAATAACAGGATATAAATATGTATTTCAACCATCCTTTTATCGTGGATCTATGAATAACAGGATATACGTATGTGTTTCAACCATCCTTCTAACGTGCATCTAAGAATAACAGGATATACATATGTATTTCAACCATCCTTCTAACGTGCATCTAAGAATAACAGGATATACATATGTATTTCAACCATCCTTCTAACGTGCATCTATGAATAACAGGATATACAGATGTATTTCAATCATCCTTTTAACGTGCACCTATGAATAACAGGATATACATATGTATTTCAACCATCCTTCTAACGTGCATCTATGAATAACAGGATATACATATGTATTTCAACCATCCTTTTAACGAGCATCTATGAATAAAAGTTTCAGCCATCCTTGTATACATGTAACGATGACGCTGTACACTGTACATGTCTTAATAAACGTTCTGTTCCTTTTAGATCTTCTCACGAGCACCTGAATCTAAGACATCTATTAATTATTTTGTTATTAATGTTATTGTAGTCCTCTGTCAATTTACTTGCTCCTTTGATTAGATATAAATATGTTCATTTCATTTTTGTAATTATGGTATTTGTCTATAATTACGTTTATTGTATAGGCCTTTTCTTTTTATTAAAGATGTGAATGGCTAAAGGCAAGCAATTGTCGATTTACTTAATAAAAACTGGAATTGGAATCTGCCTAGTTCTATAGACCTGTCTAGGGTCTAGTGACTTCAAAGAGTTCAGAGTTTATTAAAGTTTTCTCCAACATAGTGTTATAAAATACAACTACATGATAAAAATAAAGAAATATTGAACACGTTATTGCAATTCTATAAACAATCATAAGAGACGAACGAAAATGTCGTGCCAGAAAGTGTTGCCCAGGGCTGCACCGTTGAGAACTTCGTTCAGTGTGCACGAGCAAATCAGAAGGAATAAAAAAGGCGAACTGTTTCCCACTTTACATCGACATATATATAGAGGCATTGTAATAGAAATAAGTACCACGAAAGCGGGAATTTGTGCTGTTTGGAGCACTCACTTGGCGCGACTGTAGCTCAGTGAAGCATTGGGCGATTTTCTTGCAAGTAGTATTAAATTACAATTGACGCTACAGGCCAACGTTTGAGACCTATCTCACGTCTGTACGTCTTCAGGACGGTGCAAGAGAGTACCGTGTTGTTGAGTTCTCAAAAACACGGAGTATATAACTTAACATGTATATAACGTATGATTTATGATTAACTATCACAAGACTTATCAGAGAGTTACTTAGTTAACACTTCAATAAATATTTACATGGTAATAAATAGACCACTATTGCTAATCGACATATATAAAAGCTGCCATAAGACAAATTGTACCTTACGCACATTTGCGCGTGATCAGAACTATCCTAAAAGATAAAATATCCCCTCTGATCAGATCAGAAAAGATCTACAGCTACACTTATGTTAAAATAAAAATCAGTTTTCTTATTAACAACTTTCTAAGTCTTTGATACTGAGAACAATGATAGAAAACATGTACTTCATCTTTACAGCTGTATTAGGGTTGGGCATAGTCTTTGTTTTTTTCTAGAATATTCTCATATCTACCAGTTTCTAACTGAAGGGTGGGGATGCAATTCAACATCTAAATTAGGCTAAGGCTGCGTAATGTTTTCTTGGTAAACTAGACATTCAAAGTATTTTTTTAAGTTTCATAGACAGATTTAAACTGCTTGTATGTCCAAAGCCTATTCCCACCTCTACCAGTAGGATCTGATATACTTTGAACATTGGCTGTCCATTCAGTAATACAATTATCTATTGTCCAAGTAACTACCTTATCACAAATATATTTGGATGAAAAGTTAATACAATCATCAGACAAATGTTCCAAAGTCAAACTGCTAACATTTTTTTTTAAGATAAAACATAAATTCTTACTTTTAAGACTTTTATTACTCATAGCATCACAATATATTAAATCTTTTATCGTCCATTTTCATTAGTATTTGCCAGATTTCCACTCTTTCACTTGATAAGGTTGCCAATCAAACACCATATAAAACACTATTTGGTATATTTATTTACTCCAAGGAAAAGACTGAACGGCATTAATGCATTATTCTAACACTATCTGCAATTCGCCGACAATAAACAAAGAAGGAATTGAACGTGATATATGAGGCAGTATAGCACGCTGAATACAAGCGCGCGCCCGCTGACGTCACTGAGAACGCCACTGTTAAATAGTGCACATACTTACGTCCCTTATAAATATACGTACGTGTTAGAATGGAAATAGATTTTAACATTTTCGTGATTTACCGTCGTATATATCACGGTTTCTCGTTTATATGCGTAATTATTTAATCACTCAGGCCTACGGCCTTCGTGATTAAATTACTACGCATCTGAACTCGACACCGTGATATATCAGACGGTATATCACTCAAACTTAAAATCTATTTCCTATATGCATTAATGCAAGACTATTACCCCAGACAGATGTACCGAATGTTACTGTGCTTTATAAAGTTTCATAAACACCTAATGTCGCATGCCGCCATTTGACTTGAACCTAGCTATTAACAGCCAGAAGGCAGGAGACCTTCACTTTGGGAAACAGACTTTGCCACATTAACGTCAAAGTCAAGAAATTCAGTCAACAATAGACCAGGTAAATATAAGTTAAATATAATTGGCAACAACATTCAAACTGTGGTCTCCACAAGTGAAACTGTGATGCTCTAGGAGTTACATATGGTCTAAAAGTGTTCAAATGTACTTTTAGATGGATTTACAAATTATTTCTACAACGCTAATTACTTAATATATGCCTAACATGAACTGAAAAATCAGGTTTATTTTCAGCTAATTAAAACAATATCATCTGCATGTAAGAGGATACAAACTGTTTCATTATCAATGCAAGTACCTTAAGCACGCAAGATCGTTCGTTTATAAATAGCTTAATTGCATATAACTGAATTGTTAGTGAAACTAACTTAGATCCTGGTTTGCATTTAGCTGTATGAATTATGAATATAAATAATTGGATGTTCATAAGAAGCATAATTCTCTTTGTAAGTAAAACTGGGTTGTTAAAAGTAACAAACTACCCAAATGACCATTGAGGCTAAGTATGAAAGTATACCAGCCGATTGGAGTTTATCTACAGGATCCGTTATAAAAACATATAAAGTCCAAGGACTTCGATTTATTTTCACAATAAATCTGACACTTGATTGAGATGTTTAGGTTGAGTTTGTTCAACTTTCTATAATTTATTGCGTCGTTGTGTCATGATAAGTTTTGTAAACAAGCGATGAAATTCATTTGTGAACGAGAGAATCCGAGGTGCGGTGGAAAATAAATACTTGTTCTTTGAATGGAGCTCTTGATTGCTATATTTAGAAAAATAGATTCGACTGTCAGAGACAATAGGAGTTACATTGCATCTGTCAGCTAAAGGTACAGAAAATCTGTTTGAAGTAAAGTGATCCTCAAATTCATTCCTGTATTCATACTTTATGTTGGTTATATAGTGGTTCGGAACATTTAACCATGAAACGATTGCTGAGATTGGTGAAGACGCCATGTTGCGGAACGTTTCACATGGTACAACAAGCACATACTTCGGGGATACCGTATTCTATATTTAACCGGAATTCCCCAAGAAGACGTTTACAAAAGAGGCGTTTCCCCGTGCAATGTGACCTACGCGAGCCGATTTTGTTTTTGTCACAAAAAACGAAGACTTCACCTATAGTAACGATGGAGTGTAGAAAATATTTTCTTTTTCAAATTCTACAGTTCAACTGTGAACGAGCTGCTTTAACCCCTTGCACAAATTTGGTGAAACTTATCTGGGTGTTCCTTTAATGCAGCTGGACCACACTCCTTCAAAAAATCCCATTCTATGAAGAACTCTGATGACTATGGCACGAGGAATGAAATCTTCTTTGCTGAAACACCTGCACCAGATTTCTAAATATTTGATGTGTAGCATTGTCTAGAAGACCTCTTATTAAACTGCTAAAGTTATATTCCTGTGGTCACTATTAGCCCCGCTCTAGAGGTCATTATATTTTTTTAACAGAAAAATATCTACCAACCGAGCTCATCGAGCAGTCAAGAAGCAGTACTACACATTGGTAATATATACATATGTCGACGAGCGTAGATTCATCGTACCAACCATTGGGATATTCCTAGCAAACTTTCGACCACCTGCACCATGATTCTGCAGATGAATTGCCCTGGATGCATACAGTCTCAACAGTATTTTGACTAATTCCCCTACGTCCGATGGACCGTCGGACATAGCAAGCAAGTACAATAACATTTCAATTGGCGAAAATATCATAAACAAGGATTTCGTTAAATGGAAGGGCAGATTTGATCATGTAAATAATGAATGTATAGATGCATGAGTTCCTTGGAGTAAAGCAAAATCATTAACCTGCAACTCATTGAATTTGACATACAAAACGCATAGTGCCTATTAAATGGCGTTATTATAGCGACTGATTCACAAAATTCAGCTTAAAAATGGTTTTCGTTTTTATTAAATATACTATGGAAAACATATTTTATGTTTCTATACACCATGAAACCTGAAGGAAAAAAAGTTTTATTTCAACAGGATTTTAATCAATGACCTTTCGGTCAGTAAAAGTAAAACTTTACCATTGAGCATTAACAATGTAAACGAATTCGAAGTACCTATCCTGTGATCAGCGGCGTAAATTTTACTGATAAAAATGTGTAAAACTTTATAATATGATGTGTATTGTAACAGAAAATAAGACACAATAACACCTAGAATTTCAATAGGTATTAACCACAGACACTTGGGGTAAAGAAATAGTACTTGTTTCACAAATGCGAAGACATAAGGCACTCATATATCAAGTTTGGTGCCTGTCTGAGAACGTTTCAATTATTGCTAAAATTCACAAATATGCATTATAAATATAAAGATATAAATGTTTGTCACATGTAAACATTCAACACGCGTTGATTTACATCGCGTATTTTTCTCGTTCAAAGTACATCACATACAGTACTGATGTCATGCGACGCAGAAATGATTTATCTTCACGTTCATGTAACTCAAAATACCTGTTATCCTTGTTGGCCAACACAATTCGTAAGAAAACTCCAATCATATAAAATTAAGCGTTCAAATATAACATTAAAGTTATTGTCCCGTATGTAGCGTTTGCCAGCACATAAAACTGAAAATGTCTATACCTGTAGAAATTCTGGTTGGAATTGTGAAGAAGGCTTAAGAACTGAGCATATAGCTTACTTTTATTGAAGAATCACAGGTAAATTTACAAATTTACATTTTTATCAGTAGATATTTTCTCGTTAGTCACGGGGCTGTGAGTAAGTTTTTATTGCAAATTAATTCACTTTAACGATAAGCAATCGTGGGTTACCGGTCACCTATGAGTTTACTTAATGATCCTGATTTTAAGTCTTGCTTTTACCAGGGTTGTTTCCCCCGTTTTCAAGCCATACAGAAGCATGAAATTATGTTTTTGTAAGTGTAATTCGACTTATCTTTAATTTCGAAGAAGAATATGATTATACTAACATCTTCACGTCAATAGCTTATAAGACATATTTAATTTATTCGAAACTTTGACGTGAATAGTGCAAATTGTGTTACAGCAAAAACTTCAGATGGATGATTCAAATTAATTTCAAAACACAAATTCAGTCACAACGAAGATTCGTACGGTTCTCTTTGATTCATGTCATATCTAACCAGAAAATAGTTAATAATGCCACTAAACAGAAACAACAACAACAAATAAGAAATATCTCTGAAAAATGTTATACGGCGTTGATGAAGATTAAGGTTTTAATCAATCGTTACAACTCGGCCTTTTCCGCATCGTCGGAAACCCACGTTCGATCCATTCCGTTTCACTCTATTTATCTACCGTGGGACAATTGGCTGATAAAATTTCGTACTCATGAATAATTCATTACCTACTTTCATTGGTTTCCGTAAGATTTCCCTTGCGGAATCTCAGCCAATGAAATTACTTGTTACAATTTTCCTTCCGCGCCTATGTTTAAATCCTGGGAAATACGTCTATTTTTAGTAACTTGCCTACCCTCCACACTGAAGAGTATCTATTTGTAATTCGGAATCTCATTCGACGAAGAGTTACATCCCTTTGCTAATAAATATTCATGAAAACGAATAATCAGCAGTCAATTATCCCACGGTACATAATGTAGTTGAGCGGAATATGTACCGGGGTTCACCGACGATGCCTTTTCCGACAACTTCGTATGCAAGTGTATGAATGCACCAAATGGTAATTCGCCCCGGCTTTATTAAGATATAAACAAACATGGCAGAACTCTAGCAGTGCTTGTCTTATGCATTATAAAAAATGAAAAATAAATGTTAATTTCAAAGTACAACTAGGTAGAGGCTTTAAGAAATGTTTTCAATTTAGCAGACACTACCTGTATTATAGATAGTCCAATATGGCGCCTACCACATTATTTCCGAGATGACGTATTGAAGTCGCCCGAGGGGTTCCGAATAGGTTTTATTTGGACTGATATTAACACGTTCGGTCCGAAAAAGGTCTCAACGTTTATCAACGAAAAGTGTTTTGATATAAAAAAAAATGGAATTGTTGAAGAAACTGTAATTTGGTCAGGATATTAAAACAAATGCATGAATATGAAGCATTTATTTCAGCTATTTGTCTTCTCAACAAAGAGTGGCGCGTAACCTTTTTTCAATAAGTATTTAAATATTGACCAACAGCAAATAATCATTTGGGATGATTGTCATCATCCCGAATATGGTAAGAAGTAAGGTTACATAGTGTTGGAGAGAAAACAGTAACACCATAAATGGCATGCAGGGATTTTCTTAAAGAGGCTGTACTCCAGATTTGACATAAAAAAAAATTTTTTCATAAATTATATATTTAGATGCCGTGAGATTATAACAACATAATATTTTACTTCAAAACTGATTTTAAAGTCAAAATAGAATAAAAAAAATATTTTCGCTCCAGCCTGATTTGAACTCTGGACCCTCATGTTAACAAAATATTTCCAACGCTTTTACTGTCACCACCATCGCCGCATTTGATATTACAGATATTTACTTTAAATCTTATACGATATAGTTATACCGTCGCGTTATGGTATAGCACTTTGAAAGGGAAAAAATCAATTTATAATGTAATTATTTGACTTATTTTTTGTCAGTAAGTTATTTTTTAAGCATTAGTCATAAATATTACAAGACATTTATAATACAAGAAAACTTTCTTTTTTTTGTCATCCGGAGCACAGCCCCTTTAAAACTCACTAGTACAATTTAAATATTTCATAATGCATCACAGATTTCGAAAGAAAAAATCAATAGTTTTATAGCAAAGACGACCAGGCACCAATGATTGGACTGCAAACAAAATATAGTTCTACATAACATTATCAAATCTACGACGTGGCCTGTTAAAAGTGAGAATTGTTGCTATAGTGAAAAAAGTATTGGACTACAGCGTATGTTATACCTGTTATATATATTCAGGAACTGCTGATTTTTTCCAGGATTTTATTCCGTTAAGCACTGACAGAATCATGTCTATTTTCAAGGTAAGCTGTTTCTTGTCGATGAAACTCTTCATACATAATGACAAAGATATCCATTACGTTTAATTATTATTTAATGACAAGACTTATTCTTTCTCAGACGCTAAAACTCAAAACGTGATTCAACAATTTTATTAATAAATATTAAGTAAACCAATGAACTTTTTAAAGCTATCTTTCATCTTATTTTGCTGGCTTTTACTCTTTCTTTCATATTTATTAAAAATAATATAATTGAAAGACAGTTGTAGAGAGATTGAAGAATAACGTGTTTTACTAATAAAATTGTGTTAAATACTAAAATTTTCGTTTTTTTTTTTTTCATTTTTAATTTTCTGTACATCGGATGAAGAAAAGACCAAATGTTTTAAGCCATGCTCAAATAAAACTATATAAAAGATTGTTTTATGAGGAATATATAATGAAACACATTATTGTAAGCACTTAATAAATTAGCTCGTATTTGCAATCTGTGGCTGACCTTGAAAGCCTTTTCAAATTAATTTTAAATCAGATAGTTTCATTGCACTATTTGTATAATTTTTCCGTGCACATAATTCTTAAAAACCTTCTTCTTTAATGATTTACAAATCTGTTGCGTATGAAAATGCAAAATACAATGTTTGGATTTTTCTTACTAATTCCTCACAATAATTTTTGTACAAACAAATACTTGATTTCGGCATCAATTAAAATGAAGGAGTTTAAAATATTGCTTTCGTTCACTTTCATTTATTTTATCTGGAAACAACATTATTTGATATTTTAAAAGAATGAGCTAGCACATGCTCTTAAGTAGATTGAGTTTAAATACGTGCATCTATTGGTCTAATTTTATTCAGCTTAACTTAAGAAAAGTGGTGTCTTAACCCGATCATTTACGACCATGGTATTATATATTTTTGAGTTTTTTTTGTTTTGTTTTTTTTTGATATGCCGTGAAACATCAATGATTTCAATAACGTGACATGAAGTTAAATTGTTAGAAAATTATCGTAATTCTACGTTTCAATAATACATTTTTTTCTTTTGCAGATGGAAGTTTATTTCACATGCCTGTTGATAAGTATTTGCCTCGGAGAAACAAATGCTGAAAACAATTCACTATCATTATCACGCACCGTAGATATGCTTCAGAGCCTTTGCCCTGGTGCGAACGTGTGTCCTGAGAACCAGACAATTAAAACACGTGTGAGATCCTTTTCACCTGGATCAGGGTCATGTTGTGTCGGTAAGTTATATATCAATTCAGCTGCTAAGAATTAAGATATCTGCAAACCTTCTAGTCAGTCAGTCGGTCAATCTGCATAATATTCTTATTATTATTAACGTCAGAACTATGGGCAATGACCATACGCAAGGACACTTATCCAGCACGTCACAACCCAGTGTATCGTGAAATTCCGCGAGGGGCATATCTGATTTTGAACGGGTAAGTGCTTACAAAATCGTATTCCGTTTCATCTTCTTTTCGACATTTGAAATAATAATTATTATGATAATAATAAACCTTAAAGTTACTAAAAATGTCCACTGTATGATTCGATGTAATTATGAGGGAAATTCTGGCCACCTATTTGGTCGCCCTGATTTCAATGAAAAAAACAAAAACACATATTAAGCAAGAGAAAACGATAGCCATTGTGAAAACATGACATTTAAACCCATCAGTTACCATTAATGTTTTATGTTACTTTATCTTCGTAAATAGTTCTCTTCATTATAAAAAAAGGTCGTAAAAGCTCACCTTTGTTATGGTAAAGGCAATGTGAATAAAACGACATTTTTATTAAATCTTTAGCCCACTAGCCAAACGAACGGAGCTTTAGATGTGCTGTTGTGTATAATATTATGTTTTTGACAAGACGTTTTTGCAGCCTATATTTTGCGTGACTCGTATCTATTGAAATACGAATTGAATGTTGCTTTCAGAAATTCAAACGATGGTGATAGAAATTGTGTGAGCACATGGGTGTTCAAGGTGGAAACCGGATAATGCGTTTCACAAAATTTCTCAATTCACCGGACGCTTTCGCGGGTTATTGTCCTGGCGTCGAGCAACTACAGTTTCATGACATTAAACATGTTATAGATTATTTATAATTATTTTTTGCAGAAAATATGTTTCTGAGGTAGATGTAGTTAAAATAGTATCAACAGGTAAATACATTATAGACGTCTACAGTTACTTTTGACGCAGATGGGAAAAGTATTAGGCATTCAATGTCTTTTCTAAGTGTGTAATTATTATTTCAGAATGTTCCTGCAGTTCCGAGTGTACAAAGAATGGCAACTGCTGTTTTCCTCACTCAGAGACCGAAAAGCAAAATGAGAATAAACATGCCGCAGCCAAAGGTGTAGCTTGTCTTTTTCCTACAACAGTTCCACTGCATAGACAACAACAGAAATTTTATCATTCCTACTATATGATTTCATCAGTATCAACATTTTCTAATAGTAAAAATAAAACAGTTACAAACTTAACATGTGGAGATGAAAATGTCGCTCCCTGGGGAAGTTTGTACCCTGTCTATTCAGCTAAACGAGGAGTTATATACAAAAACAGTGCGTGCGCAACAGCTGACGGTGTTGAGGACGGAAAACCTTGGGAAGTCATAATAAATTGCAAAGACAATGGTTCTAAAATCGTTTTAGATGCTGGCATATTTGTTCTCGGTCTAGAATCAGACTCTTTTCTCAGAAAACTGTGACGTCAATTTTATCACAAAAGATGACATATATCATTTACGATGTTTTAGCGATGTAGTTGATACTTGCAGAAAGAATGACTTCAAAATACCTGATGTGATTCAAGCCTCTAAACAAGAAGTAATTGATATTTGCACAAGCGGGCTTATGTCACCATACAGACATTGTAGAATATATGCAAACGTTTTTTGTTACATCTGCAACTCAGATTTTGCAGATTTTGCAGAAAACCGTGTTTGTCCAGTACAACAAGATGCCGCGGGTCGTACTCCTGGGACTGGATTCATTGGAATTCTAGACGCAACATTTATAAAAAACAAACAGCGCAGAGTTTCAAACGACCCCGAGGTGTGTTCTGCTCAAAAGGTAAATGGTTATATTGTTTATACGTGGCAATTCTTACACGGCCAAACACTACTAACTTTTAAATGTTCCGCATCTGTACGTATAAAAAGGTAGAATACTTGAGCTGGGGAAATGATGCCCCAATAAACTTAAATTTTAGCAATGTTTATGATGGTTAACTTGAAAAACTACGATTCTGATCTTAGACAAGTAGACTTTTAAAGATTTTTTTTTCTCATAAATATGTGTTTAACAAATGACCCCAAGTTCAGGACAAATTATGACCAACGGGAAATAGATTTTCATCCTTGGGGACATGATTTTATTACGCTACATATGACAGTTTAGTGCGCTGATTCTTGTGGTTTCATATCGCACTCATATATGATCCCCGTTGCAGGACCCATAATGTTCAAAGGGGGATAATTTTGCATCTTTGTAAATGCTTAATAAATAACGCAGCATACCAAATTTCAGGCCTCAAGCAAAACATTTTCTTTCAAAAATAGTTCCCTTTTTGCTTTATGTAAAACATTTTTTTTTCTGGAGCGGGGCAATTTTTTTTACCCTCGAGCATGTTTTTTTCCTATCTTTGTAAAAGTCAAAAATTCAAGTCTTGTCAAACATAATTAATTGCATATTCTTCTACATGGGAAACTTAAAACTTTTATGCCCTTATTTACTTGTATTTTGCTAAGGTGCCTTTTAAGGATTTTACCTGCAAACCTCAGAATGTTTTCGAAAACATTTGTTTATCGCACCTCACCATGAGACAAAATGTACGTATCCAATCTCAAAATGTGGAAATAATGTACTTACGTTATCTCATCAGCATACAAAATAAATGAATATTTGAAACCTCAAGATATAAAATCACTTATTTCACCTGAACAAACGAACAAATTTCTTTATTTCTCTTACCATAAAAATAAATTTCTTTTATCTATTTGAAAAAACAAATGTATCAAGATTTTTCAACTCGCCATGGGAGACGTTTTAAGTAGTAAAACAGTTTCATGCAAACATATTTTTGTATGCTTTGTTAGACCACATTCGTTGAAAATATATATTATGAGATTTTTTACGAACGTGATCACATTCGTAACAGGTAAGCTGTGTTTGTCAGAAATTGGGGTGACACTAGAAGCACATATGTACTAAGTTAAGATTTTGACAATGATCAATTAATAAATAGTAATAGGAACCATCTGTCATTAGTATCACTGCAAGTTATCATCACCATCGTCGGTGTTTCTTCTACATATACATATTACTACTCGGCTAGTTCAAGTGGTATAACCACATTTATGTACTCAGTTTGTGACAGGAAGTAAAAGTAAATTCTGACAATGATTACGTGTAATTCCATTTGATTTTATACTAACTACTCTGTGTGTGAGTTATAAGACTTTTGTAGAAGTTGAATGTATATATTAAACGTACACAACTGTATTCGTTGCAAGTTGATGAATATATATCACAGTCAGCTATATACATTGTCACAGAACGTTTACAGTTTACGCGCAAGCTCTATCAGCCGTATCAGTGCATTTCTACTTTTGGTACTGAAAATTCCTCTAATTTTCCTTGAATTCTGATTAACAGAATTTTGCTGAGTATTCTCGCGGACATAAAAAACGTGACGGACGGACGGACAGGACAAAGGACGTATCGGCGACTAAACGCTCTTTAAGACCGAATAGCTATGAATGTAAAAGGAAATTATAAGTGACCTACAATTATCTTGCTTTCATAAGATTTCATTCCCTTTTAACAATTCAAGATATTTACCCGACTTGTAATTAACTTGTGACAAATGCGTTTTAGTTGTAAACATGCATTTTTTTGGTTCCCTTTTTGTAAAGAACATTGACCCCTGACAAACGCGAATTTATTTTTCATTAAAAGTCGGCATCGAACACATCCGTCACAGAATATGTTACATATGTTACTTAATTTCCATTATACATTTGTAACGCATGTTACGCGTGTGATCACTATTGTAACAGGTGTTACAAATGTGATGTGTTACAACTGTGGTCTAACAATGCTTTGATGAGATCTATCGCAACTCTCTATTACTTCTGGTCGAGTTTAAATCCTGCAATCGAATGCATAGTCTATGACAGATTTTTATTTTTATTTAATTATCTTTCAGATATAACGCTCTTTGAAGGTAATTTTCTACCTTTATAACTGAAATATGTTCAGTTATTCTAAACACAAAAAAAAAACAATTCAGAAGGTTCTAAATGCTTTGTGCAGAATTTAATACCAGTAGATAAATGCAGCTTTTTAAAAATAAGTTTTCATAGTAATGTCTAAACAATATTGATTTAATCTGAATTTAACTCCAATTCTTACAGTCATTTGTTTTCAATGTATAACATTGCATAACATGTTCCTACCTTTGTTCAGGGTTGCCGAACAGTGCTTTGTCGATCGGGCCAGTTACGAGACGGAGCAGGAAGATGCGTCTATCCTGTCAACATATGGTATGATCAAAAATTCAGAATTAACATAAAGCTTACGGCAGAGGAATACATAAATGTTAGTGAAGTGTTTCAAGTTCAGTCTGACAGGATTTTAAATTTTTTGCCCGCCTTTGAGAGCCCATGGCGAAAGAACTGGTTTATTTACTTTGTTTATCATGAAGAGTTTCCTGAACAAAAGAACATTACAAACTTCATCGTTGTATTAAGCGCCGTATTACCGAAAGCAAATCCAGTCAGGCTTATGAGGGCTATTGAGTTAACGATAAAACGGGACTGGTTGTTAAGACATAATTGGAAGTCATATGTTCTAAAATCTAGTTTTCTGAAGGAAGGAGGAAGCCTGAGCATTAGAGATAGTATAATTGTTAATGGAAATGTTTCAGAAATTATACATAAGCCAGTATACAAATGTATGTATGAGTTCATAGGCCTTTCAGATATAGGGACTGAACACTACATCACCACTTTGTATCTTTGTGACCAAGTCGTACTGCAACAATCAGAGTTTATCCTGAGTCTGGATAAGACGGTTCTTTTAAACAAAATCACAAAGAAGTATTTGTTTGAAGGTGAATTTTCTTTAATACCTGATAAACAATCTGGCGGAGTCTGTGCTAGAGTATGTATTGGGGATTCGGGACTGTATACAACAGAGCAAATTACAAGGAGTTTGAGCAAATCCTGCCCTGTTCGACTTGACATAGTTTTACCGCTAGTGTTGATTTTAGCAGTTTATATTTTAACATAGTGACCAGTGTAAAAAAACGTAGCTGCAACAAAAAAGGGGAAAAAAGTGTAAATGTTGTTTGTCTATAACGATATTGTTGAATTTAGTTTTTTTGGAGTCCATGACAATAATTCGTAAAAAGGATTCGGGATTGTAATGAAAGAACAAAAGTCACTTTCATATGAAAAAGGTTTTAGCAGTTTTCTGAATTGAACAAAATGAGTAAGTGATATGTTTTAGTTATAAAAAAATACTGTATACATGACATTATTATCATTGTTGTGATGAACATAAAAATGACTCAGTGGTTTTGTTGTGACAATAAACTCGAATATCAAGTATTTTATTCCTTTGTTACTTCAAAATAGCAAATCATTATTTTCGGACAACTGATACCATTCTTTAAATGTCTTAAATAGAATGTAAAACCTTTCTACTTAATTTGAATGTCGGTTTTTATTCAGTTCGTATAAGATTTTGTCGGTAAATGGATTTTTTCAGCCGCATCCACGTTTGTTTTTAACCTTTAAGACAACTGAAATTTTAGAAAATAGCCATTGCTTTTTGCCTGTTGTACATGTGTTTTTTTCTTGGAAACAAGTAATTGTAGTGGATGGTGGCCGCGCGCCTGATAAGCCATGTCCACTGGTGGAATAAACGATGTGGTATGATAGACATTTAGCTAGATTAGTTACTTGTTCCTAAATGTATTGATGATAATAAAATACAAAATACCAACCCGTGTTTTGGTCTAGTCTTACTCCTAATAAAATTCAGGATCTGCTTTAAATATCAACACGTGTAAACGTTATAGTGGTGATTCAATCATCAACGTTATATTAGTTAGTAAACCTATTGTCTAACAAATGGGACTATATTTGACCGAACCTTGTCTGAACTAGTGAGCTTCATTAAAAAGACGTATAAGAGAGGTCCATCAGCCTGTTAACTTTATGTGCAATAACCTGAAGTACTCTGGATAATGTACGAAAATAGTGGCAGCGTTACTGAAGGTTTTCTTTGAACAGATTCTATTTCTTCATATTTTACATGTATAAGTATCTAATGGGCAAGATTTTACCACAAGTTTAGATCTGGTCATCCTCCTCCGACCTGCCCCTGCACCAGATTGTTGAAGTAACATTACAAGTATGGCTTTTACAAAAATCTGAACTGCAGCTATCACACATCCAGAACGCGAGAACAAGTTTTGTCCGTTGTGGTACAGGTGACGGAAGATAGGTCCGTTGAGGTCCAGGTGACAGAAGATAGGTCCGTTGAGGTCCAGGTGACAGAAGATAGGTCCGTTGAAGGTCCAGGTGACAGAAGATAGGTCCGTTGAGGTACAGGCGACGGAAAAAGGTCCTTTGAGGTACAGGTCCGTTGGGATACAGGTGACGGCAGATAGGTCCGTTGAGGTCCAGGTGGCAGAAGATAGGTCTGTTGAGGTACAGGCAACGGAAGATAGGTTCTTTGAGGTACAGGTGCGTTGAGATACAGGCAACGGAAGAAAGGCCTTTGAGGTACAGGTCCGTTGAGGTACAGGTGACGGAAGATAGGTCCGTTAAGGTACAGGTGACGGAAGATAGGTCCGTTAAGGTACAGGTGACGGAAGATAGGTCCGTTAAGGTACAGGTCCGTTAAGGTACAGGTGACGGAAGATAGGTCCGTTAAGGTATAGGTACGTTAAGGTACAGGTGACGGAAGATAGGTCCGTTGAGGTACAGGTCCGTTGAGGTACAGGTGACAGAAGATAGAGTGGCTGTTGTCATTAATTCTCGAAAGAATTTGCACTGATGATTTGATAGAGTCTTTTTTAATATTCGGAGTAATTCTTTGACCGAATATAAAGAGACCAATATTGATTTGAAACATAACTGCTGCTTAATTAATGGCCACTAGCAGTATGTTTTAGACCTTCGTTGTAATATAGAAATGCAAAGAACACATGCGCAGTGTAGGTGATTTGCAGCGGAAGGATTCATAACTTGTGTTTATTATAGTGTAGGATATTGCATTCTTTGGCCATATTTGTATCGAATAACGTTAGAAACTGCTGTATGTAGATGTTATTGAGATTTTTATGTTTCTTTACTCCTGTGCAGGGGAAGATCAGAGTGGGAAGATGGGTCCAAACTTCAAGTCACTGTGACATAATATGAACGGTAACTCTCAAAACGAAATACCTTTGCATGTGTAAAATGAGTGCGGAGAGAATTGATTATACGGTATACAAATTTGACGCATTTTCAATATAACTTTAAATTATTTAGTACTGTTTAAAATGAGTCTTTTCTGATAATAAATGAATCAAGCAAAATATCATTTGCATATATAGATGCTTTTAAGTAGAATTGCTCTTTGTTTAAAAGTTTTACACTTACTTCTACTTACATTTACATATATAAGAACAGTAATTTTAAAGTAATTGACCAGTACGAAAGTAATTAGTGTTATTATTTTTTTGTTTATTTTAAATGTATCATATTTGCACTTAGATATTTGAATAAATGTCAATGCAATATGTTCATTAAATTCATTGATAAAAACAAGTATTTTTTTTATTTTTTTTTACTTATCTGTAGATTTAATTTCGTAACAGTAACAATTTGATAATTCAATACAGTTATACAAAATGAAAATTTAGCATGTGCTAAATTTTCTTTTTTTTTTCCTTTTAATTTCTCTGCAGATGCACACCACCTTCAGCAATCTTATCGGTCAGTACAACAACAGAACTTTTCACACATATTTATTCTGATTAAATAAGCACTAATTATTCTTTTGTTATATCTGATTACATTTTGATTGCACAACATCTTCAGTATTCGTGTCAGACAAAGTAGTAGGTGTGTAGATTCCTCTTTTATTCTATATATAATTCGTGAAGTTCACAGGGTTGTAAAACATAGCAAAACCTTTTTTAAATAGCTTAGCTTTACTTACATATTCTTGTAGATCTGTATTTGTACTCATGAAAATAGCAAGAAAAATGGGGGTTGTGTTTCAAACAAGAAAGATATGTCTGCTCATGTGAACTTACCCATAAAATTAACAAAAAAATTGAGCTAATTTTCTGTTTGGGGTGTGTGAAACAATTTCACATTGTGAATTCTATTCTGAATGTATATGAGCATAAAATTGCTACCACACTATCAGAAATAGTCAAACAAAATGATTCCAGCTAAAAAAATACACAGATTAGGGCAAAAATGTTAAAAATAGCCAAGAAAACTGAGAACTATTTCTAGCCGCCATTATGCGGGTACCATTTTTGAGCTCTGACAGACTGAATCGGTGGTTTCATACCTATAAGTCTTTAGAAAACTGTTTTTCTAAAATTGTAATTTTTTGGTTTCTACATCAAAAGCAACTAATTTCAACTTAAGAAAACCAAATTTCAGTCCAGAAATACTAGTACTTTTCATAAAATGAAGCTTTTAATATGACTCAAAATGTCTGTGCGGACTGCGAACAAAAGCAAAAATGAAAGAAAGTGTCTGTGGTGAAATTTCTCTGTTATTTTTTAAAACGCGTTATATATTTGAACCAAATCTGTCTCAGCTTATGTATGCATACTTAATGTATCCAATTTTATCAAATTTAGAGTTACAAATTAGTAAAAAATACATAATATTCTCATTTGCTTGAAGATTTTTGGGGAAAAAAGCAAATTTTTCAAATTGTTTTGACTGTAAAGTCATATTTTGTCCTAATAAGCATAACTGAACAGCAATTCTCTATCTTATATGTGAAAAGGTATCACGCTAGATTATTTCAACAGGTTACTGTTATACCTCCAGTAAAGCAGCAAATACATTTCAAAAGCTATGGTCCTTCTGTCTGCCAAAAAATCAAATTTTCTCTGGTCCTTCTCTGTCTTGTATCCCCATCTGTCTCATGTGATAGTTTATGCTGTCCATGCCTTCTTTAAACCTACGAACTGAAGTATTTACATACAATATAACAGAATAGATGCTACATTTTTCTTCTTTCATGCCAATTACACCTCTTTGATGGAGGAAATTTTAACTATTTTAATTCAGAAAAGGCCAGGATACTACCTGAGTGTTCGACATGTATTCAACATACAAAATTTTATTGTTCATCTATTATATATTGTCTTTACACTAATATTAATTGTTTTTTTAACTTCCTGAGCAATGTTTAACTGTAAGTATGAATGAAAATGACTGTTTACTTACTAAAAATGGCAATGATATATCTTCAACATGGGCTCCACCTCTATGGCCAGTGTGTAAACATGTGAGTACATCTGATATGTGCAAAAGGCAAAGCAATCCTCGAGTCCTAAACACAGAATGATACAACCAAAGGGAGGGATTTTTCTGATTAGAAGAATATTTCACTCTGAAAATAGACAATGCATATATTGGAAACCACTGCATATAACATATACCCACAAATTTTAAACTTCACTTTCTACCTAATTAGCATGTTCCCTTTCAAGATCACTTCATACCCTTACAATATAGCATAAACAGTCAAGCAAATGTTATGAATTGTATGAAATTGATGTGGAACATAGTTTTGGCTAAAGCAATGTAGCTGCAGTGGATGCTGCTTTCTTAATGGGTTTCCAGAAAATAGCATTACTCTTGCCTGAAAATTTCCAAATACAAGTACTGTTCCTCCATCCATACCTTTCCATACATTGTATGCAAACTGTCAAACTAGAATAATAGCACTGGTTATGTGAAAATACTGTAGCCTAACAAAGCTGAAAGCTTACACAGAAAAGTATTACCGAAATCAGAAAACAGATTATTAAAGAGTATTATTTTGTTAGATTTGAGGTACCTGTCTGTGTGAACCAGCCGCAAATATTATACCGCTGTCTGCATAAGACTTCCCAAAGCCTCAACTACACACCATCTTAATCAAATATCTTGAAGACTTGAAACAAGCTTAATGCTCTTTCCTCTTATCCATAAACAGACACATATAAAACATAAACAGAAGCTCAATGACCATAAGAAACATTTTTTTTGGCTGATTAAGTCCTTCTGTGCAGTAAAACCTGACATCACTAAACTTCTTGTTCTCATCATACGAATGAATTTTGAATTCAGTTAACTGTTTCATGTTCACTGAATAAGCTGAACTACACTTAATGGCTCTTGTGAGCACTCTGGTAGCTTACAAAACTTACTCCTTGCCAAAAATATCAGGTTTGTGTACACAAAAATTCTGTTTACATTTTTTCAAGGACAATTTCCCTGCAATTTTATCATAATGGCTTAACTTCAGTATGAAAAGTTGGAAAACTCACCAAATCAGCTCCTGGCATATTTCTTTTCAGCATTTTAGGAAAAAAACAAACATCAAAATTATGCATTCAGGCAAGTTTTCAAATGCAGACAACAGGAAATGATTTTTTTCTTATAGGTGTGAAACCACTAATTTGAAATAGATTCCTTCTTTATTCTTTATAAAATTCATAAAGTTCACAGGGCTGTAAAACATAGCAAAACCTTTTTGTGTCGCCCTTTCGAAGAAACGGCGATACAAAGGAATCGTTTTGTCCGTCGGTCCGGCGGTCCGTCGGTCCGTCACGAAAACTTAACGTTGGCTATAACTTTGCCATTTCTAAATATTATCTTATCAAATTTTAAAATTGTATTGCTTATGACAACAGAGTCGGAATGGTGCCAAAATTTCTAGGTCAAGGTCACATTTGACAGAGTTATGCCCCTTTTTGTACTTGGATTTTGTCATGAAAACTTAACGTTGGCAATAACTTTGCCATTGTTTAACATTTCGACATCAAACTTTCAAATTATATTGCTTACGACAATAGGGTCGTGATGATGCCAAAATCTGTAGGTCAAGGTCACAACTGACAGAGTTATGCCCCTTTTTGTACTTGGATTTTGTCATGAAAACTTAACATTGGCTATAACTATGCCATTTCTTGATATTTCTTCATCAAACTTTCCAATTGTAATCCTTACAATTGTATCCATTAAGACAACACCATTTCGCAAGGGCAGATAACCCTCAAATTTATTTTTGCAATGTTATGCCCCTTTTTCAAGTTAAAATTTCTTGGTTAACCTTTTTCTTTATGTCCATGTCTCAAAAAGTGTCAAAGATATTCAATTCAAACTTGGAATACTTGATTACCAGTAAGACCCCTGCAAAGATTGTTAGCCCCACCCCCAGGGGTCACTTGATTTTGCTTATACTTATATATAGGAAAAAACTTCTTAAGCCTAGAAATAAAATATTAACTGACATGAGATGGGTAAGTACTCCCCCCAACCGTCCCCTCTGCGTGGGGACCCGCGCCCCCCATCTTTTTACCCTCCCCCCGGGCCCTTTTTTTTTAAATTTTAATACATAGGTACTTGACTTCACATCCCCATACATAACTACTTGACCCCAAAATGTTTTTTTTCATCTTGTATAACTAGGTACTTGCCCCCCACACTCAAATTTTTTTCACTTGGGCCTCTTGTTTAACTTGGCTTATAATTAATTATCCAGCACTGACAAAAGTGGAGCATGCTGTCTGTGGACAGGTCTTGTTGTACTTTGACTAGCATGCTGTCTTTTCCAGCAGGCTCTTGTTTACCTTTTTAGTTATTCTGACAGAGTACTCAAGGGCGACACAAGTATTCCACTGAACACCCATCTAGTTTAAATATCTTTATCTTGTTTATTCTTGTAGATATGTATCTGTACTCATGAAAAACAGCAAGAAAAGTGGGGGTTGTGTTTAAAACAAGAAAGATATTTCTGCTCATGTGAACTTACCCATAAAATTAACAACAAAAAAAATGAGCTAATTTTCAGATTGGAGTATGTGAAACAATTTCACATTGTGATTTCTATTCTGAATGTATACGAGCATAAAAGTGCTACCACACTATCAGAAATAGTCAAACAAAATGATTCCAGCTAAAAATACACAGATTAGGGCAAAAATGTTAAAAATAGCCAAGAAAACTGAGAACTATTTCTAGCCGCGATTATGCGGGTACCCTTTTTGAGCTCTGACAAACAGAATTGGTGGTTTCATTCCTATAGATAGCATTTGATTATTACACACATACCTAATTAGTTTATTAGAATAGGAGGTGAAATGACTAAGGACGAAATGACTAGGGGTGAAATGACTAGGGATAAAACGTCCAGGGGGTGTAATTTTTTTTACACCACGAGGGAGAGGCTTGCAAGAAATTGCATATAATCGCATTATGTTTCGAAAGTAATTAAAGGATGTTGTATATATGTGTAATTAACAGCAACACTGTCTTTAAAATCGGCAATTTGCCTTTCTCATGAATGAAAATAACGGCAAATACCCAAACAGTCATCTCATCCCTCCAAAACCCAAAAGTTTGGCATGGTTTACTCCCATCACGGTAGCCTAATTTATTAGGTTAAAGTGTTGAATCCATATATTGATCTGATATTTTTTAGTTTTTCAACCTTTTAGCCTAATTTTAAACTGCATATAACCCAGCGGATATCGTTCGGCACGGTTTTTACCCTGTCCTGGTTATCTATTTACCTAGAACACCGAGTATTCCGATTGCCAAATTTTCAATAAAATGGTGGATAAATCAGGTACGAAATAAGTGTTTCAGTTCTATACTTACGTATTTGTGTGTTTTCTTGGATTACAGGATCAGGTATGAATTTAGTTATCATATTATATCATATTTCGTCATTTTTGCCTTAAACTCTGTATTACTAAACTGTTGGACAAACGAGCCATAAAAAGTAACAATCGCCTACGATTTGGCGAGTCCGCTTAACCAGATGCAGATCAACGTGAGACGAAGAAGGTAAACAACTATAAAATATCAGCCTATAAAAGGGGTTCACTTTCGGAGGCGAAATAGTGAGACTACCATCACGGGTACTTTAGTATGCAGACTGCAAAGGTAAATAAAGGTGAAAGTCCATCTAGACGAAAATTTTGACAGCATGTTT
The DNA here is from genome assembly GCA_012932295.1 of Cyclina sinensis. NCBI lineage: Eukaryota > Metazoa > Mollusca > Bivalvia > Venerida > Veneridae > Cyclina > Cyclina sinensis. The sequence goes on from JAAONU010000009.1 coordinate 18,515,794, forward strand.
GGTATTATTTCGTTGTTTCTAGATTTGTATTTTAAAGCAGCGCATGCGCACAAGGGAGTTTGTAGACTGGTTCTAAAAATATTGACATCGAATCTTGAGCCTTTTATCTTCAGTTTCAGGCAAAAATGGATGCCGCCTGAAACTTACGTCAACACTTTTTGATGACCGAATGAATTCATCGATCTCACAATTTTTCAACGAAGTTATTTTTAGACTGGTACAATTTAACCATCTGTGATAATACCCGATCTTAGTGAAACACGGAAATAAACGGGAAACCTGTGGAATTAGTTAAGAAATAACTTGAAGTTAGAAGTCCCTCCAGGGCTTACATAATTTATGAATTAAGACTGTTGTCATAACATTCACCTGTAAACATTAAATATTAAAACTTTCATATTTCAATTATTGTCTATTCTGAAGTTCTATGAGCTATAGTATATTTCGTTTACGAAGTATAATTATCAGGTTTCACATTTTTCCACTAGAATGAAATATTACAAGATGGAGTCTCTGACTGCAAAGGTGTATTCCAGTTTGTAAGGCTTATCAGCATTTACCTGAGCAAAACTGTACATAGTGTTGTAAAAGAGATAATCAGTAAATTTTGACGATAATCGTTAAAAAAGATACTAGTAGATACTGTACTGGCCTCTCTTCAGGGAAACAACACAATTTTGGTAATTACCCTGAAACTATGAAAGGGTCGTGTCCGATGTGTCTCCCACTTGCTTACTAAATCACAGATGGACATACGACCAGTTACTTTATAAAACTAACTTAAAAGAAGTTAAAGAACTTCGATACCTGCCGTTTTCCGATGTGCTAGATGGCGATTAAAAATGGGTTTAGTATTTTGGCACAATGTTTCTGAAAAAAAAATGATCAAAAGATAAAAAAGTTTCAGTTTATAGTTTAATTAAGGATAACGCACATTAACTCACTAGCTCATTAACAACAGTCTCACAGACACCTTCGTTTAGGGAAGAACTTGTATTTAATCCCTATCATTCGTAAAAACCAGCCAGTTTCTACACATGAATGATCATGATCGGCAGAAAGGCTAGATCTCATAAGCAACGATTAAGTATGTTACCTGTAAAAGCAAGATGGATCCTTGTAAAACAAGAAGATTGCCTAACAACCTACTGAGGACGGCACTTAAGTGGAAGCTTGTAAGTATGTTCCCTGGACAGTGAGGCACGAGAAACACTGGTCTCCCTCGCTCTTGTGCTCTGCACGTGTATAAAGGCTGAACTTTTCTACGACAGACCCCTGTCAGAAATTTCCAACACGACAGTGTTTTTCGATAGTTTAGCCCACATGCTACGACCTTGAATAACCGCTTAAGTATAAAGTATACGATATATATGAATTGTCAATTTTTCCTTTTGTGCACATTAGTAAACGTGCGAAGGTGTAAAAACTTAGCATGATCAATCATAAATTATTTTGAAGCGGACAACAATAGTTTTCTAAACGGTGCAATATTCCACTTCCGTCGTACTTGCATCTATGTCTCTATATTTTAGAGCGTTGTGCAGGAAACAGCTCGTGTTGTGTGTGTGTGTGTGTGTGTGTGTGTGTGTGCTTTGAACGTGCATAGTGATCAAAGTCTGTCTTGCAGTCAAAACACATTATTTTCACAGGGCAGTCCGCAAGAGCTTCTGCCTTTACCACTTAATCTAATATTTTACGGTAAAAATACTAGTAGACAATTGTACGTGCTATCTCAGAGAGTTTTCCTTCCCGTACTTGCGAACAAGGTTTCAAAGTTAAGCTTTTAGTTCCAGTTTTATTTTGAAACTACCTGAAGAAACAATCCATGCGCCAGATAAAGTGAGTGCGTTAAACAGAGCAGTTTCCCGCTGTCGCTGTACTTACATCTATTACAATGCAACTATACATGTATATGAATAAGTAACGCAAGAAGTATTTTTTTCTTTCTTTTGTGTGCTTTGCACCTGTGTATTGAACAAAAATCTCTATGCAAGAGCGATGTAAGAGACATTTCAGGATTGGATTTTCAAAAGAAAAGACAGACTCTGTTTGTGTATTTGTCACTGTAAAGTAAAAGTTTTAAAAAAGACGTTCTTTTACAAAATGGATAAAAATAAGTAATATTCCATCAACATTCTATTTATTAATAGTAAGTTTATCTTTAGACAGGTTTCTCGATGCATCCAATGTAAACATCGACTTGTTTACGCACGGCTCTTCCAATCCTCTCTTATATCAAAATTGTGTTCAGGCACACTTTTGTATATCAAGACACAGATGCTGATAAGATATATCCAGTCATTATTTCTATCAATTATCTTTTTTCTTTAGAAATGAACTAGTTCCAAGAAGTTTATACCTAACTTGTTAACTACTCGCTGCTAGACGAGAACGTTAGTTTAACTAAATGAGGAGTTTTCTTATACCAGTACCAATTAGGAAAATTATTTGCAGCTGATCTTTTTTTCCTTGAAAGAAAGTGGAGAATTAATGATGTACTTGAAAATTGTCCGGAAACGTCTCTTACGTCGCTCTTACATAAGGATTTTTCAATACACATGTGCTAAGCACACGAAAGAAACAGCGAACAACTTCCTGCGCTACGTATTCATATATAGTGGCATCGTAATAGATGTAAGTACAGAATTCTCTTAAAGCATTTGCACCAGACATTAATTATCTATAAAATAATATGTAAGCACTGTATTGTAATAAACTATATGCCATAATTTTTCGAAAACCATGCTCAAAATCGTTAATTCAAAGTCACTGCTATTGCCTATAAGTACATCAATGACTTTTTTGTTTCGAAAGCTACAGACTAAGTATTAGTAACCGAGAATAGGGACTTTTAGCGGCCACAGCACGAGGATATTCGTTTTTGTCTTTCAAAAAGAAAATCTTTAACTACTTGTCAAAATTATCCGTCCAAATGAAGAAATTTATCACACAATCCGCTATTTTTTCACCAGCAATTTTTTGTTTCACTTAAAGCACACCAGAAATTACTTTACGATCTCCCCCTGTTTATGACTAATTACCATGTGACCCGATTCCATGTTGAATAGTTCAGAAAACTACAAAAAAGACTTTAAGTAAGAGCTCTGCTATTGATAATGAGCGAACGTTGGCAGGTTCTTACAGAAAATATAAAACAGGTTTCACCTAAGAACTGCATGACATGAATATTAAAAATGTTCTTCTGAAAAATGATAACATAATGTTACGTCTGTTCCTTTAGAAGTGATGAAGAAAGTAGTCCCAGAAGAAGACAATATAGAGAAACCTACTTTTGTTGGCACTACCGGTATCGTATATATTTCCTTCTTTAAGAGGATTCTTTTCTTTTTGTGCCGCATGCGTATGATCGTACCATCTGTCCGTACCTCCGTTCGTTACCCTTTTTTAGGAAAGTTAAAAATTTATCACTTTTTTGCAACTACATGTACTTTCGTAGCAGTTGCATGACAGTTTACACACTAACTCATTTGTAGGTAGGTCATGACCCTTATAAGGTAGATGACTCTGACTGCCCTTTCAGGGTTACTGCCCTTTGTATGCTTCAAGAAAAGGTAACGCTTTCATGTTCATTTAGTTTCCATACTACAGATGATTGTTGAGGCATTATAATTATATGCATGCATACCAGTGCTCAGGTCACGACACAACATACTAGTGCACAGGTCATGAAACAGAAAAGACCCATAACTCTTGCTATCTTCTCTTGCTTTTCTCTTTTACAAACATTTACAGAAAAGACTTTAAAAAAACTTTGCTGCTTTGGAATTCCAACAATTAATAGAGATATTAAAGTTTACCAACTTACTTTACATTGCAAAGATCATTACCCCGTATGAAGTGTAAAGATGTTTCTCCACTGATGAATCAGTTGAATACTAAATGCTTAAGGTATACAAAATATGTATATACATTTGTAAAGCATAAATTCTGTTAGGTTCATCTAGGCTGTTCATGTACTTGTGACTTCAGTTGGTCTCAATACTGATCCTTTTTATGTTGCTCACCTTTTATTTACCAGTTTAACTTATTTTTAGACAAGCATGTGTAGCCGGGTACAGGTTTATAGGTGATAAATCAATAAGGCAGAAACATGTGGCTTGGTAGCTCAGTTGGTAGAGTGTTCCCCCTGTAAGCGGAAGGCCCTTGGTTCGAGTCCCGGTCGAGCCACGATTTTCCACCACCTGTTAATTTGGCGCCCAACGTAAATAACCTACGTTACAATATGGCTGCTGCTTCGGCACCTCGGGAATGTTTCACATATTCTCTATGACTCTGAGAATTCGGGACGAATTCTAAATTTGGAGGGGGTATATGTAGCCGGGTACAGGTTTATAGGTGATAGATCGATAAGGCAGAAGCGTGTGGCTTGGTAGCTCAGTTGGTAGAATGTTCGCCCTGTAAGCGGAAGACCCTGGGTGCCAGTCCCGGTCGAGCCACGATTTTTCACCACCTGTTACACATGTTCTTTTCAAATGTTAGAATAAAACTTAGTATTTCATCATTTCTGTGTTGCATTTTTTCTGTTTCTGACAGGAAAACAAAAGTAGAGTTCGTCAGTGTTTCCTTTTCCTTGTCTGTACCAAAAACATAAACCATACCTCTGGACTGGAATGGATTTTGTTAAACGCACAGTTTTCAATCACTTCATCTCCTTATTGTTGAGATTTAATGTTCACTCCGTCCTTCCAACCATGGATGTTAATACGAGAAAGTTAGCTTCTAACAGAAGATGGGGTAGAGTTCAGGTCAGTCCACCAGATATGACTGTAAATGAACCATAATTCTTGCTTCAATGTATATTTTTTTCCTTTATAAAAACACTTATTTAACAAAGTACATTCAGATGCAGAACGGTTGGAAGATTTCAAACTCGAACACAAAGGATCCAGTTCGATACCCTAGCTTTTTTACAAGGATATTCATGTTGTCTGGGATGGCTTTTTGCAGGAGCTGTGGGAGTTTATTGACTTTGTGGTGGGCAATGAGGGTTTGTTGTTGTTGATTTTGTTTTGTTTTTGTTTTAACAGATCATTCTAGATTCCCACTGTCGATATAACATTTGCAAACAAAAGAAGTATAACTACTTCGCTTGTTTAGTACTTTCATTACTTTGATTCAGTTATATGTTGTAGTGATTTAAATCACTGAGCACGGTTTGCCTGAGGTTGCAGGTGGTAATGTGTTCAATGTTGTTTTGTTTATAGTCTACAAGCAAAAATGAGCGGTGGCATCACACTAACACCAGAAGAGTTTTTTTTTTTTTTTTTTTTTTTTTTTTTTTTTGTTTTGTTGTTTTTTTGGGGGGGGGGGGGGGGGTTGTTTTAATTCAAAAACAGTTAAGTAAATATGTCAAATTGAGAATGTGTTTTCTCCCTTTTGCAACATCTGACGTTTTCAGTGCTTTGATTTGTTTTGAATTACCGTCTGCTCGTCAGAAGCCACAGACGAGACACGATCCTTCCATCCATTACTCTTTCAGCGGGCGCTTTAACTGTAAGATCATGCAGACGTTAAACATTGTTTGACCGACGTCATTCTTACATTCAGATGCCCTAAACACTTGATAATAAACCGTGGCTTATTATAATTTTTGGTAAGAGGTTGGTGGCGTATTTTTGAGGACGGGTTATTTTCAAGGCCGGCATTTTTCCACTTATGAGTGTAATAAGTTCTCACCGGCTTAATTTTAAAGGCATTTTATAAACATACGGTAGGTAAAGTCTGTATTTGATAGCTTGCATGTTACTTTTCAAGGGTATAAAATAAATACACATTCCTGTATGTTGCTTAAGTTTACAAAGATTTAACCATTATCGGTAGCTGTTTTGGAAAAAAACAAAACAAAAACATTATGGATTTCTTTATATTGTAATGTCAAATAAATTCAGATGAATATAAATAAAATGTATACATCATGTACAGGTTAATTATTTTGTGTCATTCAATATCAATATCTTAAGTCACAATTTGATATCAGATCTTTGGCAAGGTAATACAGGCTTATTTTCCAGCCGGCTAACCTTCAAGTTAATTTTGACTATAAGAAAATGGTCACCGTGGCTTATTTTCCAATTGGAATTGATGCGATTCCATACTAACCTTACAGGAATGTTTGGTACCAAGTCAAGTTGTGCATATCGTCGGCATTTTCCAGTTCAATGATGTATGTCAGAGTTATGGCCCTTTTATGATTTTCATTTTTAAAGTTTCTCCGGACTACTTCTCTTATACTTCTAATGCAATTTGAATGAAATTTCACAGGATTGATCAGCACCTCAAGTACTTGCGCATATTTAACGGGATTTTGGTTGAATGATTTTCGGCTGAGTTATGGCCCTTGAATAAAAAAGGCGTTTTGGCCAACAAATTGTCCTATCACCCTCAATACAACTGCTTAATTGGCTATCATAAGGCGACTCATGTGATCACTGTTCGCTCTCGTTTTTCTTTTCTTTTTTTGTCTAAAATACTCTTTAAATAAGTTACCCATCCCCGTTGCTGAGATAGAATTTCTATCAAAGATTTACGATCAGTTATTATTGTAAATATCAACAAGAAAATATCTTTTAAAAAAGATGATAGTCGTGGATATAGTATAAAATTAATGACTCATTAGTGTATAGTTACAATGGTAAATATTGAACGCGATTACAGTTAGGCTATAAACAAAAAATGTTGAGTTTAATGCTAAAAGGGTCAGTATCATTTTCAGTTAATTATTTTAAATTTTACAATTTCATTCGTAACAACTGTAGGTCTAAAACCGACTTAAATACAGCTACGCCGGAAAAAAAAAAACAGACACATGACGGAGTGACAGCATGCTGATAATACCACTAATCACAAAATAAAAAAAAATAAAATAAACTTTATAGGAAAAATCTTTGTCATACCCGTTGTTTACAAAATGATTTTGTCATGATTTTTGTGTCATTTTCATCTACTGTATTCATTATTTTTTTACATTTTGCCTGAAAATGTGAACTATGGTAATTCAGTTTTTTGACACTGTTTCTTCAATTATAAAGCTCTATGGCCGTAAATTAAACGTTCAACCCCTATTTCAGAGGCTGACTTCACTTCATGCACATTTGAAGACCTGACTTACACATGTACAGCTTACAAGTCACCGGTATAGAACTGTCTCGTTCCGTCAATACACATCTATTTTATAGGTTGGCATATAACGTGTATCGGAAACCTTTCTATTAAAACTGTACGACCTTACTCCATTTATGAGAACGGGGATAGGGTGAGGAAATTGGTAACTGACATAATTTTAGTTTCAATTTCAGTTCGAGGGATTCTTCGAGTTATAACTTATCAGGCGTGATAAAGAAATAATTATTACAATAGATATTTTGTAAATGCGCCGCTTGTAATATCTCCCAAATTAATGTCTATAATTGAATGTGTAATTCATTTTTAATTTTCAGGGATTGCCAAGACACCATGATAACATAAGAGGACACAGAACCGCTATATGACGAAAGGACCAACAACAAAAGAAAAAAACAGAATTCAAACACAGCACCTACTTTATATGATTATTTTTAAAACGAATAAATGCAGAAAATTGAACTTATGAACTAAATCTAAACAAGAAATGTTTGTAAAACATACATGCCCCCAGCAGCACCTAATTGCTTGTGGTTGGGCCAAAGCGTTCTCTAGTTATTGATCATAAACCGTTTTTAGGATCAAGGTCTCTATAGCCTTGACCTTTGACCTAATGAATTAAAATCAATAGGGGTCATCTACTGGTAATTACCAACAAGCATACAAAGTTTGGTGAACCTAGGCAAAAGCGTTTTCTAGTTATTGATCGGAAACCGTTTTTAAGATGAAAGTCTCTGTGATCTTGACCTTTGACCTAATGACCTCAAAGTCAATAGGAGTCATCTACTGGTGATGACCAACCAGCATACCAAGTTTGCTGAATCTAGGTCAAAGTCTTCTCTAGTTATTGATCGGAAACCGTTTTAAGGATGAAGGCCTGAGAGCTTGACCTTTGACCTAATGACCTCAAAGTCAACAGGGGTCATCTACTGGTGATGACCAACCAGCATACCAAGTTTGCTGAACCTAGTCAAAGCGTTCTCTAGTTATTGATCGGAAACCGTTTATTGGATTAAGGTCTCTGTGAACTTAACCTTTGACCTAATGACCTCAAAATCAATAGGGTTATCTAATGGTGATGACCAACCAGCATACAAAGTTTGGTGAACCTAGGTCAAAGCCTTCTCTAGTTATTGATCGGAAACCGTTTTTAGGATGAAAGTCCCTGTGATCTTGACCATTGACCCAATGACATCAATGTCAATAGGGGTAATCTAATAGTGATGACCAACCAGCATACAAAGTTTGGTGAACCTAGGTCAAAGCCTTCTCTAGTTATTGATCGGAAACCGTTTTTAGGATGAAAGTCCCTGTGAGCTTGACTTTTGACCTAATGCCCTCAATGTCTATAGGGCTTATCTACTAGTGATGAACAACCAGCATACCAAGTTTGGTGAACCTAGGTCAAAGCCTTCTCTAGTTATTGATCGGAAACCGTTTTAGGATAAAGGTCCCTGTGAGCTTGACATTTGACCTAATGACTTCAAAATCAATAGGGGCCATTTACTGGTGATGAACAATCAGCATACCAAGTTTGGTGAACCTAAGTCAAGGCGTTCTCTAGTAATTGATCGGAAACCGTTTTTAGGATAAATGTCTCTATGAGCTTGACCTTTGACCTAATGACCTCAAAATCAATAAGGATCATCTACTGGTGATGTCCAACCAGCATACCAAGTTTGGTGAACCTGGGTCAAAGCGTTCTCCAGTTATTGATCGGAAACGAAGTGTCTACCGACGGACCGACCGACAGACCGACCGACCGACCGACATTTGCAAAACTATATGCCCCCTCATTTCGATGGGGGGCATAATTATTCAAAAATTTTGCAATGTGTACTCTTCTGTTTTGTCAAAAATTATTCAGTATTATATACATGGGATTTTCAACAAAATTTGGTCTAGCGTTATATATGATGTAAATTGGAAGTAAGGACAATAACCATGTCTTGACTCTGGATAAAGTCATATTCCCACTGAACTATCTGCGAACGCAATACAATTAAAGTTGTAGCACGAGATAAATATAATTCGGATAATGACAGGGCTTTAATCATGAGAACAATTTTAAAGAGAAACCAGTTTTTTACTTAATTGTCTAAAGTGAGTTTTCCCGAAACCAGGCGACTTGCAGGTTGTATATGTGAAAGCCAGCTCTTCAAATGTGCATAAAATGAAGTCAGCCACCAAAATAGGGGTTCCATCAATCTTCTTGAACGGAAGGAACTGTGTCCGGAAATTTAAGTCGCCATATTTTGCTCACATTTGAGGCAGTCGGTTTCAAATAATGAATTTGATAGATAAAAATAACACACAATTTGTGAATAAACATCTTGTAAACGACAGGTATGACGGAGAATTTTCCTGTAAAACTTTTCTATTTCGTTACCAACAAATTTCAAATAAAAAGCAGAGTAAAGCTTTTTAAGGATAGATCCGAAAGGAAATAGTCATTTGACAGAAGTATTCAGGTAAAACTGCTAACCAAGCAAAAAATAATCAAATTACGTCGGAAAAGACTCCATTATCCGCCATTTTGGAAATCAGGTCACAAAACCCTCGATTAAAGGAAGTCGAGCTCACAAAACGTTCGCGCCCCCTCCCCCGACCCTGTAAACATGTCAGTAGCCTAAATAGCCAGAGGTTACCAAATATTCCATACAATCTTAATTTCTGCAATAAAAATATTTTAAATCATCTTAAACAAAAGGACATATGATGATAATGGAATCCAATTTAAGTTGATGATCTTGGAAACACATAATTTCGCTATCTTTAAGACTTTAAATCTTACAAATGAGACACCATGTACAACACAACAACAACACAACATAACTTTATTAACTCTAACCAAATGTTATGGTACAAGAGTATACAGAACAAAAAATAAGTACAAGTAATTAAGTTAACACCGTGAGGTCACGTACAAACTAATGAGACATTGTTTAAGATAAGCTGTTAATTTGGAGTTGTTTAAACTTATCTTTAATAAATTTGCGTGCTGGCAGAGTTCTATCTGAAAATTGTGCCTTAATCTAAATTTAAGATAGCTGTTGATCGTAAATATTTTTAGATTAACATTCATTAATTCACTGGCTATAAAAACTTTACCGTACACATGTATGGAAGATTATTTATTCAAAAACTGTATCGTTGCATTTGGTGAAATGCTTCATATTAAATAGCAAATAATATGCTACGTACCTCTGTCAATAGAATCATGTACACGCTAAATGCTTTGTTACAACATGCTTACCGATTCATAATATGCTTCTTGTTAACTAACAAATATATCCATCCATTAACCTACTTTGTTCATTGTGAATGTCAAGAGCTCGATGTTGAATTTTGATCTCGAATTAACATTTACTAGAACAATTATAAACAAGAGCGATCAGTGATCACATGTATCGCCTGATAATAGGCAATTAAGCAGTTGTATTCAGGGGTGATTGGACTGTTTGTTGGAAATGTAAATTGAGGTGCTGATCAATTCTGTAACATTTCATTCAAATTATATTAGTAGTATATAAGAGAAGCAATCAGCACAAACTTTAAAAATTAAGAAAAAGGCATTAAAGGGGGGGGGGGTATGTAGCAGAGGTATAATACGGCACTTGTACTCCCTTGCCCATCAGCTAGCTTCTATGGCGACGTGGTAGACTGTCCGCTTAGTAATCAAATGTACCCGAGTTCAAACCCAGCTGATGAATTTAAAGAACTTGTGAACAAGTAAATTTGGACAAATTTCAACGCCAGGTGCGCCAGAAGTCGTAAATTATAAAGACTGCTCCCTTGTAAAGTATGGACAGAAAGTGATGGGCTGAAAAGACAATATCTGAACTAAGTTACTGTCTCATTTGTTCTTGCAGAAACACATTATGATATAAAGTTTTACACACTTTTAGCGGAGAAAAATTTAAACTCGTTAGTCACGGAGTACATACTTTAATATTGTCAATTTCAAACGGACAGTATGAAAGACTTCGGAGGACAAGGGATAAGATCGCTAGTTTTTTTTAATATAATTTCGGCCGGAAATAGTAATTTTCCTTAATAATTCATTGTGGATATAAGCGTAAAATTGTGGGGGTTTTTACATAGAAAATAAACCATTCTTTATTAAAACAAAGCATTTTAAGTAAAGATCTATTAGTGGCGTTTACTTGAGGACAGATTACATAAATTATATAGCAAATGGAGAACAATTTCAGGACTTCAATACTTTATTCTGTAGAAACATGTAAGCATTTAATTGTATAACATTAGAAAATAAATCTTCTTTGTGAAGAAGTGAGTTCCGTAGGTAAATCTCGAGCAAAATCACCGGCAAATTTACTATGCATAAATTAGGCGAAACGGTTTTGTTATCTGGGCATGTAAGTTCTTACGAATAACCATATAAAACATTCAAGAATGTTTCTAGAAGCTTACAATTTTACACAAATTAAATACAGAGTAAACACCTTATACAGAAAATGCAAATTCTGTAAAAAAAAACAGAGTTTAATCAGCTATAACTTGTAAAATAAAGTTATATGTGATAATAAGGGAGGTAATAAAAGAATCATACTGTATACATGTCATGTAGGAAGGAAAAATGAAGTTTGAAATCAATTATTATAATGGGCTTCCTTAAATTTTATCATCAGTTATAACCTATAACTTCTGTAACTAAGTAACTTTACTTTACAGTATAAAGACAGTTGTGATTGATATTCGAATTTTAAAAAGCTCTGTTTCACAATGAAATGATTTCTTTATCTTACAGAGATGTAACTGATTATGGTTACAAAATTGAAAGCATTCGTTTTACTGGGCCAATTTTGTGCCCTATCTCAACAAAATCTAAAAACATGATATTATGTATATGAGTTGGCATAAAATGAAACGTGGAGATTGTCTTATATCTTGACATAACATTACACAAAACAACAACCATTTCCTAACGTATGCATGCCATAAATGAACTGAAGTGGTCGATTAACAATGAGAAAAAGCGTAATGTTCATTGAAATGAACACTAGTATTGTAATCTTGAGTAATGCTATAAACAAAACAAAAAGCAGTTCTCATTTGGCATTTTGAGTTAGAATAAATACATTGAAAATTAGCATGAAGGTCAACATAAAACACTAAGAATTTGGCATTTACATGAATCATTCTTTTACTTTTACACAATAATTTGTCACTTAGTATAAAGCATTTGACCGAATGCTGCAATAATACAAAACGGAATGCAACAATACAATGTTTGCATAAATAATCTTCCATACGAATGTGTCAACTTTAGAATTAAGGTTCCGCTGTTGGTCACGAGCACATTTAAAGGTTTAATGGCTAAGAGTTTAATCGGACAATGCGTCATTATTTAAAGATAAGGCTAATTGTTTAAAACATAAATTCGCTGGTTAGGATGTTTTCATCTTACAAATATGCCATCATTTAAATTAAAGATTAGCTGTGTGATCGTGAGATTATTGGGATAAACATTTATAAAATCGCTGGCTAGGAGTACCTGGCGCATGTGTCCTCATTTAAATTAAGGTTAACATTTGTTCCTGATTTTCTCAAAGTTTTAGTATAGGTTAAAGTTTATTAGTATGTATTTACAAAATTAAATTGGTCAGGCGCGGCGCGGCGCAGCCGCGCGACCAATTTTAATTTTGTAAATACGTACTAATAAATTTTAACCAGCTTAGTGTTTTAAATTATTTTTGTACAGTCTCTACTCGTCTCCACCCTCTTTTGTCACGCGACATTGATTGACACCCCGAAACACCAAAATCTTGACTGTCATCCATGTACCGTGAATATCGGCGACGTCTGATCTTTTACCGCCTTATGCAAATAAGAATCTCTCTTCGCTGGCATATAGAAACAGAACTTTGACCATGGTCAAAGATTACGTTTAATGTTTATAGTTATGATGTTTATAAGGACATTTGGACTCGCATTCATGATGGAGGATTATGTTCAGATTAAAAACAAAGACACTTGGGGTGTGGAGCTCAAAACGCTTTTAAAATCCAAATAAAAGGTATATTTGTCAATCCAAGCACATGTACTTATCATATATATCATTAAAACGTAATATAAGCTGTTTTGAAAAAAAATCATATTTCAACGTCTATAATAATATTATAGATTCTAACTGGGATTAAAAAAAACTGTTCACCATCAATTAAATATAATTTTTGTTTCTGGAGAGAAAAGGTGAGTTTATAAATGTTTGTTTTCACGACCACTATCTCTTTAATCCTATGTATGTTTATGAAAAAAATGTCCTTGTTGGTTTCAACACGATATTATCAAACGAGCGTCTAAACTAACAGCTGTTCTCTTGTGAATCGCATGATTGTAAACAAAAACAAAAAAAAAAAATATCCCTGTAGCTCCGCCTCCAAGGCACACATGCGGAATAGCGTCGGTAAATGATTGCATTCGATTTACCTGGTTAGTAGCACTTGTTGTTTCAAGCTGATTTACTAAAATAAATTCTTTCAAAATTTGAAAAATGCTGCCATCTCATTGAACAAAAAATAATTTCAAACACTAACAAAGTTTAATATACATAAAATTGCAGGCTAAGGGAATTAACTAAATTAATGTATCAAAAGTGTTAATGTATTAATCTCTTGTGGAGGCGCAGTATTAACGGGGTTATAGGGCCGGACTCCCGTTCAGGAGATCCCTGGTTCGTATACCACCAAGGGCGTGTTCTCCAGAAACTTCCCGCATTCCACACTTTATGCAGAAGTCCTTTCTGGAATCGAGAAATTAGTCAGGATTTGAATAAATTGCAATAAACTGGTTCCCTTCCGTAATTTGAAAGAGACCAGTCTAAAATTGCAAGAACTTGTTTACCAGACTATGTAAAAATGTATACAAGATTAATTTTGATGCAAAGCATCAAAGGCGGCGCACATGGTTTTGAAATAAGATAAATAATAAGTGTATAAATTAACCTAAACAATTGTACACGTGTGTAGTACATGTTGTACATTTTGATGATATAATCAAATTATTTACAGATGGGAAGTAAAAAGATTTTAGAGGGGGACTTTTGAATTATATCCATGTTTTAATCACTTTTATCGAAGTTGTGAAATCATGTGAATTCACTTTTCTTCAATAAAATGACCAGATATGAATGACTATATTCTCATAAAAAATCATTTGATCTTTCACGTTTATGAAAATTGCATATTGTCTCCCTTTAAAATTAAAAATTGGCCTCTGCGACACAGTTCATCACTTGAATATTCCAAATGTCTACTTTTGCTTTATTTCAACAATCTATACCCTTTTAATGATTTTAGTCTGTTTAAATCCTACTGTTTTGTGTCTTTTTCTATTTTATCATGGTTGCGCAACCATGATAGACAGGATATAATCCAATTTTTACAAACTCAGATTTTCAATCTATTTCTTAAAGAAATGTTATGTTTTCATTGTTTATATTGTATGCATGAAGAAAATACTATCACACATGCACATGCAGTGGTCATAAGCCTTCAACGTACATTAAATACTATACTTTATATAGATTTGCTGCGATTGACCAAGGAACATTTTGGAACCATCAATAATAGCACATTAAGTAAATTGAAACAAGGATTACTTCAGTGATCGGAAAGTTTGAAAAGGGTTGCTTAGTTTACTGTTTAAAGTTTCTAGGCAGCCCAAGACATGTCAAAATTTCAAATTTAAACTTTGAATGACAATTCCAAGAATATGTTTTTCTTCCCACAGAGAATGAGAATTTGAGATCCATGGAAGGTTGTTTCTGTAAAAGAGAACTGTAGAAGATAATGGTTATTAAAAATTATTTAAAATCACCTCGTAATCTTGCTTTTTCCCCGGTCTGTGTATAAGAGAAAATTATATCTAAGGAATAACCGTCTCTGGTAGGAAACGGGAAACGAATTTGTGTGTAGCAGTAGCAGTGTGAGTGTATTTCTGAAATTGGAACAAAGAGAGCTGCCGACCTGACAGTGCTTCCGATAGGTAATCAACTATGGAGTACACATTCTCCTATAATAGATGAAGGACTTTACTACTAAATATTTTCTTGTACGCATAATATTCCCAGATTTGGTGAAAAATATACCAAGATACTTGTCTCTGAAGGTGTGTCCTCGATTTTGAAATAACAATTCCTATGTTATCGACATCCAAAAAATAAAGATAACACCCGAAGTACAACTGGTACTCTATCATATTCATGGTTTAACGGTTTAGTGGCGTAGTGAACAGATATGTTTTTTTGTAACTATAACGACTGAATTGACTCCAGCAAAGCAAGAGTGTTCTTCAAATTCATCCTTGTGTCTGTATTCACAAAGACAGACCCATTCTTTATTATTGCATTAAAACGACAGATTTTGTACAATTTCTATTTTCAACTTCAAGTAAGTTTATACAAATCAATTTTATTTCGATTGCGACGAAAGCTTTTAGCTAATAGAATCATTCTCAAATCCGTCCCTGGAACCAACCAGTACTAAGTAATGAGAATAAAGTTTCTTGCTGAAGGAAATAACCGATGCCGACACGGCCGCTGACGGGGTTCGAACTCGTGTCTTGACTAGCTATCCTTAGATTACAAGTCCGTCCTTTTAACCACTCGCCTTCACCTTTCTTTATATAACTATAGTTGAAAGAATTAACAAAGATTTGCATTTCAGATTAAGTAGCAACACACTTCTAGATAAATGCAGTGCATACACAAGTACTTGCAGCCCTTTAATTTGTTTTGGGAAAAGTCATTAAATCTGTAATTTTTGCATCAAAGACTTTTAATTAAAAATACAAACTTACCTGATTTGGATCAATTTATTTTTAAAATTAATAAATACGATTTATGAAGTGACATATTTTAAGTGATGTACAGAATAATTGGATTTTTTTTACATTGATAATGATCCAAGATTCTCCCAAATTGATTACGTCAGCGCATGGTACAAAATGAAACACTATTCCAATATAGGCGTCGCCGTTCTCGGCGCCGCCAATGATTAAAACAAAATATCAAGGCGACGGAAATCTGTCTAAAAATAGATATCAGTCACGTGGTGCTTGAAATAAATAGCGAGACCACTGAAATTGCAAGCTCTGCAAAGTGCTCCTGTTTTGAAAGGTTTGGTCTTAGAAAATCACTTCCCGTTAAGATAAATACGTTTCATTCTAAAACTTTATTTGAAAAAAAAAATCTTTTATTGGATTTTTAAATGCTTCGTCTGATAAACATTCGTAATAATGTTTTTTTGCGCGTGTAAGAGCTTAATTATGCTCATTTTTTCTTAGATAATTTACCTTTGTCTTAGACAATTAGAAATTCAGAATATTGATAGTTATAAAAATATGTCATCTGGTAATAATTATTTACACGCGTTTTGTGTAAGGCACATTTTGAATCTCTTTATGAAGAAAATTATGTCTTCTAATACAAAGAACTACTTAATTCAGCAAAAGAAAACTTGAATGCAGCGGAAGAATCCATTTCTTATAATTTCAACCCTAATTTCAATTCTTTAAGGAAAATCAGTCAACATTTCAAGTGAAAATTTTAGCACCAGATTAGTAATTATGAAGCGATTCCAATTTTAAGAAAACCATAAAGATTTGTTGTATTGTTTGGGATAGTTTCTGCATGTCTCAAAACACACGATTTTGCTTCTTTTAGTAAAGACATAACGAAGGGGGCGAGGGGCCGTGCCACTTGACGTTAGAAGTTTTTTTCAAAAGTGTATGTCAGACTGTGAATGCCCAGTCTTAAAGACTGATTGACTGGTTCACGTGTTTGAATCCAATCCTAAATCGTTGAACAAACCTCACTGAAAGGTATATAGAAATGTGCATATAATTGTAAATGAAAAAAAAAAACAGCAACAACAAACAAACAAGAAAAGACAATCTTTTATGTCACATAAGAAATTAGATATACGACCGTGGAGGTTATATTTTTATACCAATTGCTTAACTTCAAGCGATTTATTCAGTTTACCTTTTATGAAATATATCACTGATTTGACAAGTGAGGTATTTTTCAATGTAATACCGTTCATTTCTAAAGTAAGATAAGAAATAGATTTTTTATATACTATATTTCTGTTATATTTAATAATTACGCTAAAATATGTAAAATGATCATTTGATTTGCAGGATAGTAATAAATCGAAAGAGTTAAAAAAACGAAAAAAAAAGAAACTTAGATGGCATTTATTTACTGAAATATTTACTTTAGAAATATTTATAATCATCCAATTAATTTATAATCATCCAATGATTACAATTTCTAAGCAACAAATTCTCGTTCTTTCTATTTTACAATATTTGCACCAGAAACTTTACACTGCGCACATCAAAACTCTACAAAATTAAAATAAACAAGAAACTATAATGTTGCAAAAATGTAGTCAATTACTTTTCCCAGTGATTCAGATTGTCCTTGTGTATAGGAAAGATGTCAGCTTTTAATGGTTTATGTCAGCAGATATTTACTATAGAAAGATATTCATAGCAACAACAATGGTTTTATTTAGAGATATTTACTGACAGAGGAATTTTTATAAAGTTGATGAGTCATCTGTATTAATTCTTTTATTTTTTTCTCCATAGATTTCTTGTGGCGATGGAGTCAGGCAAAACAGTATAAACTATCACAATAAAAGTACATGCAAATCATCGTTAAAACACGGATAACTTGGATTTAAGAACAAGATTTACGAGAGGTTTGTTAGTGTTTTGACATCAGTCCCTAAAGAGATATTGTCCTCAAAAGATATCAAAGTCGATGCCATCAAATGTAATTGGACAAAAGAATGTTCCCAGGAGTACTATAACTTTATACGACTACGAAGTTTGCGATGAAATGAATTCTCAATTATCTTTTTGTGGCGGCGTGGCCGAGTGGTTAATACATCGGACTAGTAGTCGAAGGATTCCTAGCCGCACGGGTTCAAACTCAGTCAGGGTCAAGCCGTTGTTTCCTCGAGCAAGAAACTTTACACTCATTGCTTAGTACTGGTTAGTTCCAGGAACGGATTCGAGAGTGTGTTTATAAGCTAAAAGCTTCCTACACAATCGAACTAAAAATAAATTTTGTATAAACTAATTATCTTTCTGTTAAAGTAGATGAGATCTGAGAAAAAAAGTATGATTTATAAGATAACTAATGGCCCAAACATATTCTCACTGGCTTACTGGTGAAGTAGCATAATTACAATACTTAATAATGTCGATGTCTACATCTGTCTGAGGTTACGATTGCCTTTTGACGTTTCCTCGCATGTACCGTCACCGGAAACACTGTTATACCTTTTATAGTGATGAAGAAAGACTTTTTTTCTCTTTAGAAATGCTTTTTATGCGTCAATATGTTATGGGATTGTATGCGTCAACACGATTTGGGATTTTATGCGTCAACACGATATGGGATTTTATGCGCCAACACGATATGAGATTTATGTGTCAATATGATATGGGATTTTATGCGTCATCATGATTTGGGCTTTGTTCGGTTTAAAGAGGCAAACCTTAACTTTTCGAAATTTCCGTTTTCTTTAGATTCATGTAAAATGAATGATATGAAATGAATTATTGTCAGATGTCAATGTGTAAGTCGAAAATTCTAATTACAACCGGCAAATTGAATGCGCTAATGTAAGTCTTTGTAAAAAGAGATGTGAAATCGTTTTGGGTGGATAACCAATCATTACACATTCACACTTACTCTTGTTGCTATTTGCCTGAACGAAATATCTTTAAACATATGTTTTATTTTAATTGTCAACTTTAAAAAGAATAAGTCACTGAAATACACGTGTATTAAATTCATTGTTAAATTTTTAGGTGTGACCCTTTGCAAAAAAATAGAATTTCAGTTTGAAAATTGTAAAAAAAAGTTCACAAATTTAAATTTATTTTCATGGAGCGTTTAATATACGTTTTTGTGCATGTAAATATGTACAGGTTTTGAAATTGTAAAGCGAGACATCAATATCAATAACTTTATTGTATTAGAAGGGAGACAACTCTTTGAAGTCGGAAAAAATCACGTTTAAGAGTTGTCTAACGTGCATTAAAACCAAATCGGGCTGTTTTTCTTTCTGTTTTTGTCATTGTATAACACAAAACAAGTATTAGCATTTCCAAAAATGCTTGAAATCGCCGTTCAGCCATGCATTTCGTCTTATCCATAGATGAATGTATTTCATGTTCTTCATTCATTAATTTGATAATCTTACAACATGCTTTGCACTGAAAAGCGAAGTTATATTTGATAATTTTCACACAGAAATTATTAAGTAGATGAAATATAAATTGTAATTTTTTATTGTAGCTGGACTATTTTTGAAAGCGGACGATTTGGTTTCTTTATGAAAACATCCCAATATCTTTATACATCATGTTAAAATTTGCAGCATTAAAACCTTGTAAATATTGCTTTTGTTGTAAACCAGTCTACGCATAATTAATTGACTATTTGCGTAGTAATTAACTTTATTTATTACTAAAAAATGTATACTTAACAAAAGCTAATTACAGTTTTTCGGTACCATAAGAATATTATATGAACAATTTAAACAGAATAAATTTTAGGTAAAAAATTCGATATTGCCCTGACCCTAATCAAGCATATATAAAACACGGAAAAATCCTGATCAAACTCCTCGCACCGGTCACGTCACGCTTTACTACTTTTACTGTACTAATCAGGGGAAGTAACCCCTGCGGGGAGTTTGTATCCTGATTAGAATCGCCCGGAAGCAAGCATTTATTTTTTTCTTTAAGTGCAAGTTTTGGAAAAAACAAACAAACCATACTCTTATTTAGACTACATTCTCTAGTTAAAAATGACATGTAGCAAAAAATATTGCGATTATCCTGTATTTATCCTACACGAGCCTGAAGACTGACCAGTACTGAGATCGTACATTGATGATGGTATTTTTCAGTTGTAAGAATAAGTAACCCGACAAACATGGCGGTTGGGCGAGTCCATTTACACATCCCTTGCTGAAGAATTTTGACGTCCATTTTGTTATCATGTGATATGAAATACCTTGCTTTGATTGGCCAAAGGCAGGCGGTGTACAGGCAAAACTGTTCAAATCTTGTTAATTGTATACATCGCCGTCCAGGAACGGCGATAAAAAGTTGACGTATCATTCTTTACTGCTTTACCCAAAGGGACTTCGTAACTGGACTACCTGTGGTTGGTCTTGGATTGAAGACGATGGTGGCAAGGCTGTAACTTCTCTAGTGCAACAAGGACGTATCTGTGGGGCTCGCGGGTTTAGTCTCCTTCTGCTTATAAAATAACTAACATTACTGAAATGGTGGTGAAAAAATCCTAACGCATCAGTGCTATACATTGGGCAAATAGAAGAACCAGATGTTTCTCAGGAATTGAACGCTTTCTGTTTCATGCAATCCCTTATTTGCATGACTATTACGTATTAGAGAAGGGGGCTTCGGTCATATGAAAGCAAGTCAGGCAGTCTGTACATAAGACGAATCAAATCTCAACAGGCAGATCAAATGTGACAACACAAGATCAAATGTGACAACACAAGATCAAATGTGACAACACAATAAAAGGACACGGTGTTTAAGAACTGTTATCGACAAATAAATCATTTTATGGTAGATCACTTTCTCATTTTGTTGATGAATTTTATTTAGCAATGTATCTTTTATTTTAGGTGGAAAAGTAACATTAAAGCAAGTAATATAAAGGAACTTTAATTGGTTTCTTAAGCAATACTTGAATAGTTGACCTTTGTATAAAACGCCATTATAATTGTCTTAAACTTTGATCAGGAATATTATCGTAGTGTCGTTAAATAAAATACATTATGTACCTTTTCAAAACCACGCAACTGGTGACTAAAAATTAAATTTTCATCCAATACTAAGGCTGGGCGATTCTATTAAATTTTATTACAGTTAGTCTGTAAAATCAATCAATTTATCAGACAGGAATATCTAAAAATCTTAAGAATACTTAACTTATGAAATTTGTTCAAGAAATCCCTGATCAAATTTCAACTGGGGTGCGATTTGGCAGTCTCATTTGCCATTCCATCCTTGCGTTCTAGATACTGGTTTGAACAGCTCTGTCTCTGTGGTCGGGAGGTTAAAAATGCGCCTTGTAAGCCAACTGGTGTCTTTGGTTTGAACCCAGATAACAACAATGACCAAAAGGTGAAATGAGTTGACAGAAAGTCTTTCGAATGTGTCTTGCTAAACATTTCTTTTCATTGATAGCAAAATAAAAAAATCAGCATAATATAACAAGGTTCAACCGAAGCATGCTCCGCCAAAACATGGTTTGGACTTATAATTTTATCAATGAACAGAAGCATATTAATTGGAAGAAATGACATTTCATGTGTTTTCAAAAAGCATGTATAAATAATGATTATAATAATATTAATAATGATAATACTTATAATAACAATGATATAACAGTATATGCACACTCAATGTGTTTGCTATGACACTGTGCCAGAAAGTGACTCCGTCCTCTTATTTAACTCCCGCACATCTTCCATCAAGTTGGACAACTCTTTCTGTCTTAATTCCTTTTGTTTGAAAGCCTTAACTAGTCCCGACTGAGGTTCCAGAGAAGCAGGCTCTGGGCTTTGGACTGTATTATACACAATTGCAGGCATATCCACTCTTATACGTTTCTTCTCGTGCGAATTCGGCCGTGATCGGTTCCTTTCGTGTTTTTCCGTACTTTTTTTCGCCAAAGGCCAACTCTTTTCGGTATTTCTTGATTTTTGACTATTGCCAGAGCTTGTTTTGCTACTCGAAAACATATTTGGATTATTTGTAGCGTGTGTTTTACTAATGGAATAGTCCACTTGATCAAAAGGGGTTTCTACTTTGTTTCCACTCACGTACATTCTACACGTACAGTTACACGTGCACGGTGGAATGGGAATATCCGTCATAATTTTGAAACCTGCTTTGTTAGCACTGAGTCCGTTTGACTTCTGGCTTCGAAATGTCGATCCGCCATTTTCACTTTCAACGAACGAATGATTGCACGAGTTATTTGTTCCTATTTTTGGCAAATGAATATGCAAATCATTTTCGTCATTCACGGGGGAGGTGCTAGGAGCAGGAACGTAATAGATACAGTAATAATCCTTCAGTTTTTCCAGATTCATTCGGTCTTCATCACTTAATGTGTCTATTCTAAAACTTTGCGGCATAAGTTTTACTTTCTCCGCCTCACGCGCTTCGTGTCGGAGTTTCATGAGCTTTTGCTTTTGTTTCTGCATTTGCGCAATTCGGTCCTCCGCCATGTTTGAATTGTTAGCGTCATTGTTCGAACTACGCCGGTAAGAACTACTTTCTAGCACTATATCTCTGTGCGTTGAATTCCTGCCTTTGCGTGGAATACTCGGAATAGAATGTGTTGTTAGTCTCTGTAAGTTTACTCGGACGTTTTCGTCAACCGATCTTTCTGGGTCTCTTTCTTTTTGGTTGCCATGGTTACCATGGCGCCGCTCGTGCTTTTCGATTCTATCGGAAACAGGAGCGTCTATTAGTGATTTCCCTTCCACAGGCATTATTGTAGGTGGGTTTTTCTTAGGTCGCATTCGCTGAAATTTTTCGAAGGTTGTAAGAAGCGAGTTCCTTTTCGCCGGGATGTCACTTTGTGCAGAATGACGGAGACGTGGCGTTTTCTTCTCCTTCTGTGGTTGGCTATATACGTATTCACGACCTAGCGTTATAAAAATATAAGTTTGTCTGTCTATTATGGTCAGTTTTTTTAACACGTCATCAATGATTATAACTGGGGCAGTATTTCAAATAAGAGATACACTTTTAAAAAGCAATTTATTCCCGCAACATGAATATTACAAAAGGGTAAATGGACCTAGTATCCTAAGATCGATATGGTTGGTTTTTATCTAAATTTGCTGAAGTTGAAAATACAGTGGTAAAATGGTTTGCCTGACTTGACTTTTACGTGGATATTTACATATTGATTGGAAGTGAACTAAATAAATGGAATAAATCGAGTATTTTACCGTATGACCGCATTCTCAGTCTGTCAAGAGCGTTCGCCAAATTGTTTTGCTCTTGTTGAATCAATTCTTCCCGAAGCTTTGACAAGCGTTTCAGATATTCAGCGTGATGTTGAAATGACTCTTTCTCGGTCTCATACCATGGCAACCCACGTGCACTGCGCGCGCCAACTCCCGCCCTTTCCATCAGCCTGAAAGTATACGATTCGACACTATCATTCAAGCGTCATGAAAAAGTTACGCAAACCCCGATTACCTAGGGTTTCTTAAACTGGTCAGTTAAACCATTATAGCGACACCAAGGAGATAACTGTACAAATAGAAATTCGAATAACAATGAAAATTACATTACATTAAATTTTCTCCCTTGTATCTTCAACTTTATGTCGTTAAAATAGCATTTAGCATGTATAATCCAGAACTCTTTACAAATTCAACAAATTTAACAAACGTTGTCACTTCCTTTCACCTGAAATAAAATATGACATTTGAACTTAGTTTCCGTTCACTGATACATGTACAAGAACAGTTTCCGTTCACTTATACAAGGACATCAATTATGCCTTTTATATCGGGAAAATAATCAAAAATAATATGCATCGTGATAGTAAGAAAACTATAGCCATAAGGTTTTGTGAACTGTTGGCTTCGGGAAAAGTTAGGTAAGTATTGGACGGACAGAACGCAAGTAGAATGACAAACTTCCCACACCGATTACCTCAGGTTACGCTATTTTCAAGGATAGGGGAAGTAACTCTGTCTTAAGTTTGGTTGAATAAAATTTTAATGAACTCAAAGATGATAAAGCTGTCAAAATAATGAAATAAAATGCGGGCTAACAACGAGAAAAGTTATTTACGGATAAATGATACACAAGACCTATGTGTGAATTATGGTAAAGCGGGATCAGTTTATCGACAAAGTCTTTCTAGCGCGATCTTTTCTTAGAAAATTGGTTCAAAGAATGCAAGCTCATTCATTCGTTAACTGTTATAGCAGTCGTCAAACGTCACGCAATATTACATGATTCCATAACGTCGAAATTAACAGTCTATAATCTGAGCAATCTTTCTCATAAATAAAGAGTAAACAATGGGAAATTCTTTATCTACGGAAGCCGATAATGGCCATGTTTACAAAACTGACATTTGTGGACAAATGGAATATTGAACAGAAAGAAAACTGATACACATAAAAGTACTCCCGCAAACTATTGCGAGATCAATGATGAAAAGTAACTTGGTACATCTGGAGCCCTAAAATCTACTGTAAAACCTTATAGAGCCTTACATGTATTGACTGGGATTTGGGTGAATGTTTGAAAACTTTAAGATGCAACATTAATAAATGACACGGAGATAAAACAATGCTAAGTGATTTATTTTTTCTCATAAAGGCCACAGTATGATGTAGATTTGAACAGTTATTAACCAGTGACATAAATCTGGGTTATCCAATTGAAACAACATGGTTTAACTATTAAGAAAATTAAAGATAAAAAAATGTAACAACATAACAGAAAATAGTGGATACCTTCTTGTTTTATAAAAGTATTATTAACTCCCCATAGCCTCTGAAATCAGTAAAATTCATATAATGAGGTCCGCCTAAAACGCCTCTACTGGCATCGATATTTTTCTGATCGTCTTGTTGCTTCGTTTTATAAAGAAAAAAAAAGCTTGATCCAATCATTTGCACACTTCATTTAAAATATGACATGTGTAAAAGGAAATTAAAATACTTCCATCTGACACTTTGAAACATTTAATAATACAGTTAAACCTACGACAATATTTGCTTAATTGATCCTTAACTTTAGCAGACGATAATGGGGGGATACAGGCGTTTGTAGCGGGTCAGATCCGGTATTTAAATTTTTGATCGAAATTAAGCGAGACATTGTTTGCCTTTTTAATTTAGTGCTGAGAAAGGATATAGAATCTTAAAAGACATTTTCTAACGTGTCATTGTACAAATATTGCATGAAATGTAATGAATATTAAACAAAATATGACCGTCTGCCTAGGAACTATTTTAATGTGCACTAAAAAAATAGTTCCGTAGTTTTTCTTGTGTTATTTTAAAGAAATTCATTTAAAACTATTAATTTCTAACTTATATTCACTTTCGATTACAATGTACTTGTGAGCTGAAGTGAGTATAATACTGTAAATGTATTAAGTGCATCATTGCACAGCTTAATATATACTATATTTCATTTTCATGATTACTACACAAGTACTATTTGATTTCACGATGAGTACTCTTTGATTTTTTCTCTCTTTACATTTAATAAAAAAGCGTTATTTTCCTATCGTTTTACATTTCTACCTGATTTTTATTTCTGTTCACAAATAAAGTTTTGAGATGCTCGGAAGGTCCGTCTAAGAAATTTTTCAATTACAGATGTAGATACGAAAACCACAGAAGCGATTTCTCATTATGGTAATTGCCCTTAAAAGTTTTAAATGTAAAAAATACCCATAAAAGATTCCATCCTGACCATATCCACGTGTTTGTCCAACACACAGCTCACTTTAAAATACAAACTTAAGAAAAGCGAAGGAAAAAAAACCTAACTTGAGTTAACTAAACAGAGAAAACAAAGCAATGTTAACAAAGGTGTGATTCAAGAATATTTAATTTCCGTATCCGGTGTAATAGTCAGTAAGTAATGAAAATCAATGATAAGAAAGAATTAAATGATATTTACACACATTTTTGCACGACACATGAAAGAAAGATTAGATTGCATAGTTTTCTGCTATTAATCGGTAGAAAAATTGCGCTAAAGGAATTGACAGGGCGTAGCAGGGCGTTAAACAGATACAGCCCAACGATGAGGTTAAGAAAACGCTACAGAGAAATTACAGGCAACATTTTGAGCCTTTGTGCAGATTAAATAGAAAAACATGAATTTATTATTATACTTTAAATGCAGAAAACGCTAATGAAAGTATAAATGTTTAGACAGAAGAAAAGAAGTTTTCATAGACAAGAAATGGGCGTTTTCAATAACTGCAAAAATATCTGTAACGGCTACAGTAATAATTAAATACTAAAATACTAAAACAAGTACTAAAACGCAAATAAGGTAGTATCTCCGAAAAATGTGCAAGGCAAACTAAAGAAACTCTTTCCCTGTCAAATGTAACATAAAATAGCTTGTTTTTCTTAAAGTGCCCATAAATTGTACTTTTGATAACAATTTATTTAAGCTTAACTATTTGTTCAACGCCTAAATTACAGTTCGTACAATACTTTATTTCAGTGAAGCACTTCTACACCCCAGCTCAGCGTAATCTTAAACACACGTCAGGAACAAAAGTAAGAAAAAAATCAGCGTAAGTCTACCTAAGTGCATTTTATTGTATAAACGCGTGCCTGTAAACATGTCAATTTTATCTACCGACTAAATATTGCATGTAAACATTCGTTTATACCTTCAGGATCTGTGGGTATTATTTAACTTTTATGAAATGTTTCGTTCCTAGATACGGAAGAAAAGTTTTGAAACCTTCAAAAAACACAGATCGTAACATATCAATCAATCTTAACAGAGTAAAAAAAGCAACACATTTTTCTTCGTCGTTTTTTAGGTAAACATGCCAAAGTGTTCAGGTATTCTAGTTCAGTTAAATTAAGATGAAACATTTCTATTTTATTCCTCGCGTCATTTCTGCGTGTTTGTCCGATGTCTATTTATATGATTATTTCTATTTGGTTCTATCGTTCGTGTTTGTTTTCTCTCTCTTTTTTTCTTTTTATGCTTGTTTTTCTGCGTGTTTGCTTATTTGCTCGTCTTCTTTCTTGTTTATCCACTTACTTGTTTTCTTGGCAGACTGCTTACTTGTTTGCTTCTTTGCTTGTTTTCTGCTTATTTGCTTGTTTTCTGCTCATTTGCTTGTTAACTTTTTATTACATCCTTGTTAAAACTTTGTGTTCTTTCCAGACTGCATGCTTCTTTGCCCACTAGCTTATTTACTTGCTTATTTGCTTACTTGCTTATTTCCTTGCTTGTTTGCTTACTTGCTTATTTACTTGCTTATTTGCTTACTTGCTTATTTCCTTGCTTGTATGTTTACTTGCTTATTTCCTTGCTTGTTTGCTTACTTGCTTATTTCCTTGCTTGTTTGCTTACTTGCTTATTTCCTTGCTTGTTTGCTTACTTGCTTGTTTTCATTCTTATTTTCTTGTATTTTTAATTTTTTAACTTGGTGTATTTTGTGTCTTTTTAATCTTTATGTCTCATTACATCCTTGCTTGTGTTCTTGCCAGACTGCTTGCTTCTTTGCTCACTTGCTTATTTCCTTACTAGTTTGCTTCACTTGCTTATTTCCTTACTAGTTTGCTTACTTGCTTATTTCCTTACTTAGTTTGACTTTACTTGCTTATTTCCTTACTTGTTGCCTTACTGACTTATTTCCTTACTTGTTGCTGACTTGCTTATTTCTGCTGTTTGCTACTTGCTTGTTTTCCTTCTTATTTTTTGTATTTTAATTTTTTAACTTGGTGTATTTGTGTATTTTTAACTTATGTCTCATTACATCCTGCTTGTGTTCTTGCCAGTACTGCTTGCTTCTTGCTCACTGAGTATTTCCTTACTAGTTTGCTTGTTCTATGCTTAGTTCCTTACATTATTTGCTTACTTGCTTATTTTCCTTACTAGTTTGCTTACTGCTTATTCTTACTAGTTTGCTTACTTGCTTATTTCCTTACTAGTTTGCTCACTTGCTTATTTCCTTACTAGTTTGCTTACTTGCTTATTTCCTTACTAGTTTGCTTACTTGCTTATTTCCTTACTTGTTTGCTCACTTGCTTATTTCCTTACTAGTTTGCTTACTTGCTTATTTCCTTACTAGTTTGCTCACTTGCTTATTTCCTTACTAGTTTGCTTACTTGCTTATTTCCTTACTTGTTTGCTCACTTGCTTATTTCCTTACTTGTTTGCTCACTTGCTTATTTCCTTACTAGTTTGCTCACTTGCTTATTTCCTTACTAGTTTGCTTACTTGCTTATTTCCTTACTAGTTTGCTTACTTGCTTATTTCCTTACTTGTTTGCTCACTTGCTTATTTCCTTACTTGTTTGCTCACTTGCTTATTTCCTTACTAGTTTGCTCACTTGCTTATTTCCTTACTTGTTTGCTCACTTGCTTATTTCCTTACTAGTTTGCTCACTTGCTTATTTCCTTACTTGTTTGCTCACTTGCTTATTTCCTTACTTGTTTGCTCACTTGCTTATTTCCTTACTAGTTTGCTCACTTGCTTATTTCCTTACTAGTTTGCTCACTTGCTTATTTCCTTACTTGTTTGCTCACTTGCTTATTTCCTTACTTGTTTGCTCACTTGCTTATTTCCTTACTAGTTTGCTCACTTGCTTATTTCCTTACTTGTTTGCTCACTTGCTTATTTCCTTACTAGTTTGCTCACTTGCTTATTTCCTTACTTGTTTGCTCACTTGCTTATTTCCTTACTAGTTTGCTCACTTGCTTATTTCCTTACTAGTTTGCTCACTTGCTTATTTCCTTACTAGTTTGCTCACTTGCTTATTTCCTTACTTGTTTGCTTACTTACTCGTTTCCATTCCTACTTCTTTGTTTGTTTATTTTGTTAACTTATTCCATTACTTGAGTGTTTTTTTTTTGTTTACAGTTTGTTTGACTGTCTTCTTGTTTGACTCATTTACTTAGAGACCGACTGTAAGAATGGTTGATTGATCAATTGATTTTGCATCCGTATACAATAGATTAAACCAGCTACATCTTACTTAACCACCAGACGACAAAAGTTTTCAAGAATGCTTTTCAGTGGGAGTTAATGAACTGAATTTCAGAATCAATACAAGAATCTCCAACGAAAGGAGAATTTAGAAAATGACGTAAGATGCAGTGCATTAACCAACGAAGATATGTCACAAAGTAGGGTAGGGATGTAACTTTTTCAGGAAAAAAAACACTTATTTTAAACGCATGTCAAACTTAAAGAAGTTATAATGAACACTCGAAATAAAGATCACTCTTTATAAACTGAACTTGTCATGTTAGAACAAAAAAATCTCTTCAGTAAGGTGTCAATGATTCCTAAAAATTAGACCCTGTATAACACAATATGTGTCTATAGACCACATAAGTCAAAGGTCGCATAGTAACATTTGTTTCCGGAAAATAAGTATAATCAAGATATTCCCTGAGGGATGGTTACATTAAGTTTTTGTAGCACACTCATTTCAATTGATAGCCAAGCGGGGACCATCGAGCAAACGGTTACACACACATTTGGCAATCACGAATGATAAAGAGAAATAAATATGTGTGCAGTCACGACATCTCGTATAAGCTCAACATTAGACGTTCGACATTGGCAGAAATAAATGTTGTGCTTGTACGATATTCGAATTTTGAAACACTTAAATTTTGAATATAGCGCTAGTTATTCAGATTTCGAATCTCGTGCTAGTGCGAAGTAAGAGATATACCCATTCTGATCTTGAATTCCACACGATGCCTCAATTACCAGTTATAAAACCAAGTTGAATAAAAAAAAAATTAGTGAAAAATAAGAGGCCGCAGTATTGAATTATTTTCAGATGGCCATTTCAGATTTATACACACTGAGACTTACTGAATAAGATATAGATTAGTTTTATGCATGTAAAAGTTATGAAGGGTGGCTACAAAAATCATAAATAAATAATGTTACCTGTTTTCGCGTAAATCCAAAGAAAGATCACTATGAAGTGTGTGAGAGCGATCCATTTTTCAATTTCTCTATTTATAATATCTATCAGTTGCGTTCAATAATCGGAATCAATAAACTTCATTTTAACACCCATTCATCACTGAGAGGTTTTTCATATCTGCGGATATTTTATATTCATACTTCGTTACATCTATGTGTGATTTAAGATCACTCCATGTCAATAAATGAAAGATCACTATTTAACTTTCATACATAATTAAACTTGATCAACTGTTTTCCTCCGCAAGTCTTCCAATGAAGTTCCTTTTCATTTCAGTGGACTATGTATCAAAGATGTATTTAGAATCTAATTTGAACACCGTTATTTCTTGAATTAATGAGACACCTTTCAATGGAAACGATAAAGTACATTCTAAAATCTCTGTCAAAAGTTTAAGAATGCTTAACGCTAAATAGATAAAGTTTAACATGTCCGTATGTGTCTTTCTTAGAAAAGAAAATCATTTTAAATGTTTTAAGATGCGGTTTCAAAAAGCTTTAACGCTTACTTTTAAATTATTTGTACCAAGTTCTGATCGTTTTACGAAGAGGTATAAATACAAATATTTAATAGCTGGCCAGTATATACTTATACTTGGTAAACCCCTGTATAAGAAATGCTTCAAAATTATTAAAGACTGATTTTATTAATAATTTCAGAAACATCTTTACATTCTGCAAGACTTTTAAGATGTCATTTTGGTCACAACTAAAGTTTTGGCCTAGATTAAGCCCGTTATAACATGGCAGTCGAAATTCCTATGCCGGCATATTGTGGTTAGGCAATCTAATGAACTAAATAAAGTAAAATCTTGCTATCAAATACCACTTTATTTTTTTTTCAGCGTATGAATTTCAGTTCCTTTTTAAATGCTACATTGAATTTTTGCCGTGAAAACTTATAAATCGATCCGCTTAAAATTATGGTACTGTCATCGGACAGTTGTTTTTCGTCCACCTCAATAGCAATCATGTGGTAAACAAAATATTTACATTTCACAAATCGATATGATATTTGATATGTACATTTTTGTACATTATTTATTGTCCTTATTTAACCCAAACAAACTGCAATATCTTAACGCATTTTGTCTATAAACACAGACAACCTACACACTATTTATCAATTTTTATGTAACACACAAACGCCTACCCTAAATAAAATACCATTGACACTTATTCTGTTATCGTACAGTTGATAAAGGATAAAATGATAGCGACGCTTATAATAATTCAAGTCCTTTTTTTTCAAAATACATAATAACAATATAAGTTTATAATCCCACGACAGAAAATGGATTTTATTTGACTAAAATATCACCCATATGCAGTTTGACAACTCATAGAGAATTCTCTACACGTCATATCTGTGCAAAGCCTTTTTGCACGTGCACAACAAACTTTTGCAATCGTTCCAAAGAACTAAATCTGAAGCACCATGTTTTATTTGCAAATCACAGGTTGTAATTTAAACGGCACCGCATGTCTCATTAATTCCTTAAGAGAGTTTAATATAGGATTTATATGAAAGCGAAACAGTGTAACCCTTAAGCGCAGCTATCAATACGTCTTAAATCATATTACACCGAGTTTTAATATGTTTAAAAGTGTTTGCCGTAAATCCATTTAACTTTCATTAGCCTGTCTTGAAACCTGTTTGAAATCAAATTTATTAATTCTTCGTGCGACCTGCCTTACACTTAAAAGGTAATATGTGATCAAATAATATCTCTTTTGTTATATTTTTAATTCAAATTTAGGTTAATCGGGTCCGTGTAGGATCTGATAATCCTTTAATACCTATGTGTTACACATATTTGAATTAATTATATTTTTAATTAAATTGGTCAGAGCATCGTTTGCTATGAAATCAGAGCATGAAATCAACTCAAAGCAAGGTCGTAGCTAAATTCTTAAAGACATTCTTACCAGATATAAAGACTTAATAACAACTCAAACCCATACACAAGATAGCGATGAGACACTATATCGCTAACCTTACAAATACTTTATAAGATGCGCGGTAAAAGATCAAATGACACTGGAAATGTGCGCATAGATTTTTTAAAATTATGATTATCATAAATGATACATTCAACCTTGAGTAGGTAACTAGAGATTATTTCAATTAAGTCAGAACTTGGTTACCTAGGGACAGCACCACACAGACGAATGGTCAGTCAAATGCGTACTGTTTGGAACAATTTTTGATGACAGATGTTTTCATGACAACCAAAGTTACGAAAGCAAACATCTATAGATATATATAGCTGTATTTCCTTTAATTATTTTGATATCTTCATTGATTTATTTTGCTTTCTCATATGTTGAAGCGGAATGCGTACGGCGGACAGACTTACGGACATCAACAGACATTTACTGACCCAAAAAGCTCATTTTGAGCACAAAAAAAAGCTTAAGTAAGCTTGAAAAAAGGAGTAAACTTAAAATGAAAAAGATCCTCCTTTAGGTGCATGTGAAATAATTTTAAATTAAGTTCCCACAGACTTCAGAATTTTTCTTTTTTAAACCCATGTTCACCTGCAGTTTGACATGAACATTTCTATACTCAATACGACGTAGAATATAACTGCCATACAAGCGTAGCCTAGGTAAAATAACTAGTCCTCGTAGGTTAAAACACTCCACTCCGCGCTAAATAAACACTTAAAACTATCTTATAAACATATTTTATGTCCCATGAGATCCTTCACGTTAACTTTTCAAAATATTTTCCATTTTGAAAACGTCCAAGTTTCTGTGTACACAAATCCCATGTCTTTATAAAATAGACAATATCAATAACAATCTATTCTTCTTAAAAGCAAATTTCATATATATTGTAGTTCTACTTATAGCCAATTTTGGCTCTCGATTACTTCACTTAACAACTTAAATCGCTTTCTCATAATAAAAGTATACCAATATTTATGCCAATTTTGACTGATATCCAACAAATAAACCCGTATTAAAAACCTGTCAACACTACATTATGGTCTTCAGATAAATTTACAATGCTATTGTTTTCATGAAACAAAGATTAATGAAGTGTCGTAATTGGTTCATTCATTATTAATAGAATAACATTCTTGTGGACATATGCCCTTTGTTTCTTTATTGTTTCCCGTTGAATAGATTTAATTCAATTTCTGTGAAGTAATTCAAACGCGGGCCTCCCGATCCGCAGGTTCGAATCCCGCTAGGGGTGAAATTTACCAGTGACTTTCCGCAATCAACACTTTCAACGCAATCACTTGTTGGAATGTAATCAGCACCCAGCTGGTCTTAATCCAAATAAAGTAATCATATAAACTAAAATATTTCAAACGGGGAGTCTAGTGTTTGTTTAAAACTGGACAGAATTTAGAGGCAAAGGTCGCATGTTCAATTCCTCTCTCTATTACAAATATACTCAACTGTCTTTCGGGTGGACTTAATGTGGCCTTGGCAATTATAACTACCAGTGTTGTGTGAGAAAATGTCATTTCTGCATTCAGCACTATCCCTCATTCCCCGAGACATAATATGAATAAAATGACAAATGATTAGATTAAATTAGGTACGTAAGCAACTGTTAATTGAATATATTTTTTTTTCATATAGCTAGAGAATTATATCAATTTGTTCACCGGGTAGGCATATTTAAAAAAAATGACTTCAAGATGCTGAGATAATGAAAACTACGCAATTTATTAAATGTACGACTTACTGACCTGGTTCCTTCTACTATGGAATATATATATAAATGATAATTTTGGAGGATTTCTTGTCTCTCTCAATTATATGTATATTATAATTATATCTATATTATGTGTATAAAGAAACGGCTATTGGATAGCTAGCATCTATATACTATTTAATAAATAAACAGAAATACTTACATATAGGACCACGGAGGCATTTCCTATGAACCTAACGGTTTCGGTGGATTTAAGAACAGAACCTGTACATTTCAACTTTTGTTGAGATAATAATGCCTCTCCATTTTTTTCCGTTAAAGAAAAAACAAGATGGCGTGTGTAACATGTAATTACACTTGCCTTAAAGTCAATGTTCAACTGTTCAATTAAATTAGTTTTCAATTATCTGTTTTAAAGACTGCTCAACCGTTTTGCTGTGCACCAATTCCTTTTTTTCAAATAGTTTTTATAACCACATAGCAGTTTGCGTATTGTAGCGGGAAAGGTTTAACGTGAATTCGGTATTCAAACAATTTGTACAAAAATGCACGGTGTGACATTTTACGCTATCGGGATTCGAAAAGCTTTATAACAAAGAAAATATGTCTAATTCATTATCATTACTGAAATACCTTAGGGACAATAACGCGCTTAAAATAAACAGAAGGCTTAAGAATTCCTAAGTAATTGTTCAAATATTTAAGACATATACTATACTATGTTAGCTATAGTGGAAATAACCGGGGGTCGGGGATGGGAGAGGGAGAGGGAGGGGGAGGGTATATTGGCTTGAGAAAAAAGATGGTGCACGGTTGGTTATTTACAGATGACTTTATGTAATGAGTAGTGTGCAGGTATTTACTGTCATGTACACTGGTCGAGAATTTATTTGAAAGCATCTAAGTGATGTCCGATTTCCTATTTAGAGACATTGTAACTACAAATAAAAACAAAATTATGTGACTGTATTCAATATCAAGCTGACATGTTGATTTGACAACATCTTAATGCTAAGAAAAAATATTACATGATTAAATAAGAAATAACCGTAAATGAACCACCATTTTTTATAATGCTTAAGTGTTACAAATACCAGTAAAATTGAAATAATCATGAAGCTAATCTGTTCTCACCAACAGTAAGTACATGTAAAGACAACATCTAACGTAAATAATGATAATGATGGAAAACAACCTTATATCCGGTAGATTATATCGGTAGGCCATCCTTTCCGGCGATTGTTATATTTTTATATTCTAAATACAGTTATTTTTTTTCTTTTTCATTTTTTTTACTTGAAGACAGCGTCTTGTCCTTTCAATATTTTACGTGGTTGCTTAACGCTGGCGTCAATATATACAACGTCATTGACGTCACACATTGACGTCACCGATGTTAATGTTTTCCGGTGTTTAGATAATTTAGATTTTAATTCATTTCTTTAACCTGATCATAATTATTTTCTCATCATAAGGGATTAAGAAACATAAGGGCTGAACCCTGTAAATTAACAAGAACTCTGCGAGTTGGACTTGTCGCCTGACGATAGCATACCAGTTATTTTTTTTCTTCTATTGAATGTGGAATTTATAGGCCACGGACAAGAATTAAGTATGAAAAATTAAAAAGGGCAATAACTCTAAAATTATACGAAATAGAGTAATGGTTCTTAGGCACTGCACCTCTCCACAGTGAGATCTATTCACCTATGAAGCTTCAAGTTAACATCTTCAATACCTTTTCAAGTTATGCCCCGGACAAGAATTAAGTATGAAAAATTACAAAGGGCAATAACTCAAAAATTGTGAAAAATAGAGTTATGGTTTTTAGGCACTGCTCCTCCCTACAATGAGATCTATTCACCTATGAAATTTCAAGTTGATATCTTCAATACCTTTTGAGTTATGCCCCGGAAAAGAATGAAGTATCGGACATTGCATACCTGTTATTTAACTTATTTTCTATGGAATGGGGAATTTATAGGTCCCGTACAAGAATGAAGTATGAAAATTTACAAGGGCAATAAGTAAAACATTATGCCAAAGAGAGTTGTGGTTCTTTGGCACTGCACGTCTCCACTATGAGATATATTCACCGATGAAGTTTCAAGTTGATATCTCCAGAACTTTTTGAGATATGACTATAGTCAGGCGGCACAAAAATTCCTGATATGAAAACTAACAGATTGGAAGTATTCTGACTCTGCCATAAAAAAAATGTGAATTTCTCTAGAAACAATCAAGGAAGATCGTTTACACGGACCAGTGCAACATATATAATCTATCACCAGGTCAATATAGAGACAACAAATAAGAAAAAAAATAAAACTGAACTTACCGAATATAAAGCCATGTTTTTAGTTTTAAGTATTTCCTTGAAGTATGATCCCTATAGAAGGCAATATAACTTTTGACAACTTTTGTTTTGTGAACTGCTTTTGACCTGAACTTTCTTCAAAAACAGGATTATAATTAACAAATATTACAGGCAATTTTTGCAAGATTAACAAAGAAATCTTGTAATCACAAACGGCTTTCGTAAAAGGGTACACTCCAAATTTAAACTTTGCAAATGAAAACATTTTTGTACACTAAATATTGACAAATAATATTGTTCTGTTTGTATTTCTTTTTGTTAGATATGTTAACCATGTATTGAACGGGAAATTGTTACTTCCATTTTTATGTTTGTATTCACTTTTCGATGTAGAGATATAATATAAAATGTCACTCAGTAGAAGAACTTTAAACATTGTATGAATGACAAAATATCGGCTTCGTTACAGGCGAGAAGACTATGTATTATAATAAAAATAATGAGAGAAAAATAATTCTTATTCATTAAATTGTATTGTTATCATCGTTATTATCATCACAATTTCTATCATTATTCCTAATCATGATTTCTTTTAAATATTATCGTTATTATTATTATCATTATCATAATTATCCTAATAGTCATCAGCTTCATCATTATTTCAATTAAAATTACTCTTTTTTTAAATCAATGGCTGAAAGTATATAATTATATTTACATTTTATCATACTTATATATATATTCAATTTTTAATTTTTGTCGACTAAATAAAAAGTTGTTTTTTCCCCGCTGATTATTACGTATACACCAGTTAGTTAAGTTTTATCGCAATTACGTCACGAAGAGTTGTGATCACTGGTTTTATCGCAATTGCGTCATGAAGAGTTGAGATCACTCGTTTTATCGCAATTACGTCACGAAGAGTTGTGATCACTGGTTTTATTGCAATTGTGTCACGAAGAGTTGTGATCACTGGTTTTATCGCAATTGCGTCACGAAGAGTTGTGATCACTCGTTTTATCGCAATTACGTCACGAAGAGTTGTGATCACTCGTTTTATCGCAATTGCGTCACGAAGAGTTGTGATCACTCGTTTTATCGCAATTACATCACGAAGAGTTGTGATCACTCATTTTATCGCAATTACGTCACGAAGAGTTGTGATCACTGGTTTTATCGCAATTACGTCACGTAGAGTTGTGATCACTCGTTTTATCGCAGTTACGTCACGAAGAGTTGAGATCACTCGTTTTTAATTCCTAACAGCGAAAACTAAATCATAATAATCCTTAATATGACTTAAAAGTCTTAATTTGTTGTCTCACAACGCTTTTTGAGACGGAGAAGTCTTCAGATTGACTTCATGCGTTTATATATAAGATACAAGAGTCGTGGCGAGGCCTAAAAAAACAGAAAGGATTTTATACATTGTAAATTTCTCAGGACGCATGACCCGTCATTCTGAAATTGCAGAGTACAGAATGTGCATAGAAGAAACAACCTGTGTGTGTTTGACTGCTCTGAATTACGGCCTCTATGTTTTGCCGGCTGAAATCCAACATCGAATAAAAGAGTCAATCGTTATAAATATTTAACTAATAGACTTTAATCCAGTATGAAATAACAATGTCTTCTATTTTCATAAATCTTTACTACAGTAAAACTGCTCTACTCTAAGTATATTAAGTATACAGGAATACAAAATTACATGGTACCACAGTCACACGAAATATGATCCTATATACTTTAAAAGCGAATCCCATCTCTCAATCCGACAACTTTCACTGTGTCTTCGTGATTCAATTCATAATAAATTACACTCTTATGTATTTCAAATGATGGTAAACAGGAGGAAATATTTGCACAAAAACTGCAAACTAGTTTATTAGACGTTGTGCCTTTATATCAAATAAGCCTTTCAATTATCAAATATTTGGTAAAACTCATACAGTAACGTTAAATATGTATGTGATCAATCGGCTGGACAAACATTGAAGTGTGGTGTGAAAAGAAAGGTAGTAGTTCCAAATGTTTATACAGAGTTGCTATTTGTTCTTTAACATAAGTTGTTATCATTTACTCAGTGCCTTGCGTGAGTTTGCACTAACAAAATTTAACATAGAAAAAAAATCTCGGTCATGCACAGGTTTCGAACACCAGGAAGATTTACAGACATGAACTACTTTAAAAAAGTTTGTCTTTACAAATAATAAAAAATCTTCTTCCACCCACCCCCAACTTATGTTCAAAACTATATCGTTATTTTCTAAAATTGAGATTTGATACTACCATGCGCTGACGGATGGGAGGGGGTCCATTGCCAAAATAATCAAAAATAAATAGAATTGTCATGATCATATTCATAGCTGCATGGTAAGTCCATTTATAACTTAAGGTGAGGTAAACATAGGAGACAAGTGACCGTGGGATGAACGAGAGCAACTGGATTTTTTCCCCTAACTATCTTTGGATGTTTTTTTTTCTGAATATCTTTGTCTAACATTATTATAGTAAGTTCGTTCAGTAAGGTCCTATTTCTGGTCAACGGCGAAATTAAAAAAAAGAAACAAATGTCTAAAATCCTTGGCATTTACCTGTACATCCATGCCATTCTAGGTTTCAATCCGTACGTCACTTCTGGTACAGAATTCGTCACTTCCGGTAACGAAACATTGTTCTCTGAAAACAATGATTCCGAGGCTAGGTCATCATTTGAATCACTTTCACTATCAGCAGGTGTGCATCTATAGAATTTATCATTTTCTTCACTCGTGAAGATTATCCTTGGTAACGAATCGGATTTAGTCCGAACTAACTGCGTCTGTAACTGAGTTATCTCCATTTTTATACCGGACTTCGGTTCACGGCATGTATCGATTCATACTTTGTTAAAATTTCACCCAAAGTTGATTTATGTTCCAGAAATCTGCTAATTATGTGTCAATGTTTTGGTTTACTTCATGCTGCATATATTCTTTTTCGTAAACACAAAGTTATTTTATTGTCACGTGCTATTTTTTGTCTCATTTCACTATATCTAACACCAAAAAATCAATAAATTCAAAACATTGCCGAATGCAAGAAATCAAATTACTATGCTACAAGTGCACAATTTCTCATACAGATTGTCAAAAATTATATCTCCGCTGAACCTTTCTACTAGTTTTTACCGAAATTTAAGACCAAATATTTATGTACGACACGACATCTGACAAAAGCTTAAACATTTTAATTCTGCACTTTTATCTACAAAAATAAACTTTGTATGCTATTGTATGAAGTGCCCTTTCACAGAGGGAGTGTTTATTTTAATTTATTACCTTAAATGAATACTCTTTTTGTAAACATGCGAGAGACCCTTGCTAAGACGTAAAGATAACTATTATTTTCTTTCCTCTTGAAGGAAACAGGTAATGAAGTGACATGTCAGGAATGGTGCCAGGTTTCAAACAAGTCCTTCTAATAACTGCACTTTGAAATGTTCCCATGTATTGAATTCAAATATCCATTTAAAATCGTTTTTTAAAAATTTCATTCCATGACGAAAAATGCGCTTACACTTGTAAACATGTTACAGTAACTTGTTTTAAATAATTAAATCAAAATCTATCTTTCTATAAACTGCTGTTATTTTTCCTTACTGCTTAATATTTCATAACACTGATTCGAAAATTTACAGTAATGACATTCCAAAAAAAAAAAAAAAAGTTCCAGTCGTCCATAATGAAAGAAAATCTTTAATTAAAATCTTCAAAAGTTCACGTACACTACGAGATTTAAATATTTAAATTTTGCCTTGGAATTATAGTGATATGCATATCCCCATAAACCTTGTGTGCATGTGCGAAAGATTTAAAAGATTAGTGAAAAATGGCAGTTTTCAAACCTACTTTATAGTATCTCCGTACAAACTATGTCTGTTTATCAAGCATAATCGAAGAATTATGTAAATCCTTTATATTAAATTTTACAAACCTTCTTTCAATGTCTTTGACCCCATAGTTCAAACATTATCATATGTCAAACTTGTGTTTCTTTCTTTTTTCGTTTGCATAGTCTGCATTTTCATGCAATAAAACGATAGTTTAAATCACTTGTTATCCTCGTAGTTAAACTATTATAGAGGTTTAAAAAATGAATCTCATTAGCGATTTAGATTTGTTAAAAAAAATACGTCAATTCATACGCTCTGAATAGTATAAGTTCATATTAAATTACCCAAAATGGATATATCATTAAATACATAGGACTTTTTTAAAAGAAAAAGGTATTTTTAGAGATAGATGTGCGTTTCTTTTGTCGAAAATGATCTTTGAAATGAGCTAAAAAGAATATTATAAACATTAATTGGACAGTTATTGAAAATGTCAATGAGGCTTTTTATATTTTTTGACTGTTATAAAGGTTCAACAGAAAAGGCTTAGGAGAAATTAAGCGCAGTTTAAATTCGAGACATGAAACCATTACTTCATCTGCACGTAATTCAAGTGTATTTGTATATGTCTTAAAACTGATTGACGCCCTGTTTAAAGTGTTTAAGTATACAAATGGAAATGAAACAAAATCAATTAAAAATCCATTTAACTAATATTGTTTTGGTCTTTTATATCCATCTTTGAATTTATTTCATTTATAAGTGATCTGCGCGCAATTTCTACATACACGTACCATTTTTAGTTTTGATGGACTATTAAAGTGCTAAAAAATGTCTTTGATATTAGCCTTTATAGCGAGATAGCTAAAATTCAATTGCAGAAAAACGTTCCCCAATTATGCCTATAAAATATTAATAAAATTGTCCGCAATAATTCATTGGTCCAATTCATAAGAACATATTCCGTTCATACTGATTAGTAACTGTAAGATAAATGTCCACGTTCGATTCACGATTCACTATGTTGTTATTAAAGAAACTGCAAATCTTTCATTTTAAATGCGCGACACTTAAGAGATAACGGAGAGCTGAGCTCTAAATCCTTAAAACTCTTTTAGTCCCCTTTAATCACCCCAGGTTTGGAATGTGAGTGTCAGAAAGAAGTATTTTATCTTAATTCACAGAGAAATATTTACATAAAGGGATATATATATTTCTCGGATCGACAATATTTGATATGGAATATGGATTTTTTCATTTCTCAAAATTTGTTTTTATTGCGGCATTGATTTTGGGATTAATAAGCGCGATGTAACGGTTTAATGTTCTTTAAAATTAGACACTGCCCTCAAAAATCATTACTTACGTTTCTTTAAAATGCCAGAGTCAACAACTTTTTAAGAAGCACTTCGGAAATCGAGTATGAATCGAGTATTTACTTATTAGTAATATAATAATTTCTTGATAGTTCAATTCTTAAAGGTCGACGGTCAATTAGAGCCGTATTTCTATCCTTAACAAACAGTAAACCTTGCTAGTATTTGTCTAAGGCTTAATAAGAAGT
Organism: Cyclina sinensis; assembly: GCA_012932295.1. Classification (NCBI taxonomy): domain Eukaryota; kingdom Metazoa; phylum Mollusca; class Bivalvia; order Venerida; family Veneridae; genus Cyclina; species Cyclina sinensis. Next base: position 18,557,162 of record JAAONU010000009.1, read on the forward strand.
GAAAATTGAAATCTAGACGATCAAAGAATATAGTGCGGAAGCCAAGTTGACTTCAATTAAGGTTGTAAATGAAAAAAACGCACAAGTAAAATTATGTAAATTTAGCAATATCCGTAATTTATTCTGCAGGCACATTTTTTTCACTTGTTTCGAGTCCGTAACTGAAAAAAATGATTTTACCGGAAAAAAAGAGCTTTACTTAATCTGATTATTAGCTTACTCTACCAACACTTCCAACACAGCGACGAAAATATATTAACCTATACCCTAGACAAAACTTCATCACTGATGCCCTCAAAACTTCATGACGATATGAAAATGATGCCCTCCACGCAAAATAATTAAACGAAAGTCTTGTCAAGTCTCAGGTTTAACATTTATTTTCTCCCATAGTTTATGCAATCTTACACAGATATATAGTCTTTCAAAACTTTAATTTTACGTCATCATTGTTTCATATGTAGCATTTTTTACTCACTATTTTAAGCTTAAACTATTATGTAACAATCCCATGTAAAAAAATCATCTGCATTTCTTGCTTTCATTAATATTAAGTATATTCCATAAAAAAATGATCTCAAGACACACACGTCCAATTCACAAAATAACACATTATAATCTGAATTACTTCAGGTATTGATGGACCTAATCAAAATTTTCCTATTCAATTTTCTGAATAGAAATAATCTCTTTTGTGCAAATGAATGTTCTGCCGACCGTACACTTTAAACGTTTAACTAATCACAAACATTGGAAAGGTTTACTATTTAGAGAAATTATCACTAAAACTAACTCAATAAATCAATAGAACACATTTTAAGCTTCTTTTACATGGAGCCTTTATAAGTCCAATTTCTTATTTTTTTTTTGTTTGTTAACATTTGACCTTTGATAAAAATCTTGTATCTTAAAGCATGTGATTTAGTAATGCAAGAACAATTATATCATTATTGAATCAGGTTTAAGCGCATCTTTTTGAAATAGATATTGCCGTAGTAGAAATTTATCAGCAAAGATATTTTTTTATAATTAACTGTTTTAATTACGGCTTTGTTGAGTTAAAGCCTAAATTACCAAGAAAACTGTCACCCATATGTCTGACTTGATCAAATTAATCGTTAGTGACCATTTAGTTTAATTTCAGCCACAATATATCTGTAAAAGAGTTTTCACTTTAATTCTTACATGCTTTGAATAGCCTAAGAAAATACTAAAAAAATATTTATAAGCGTTTTCTGTGAAATTTATACTTTTTTCCAGAAAATGGTGGAACACTATTGGTTTTCCCTGAAGAAATATACACGATCATAACATCTTAACTTAAACATATACCATGACTGAAGAAAAAAATTGCTGACACTGACTAGACGTTTAATTGCGAGATGAAGGGACATTACTCAAAATCAGTTTTACGTCTTAGATAAAAAAAAACTTGCATGATTGTGTCCCTTTATCAAAAAAAAAAAAAAATGCGTACTCATTGTGATATATCGAATGGGTCTAGAAATGGAATACTTTATGTTTATTTAGACAGACTTTTTATTCACACATTTCATATAAACAGTTTCGAAACAGTGCTAAAAATTGTTTCGACCTGTCTTATTACACGGAAGGAAGGAAAGAAGTAGGTAAGGAAGGAAGGAAAATGATAGAGGAATTTCAAGTAATGAATGAATGAACGAACGAATGAACTAATGAATGTCGTTGAATGAATTGGAAAATAGCAACCGTGACTTTCAACATGTCACTGTATACATGTAAAGTATATCTACAGTAAAGTTCCGATATTAAGACCATTTTTATTTCCATCAAATTCACGCGAAAATCAACATTTTTAATGAAGCAAAGGCTAAAATTTGGATTAAAATAATCCGCTTTTACGACCAGTTTGTTTTAAGACTGCCTTTTGACTGGTCCCATTTGTGGAACTTTACTGTAAACTGACCTTTCTTTAGTTTTGACAATCTTCTAACATTTTAACACTTTTTCACTTAACAAAGGTAAACCGAGAAATGTATTTCACAAGAAATGTGGTTTAATGACCATCCGTACACGTTAAACACACAGTATGTCACAGTTTTTTTAAGAAAACTTGCGTGTATACTAGGGTGTTTTGTCAACATTTGTTGTTCTACTGAAAAGAAATCTGCCAAACCTACTTCCGATCTGTATTAGATATATATCTGGATCTGGTGGGTGGGAAGGGTTGGATTCAGAGACATACAATTTAGTATATTTAAAGGTATTCTCGATCAAAACATTATATTACCCATCTTCGGCCACACAAAATGCTTTCAAGTCTTCATCCTTAGGAAGTTATGATATCAGCTGATAGTGAACATGACTGGATATTATTTGAAATGCTCACTGTCCTCCTTTATAATGTTCGGGTCTGTGATCGTAAATGACGTCAGGTATTTAGAACACTTCCTATTTCGCCATTATATCTAATAGCTACACCATTTTTCACATATACCCACCAAGGAACTCCTTTATACCTTAAACACTATAGTATGATGACAGATGAACATTTTATGTTTATCTCATGTTTGTCTGGGGTATTCGACAAAGACTGCAATCGCTGCTGAAAGAATATTAAATGCCACGTATCGGAGACGGTACCTTTTCTCGCTAGTGATCTTAACTCATAATTAAGTCCTAATAGGAACCGTGGACGGGGTCTACACTTGTTTCTGAAAAATATTTCTGACAATGCATATATGAAGCTTATTTCACCTACATCAGGAAGAACCAATTTAATTTACCTGTCATCTCTAGTCACGTGGAAGGATCTCGTGTCCCGTATCGGAGGCAGCACAAGATCTCGTAACGTGTACGAGAACATGTTTTCCCGCTTCATTTGGAGGTAGTGACGCACCTGTTGCTCGTCAAAGAGCGGCACCCTTTTTACAGGGAACGGAACGTCTGCGGACATTTTGATGGTTCCTGAAACAGCGTAAAATATATGTAACCATTTACAACAAAAAAAATGATTTGCCGTTTTTATTCATGCAAGAGCCATTCTGCTGTTATCAACGTCTGAGGTTATACAGGATGTTGGAGCTGCTTTCCAAGTATTTACAATCATATGTTCTTGTGAATCCTTAGTCCCCTTCACTCACCGCGTAACTCTCACTGTGAATTTCAGAATGTTGGTACATTTGTATAAAGGATTTGTATTTTGTGTGCTGTTTTGTAAGGAGCATTAATATCTATTAACTATTTCTACCGTATTCATCAGATAAAAATCAGTATCACTTGATCATTGAGGGTTAAGAAAATGATGTATTCTATGGAAAATGGCGATAGTTTTTAAACTGACCAAAAGCTATTTGAAGTTCATCAGTCTACTAACAATTTGAACTCAAGCCTAGTTTACGGTCAACGGTTTTACATTTTATATAATTATATCGACTTGTTGTGGTTCTGGCATATTTTCCCATTATATAAAGGTGTAACGATACGGTCTCCTCACGAAACGATAAATATCCCGATACCTCAGTCACGATACGATTTCTATCGCAATACGCTTTTGCTTATAATATTATATCTGATAGTGCAAATGATCTATCTATTTGAGTTTAATTGATACGGGTTGCCAATATGACCGACGTCCCCCTGAAGAGGTTAGTTATTTTATTATAAGAGGCAGAGTCCAAGAAAACATCCCATTCTAGAGACAGTCCTGATTCCTGTATGCACTTGTCAGTGCAAATATTTAGTACAGCGCAGTTATAGAGATCCAGATGTGTCTAAACTCTTATTTTAGTATGCCAATGATATAACACAAGCATTTATATACTTCATAATTCATAAATGTGTTGGCATTTTTGTTTTTACAAAAGCAAATGTGCTAAAATTTACAAATTATGTAAAACATATCACTCAACTGCTCCATATTTATTCCTTTCCTCAATACAATAGTAAAATTTAAAAACTGTTTGTTTTTCTAGTGTTAAATATACGGAAATCAAACACCGAATCTATTTTAAATACGTCAACCGGTTGAAACATTAGTGTAGATAATATTTTACTTATACGGATAGATTAAATCTTTATCCGAAGTTTGACGTATTTCTAATGTATGATAAGTGAATGACACTCATTAAACATTTTATCTCGTAAGTGTCTCTCTGGCGGCCGGCTCTGGTAGCAAGATATATCAAGAAACCCTACTGTTTCAGCTTGACAGCGGATTAAAATTTTGTACTCAATGTCACGTGCTTTTTCAATCTGTACTTTTGTGTGATTTAGCACTATCCCACAATGTAACTTGCAACAGTAAGTGCATTTATTATAAAGAGAGTAAAATGTTTTAGGAAGGTACCAGAATATCTTCAAAGAATCCTGTTAATAATTTACGGTTGTCTATACTCCAAACTGTTTCAAAGAACTCACCCCCTCCAAACCAAAAAGATCTGTTATTTTGACCAGACTCAAATTATTTCTTCTGTGTCTTCCGAAACAATGACAACAACAACAATATACATGTCGCAAATTTTGTTTGCACATTTTGTTCCTCGACACGAAATCTTACAGAACGCCTTACACACGAGAGACAGGAAGGGGTCAAACTGTGGGAATAAAAAATATACAAAATGGATGCCCCGGGATTATTAAAAATGTTCAGCACTTTAGTATCTGAAACAGAAGTATCGTATTTAATTATTTTTCCATTTGTTTTCATTATTATCGTTAATAAATATTTTGACACAAATTCACCTACGCGACATATATAAAACACTACTATATTCTTCATAAAAAAATATATACCTTTATAATCTCCGTTGCTGTTTAAATCGATTCCTTTTAAATACTGCAGAAAATCATTTTATTTATTACACGCAATACTGTTTAAGCCTTTTAAATAATCTGCACTCTTGTCGAAAAGCCCACTTACTTTTGCTTTTTTATTCTGTCAGATAATCCATTTAAACGCCAATTTCAATTTATATTTTGTCATGTACAATCTAATGATCTAAATACATCCGCTTTTGAATTATATCGGTTATTAAAATCTCCGTTTATTAAGATTTAATGATTGAACTATTTCAATAATTGATATATAGTAATTGATCTTTATACAACACGATTTAGGGTTAATTTAAAACAATGATAATTAGTGTCACGTGGTCAGATGATCTAAATTGATACGTCACTGCATGACATTTGATTAAAATCATGACATGATTAAGTGGCAGGATCCACAAGGTTGTATATATCATAATTATGAACAAACTTAAAATAGACGAAGTAATACAGATGGGCAAAAGATGCTAGTTTTAATTTTTATAGAGTGAAGAAAGGGAAACAATAAATGCCAAATATCTTTTGATTTGTCTCTGTTAGATAAGGTAGAATTCAGCATAAAAATCCTCTTGTATGGCATGAATTGGGGGTTTCTATAAAGCATTTCAAAATGTTCAGTGAAAACTTCTTTCAAACATTCTCTAAAATGAAAATCATCTTCAGATCTCATGGTCTCAATCTTTTATTAAAGTGTTCGTAGGTTGACTCTGTTTAATTTCAAAGGAAAGCTTTTAAAATGTTAATTGACTCGCAAAAGTGATGTAAATTTGAGAAAAAATATCATAAATAAATTTTATTGACAGGTTTATAATTTTAAAATGGAGGCACATAAATATATGTTCTATGAATCAAGAAGTGAAAACGAAAATGTTCTATGTCCTATGGACTAAGGAAACAGATAAACGATTGTTCACTTCCAACCCCTCGGAATGCTCAACAGTTAAACATGTACGCGTCATTGTTTATGTAAGATCTGAAGGATGAATCAGATTCACTTAGAACATGTAGAAAATCCAAGTTTTGATATTACTTGTATAATCGACCTAAAGATGTATGCAAGCCTATTGACGAGAAAATAAATTTAAAAAAATGAAAAATTAATTGACTTAATTATAAAACCGAAAGCAATTTTTAAAATTTATATTTCTACTGTCATCCAGAAGATAAGATACAAATTGTCCACGATTTAAAACCACCAGCTGTCGGACTACAGTTCGAAACCACCATACAAACCTACTCTAACCATTTTCAAGTGTCATTTAAAGCGACTGACTCACAGATGAAAAAAAAGAGAAAATGTTTATACATCTTGAAATCCTTGCTGTTATTGTGAAGAACATATCAAAACTAAGTTACTGACTCATTTTTTGTTACAGAAAAACATCAAAATATAAAGTTTTATACACTTTTTATCGGTAAAAAATTTACCCCGTTAGTCACGGGGTAGATACTTCAGTTATAACATTAATTTTCACAAGACACTGTGGTTCATTGGTGTAAATCGTCGCAGAATATTTTACTGACTGAAAGGTCATGGGTTCAAATCCTGGTTAAGTCAGAACTTTTTTTTCAGTTTTCATGGTGTATAGAAACATAATATTATTCTTTTCCATAGTATATTAACTTCTCTTAAATTTTAAAGAAAAACAAAATTAGCTAAATTCTGTGAGTCAGTCGCTTTAACACGGAAAGGATGACACAGAAAGGTCAATTGTCTAGATGCTTATAACTTATCAAAAAGATATATATACATGATAATGGTTAATGGTCATAGTACATCATTTAATTGAACTATTTATTTTTTATTTGCGATAAAAACTGAAAAAAAACATTGTTAATAACTTGCTCATTCTCCAAAAAGTGTGTTGCTAAGGTCATGAATAAAATCATAATTATTTAATTCATCAAAATTTAATATAAAAGTTAAAATTTTAACAACAAACCTCAACCTTTACCGTCGAGTTCCCAAATATTAAAATATTGAAAAGCAAATATGATTATTTCTTCTATTTACCTTGCCATGATTCAAAATCCAAACAACTACCCTTTTATAGCGTAATAACAAAAGGAACAACACTTAGGGGAACTTAATTTCAACAATGTTTTCAATTGTGGAATTGTAAAAACATCATCTAATAGGCCTGGACAATCAAATGTTGTAGGAAGATAAAATTTCAAAAAGAAATCCTTTTAATAGTTCCTTGCGATCAATACAGCATGTTTTGAAAAAAGATTTAAAAACCACTTTAAGATATTTTTTCAACGCTGTAAGATACCGTATTAACGATAAGCTTGATTTCCGATATCTTCCTGAATTGTTTAAGACTTACAATGTCGAACCATCTTCAAATTCATCATCGTCGTCATCATCTTCGCCATCATCATCGCCATAATCGTTTTTGTCAATTTTCAACTAAACGAAACTTAAACTTTTTTGTTTTGCCAAACCCTAGAAAAAAAGAGCTGTTATGCTATATAAGGATTAGTAAAGATATACGGAAGATACTGGGATAAAATAGGTTTATTTAAAAGGTATGAGCCTAAATAGTTAGAAGTCTGTGACTTTAAAGCTATCATTTTCGCATTCATATAATTAGATGAAAACATTGCGAAAGAACCTGCTGTAATAATTTATGTGGTTTTGTTTTATTATTTTCTTATTTTTTTAATGCATTTTCATGGTCAAAGCCGGGTGTTAAGAAGGGAGTGGTAAATGCGTCCTTTCTGATTCGTCTCCGGAGAAAAAGAAACAACTGCCACTAGAAGAAATTAGTTCTTTAGGTACAGTGCTTACAGATTAAATAAGTTAGCACCCCCTCAGTGAACTGTTATTTTAAGAAAATGACATGAAGCTATTTGTGGTCTATGCCTCAATCTGTTATCTTTAAACTAAGTCCAATACAGCCATTTAAGAGATTAAAACCATCGACAGTTATCATATAGATATTATTTGACCCCCGTTAGAGGGAATTTTCAAACACTTCAACTAACTGTTTATCAAACAATCTCGCATTCATGTTTAAAGGTTTTCACAAATATTTAGTGGTAAGTTTAAAATATTTAAATCAATATTGTAAATATGAAAAAAAGGTATTTTCGTAGGCTGGCAGTTTTGTACGTTTGATGCAAAGGCTTGGTTAAATATCCTTTGTAATATAATAGGAACACTCAAGCGGTTTTGAATGAATTGTGTTTAGGGAATTTGAAGTAAAGTTGTTGTAACAACCCGGCCAAAGAATCTGGGTTTTAATGTGTTAGAGAGGGAATATTGTATTCGTGTAAATTTAACTCGGCTTCGTAGCGAAGAAGGGTCTGATAATACTCTTCTTCATTATGTCCGCCAATCAATCTAAATGTTTCTGGCATTTACAACTATAACAAAATCTTTATAGCTCTGGACTGTCATAACTTATTACTTCATTTCAGCAAAATTAATAATTTTATTAATCTGTCTGCAAGTCTCTATTTTTATCGTTGCCTGTATTCCGTTTCTTAATTATTATTGATATTATTATCTGTTTATTTATTTTATTTATTTATTTTAAGTGTTTTTCAAATTATCTTAAATAACAATACAAACATCCTTAAATGTTTATTCTTTTAGTTATTTAACAGGGAAATATTTTATCATGTGTTTTCTCTAGCACTTTTCAGTTGTAATAAAATTATTCTTATTGTGGGTTTTTACACCAAAATGTAACTGAATTCCAAATGGTTTGTTGGTTCCACAAGTTCGGGTCACTAGTTATGAAAAAAATGACGTTTTGTTCAGTTACTCAAAATACCTGTTGCTTTTTCGCTAGAAAAAAATAAGCACATTCAACAACTATCCCCTATTTTACGAAACGTTCTATATGCAGTCGGTACCGTGTGACCATACGACCGACGCCCCCTTAACAGTTAAATATTTTATTTTGTGGGGGATAGCTAAGGATACAGAGAGCAAGCCATACTAGAGACACTCTTTGTTCTTTGACTGTACTGTGAATAGCGCCGATACATGGGGCCACGGTTAACGTCTCATCCGAGAAAAAGTGTTATTTGAGGGGCGGGGTACCGAAGTTATTGCAAACCCTGGATAACAAGTATTCTACGTCAGTGGTTGATCATTTGACCGCATTTGAATGGTATTGTCAGGAAGGGGCCGGGTCGAGAAGCAGAATATTGCCAAACTTTGATATACGAAATGGACGGAACGGAATATGTACGTAAAACACGGTTTTTAAAAAATAAACTGGTTACTTTCTGTAGTTAAAAGCTTTCTGTTTATTTTTCATCGTTTGGTTCAGGAAAGGAATTCATTTCCGCTAGGAAGTTCTTTGGGAGAGTAAACAAATAATGTTTCATGAAGGAATCCACAATAGTGTGTCACGTACTAGTATGTAGAGGTTATACATAATATATTTCAACTTCCATAACACCGTTTGAACGAGGTAAATAAGTTTGCAGTTCTAGCTAGGTATAGTTATGGATGTCAACGTAATTAAAGTTACTGGTTTCCGCGAGTCATTAGAGTTAAGGCAAGACAGAAACGTTAGAGTTATTGTTGATTTTATCATAAAGTCGAGTTTATAGTTGGTAGTTTAGCATTTATAATTGTTCAGTGAATGTTTATCTTCACATAAATGGACGTCTGTTAATATGCTATAACAGTATGTTGTGAGCCAGGCTTTCTTCAAAAAGTGCAACCTCCTAAGGAGAGTCTGCGCAGGGTGTCTTGGTCTAATACAAAATGCCGACCAGGCTAGCTTAGTTGGTAGATCATCGGATAGTCAACCCAGGGTTACTCGGCTCAAACTCTACCGGTTCAATTTCTCCGTGACAATTGGTCTCGGAAATTGCGTCTAAGGGCCATTTGTCCACCACCACTGATTCAGATGAGGAAGCAGTTAGTCGCTTTCGGAGAGATTTGTTAGTAAACTGGTTGGGTACCCAGGAACACAGAAACTAATACAAAATACATTTTACGAAACCATTTGGGAAGAACATAGCTAATCATCATGACGGTAACAATCGCAGGAAAAATGGCTGCATAGCGAAATAACCACTAAAATCAGTAAGTTTCATAGCTGTAGTATAAGCTCCCTTTTCATATGGGGGCATATTATGTTACAGTCATGGGCGTCCGTCTGTCCGTTTGTCCGTCCGTTAGCAATTTGTTTTTTCGAGGATAACTTAAATACTCTTTGGCCAACAGTATTTTACTTTCATAAGATTATTGCTCACATAAAGTGGATGACCCTTTTTGATTTTGGAGTCAGTAGTTCAAAGGTCAAGGTCACAAAGACCTAAACTTTGAAAACCATTTCCGCCACGTAACTTGACAATCGTTTGTTATATAAACTTCAAACTCTGTACTATGATTGCGCACATTGAGTGGACGACCTCTGTAGATTTTTGGGTTAGTATATCAAAGGTCAAGGTCACAGGGACCTAAATGTTTAGAATCATTAACACTCTGTAACTCGACAACCACATGTCATAGAGACATCGAAATTCATACATTGGTTGAACACATTGGTTGAATGACCCATATTAATTTTGGGGTCAGTAGGTCACGGTGACCTTAGCACTGAAAACTATTTCCGCTGTAAAACTTTTTAACTATATGTCAAACAGACCTCAAACTTCATACAATGATTGATTACATTGAGAAAATGACACCCATACGTCTTAGGATCAGTGGGTCAGATGTCATGGCCACACTTAACACTGAAAAGCATTTCGGCTGTATAACTTGGCAACTGCTTCCCAAAAGACTTCAAACTTCTTAAGATGATTGCCAGCATTGATTACATGATCCCTATACTGTTCGGGGTAAGTATATAAAAGGTCAAGGTGACAATCAAGTAAACAATCAACATTTCTGCACTATAACTTGATGACCATGCATCACAGCATGAACATTTTAACTTCTGAAAGGCTGACATTTAAACAAATTATAAAACCTAAAATTCAGATATGATAAAGATCTATAAAACTCTAAACTTAAAATAATAAAATGTTAAAAATCAAAATATTATAAATAAAAAAAATAAAAATTTAAAGCAAATCATTTAATTCCGAGGCTTAAGCTTTCCTCCCTTATATCACAAATGCATCATACTTAGAAAAAAACAAAGCCTTCGTGCATATAATGCTCCGACCAGTGGTGCTCTTGTTATTTCTTTTTAGAAATAAGTTGCACATATCTGACATTTGTGGAAAGATTATACAATAAATGGAATCTTTTATTCAATATGGGTTCAATACAAGCTATCGCTAGTGGCAGAACTTTATTCCTTTTAGTTTTATATGTAGAGTTTTAAGACACAAGTTAGCATCAAGGACCATTCGAATTGTCCAATTTTGCCAACGGGAAGGTACCTCGCTTATAAAATGGTGATCCTTTTGACACCCGGAGTAAATATTAACAAGGTTGTCTCTCCACACTACCGGTTTGCCAAATTGTTTACACGTACAAGTGAAGTGCAAGTAGAATTTTGATTAAAATGTTTGTATTAGGTTGCAGTATATTTCCAAAGTGTCATTAAGAGATAATATTGGGTGTTGAGAGTCGTAGATGTCAAACGCACAACTTCCTCAATTAGTTTTAGTCCGAGGCCTTTCCAAAAGATTATGGTTTCAGCTCCCAGTATATTTTTTTGTATTCTTTGATTTAAAACATTAAGTTTTATTTGCATCAGAAATTTTTCATTATGTTTTTTGTTATTATTCGTTTTAATAATCTCTTGCTGTGATATTGCAGGCTTAGAATGTAAAGGAAAGACAGACAGACAGACAGGCAGACATACAAAGACAGACAGATGGACGAAAAAACAGATTCAGATTTCAATGACAGTTATTTTAGGCCTGATATTATCTAACCTCTCACTGCTGAAAAAAATCTTGGTTTTATTCAGTTCAAGACCTTTGACATAATGATTTGTACGCCCTGTTAAAGTTAAGACGGTAAACTAACTAAGTTTGTGAGTTCTACATTGTTTTATTTACATAGGTAGCTTTATTGAAAAAACAAAACAAAACTGGAAGCTATTTCTTTCTGGACTGCCTAACGAAAAACTCCGCTCGCCGGCTCTGTTACTTGACCATATTGTTAGCCTCACGTGACCTAACATTCTATTACACGGTACAAAGCATGCAAAGACCTTGAAAACTACACGTAGTATAAACCATGTAGGTGAACGTATTGCTATCTTGGTTACGTTACATTCGCCCCTTTCAAAAAGAAATTTACTGGGGTAAATTCATCGAGCAAACGCTCTTTACAACAATCAAGCATCATCCCCAGTGATGCCAAAAATATATGATATTTATTATCAAACAATTTATCAGTCATAATTATTTATGTTTTCGTCCATTTTTGAACAATCCATCATCTTCACTAGTAAATATAATCCACTATGATTGCACTGTAGAAAGTTTTTTCATCCCTGTAAAAATAGATATTCTAGTCAATATTTTTATCTCTACACTATATAACATAAATTCCAGCGGTCACTCCTGAAAACCCCGAAACAGTTAACGCCCTCGTGCACGTCCAACCGGGCGTCTCCCTACTAAAGTGACCAGGCCTTCTGTCGACAGCGGTTTCGGAAGTACTGGAACCACTACTGGCGTGACCTCCACTCCAGCGTCTCAGTCTGTCTAGTACGTCTAGTGGCAGCCTTTGAGAATTATAAAATATGCATGGCTGTAGGTTATATATGTCAATTAGGTCAATATTTTCAACGTAGATATAAAATTATATAACATGAATGCCTAAAACAAGCAAACGGAAATATAGAGAAGCTGACCAATTGTTAAAATATCAACTTGAAACGGAAAGAAATCATTAATTATGTGATTCGAGCACTCTGATGGCTTGAAACCCGGACCCTGAAGTTCATTTAAGAAATTTTGGTGTTTTCCTTTCTTGAACGTATAAGCCCACCAAGGCGATTCCGGCGCGAACTTGTCACTGCAAATTTTGTTTTGGAAATCCTCTACTGAAATGTGCAAAAATGTTAGTTATACCCTGTAGAAAGAATACAGAGAGCAAGGGCAAACCATCGCATCCAAAAAATTATCCAGAAAAAAAAAATCGACAAGCAATGCTACATTAAAGACTTTCCGTCTTTTAGAGCACTTACTTCTGCTGGCTATCTACAGGAAATACCTGGACCGATTTCTATGGAATGTTATTTCGGTAAAAATTACACAATGCCTGCTTACTTTTCCAATTTACTCATTGACACTGCCATTGTGCTTACTGGTTTAGTCATTATGCATGCTGGCACATTCACTACGCTTGTTGACAATGATACCATGCTTGCTGGAAATTACAACTTGTATGCTGTTTAGTTTAGACCATGATGTCTATATCATAATTTCATTTGACTGAATGACAGTGCAATGTGTAATTAATAATACTTCAATATTACTCTGTTGCAATGCTCCCAGAAAAAAATGTACGATACGACCACACAAAATGAAAGATGTAATCAGCCACTAAGGAAGTTGAAAGTAAGAATAATGTCAATTGCAAAATTGCACGTCACATTTTGATACCAGGGGGGCGTACGTTTTGTTTGTAGTTTCCACGAAAGATAACGGAAATCTCCGGCATATGACGGAATTTAATTAGCTGTTGCCTACAAACTCCACACAACGGTTACTTACTTCCCTTTCATACTTTCAGTACAGTAATCACTGCCGACAGGCATGTCACGTGATGATGGTCGAAAGTAAATAAACAAAATGTTAAACTTTTTTCAAGTTCTTTTTGTTATATCATGAAATTTCATTACACCCCGGCAAATCGATAAATCGATGCAGTTGCAACTAACAGAAAATACAAAAAAAAATAATTTAAAAAAAGTTCATTGGTTAACGCATGTCGGCAGAGATCTTTCCAAAGAATGAAGGGGAGATCAGCGCGAGGAGATTGTTAGATCGCTATATATTTTCGGATATCCTCGGTATCATTCCAACAAATAATTATTCAAATTACGGAAAAACATGACTACTTGAACACAGCGCCTCTGTTGTCAAAATGTGACTTACAATTTTGAATTGACATTATGCTTACTTCTATTTTGCCTGGTGCCTGATGACATTTTCTATTTTGGTTAATCACTTCTTGTGTTTTGTTCTGAGGTGCATAACAAATGATCCAAGACAGCCACGGCATGATGACATATACCATGACGCAACACTGAACTGTCATTCAGTCAAACGAAAATATGATATAGGAATCATGGACTAAACAGCATACAAGTTGTAACTTCCAGCAAGCAGGGTGTCGTTGTCAACAGGCGTGATGAAAATGCAAGCATGCAAAATGCAATTTTTACCTAAATAACGTTCCATAGATTACAACGCGAGAAGTGTCGTGTGAGAATCTACCATACAAGCAATCGTTTCAAACCTATGACATGACTGTACGTTTATCAGAACGAGCGTAGTGGCTCCGTGTTTTTGAATTCTCAAAAACATGAAGACTAAGTTACAGCAAGATCAATATTATATGGGCGATTTTCTTTGTTTGAGAGCACTAATTTCTGCAGCCTATCGCACGACAATGACTTGACCGATTTTGATGCGAGGACTATAGTTTTAAAATACACTCTACAGCAAATTGAGTTTTCAAAAACACGAAGTCTATATTAACAACGTAGATTTATAAATACAAAACGCGAATGCCTTGCACAAGCATTCGAAAATACAGAGAAGCCGACCAATTGTTAAAATATTGAGTTGAAACTCAAAGAAATCATTATTTATCTGCTTCGGACACTCTGCAGGTTTGAAACCCGAACCCTGAAGTTCTTGTAAGAAATTTCGGGTTTTTTTTCGTTTATTGAACGTATAAGCGCACTGAGGTTATTTCGGCGCGAACTTCTCTCTGCATACTTTATTTTGGAAATCCTCTACTGAAATGTGCAAAAATGTTAGTCATACCCTGTAGAAAGGAAACAGAGAGCAAGGGTAAACAAACGTGTCCAAATCCATATTCAGAAAAAATAATTCTACCGGAAAAAAAGGCAATGCTAAACTAATGATTTTCCGTCTTTTAGAGCACTCACTTCTGTCTGCTGGCTCTCTGTCGAAATACCAGGACCGATTTCAACGCAAGAGGAGTCCAATGAATATTCGCCCTACCTGCAATCGTTTGAGACCTTTAACATGATTGTACGTCTAGCAGAACGAGCGTAGTGGCTCCGTGTTTTTGAGTTCTCAAAAACACGAAAACTAAGGTACAGAAGGATCGGTGTTATATGGGCGATTTTCTTCGTTTGAGAGCACCCACTTCTGTAACATATCCCCTGACAATGACTAGACCGATTTTGATGCAACAGCTATCGTTGAAAAACTCATGCTACTGTCATTTGTTTGGCATATATCCATGGCTGTAGGTTTATGCAGGTAAAGCGTGGTAGCTCATTTTTTTTGAGTTCTCAAAAACACGAAGTCAATATTTTCAACGTAGATTAAATAATTATATAACGCGAATGCCTTAAACAACCATACAGAAATATAGAGAAGCCGGTCAAAGTTGAAACGAAAAGAAATCATTAATTATTATTATGCTTTGGTGACGACCTCCATCGCGATGCTTAACGTTGTTTCGGTAGATAAAACGTCACTTAATTTTGCATTTCGTAACGTAGTTAATGCAGTTTTGAATGAACATTCAAAATTTTGTACTCAACTGGTTTCCATTATAACTTATTATCCATATATCATTACCTTCAAAGTCTGAGAAAGAATCGAGAGGTTCTTGGTTTCCATAGTAATTAGTGTCCGAATATTTTTTTCCCATCTCGAGTATTGATATCAATTTAATGACTAATTAATCTTTGCCTATTTTCACCGCTGAACAGGTGGAAGTCGATGGTACTGTACCTTTCTTACTAGGTAACAAGAAAACATTCCGCCACATTATATATAAGTATACTATATACGCACAAGTAAAACGATCCAATAGTTACAATGTAAGTCTTATCATTAAACCATGGCACTGGATACATCTTGCTTATTGAGGAAAACTTCTCGGAACTGACGTAACATTTTCTTCGAGGGGTGCAGACACGGCTGGCAGCGATTTCTCATTAAGTTTTTTATCGGTAAATCTTGAATTTCTGAGTGTCACGGGAATAGTTATATTTTCCACGTTTGGAAATGTTTCCTTAAATGGTTTCCAGAGAAGTGAACTTGAGAAATTTGCTAACTTTAATTAAAAAATGTGCAGATAGACTTGTAGACCTTCCCACAATATAAGGGGTAGACAAAAAATGTATATTTGAAATATCTATTTGAATAGTTCTGTCAATAAAGAAGAGGAACATGTGCATGCCGCCGTTTCTCGATACTTTAGCTTTTCTAGGGGGTGGTCTCTGTGGGTCTTCAACATTGAGGACTGGACTTCTGATTCCAGGTCATAATGCCACAACCAAATTTCATCAAGCGTAACAATTTGATTCAAGAACGCATCACCTTCAAACGCAAGTCTTCCTAGGAACTCTTCAGAACACTCGAAACGGCTTGTCTTTTCATGATCCGATAATAATCTGGGTACCCATCTAGCGCTTATTTTGGACATGTTAAAATCATTTGTAAGAATGTTATGCACTACTCCAGAGAGTGAAACATCAAACTTTCCTGCTATTGCCCTTACAGTCAGGAGATATTCTTCCATAACGAGTGCTCGAACCTTATTAACATGTTTTGGTCTTACAACTGCTGGATTTAGGCTTTATAGCAACTGTAGTTATAATTACACCATTCCGAAATCGGCCTTACCACTTATAAACAAGCGATTAACTTATTATCCGTTTCAGGCCTGTTTCCACCATTTGCCGTGCCTGTATTGCACCATTTGCCGTGCCTGTATTGACCAAGTCTCGAGTATAATTTCAGCGCTCCCCTCACTTCGGCGTCGTCGTATCGTGTAAACTTTCATTCTGTTGCTATTAATAAATTTGATTACAACTTTGCAACCGGATGAAATACAGTAGTGATATTTGACGGAAATGACGTCAAGACGTAACAAAAATTCTCGAGTTTAAGTTACGATTATCACTAAATTAAGAACATTATAGCGACAGGCGAAGTTAAATAATGTCTGTCCAGGTCGGCGTTTACCTGCGTTTCAATAGACAAGGCTTGTGCTAACGTTCAAAAATGTAATTGAACACAATCATTTGCAATCGTTTTCAATGGAACGATACTACATGTAACACAAAAGGCAGCGGAAAATATGAAACAGTCCAACTTTATTAAAACGGACTTCGGGAACAACCCTCGTTCGCCACGGTCGAGTTTCTTTGCAATTGAGTGTGCTGGCCATTACATACCAACACAAAATCTAAACTTGACTGTGAGCTAATTATCCAGTTTGTATTTTATGCCCCCCATCGAAGATGATGGGGCATATAGTCGGTCGGTCGGTAGGTCGGTCCGTCGGTAGACACTACGTTTCCGATCAATAACTAAAGAACGCTTTGACGT
Organism: Cyclina sinensis; assembly: GCA_012932295.1. Classification (NCBI taxonomy): domain Eukaryota; kingdom Metazoa; phylum Mollusca; class Bivalvia; order Venerida; family Veneridae; genus Cyclina; species Cyclina sinensis. The sequence goes on from JAAONU010000009.1 coordinate 18,574,463, forward strand.
AGGTTCACCAAACTTGGTATGCTGGGTGGTCACCAGTAGATGACCCCTATTGATTTTGAGGTCATAAGATCAAAGGTTAAGCTCACAGGGACCTGCATCATAAAAACGGTTTCCGATCAATAACTATAGAACGATTTGACCTAGGTTCACCAAACTTGGTATGCTAGTTGATCATAACCAGTAGATGACCCCTATTGATGTCGATGTCATTTGGTCAAAGGTCAAGCTCACAGAGACCTTCATCCTAAAAACGGTTTCCGATCAATAACTAGAGAATGCTTTGACCTAGATTCACCAAACTTGGTATGCTGGGTGGTCATCACCAGTAAATAAACTCTATTGATTTTGAGGTCATAAGGTCAAAGGTTAAGCTCACAGGGACCTGCATCATAAAAACGGTTTCCGATCAATAACTAGAGAACGCTTTGTCCTAAGTTCACCAAACTTGGTATGCTGATTGATCATAACCAGTAGATGACCCCTATTGACTTTGAAGTCATTAGGTCAAAGGTCAAGATCACAAAGACTTTCTTCCTAAAAACGGTTTCCGATCAATAACTAGAGAACGCTTTGACCTAGGTTCACCAAACTTGGTATGCTGATTGGTCATCACCAGTAGATGACCCCCTATTGATGTTGAGGTCATTTGGTCAAAGGTCATGCACACAGAGACTTTCATCCTAAAAACGGTTTCCGATCAATAACTAGAGAATGCTTTGATTTAGGTTCACCAAACTTAGTATGCTGGTTGGTCATCACCAGTAGATGACCCCCTATTGATTTTGAGGTCATTAGATCAAAGGTCAAGGCCACAGGGACCTTGATCCTAAAAATGGTTTCTGATCAATAACTAGAGAACGCTTTGGCCCAACCAGCAATTAGGTGCTGCTGGGGGGCATGTATGTTTTACAAACATTTCTTGTTTACAAATGGCAATTAATTTATCTGTTGATTAGTTTATTATTAGTAGTCACTTGTATACAAAAAGATTTATTATACAAGATTTACTACAACTGGCTAGGTACACAGGTCTTACTACTGTGCAGAATGCCGTATCGTTATGACTACACATCTCTAATTCAGCATCTGTTAAAATTAATATTTCATCCGTAGTTTGTCAATTAATAAGCTATTTGTTTCTAGCTGATTTTGCTAGTAAATCAGTGTTTACCTGTTGGCAATTCACAAGAACCGCAAATATCGGGATAGATGAGGCACGATATACTTCATACTTCCCTTTTACGTTTCTCATGCTGATGACTAGGATTGTTTTGTTTTTCTATCCACAGAAATTGCGGTGCTTGTTAAATACGGATAAAATGACCACATATCTTTCTCAGGATCACTTATTAGAGCCATTAAATCTAGTAAACTTTGTTCAGTTTTGTTTCAGAAGCTTCTGTAATTTGACAGGATTTATAAATCGAGTGGATATCGTGTTTTCCTAATGATTACTATTCGAGAGGAGCTTATAAATCAACCAGGTAACTTCTCGTATTTCAAAGTAAAAATTCTTATTTCTTCTATAAGCAAACTTAATCGCCTATAAATAACGAGAATTCGACGGTTCTCGTTAATTTCTTTGGCATGTTTATTCGAAGCGTCAATTATTTTTAACCAAGTTTTCTCAGAATCCCACTTATATCAGTAATTTATTGTCTGTTAAATCTACATGACTCGACTTATTACCTTAGAAGTAAGAGACTTATCATCAGGATCTGAGTTATTTTAATAGTTTGAGTTTCATAAAGTTTACCAACTTCAAGTTTCAGACTTTCATTATTCAACGTTTAGAGATTATTGCTATTTATGGTCACAAGGTCACCGGTGCGTAATATTTGTAAAACTTACTGGAAGCCATGGCCGCCTACTTCTTTCGTCCAAGGTTATTTAGAGTGTTTTAACTAATTATTTACAACGTAAAATTGTACCAGAATTTTAGCAGACTGGCTTTGTCAACAACGTTTCCGATGTGTTTTATCTTCTGTTATTGTATACATGATTAACTTATACTTAAAAAATTCTAGTTTTGTTCAAAATTGAACATCTATCTTTGTGTTCTATTGAGGAACATCAGTTACAGCAGTCCTGTTTAAATAACACAGAACCATTTCAGTTTTAGGTCAACACTACTAAATCGAGAAAGGCATAGCCCCCACACACTTCGTCACGCAACAATATTATCTCAAAACTGTTATAAAATAAAAGTAAAGTGCTTGTTTATTATCGTGTCACCCCTGAAAGGGCCAGCCTCCCGGGATTATGAGACACCTCTAATAGTGTACACATTTACTCCCCGATTCCATATCATATGCTGACAGTCAGTCGGTAACCATTTTAACTAGCTGGCGGCTCATCAACCGGCCGCATCAGAACAAACTTCTGATAGGAGTCGAACCTTTGACCTCCCGCTCCGTAAGCGGACACCTTAACAACTAGGCCAGGGAGAGGGTTATATTTGACATGAAATCTGACAAACCTGAAAAGTTAGCATTCTTGAAATGTATTTAAAGACAACAAAATAGTTGGTTCATTCGTGAAATCTGTTACAGTATCTAGTTTGTAACACATTGTATTCTTAATAGACAATAAGAGTTATTGAGAGAAAATTAAGTTTGTTTTACAAGTGGTACGCATGTTTAACTTGGTCATAATTTGATATTCACATAACATGTGGCTATTATTTCATGAATGGTTCTGTTAGAGCAACATTTTACAAAAAATATTAAGTGCATAATTTTGATATCTGTTATTCTATTTTTTTAATCTCTCATCATAGGCAAAAGTATATAGAATCTCCGAAAAATCAATAATTTGTAAAAACTTGAGTATTATCAACTAGGTTCACTGTTTTCTTTTCTAGTTATTAAATGTTATTAATTCTTATCTTGTTTTTGTGGAAGATGAATAATTTTGATACTTTGTTCCAGGATTACCATGGGCAATTGCAGCATACACAGGGTGCATACACACTGCCCATAAACAGAAACTGTCAAAAACAAGGGACAAATTAAAACACACCATATAGGGGCCGTTTATTGCCCAGATTTGAGACAAACGGTCCCATATAGGGCCCATATACTGCCGAGATGTCCAAACAAGGGACACACATAGGGCCCATACACTGCCAAGATGTCTGAACAAGGGACACACATAGGGCCCATACACTGCCCAGATGTCTGAACAAGGGACCCATATAGGACCCATATAGTGCCAATATAGCAAGCCCATATAAGCCCCTTATGGTTCCAGGATGCACATCCCAAGTGAGCCACACAATGGCACCTATTTGAAAACCAAAATGGGGCCGATCTTGGTCCCATATATTTTGTTTGCTGGGAATATAAATTTGAAAAGGATCATATAGCCTGCAGCCTGGCTAGATTAAGCTTAGTTTGCATATCACGTTTTACAGCTTGTAAATATTGACTTCCTGATATAACCCTTTTAAGTAGGGTTGAAAAATGTGTTCATTTTAGCATTCGAAACTTCGAATCATTTTGCATTCGAACGTTCGGATAACGCCAACTAAAAACAAGTTGGCTGCTTAAAAAGCATCCAATCGGTTATGTCAAATAATTGATTGTACAGGTGATCACATCTTGAAGCAATATTTCTTGCGATATCGATAGTTGTCTTCTTGTTTCTGCCCATATTAGTAACTATTGTCAGTGTGTAAACAAAACAAATAATTTTATTACAATATATAGTATTATAAGTATTAACAAGCACAGGATATACTGAATACACTATAAAATATATTTTTTGAGAACTACAATCATCTTTTTTCATCATAATTAAAGTACCGTAAATACAGCTAAAAAGGGAAAGTATTTAAAAGAGAACAGCAACACAATGTTATATTTTACAAGACTTATATTTCCACTGTGCTTTAAATTCTCTTACACATTTGAAATGAAACCACTGTATTTTGTATTTTTGTTTTCTCATTCCAACATTTTGTCTCTTTAATTCGGCATCCTGCAGGATCAGTGGTCCAATGGTCACGCGGTGAACTGGTTGTCCAGGGGTCGCAATTGAGCTCCCCGCTCCTCCACTATCATTACTTATTCTCTTTCGGATGAGACATTAAACAGAGATCCCATATATCAGTGCTATACACAGAGCATGGAAAAAAACCAGAGGTCTCTTTGGGATGCTTTCTAGTCTTGCACCGATATTATTTGCTCAAATCACGTTCAGTATGAAGAACTTTAAATTCCCTGTATATTTGTACATAGAAATAAACTGAAATGCACGTAAATGCTTGAACGTAAATATTTGAACATTCTTTAACAGAAAGTAAAACGGAATCACCGAGTGATTTTTAAATAGGTCACGTGACAAAAAGAACCAATTGTTTCTCTTGGCTTGATTTTCGTTTATTTCCTAGTATCTGGTATCAGTATTGAGTAATTCCCTTTTCGATTTGAATTAATATTTAGTAGACTGAAAAAAAGTAATTTATACCAAGTGCAAAATATTGCTAGTATTATTTATTTGTATTTTCATTGCATAATTCTGGTTGATCCAGAGTACAAGAATGTAATGTCGCATAAGTTTCCCCTAACAAACGAACGTGGGAAATGCTTTTTAACGTAAAAAAACTGAATCATGCGTGATTTGCGAGAGAGTAAGTCATACCACAAGATTAATAGGACCAATTAAAGTCGGGGTGATTGCAAGTAATTGACTGACACGTTCGTGTACTTGGTTTCTTCCTGTGACACAATCATGGACACTCTCTTCTAGTATCTTAAATCTTAAATCACATTATAGGTGACACTTACTAAAAACACAGGCCACCAACATTAAACGATGCAGATGTGAAAATAATAGTAAAAGCAACAATAGGTGTGAATTCATCTGCTTTCAGCACCTTCCTCACCTCTTCAACACTTTATGAATAAATTTGTTATAAAAACAAAATAGACAAAACTTTCAAAATGTTATTAATTTTTTTCTCAAACATTCGAATGCCCGAAATACATTCGAATGTTCGGCATCGGGTCCGAGCGTTCGAACGTTCACTTACATCCCTACTTTTAAGGTATTACGAAAATATATGACAAGGGTCTATCATAAAGAGGTTTATAGTTTCTACACTTGCAAAGTACAAGAGTGAGATATAGAGCAGTGTTTCATGCTCTTCCTTGTGAAGGGAACATACTTACAAGCTTCCCCTTAAGCACGGCCTTACGTAGGTAACATTGTCACGAAATTACCACTGCTCAATGGAGTGATGGACAATTAAATTTAGGAATATAGTAAAATGCACAAATAATACCAATACTACAATGTAATTTAAATTTAATGAATCACTAATCTATAGTTTACACAAAAAATACAATCATTTTTACCAATAAAAGAAAAGAAAAGAGTAAAGGGAAAGAAGGGAAAGAACAGACAGTTAAAGGGATAGAAATCAAATTTCTGCAGCTCAGGTATTAAATACTTATACAATTTGAAAAAATAATCAAATCATAGAAATAACAATATTTTTGTTTGATATTAAGTTTGAGTTTTCACTGAAATAATTGAAGCACAAAAAAAGAACTCTGACTGTCTTATACATATGTATGACAAAATAACAAAACCCAATCAGAACGTTGTATGGTTTCTAGGTTGTCTACAGCATTAATGTTTGTTATTGTTGTTCTTCATTCTCTATGTACACCACCCGCTTAATAACACATCTATCACTTCTCTTGATACTTTCGCTGTTTACATCACAACCGTTAATAAAAACCCCAGAAGAAGTATGGATCTTAGCCCTTTTCTTTCCAAGCCCAACATAAAATTCCAGTTTCTTAACCAAACAATGTGGTTTCTGACACCTACGTTCCAACGATGTGGAATCACAGAAATTGTAATAATGCCCTACAATGTGGCTACTGCGATGTGTTTACTGAAATCTTGCCATCAATGTGGCACAACAAAACATCTCCCGCCAAGCACAAAGTACCCTTTCACTTGCGGTTCTAGAATTCTACTGCTGAACTCACACTCAATCTCACTCTCACTTGACCTTAAATTTCCCTTTTTAAGAACAAAATTAGCTGATTAGACTAGAATCTGTGTTTGTTTTGATAGCATTTACACTATGAACACTCACTCACACTCTCTCATATCTGTCGACTGTAAACAGATTATTTTCAAGATAACCTTTGTACACTAAAAATATTACCATAGCTACAAGCTTTGAAGCTGACCAGATGAACTTGATAATAATAACAAAGTTAAAACTAGAGATACATAATCTACATGAATATATACAATAGAAAGCATGCCCCCTTTTTCCTGACATACCCCCTTACTTAAGATGAAAATCTGTCTTTTCATCTGCTGCCACCTGCTGCAACTTCTTACCTTATATACTGTCATTACTTGTGTAGCTTCGGCTAAGATAGTCTGCTCTTATATTGTCTGAGCCTTTGATACCTACAATTGTAAACCTGTATGCAAAATTAAAGCCCATCTCATCAACCTACCATTAGTTTCTTTTGCCTTATTTAGGTAAGCTAAGGCCATGTGGTCTGTCTCAGTTATAAAATGAGTCCCATACAGGTATGAATGGAACTTTTGAACAACCCATATTACTCCTAGGCACTCCTTCTCCACTACTGAATAGTTTACCTCCCTTGGTATCAGCTTTCTACTAGCGTATGCTATTGGCATCTTGCCTCCTTGTTCTTGCAGCAAAACTGCCCCCAATCCATGCTTCGATGCATCTGTTCGAAGAAGAAAGGTCTTATTTACATCAGGCATGTGTAAAATTGGTGCACTTGTGAGGTGGTTCTTTAATGTTCGATAAGCTTGCTCTTGTGGTGACGCCCAATGAATTTCATTTGGTTTTCCTTTCCTGGTTAAATATGTTAACGGAACGGCTATTGAAGCAAAATTGGGAATGAACTTCCTGTAGTAGCCTACTAATCCCAGAAATGATCTCAGTTGTGTTTTTGTTCTAGGTCTTGGAGCATTACTGATGGCTTTGACCTATCTGGAGTCTGGTTTTACATTTCCATGTCCTACTACATGATCTAAAAACTCTAGTTCTTCATATGCAACCATGCATTTTGTTGGTCTTGCTGTAAGTCTCGCAACTTTCAACCTATCCAAAACTTCTTTTACAACTTCCAAGTGTTCTTCAAATGTTTCCGTGAAGATCAGGATGTCATCCAGAAAGTTGTCTACTCCCTTTAAACCCTTCAGTAGCTTACGCATCATTCTACTAAAAGCACCTGGGGCTGTCGCAAGTCCAAATGGCATTCTTTTAAATTGCCATAACCCTTTACTTGTTGAGAAATTTGTGTACTTTCTGCTTTCTGCAGCCACTGGTATTTGCCAATACCCTTTAGATAAGTCTATTCGTGTAAAGAAACGACTGTTTGCAATTCTTGCAAATATTTCATCCTGGCTCGGTAGAGGTTCTGCATCAAATATAGTAACTTGGTTAATCTATCGGTAATCTACACAGAATCTGTTGGAGCCATCCGGCTTTCTCACTATTACTATTGACGACCGATATTCAGACTCTGATGGTTCAATTATTCCCATCTTTAACATACCCTCCACTTCTTTATCAATTGTTTCTTTAACTGCATAAGGAACTGGATATGATTTTGACCTTATTGGGTCGTCTGATGTTGTTTGAATATGGTGCTCAGTCAAATTAGTCTTCCCAGGTACATCAGTTAACACGTCTAGGATAGTTGTTCAAAAAACTGAAAAGCTTTTTTCTTTGACTTGGGTTCAATGTGTCAGCGATTTTAACATCATCTGCACTTTCTGTTGCAATTTCATTAGGGAGAACTATGCCTTCCCCTTTTGTGCTTTGCCGTGTTTCTTGCAACATTTCGCTGTCTGCCAAATGCCCATTTGCTTCCTCTTCAATTACTGCTGCAGTCACATGGCATAGAATTCCTGCACCAGCGGCAATGTTACTGTTGACAATTCCTTGTTCTACTTGAATGGCATCTTCAATGTCTTCTGAATCATTTACAGAAGAATGATTGTGGTCCTCTTTTCCCTCAATGTATTTCTTTAACATGTTTGCATGATATGTCTTTTCCTTTCCGTTAACTTTCAGTTTGTAATCGACTTCTCCTACACGTTCAAGCACATCAAAATGACCTTTCCATTGCATTAGTAGTTTGTTGGAGTTAGTTGGTAACAAAATCAAAGCCCTGTCTCCTGTTTGAAGTTTTCTTGCTCTTGCTCTTCTGTCATAGTTCTTTTTGTATTTTGTCTGAGACTTTTTCAATTCTGCTCTAGCCAAATCCAAGGTTTCTTCCAGTCTCTCTTTTAAATCAAGTACATATTGGTAGACTGTTTTAACTTCTTCCTCGACTTTTTCTTTAGTCATTAGTTCTTTCATTATCATCATTGGCCCCCTTACTGTTCTTCCATAGACTAACTCAAATGAAGAAAATCCTGTGCTTGCTTGGGGAGCTTCTCTGTATGCAAAAAGTGCTGGTGTCACAAATTTGTCCCAATCTCTTGGTCTTTCAATGCATAACTTTTTTATTATTGCTGTCAGAGTTCCATTAAATTTCTCCACTAAACCATTGCATTGGGGATGGTATGGAGTTGTAACTAACTGCTTTATTGACAGTAGTCTACTCACTTCCTTCATTAGTCCCGAAAGGAACTGTGAACCCTGGTCACTCAAAACTTCTCTAGGAACACCAACTCTCGAAAATATCTCAACCATAGCTTCGGCAACTGTTTCTGTCCCGATATTCTTTAAAGGAACTGCCTCTGGATAGCGTGTTGCATAGTCTATCACAGTGAGAATGTATTTGTACCCTCTTTCACTTGATGGGTTGATTGGTCCAATAAGGTCTATGGCTACACGGCTGAACGGTGTCTCAATTAGTGGCATTTCTACTAGAGGTACCCTTTTCAATTTTCCCTTTGCTGTAGTCCTCTGACATTGGTCACAAGAAGCACAATGACGCTTCACGTTAGCAATTAAGCCAGGCCAGTGGACCTGTGACATTACTTTGTCAGCCGTATTTTGTGTAACAAGGTGTCCTCCGAACACACTCTCGTGAGCTAGCTTTAAAATATCATTCCTGTACTTGACAGGAACTACAAGTTGTTTTACTGGTTCACCATTATTATGTTTTGGTGACTGGAAATGTCTAAATAAAATGCCATCCTTTTGGAAGTATTTGTAAGTGTTAAATTTTCCTGTGGCTTGTATTTCCTCTTTCCTTGAGAGCTCTCTACATGATCTAAAGAAGAATTACTGTCTTGAGCTTCTCTTTACTTTTCTGGTCCCACACCTTCAAGCACCTCCCGTTGTACCTTCATTGGCTTTGTCTTTACTTCTTTGCGCTGCTTTTGTGCTCTTGTCTGAACAACATTCCCAACTTCAACATTTTCATCATGGTCCTTGCTTGTATTTCCTTCGTTTGAGCTTATTACTTCAGTTATGCTGTCATCATCACCAGTGGTTGTTTTTATGTTCTCATTTTGGACTCCCCATGCTCCTTTCACACCGCTGATATTTCCTAAGATTAAATCATAAACTGGATTCTTCATAACCAATGCCTCAATTACTCCACTAAAATAGGGAGTATCAACATCTATGTTTGCAACCGGAACTTTTCTAACAGTGCCATCTATTAAAACACAACATCTCTTTTCTCCCGTATAATCATTTTGTCTTACAAATTCTGACTTAACAACGACACTGCTACAACCAGTGTCTCTGAGTACACTTACCTTCATGTCTCCAACTTTACCTGTACTTACCGGCATGTTGCTACGCTGGCAACATTTTCTTTGTTTGTTACAAGCAGCACTCATAAGTGGCAATTCATGTCCACATGAAAGTGTAATTTTGTTGTCGTTAATGCAACAATCATTTAACGTTTTCATACATGCAACTGCCATAACATTTTCGCCACTCTTTTTGTTTCTAAGTTGGGGTTTTGAGCTTACTCCAGATCTTCCACTTCTGACGTACCCTCTGCCAAAAGTACATCTTTCTCTAGACACCATTGATTGTGCCCTGTTTATGGCATGTCCTCGATTAGGATGAGATTGCTTCTGCGGATTGCCCCTGCCTTCAACTCGTACTTTGCTCGTAATGATTGTGCCCCAAATTACCGGTATGGGCTTCTTCATATTTATCAGCCAGTGCTGATAACAACGATACCTTCTTTGGATCTCTCTCCTTTAAGTACAGTGCAAGAGGCTTACTCACCTGCTGTAATATTTGTTCTCTCATTATAAGATCCTTTAATCCTTTATATGTCTCTTCAACTTTCCCCAGTTCTACCCACCTTTCTAAGTAATTTTCTATCCGTACTGCTAATTGCGATATCGTTTCGCCACTATATGGCTTCGACACCCTAAATTTTCCTCTAAATCCTTCCTCTGTCATTCTAAATCGCTTTAAAAGAGCTTCTTTTAACTTACCATAATCCAGTGCATCATCTGCCCTCATGCGACTGAATACTGCCAAAGCATTACCTTTCAAGTATGCATTTAAGGTCGTTGTCCATGTGTCTTTGCTCCATTTTGCTGCATTAGCAAACCTTTCAAACCTCTGCAAGTATGAGTCAATGTCATCCTTGCTCTCATCAAAGTTTGGTAGTTTTGGTATTTTTGCCATCGCGCTTACTGACATAATACCGCTATCAGTACTTACCTCTTCCTTGGCTTCAGCTTCTCTTGCCCACATTTCCATCTCAAACTTTCTAAGTTCACGCTGTTGCACTCGTTCTTCTCTCTTTATGATCTGTAACTTTTCTTTCTCAACATTCTCTCTCAATGCCTCACGCTCAAGACCTAACAGTTTTGCATTTTCAACTAATGGCTTAAGATCAATTTCTGATTTATTTGTAATATTCTTAAAAAATATTTTTTTTTATTTAAACTAGTGTGTACGTGCCTGTGAAAAAACTATTACCAGTTATTAGCAAAAATTTATAAGGTTTCACTCAGTGAAAAAAAATGCATACAAAAAATAATAATAAAATCTTAGAAGATATGTTATTCTTGTGCAAAAAAATATATAACACAGTGTTAACAACTAAAGAAAAATAGATAAAACTGCAACCCTATCAAAGCACTGTGTTTAAGCTTAATAATATCTCCAGAACTCTATCCATAAAATTCTGTTAAATTACCCTAATAATCTCATTTAGTTAATGATTCCCCTGGGGATTCTTATTAACATGGGCCTATCAGCAGCCTATTAATTTTCAATCACTGCAGGCTAACTCTGTTTACAAAACACAGGTGGTATAAACAGGCTATTTGTACTTCACTGTAGTATTTGTTAGTGCATTGAATATTGCAAACCCCACCCGTACTATCAAGATTGTCACGAAATTACCACTGCTCAATTGAGTGATGGACAATTAAATTTAGGGTTATAGTAAAATGCACAAATAATACCAATACTACAATGAAGTTTACATTTAATGAATCACTAATCTATAGTTTACACACAAAATACAATCATTTTTACCAATAAAAGGAAAGAAAAAAGTAAAGGGAAAGAGAGGAAAGAACAGACAGTAAAAGGGATTGAAATCAAATTTCTGCAGCTCAGGTATTAAATACTTATACAATTTGAAAAATAATGAAATCATAGAAATAACAGTATTCTTGTTTGATATTAAGTTTGAGTTTTCACTGAAATAATTGAAGCACAAAAAAAGAACTCTGACTGTCTTATACATATGTATGACAAAATAACAAAACAAAATCAGAACGTTGTATGGTTTCTAAATAATGAGTCCAGGTTGTCTTCAGCATTAATGTTTGTTATTGTTGTTCTTCATTCTCTAGGTACACCACCCGCTTAATAACACATCTATCACTTCTCTTGATACTTCTGCTGTTTACATCACAACCGGTAATAAAAACCCCAGAAGAAGTATAATACGATCTTAGCCCTTTTCTTTCCAAGCCCAACATAAAATTCCAGTTTCTTAATCAAATAATGTGGTTTCTGACACCTACGTTCCAACGATGTGGAATCACAGAATTTGTAATAATGCCCTACAATGTGGCTACAGCGATGTGTTTACTGAAATCTTGCCATCAATGTGGCACAACAAAACTTCTCCCGCCAAGCACAAAGCACCCTTTCACTTTCGGTTCTAGAATTTTACAGCTGAACTCACTCTCAATCTCACTCTCACTTGACCTTAAATTCCCCTTTTTAAGAACAACATTAGCTGATTAGACTAAAATCTGTGTTTGTTTTGATAGCATTTACACTATGAACACTCACTCACACTCTCTCATATCTGTCGACTGTAAACAGATTATTTCAAGATAACCTTTGTACACTAAAAATATTACCATGGCTACATGCTTTGAAGCTGACCAGATGAACTTGATAATAAAAACAAAGTTAAAACTAGAGATATATAATCTACATGAATATATACAATAGAAAGCATGCGCCCTTTTTTCGACAAACATCTTGTTTTACAAGAAACCATCTTGCTTTTACAGGTTAAGCCTCTATTACAGATAAGTCTCCATTATATATATATGATTAATAAAGAATAAGAAAATAGCTCCCGAATTTCTTCATTTTAGACTTCCTCTTAGCGTCAACACACAAGCGTAATCTTTCAACCTATTGTTTAGATAAAAGGCTATCGATTATGATCATTTAGGTGTAAAAATTGACTGCTTCTTAAGAAGGACGGGGATTAACTACTAGTTATTTTTGCCCGCCCGCTTAGCTCAATAGGTAGAGCACTGGATTAGTAATCCATCGGTCGTTGGTTCGACCCCTGGGCAGGGCAAAATTTCTCCGTGACAATTGTTCTCAGATATTGTGTCTTATGTTCATTTGTCTCTCACCGCTGATTCAGAGTAGATCATGTGGGAACAGTAGTCAGTCACTTGCGGAGAAATTGGCAATTACTGGTTAGTTATCCAGGAAAACCGGTAAGGTGGACTGACCGCCGAGATATAACAAATGTTGAAATGGGCGTTAAACCCCAAAACAAACAAATACTAGTTATTCCCAGTAACGTAGGTGTCTGTGACATTAGTGCAAATTGGATATGGCGTGTTATACTCAAACTTAAAATGAAACTGTCTTTGATCTTGAACATTTTTCAAAACCATTGTATAAAAATAATAAACACACGTTTCATCTCCAGCTAGGAGATCGGAAAAACGGCAGCTATCAAAAACAATTCTTGAACTTCTATTCAGTTAGCTTTTTTGAAGTTATTGGTCGCAAGTACCTCTGTGCTTTAGTCAGCAAGTGGGAGACATATAGGGCAAGCATCTTTCTTTGATTCAGGCTAATTTTCAAGTAGTGAAGTTTCTCTGAAGAGAAGTCAGTAACAGTATCTATCTGTTTAAATCCTTCGTGTCAATATTCATTGATTAAACCTTTCAACACTATGTACAATTTTGCTCAGGTAATCGCTGATGCACCTGGCAAGTCGGAACTCATCTTTGCAACATGATATGCCATCTTGTAATATTTCATTCAAGCGAAAACCAGTGAAACTTGTGCTTCATCTTAAATGAAAGATGATCAATAATTACACCTATAGCTCATTATACCGTCTCCATCCCTTAGTGGTTAAGGCATCTTGTTACAGAGTGGGAGGTCGAAGGTTAGTGTCTCGTCAGGTGCTTGTTCATCATAGCACCTCATCATTTACTTGACCAGTGGGCGTGTCTTATCAGATGCGCGACAAATGTCCACTACAATTGCTTGTTTCCAGACATTTTCCACAAAGCACGCACAACATGCAACAATGCTGTGGCTACATTTTCAGATTTCACTCTAAGAAGCACTCCATTCATGACATCTTATACGTTTTGAATAAAACCGACACTCAAAATTAAGTTGAAATGTATTAAATTCTATTTAATGCAAACATAATGAAAATAATGTTTGGCTACTATGAAATAACAAAGAATTAAAATACAGGATATATAGTTAACAGGAGGGCCATGATGGCCCTAAATCGCTCACCTGAGTCTCATTGATTAAGTTACAAGTATCGTTATTGGTTGTTAAGGCTGTTCGTTGTTCGTTGCAAGCTTGAATAAGTTTGCAATAATTTTGAATACTCTGGGTGTAATGGTACTCAAAGTTTTGAGCAGAAATAGTTTTACTCTACATGTCCCTGTGAACATAACCTTTGACCTACGGACCCCAAAAACAATAGACTTCTTCTAATATAATTACTCTATGATGTTCGAAGGTTCTAGGTGTAATGATACTCCAGTCACTGTGCTGAAACAGTTTTCACTCTACTGGTCTCTATGACCTTGACGTTTGACCTACTGATCTAAGAAACGAAACTGTATTTTTACTGAGTAAGGGCAATCATCCTGTGAAGATTGAAGGCTCTGAGGTAAAATGGTACTCCAGTTACTGAGGAGAAACAGTTTTCATTTTAGAGGTCCCTGTGAACTTGACCTTTGACCTATGGACCTTAAAAACCATAGGGTTCTTCTAACACAATTACCATATAAAGTTTGAAGACTCTTGGTATAATGATAATATAGCTACCCAGCTGAAATACTTTTTTACTCTACAGATCCCTGTGACCTTCACCTTTAACCTACTAATCCCAAAAACAATGTGTTTCTTCTATTCAGTAAAAGCAGTCATCTTATGAAGTTTGCAGACTCTGGCTGAAATGGTTATCTTGTTAATGATAGAAACTGTTTTCACTCTAGAGGTTCCTCTGACCTTGACCTTTGACTTACTGATCAAAAAACAAAAGGGTTTTTACTCAATAAGGGCAATAACCATGTCAAGTGTGAAGACTCTGGGTCAACTGGTATCCAATTTATTGAACGGAAATAAAGTGTGACAGACAGACAGACGAACAGACACCCATGCACAGGGCAAAAACGATATGTCTCCACCAGAAGGGCGGGGTTTGGTGGAGACATAATAACGAACAATTGAAGGTATAGCCCTATGTGTTTCAGAGCAGCAGATTTTTAAGTTTTCCTCTGGTTTTGATCCCAGGGTCATGATTTGAATAAATGTAGAAGGGGTCATCTAGACAATGCTACATTCCGAATATCTAAGCTGAACGCGTTTTGGTTTCTGACAAGAAGATTTTTAAAACTTTTCCTATATTACTATATGTAAAACAAGTGACACCGCGGCAGGGCCAATTTTGACACAGAGGTCATAAGTTGAACAAACTTGCATAAGTTCCACTAGACAATGCTGCACACCAAACTCTAGGCCTTGTGGTTTCTGACAAGAAGGTTTTAAGTTTTCCCTTATATATAATTATATGTAAAATCAACTGACCCCTGGGGTGGGGTCAGTTTTGACCATAGGGTCATAATTTGAACAAACTTGGTAGAGGTCCACTAGATGATGTTTATTACCAAATATCTAAACTTCAGGCCTTGAGGTTTCCGAGAAGAAGATCTTGAAAAATAGAACTTTTAAAGTCTATTGTAAGCTCCACTGATCCAGAAATGCAATTGGCCAGAACCATTTAAGCAATCCTGGTAGAGCTTCATGCAAGGAACTTTCAGACAAGTTTTAAAAAATTTGGTCCAGTGGTTTGAGAGGATGTCTCGTTTGAATGAAAAGTTGATGACGGACGGACGACGGACAAATACAGATCACAAAAGCTCACTTATTGTCATGATAAAACCACTAAACCTATTCTTTGTTAAAGACAACAATAATTATAGTATCAACATGTAAGACAAAAGCTAAAACCTTTCTCACATGAAAGTGAACATCTAGACCTTTTTTGCAAAATACCTGTAGCTTATTTTCACTGGTATCATTGCTTAATATATACTGCTGAAACCAACACTAGCAGGAAAACTATGTTTAGTCGAACAGGGCAGGCTTTGTTTAAACTTGTTGAATGTTGCTCGTTTTTATACAGTCCCGAATCCTCAATACATACTCTAGCACGGACTCCGTTAGATTGTTTATCTGCTATTAAAGAAAATTCACCATCAAACAAATATTTCTTTGTGAATTTGTTTAAAAGAACCGTTTTGTCCAGACTCAGGACAAAATCTGATTGTTGCAATTCGACTTGGTCACAGAGATACAAAGTTGTGATGTAAACTGTGTACCCATAATCTATGGAACTTCTATATAACTTGCTGTATACTGGCTTAATTACAGCTTCTGAAACATTTCCAGTAACAATTATACTTTCTATGTTTCTTCTGTCATATTCTAAGAGTGTTTCTTCAAGAAAACGAGACTTTAGAATATATGTCTCACCATTATGTATAAACAACCAGTCTCGTTTAATCGTTAACTCAATAGTTCTAACAAATGTGTCTGGGTTTACTTTCGACCGTCTCGTGTGTAATACAACAATGAAGTTCGTAATGTTCTTTTGTTCATGATACTCCTCATGATAAACTGAAAAAATGGACCAGCCCTTTGGCCATGGGTTCTCAAAGGCGGGCAAGATATTTAAATCCCTGTCAGACGGGACTTGAAATACTTCACTAACATTTATGTATTCCTCTACCGTCAGTTTTATGCTTATTACGAAATTTTGATCATACCATATGTTGACTGGATAGATGCATCTTCCTGCTCCGTCTCGTAACTGGCCCGATCGACAAAGCACTGTTCGGCAAAGCTGAACCAAGGTAACAACATTTTATAAATTACAGTTAGTTTAAAGTGTGCAGTATCATGAAAAAAGAAACACTTCACTGTAAGAAAAAGAAAATGCAATTAGAATTCAAAATGTATATCCCTGTTAAGACATTAGTCTAAAGATTAATTTTTATAAATCTACATTTAACTATTAAATTATAAATAAAGAACTATAGGAGCTTCTGAATTGTTCTCTTTTGTTTAGAACAGCTGAACTTCTTTAACATACAGCTAGCAAACTACTTTTAAAAATCGTTATCTTTGAAGGGCAATTATATTAATTAATCTACTAGCATTATTGATTGTCTTTTGGATGAGACGTTTAACCGAGGTCCCATGTATCAGTGCTGTACACTGAGCACGCAAAAAAACAAGGAGTGTCTCGGAAATGGGATGTTTTTTGTATCTTGCACTATCCCCACAACTTAAAATAACTAATCCCTGCAGGGGACGTCTGTCAAAAGATACCAATAATAAATAAACTCAAACAAATACAGATTTGATTTTTCTTCTCCGTAGACTAAAGAAAAGCAAACTGTTCCAGACAAGCAGAAGTGTTAAAGAGCTGCGATAAATCACATTAAGCCTTTTAAAGGCTTTTAAATGTTCTTTAGGCGTCCCTTAATCAATTACCTTCAAGCCATTAGGGTCCTTTAAATTATATCCTACACATATGCTGACAAAGTCTGTTTAAGCTATATGACTTTTTGTAAAAAATTGAAACCTTTCCGCTCAGAAACCACCAGCCTAATTTCAAAATCATTAAGAAATGTTCTTTAGGTGACACTTTATCAATTTCTTTTATGTCAAATCATTAGGGTCCCTTACAATCATGACCTACAGAGGGCAGTGCCTCTTTTTACTATATGGCCACTGGACAATTTTGAAAATCTTCCTCTCAGAAACCACCAGCGGTGTTTCAAAGTAATTTAAAAAAAAATGTTCCTTAGTCGGCCATTTATTAAATCCTTTAAGCCATTTGGGTCCCTTAAAAGTCATTGCCTACAGAAGGTAGAGCCTGATTTTGCTTTATGACTATATGGAAAACTTTGAAAATCTTCTCCTCTGAAAACACTCTGATATGCAAGGATTAGCTTATATCTGGCAGTTGCATCAGCAATATACATGAAAATCAGGAGATGCAAACTTTTAAGTTTAAAAAAGATATAAATGATATAGTTATAATCACTGCCAGGACATCAATTCTTTTCAGTATATGTCATTCTTTCAAATGTGAGTCGATTCTGTACTTTAGCGTATCGAGGTTAGGTTTTAAGACAGATCGCTTTCCATTATCCGCCGTCGTTTGGCGTCAACAATTGAGTATTAACAATGTCTTGAATGCTCAATGCCCAAAGCTTTATACAGATATATCTCTGGATACTGCCAAGCTTCTCGCGAGTGCGAAGATTGCTACAAGTATTAATTTCTATGAAGAACTTTGGTTGTAGCAACTAGAAGAACAATTTTATATATCTTGTCTGGAGCCATAAGGTCCAGAGTACTAAAATAAACATGTTAACCTTTAAAAAGAAGAAAAAGGCCCCATGGTTAAATCAATTTTCCTCTTTCCAAAAGAAACTTATTCTACATAAAGACATGCAGGAAATACATTTTCAGCTATGAAGTTTGGTATGCTGCATTGTCCTAAGAAGTCAGTTGTTCTATATAGAAGTATTTAGCTAAGAATTTACCTAATCCTATTTCCTGAAACAAAGAGGTACTTGTGTGTAGTTGACTTTTTACAACGTATGCCAAAATTATGCCCCTGAGGTAAATAATGATTCTTCCGTCTTTTTTAAAAAAAACTGTTGTTTTGTCCAGTGAACCGATTTTAACATTTTACAGTTAGGTTTATTGGGACATCATTACCCCCACTCAATGTTTGCATGTTTTATATGTACAGATGCGGACAATTAAAATTTAGCATCGTTTATTCCATTTGGACGTGTAAAAATAGCCACGTACATACAATGTCATCATTTACCTTTTGAGCAGAACACACCTTACGTGTATTTGGAACTCCGCGTTGTTTGCTTCTTATAAGTGTTGTGTCTAGAATTCCAGTGAATCCAGCCCCAGGAGAACGAATCGAGGCATCATGTTGTACTGGACAAATACGATTTTCTGAAAACTCTGTGTTGCAGATGTAACAAAAAACGTTTGCATATATTCTACTATACCTGTATGGTGATATTAACCCGCTTGTGCACATGTCAATTACATCTTGTTTAGATGCTTGAATCACATCAGGTATTTTGAAGTCGTTCATTCTGCAAGTATCGACTACATCTCTAAAACATCGTAAATGATATATGTCATCTTTTGTGATAAATTTGACGTCGCAGTCATCTAAGAAAGAGTCTGATTCTAGTCCCAGAACAAACATTTCAACATCTAAAACGGTTTTACTACCACTCACTTTGCAATCTATAATGGCATCCCATAGTTTCCCGTCCTCAACACCGTCAGCTGTTGCGCACGCACTGTTTTTGTATATAACTCTGCGTTTAGCTGAATAGACAGGATACAAACTTCCCCAGGGAGCGACATTTTCATCTCCACATGTTAAGTTTGTAACTGTTTTATTTTCACCTTTAGAAAATGTTGATACTGATGAAATCATATAGTAGGAATGATAAAATTTCTGTTGTTGTCTAAGCAGTGGCACCGTTGTAGGAAAAAGACAAGCTGGCGCATGTTTATTCTCATTTTGCTTTTCAGTCTCTGAGTGAGGAAAACAACAGTTCCCATTCTTTTTACACTCCTGACTGCAGGAACATTCTGAAATACGAATTACAGACTTAATGAAAACTGAATGCCTTATGTTTTTCTCGAATGCGTTTAGAGTAAGTGTAAATTTATTTTCTTGTTGATATTCTTTATACCTACATCCACTTCGGAAACAAATTTTTTTACAATAATTATTATAAAATTTATATTTTGTTGTTGTTTCTCCACGCCAGGACAACGCCCAGCGTCCGGTGAATTAAGAAATTTCATGAAATGCATATTTAGTTTTCACTTTCAACACCCAAGTGCTCATAAAATTTCTTTTTAACACAATCGTTTAAAATTCTTATAGCAATATCCTATCTGTATTTTAATACATGAAAGTCACACAAAATAAAAGCTGGACAGAAGCTGTTGCATACAAGATATTAAGACAATTCTCAGCACCTGTTTCATCGCTTTTATCTTCAACAAAACTAAAGTGATGTTTTGACTAGAAGGAAAATAATTCAAGTGACTGAATGAATGATACATTAATATTAACAAAAAATTGATTGTTTCTCA
This sequence comes from Cyclina sinensis, assembly GCA_012932295.1. Classification (NCBI taxonomy): domain Eukaryota; kingdom Metazoa; phylum Mollusca; class Bivalvia; order Venerida; family Veneridae; genus Cyclina; species Cyclina sinensis. Next base: position 18,594,384 of record JAAONU010000009.1, read on the forward strand.
TCTGCGATGCTGTCTTGCATAAGCAAAAGTCTTACTGACTAGAGGCACGTAGCCATGTTTATTAGTCATATTTTCGGCTGTGTATTTAGCTATAACTTACCAACGCAACAAGACTCTGATCCAGGTGGAAAGTTTCTCACAGGTGCTTTAATTGTCTGGTTCTCAGGACACACGTTCGCAACAGGGCAAAGACTCTGAAGCATATCTACGATGCGTGATAATGATAATGAAATGTTTTCAGCATTGGTTTTTCCGATGCAAATACTTATCAACAGGCCTGTGAGATAAACTCTCATCTGCGAAAACAAACAATAAAAAACAACAACTTCCTTGCAACTTCATTATACATTATTGAAATCAATGATGTAACTCGGTATATCCTAAAACAGTCACTGGTCTGTGATTTGAAAAATATATTGGTCGTAAATGGTCGGGTAAGTGCACCACTTTTTTTAAGTTAAAGGGACAGACAATGCTGAGAATAATGATATAAGAAAATCACATAGGAAAAGTGATAAGTTCACGCTGATACAGCGTAAAAAGAATGGCATTTAAAGCGTTATAACAAAAAGTAATTTGCTGATTTTGCGAAATTTGAAAAAATTGTGAGCGCCGCCATATTGTAATTTAACTTATTGAATATACATGACGTCAGTTAGTTACTACTTTAAAATATCAAACAATGTTGTTTCCAGAAAAAAAAAGAAAGTCAGCGTAGACAATATTTCAAACTTCTTCGTTTTACTTCATTTCATGATTTAAGATATCCAAAATATATTGAATGTGTAAGACGATTTATAAATGTAATATACACACAGTCAATCAAATGACTCAGGCTTATACTATCGAGTGTACTAGGCTAGCAACTGTCTGGTGACAGTAGGTTTATTTTATGTGTTTCGCTTATGAAAGAGCAGTTAACTTTTAGACTTTTTTTTAAAGTTTTGATTTTCCTAGTTAAGATGCAATTAAAGAGGACATGAAAATTGCCTATGGAGTTATGTTTTCTTAAAAAATCCACCTGGTTCTGAATTGGAAAAGCGCATGATGCTTAAATCAAGTATTTTTTTGAACGAGAATTAGTACTTTGAATTAGTATGAACATTCCAAGCATTTTATTTTGCATTTTCATACACACCATATTTGTGTATTATTAAAAACGAGCTTTTTTAAAGAAATCTTTGCACGAAAATATAATAAAAATAATGCGATTTTAAACTATTTGATTTATTTATAATTTGCACTGTTTTTCAAGGACAGTCACAAAAATATAATAATTTAATGTAATATTCCGCGTTGCAGTTACGAGTTCGTTTAAATAATGCTTGCAATCATGTGTTTCGTTATATATTGCTTAAAAAAAGATTTACATCGTATTATATGAGGATGGTTTAAAAAAAAATGTATCTTTTTTCATCTGATTTACAAAAAAAGAATATGAAAAATATGAAAATTCAGATTTTTAACACAACTTTTTAAACATAACAAGTGTTTTTTCAAACTATCCACAAATTTTCTTTTAATAATATTTTTTAAGAAATAGAATGAAAGTTAGCTGAAAAAATACTTCATTCCTTGCTTTATATTTAAAATTGTTGAATCACTTTTTGAGGATTGTTTTTCTTTTAATTAAATGAAGAAGAATAAGCCTTGTCATTTAAAATAATCTAAATGTTATATGGATATACTTGTCATTAGATAAAACGTATTAAGATTTTAATGACAGAATTTAATTTTTCAAGAACAAACACCTACCTTGAATATAGACATATTTCTGCCAATGCTAAACGCAAACAATGCTGGAATTGGCAGCAGTTTCTTTAAATATAACACAGGTTTCACAGTCCAATACGTTTTTCACCATAGCAACAATTCTGTCTTTTAATTAGTCACGACGGTTTTATACAGTTTTAATAATATCAATGTAGGATAATATTTTGTTTACGGTCCAAAAAATCATTGTGCTATAAACAGCAAAATTCTTTTCGAAACCTGTGAGCAAACAGTTCTGGTGAGTTTAAAGCATAGTGCTGCATGCGATTTCAAGAAGTTTTTATTTTGTTGTTTTTTTCTCTGTCTCTCTCTCTGTCTCTCTCTCTCTCTCTCTCTCTCTCTTTGTTGTTGCTGTTTCGGTTAACTGGGCACTATTTACTACTTTCTGGTTTGATATGACACGAATCAAAAGAGAGAAGAGTACGACATACATTTTGACTATTCTTGTGTTTTAAAATAAAGTTTAATGATTCATTTGTTTTTTGTTCTGAGAATCTTCTAGGCTTCGAATTTGTGTTAAAGCTGTCAATCGGAAGATTTTAGTAGAAAAATAATCTTCTTAGAAATTTAAGATACATCAAATTACCCTTTCAAGAAACATAACTGTATGCTTCTTTACGGTCTGAAACCAAAAAATTAAGAAGAATGTTAGTAGCGAAATTTGAAACGAGGATCATTTAGTAAATAGACAACTGACAGCTAACCCAGGGTTGCTAATGTAGACCGCCATATAAGCTTTCAGCCCACTCACGATCTCATCCCATCATTCATCAGACAAATTGTGCTAGTTGTTCGTGTAAATCTTCAACACATGCTATGATCCTTTCAAAGTATGGCAATTATATATATATAATAAGTACTGTAATTTCCAGTTGAAGATATCTGCACATCTAATTGGCGGTCAGTCCAAAGACATTTAATATTTTAAAGCCGACAACAAACTCGCTTTTATCATTTTTAGCAAATCCGTTATGTCATCGATCGAATTATTCTGCAAGTTCATCGCAGGGGACTGTTAGGTAAGATTTAGTTGGGCCTTGCAGAATGGCTAGATACCCAGCAAACATGTTCATATGGGTCCTATAAGGGCAACATCCTGGCAAGCCCATATGGGTTTGCCTATGAGTACCCATATGGGATCTATGTATGTGCTCATAATGGGCCCAAGAGGGTCCAGTACACAAATTAATAACAAAAAACAGAGCAAAAATGCATTTAGAAGTTTAATGTAACAATCCAAATGTATATAGGTAAGCCCATGTTGTACCCATTAGGGACCCATATGAAAAAAATCCCATAATGGTCTCATAAGGGTCCAATTTAAACATTTATTTTGCAAAGGGATCAAAAATGCAATTAAACATTTAATATAATACGTCTGATTTAAATCACAAATAGTTCAAATCGATAGAATATATCAAATAATTGTGGCAGTTTGTCAATGATAAGTGATAAGATTATATAAGTGATAATTATCCTTTAAACAAGAGGGTCCATGAGACCCTGGGTCGCTCACCTGCCAACAACTGCTCAATGGTTGCAAGAGTCAGTGGATGCAAATACAATTGCCAACTGACTCAAAGGGTGCAGGCAATTATGACCATGGGGTCATCTTTGGTAGAGTTTCACTAGATTGTCGTGCGTCATCAGGATTGTTAAAGCACAACGTGGATTATAATGGACTGAGCCTCATAAAAAATATATCAGGCACGTATTCACATGATACCTAACATGTTCAAAGTTTCAAAGCAGTATCTTGAAAAATGTAGAAGTTTGTGCCGCAACATTTTTTAAAAAATCCTGCCGTTATACAAAAAACTAGGTTGCTGTGAACTGAATGTTGGAACACCGTCCCAAACAGGGATAATGTAGATGATACATGTTCACTCTATTGCCAATTCTGCTAATTATTTTAAAATCCAACCATAGATGCAAAAACTATATGGGCAAGACACAAACTATCAGCAGTAAGGCCTATATAGCAGAACTTACTAAGTTCAGAGGGTTGCTGTGACATGGATCTTGGACGGAGGAACATAGGTTTCGAGTGTAACATATACTTATTTTAATTTTTGGTTGAAAGGGTTGCAGAGACTTTCAGTTTTTAAGTAATGTTATTTATGATACTAGAACTTTTATTAAAATACAATGAACACAATTATAAAGAAAAAGATTCATAACAGAAAAAATGTGTAAATGCAATCTTTAATAAAATAGAACAATATTAGCCCTTCAAATTTATTTTTCCCTGACTTTTCACTAACTTTTCTGGATTTTTATTTTTCACTGACCAATTTTCAAAATTCCCTGACAATTCCCTGACCTTGAAAAAGAATAAAATTTCCCTGACTTTTCAAGTCCTCTGGCAACCCTGCAAGATCTTATATTAACTTAAGTATTGTACAAGTCTGATTAAATTCAAATCAAAAATGAAGCTGCTATTGTGCAGACAAAGTCTAAATAGTTAATTTTGGCACTTTCAGGGGCCATTACTCTGGAACCAATAATGCAATATGCAATTTGAAGAAAGGAACCAAGATCTTATGGTAATGAAAGTGAAGATCAGACCAAAATTAAGACCACAAGAGTGCAGAAAAGCTTTTATCGTAACTTGACCTAGTGACCTAAATTTCAAAGTCACATGACCTAGTTTCAGTTTTGACCAAGATATCATCAAGATAAACATTATGACAAAGCTCGAAGAAAATCGGAGCAAAATTAACACTGCTACAGTGCGGACAAGCTTTTTCTATAATTTGACCTAGTGAGCTAGTTTTCAAAGTCACATGATCCAGTTTCGAACCTGACCTAGGTATCATTGAGATACACATTCTAACCAAGCTTGAAGAAGATGGGACCAAAATTAAGACCGCTAGAGTGCGGACAAGCTTTTTCTAAAATTCGAACTAGTTACCTTGTTTTCAAGGTCACATGACCCAGTTACGAACTTGCCCTAGATATCATTGAGATAAACAATCTGACCAAGTTTGAAGAAGATCGGACCAAAATTAAGACTGCTAGAATGCGGACAAGCTTTTTCTATAATTTGTCCTTGTGACCTAGTTTGAATGTCACATAACCCAGTTTCGAATTTGATCTAGATAATATTGAGGTTAACATTTTGACCAAGTTTGAAAAAGATCGGACCAAAATTAAGACTGCTAGAGTGCGGACAAGCTTTTCTATAATTTGACCTAGTGACCTAGTTTTAAGGGTGAGATGACCCAGTTATGAACTTGACCTAGATATCATTGAGATAAACATGCTGACCAGTTTAAAGAAGATCGCACCAAAATTAAGACCGCTAAAGCGCGGACAACAATTGTGAACGGACGACGGACGGACGGAAGACGGACGAAAGGCGATCACAAAAGCTCACCCTGTCACACTATGTGACAGGTGAGCTAAAAAAGACAAGATTCTTATCTTAGATCTTTTCGTTAGTTTTGAAAACTATTGCTTTTAAAAGGTGAAAAACCTAGCTATCAGATGGGTTGCCATTATGTCCAAGACACCGTCAACAGAACAACCAAAAAACTTTCTTCGACACAGATTCGTAGACCTGGTAATTACAAGGTTCTGAAAGGGGAAAGACAGCTAGAGGGCATTATTTCTGTAAGTAAATTTAATCGATGAAAGGAGTAAAATAATTTCACTTGAAGAAGTATGTTTATCTTAATTGGCCAGTGTGATATCTTCCAACTTTTTTGCAGTGAAATAAAACATTGCTTTTTTGGCATATTGACTGTTCACCTTATTGTAAAAGCCTGTACCCAGCTATGATTGTAGCAGGAATCAGTATTGTCTAAGAAACATCACTTGATAATGATAATTTACCAAAACAACTAATTATATGTATGTTCGTGGTGAAAAAACTGAAGTTTTCTATAATTCACAATACCAGTTGAGAACACAATCTTCTTTTTTTAGGTTATCTCCACATGAATCCCATATCATGAGCAGTAAACATGAAGGACATGGAGATTGCATTTCCAAATGTCTTGGTGGCGTGTGTGTCCAAGATGATGGGAGAATAAAGACAACCAATGTGGTTACTGCTCTTGGAACTCCTTCTCAGGCTCCTAGCACTTCTCCTGTTACACCAGACACTCAAACGTAAATATATGACACTGCTGAAAAACCTCAGTTATTATTTGAGTGACATTAATATTTGTGGGAACTTTCAATAACAGTTTAAAATGTTACAAATTGTTACTTGTAAAGTCATTTGTGTATATACAATGTACATGATTGTATAGTTTGGTTGTTCTTTTACAATGTATTATTTTGCATTAACTACATTTTATATCAGTTTTATTTTTGCCAAATTACATAATGTAGTAAATTTTTGTTTATGTTTTTGTTCATCTACTATGTGTGTTAATGCCTAGACATTGTAATTTGCATATTTTTAAGTGACATTGAACCTGACAAACCAGAAAAAGGTAGCATAATGAAAACCCCTAAAAATTAACACTATTACAAACCTCTGAAAAATGAACAGTTTGTAATAACTCGAGTATTTTCAGATGGATTTTAAAATAAGAAGGCACAAATGATTTCATTACCAGACAAATTCACAGAAACAATATGGGGTGTCAAGATCACAGCTTAAAGTCAAAGATAATGAATTTGAACAGTTTTGCCGTATTTCATAAATATCTTGGGTATTTTTCTAATATTTTTATAACTATTTTGGTATATGTTTTGTATAATATTTTAATGAATTGTTTCACATTACAAGAACAAGGCAAATTAAGATAATTAAAACTTGGTGTCACTCGTCAAGTTCACAATTCTATGTTAAATGTCAGAAATAACTTTTTTTCTACATTTATTCACTTGTTTGGTTTAACATGTTTAAGTTATTTTAAGGGGAATTCTTATATATACATTGTATAGTTCCTTGTTCATTATTTGACTGTATGGTATATGAAAAGAGAACATTTTATGAACAAATGGTAGCAGTGACTGATAAACACTGTTTGTGGGGAGATATGAATGCAATGTATTTGTTTATTCCATTGACTTTTGAACTAGGTTTACTGTTTTTTTTTTCAAGTTATTAAATGTTATCAACTTTCATCTTGTTTTTGTGGAAGTTCAATTATTTTGAGTTGTACAATATTAAGATGTGTTGACTGCCAGAAAATGAGAATACAAATGCTTAGACAGCTTCATACTTTGTTCCAGGATTACCATGGACACTTGCAGTACCATGGACATGCATACTGCACGTAAACAGAAACTGTCAAAACAAGGGACCCATCTAAGACCAGCATGTTAAAACAGGACCCATATAGGGGCCATATACTGCCCAGATGTCATACCAAGGGACCAATATAGGGCCCATATACTGCCCAGATGTCTGAACAAGGGACCCATATAAGACCCATATACTGCCCATATAGCAAGCTCATATTGGCCCCTCATGGTTCCCGGTTCCATGGTTGCCGATATTTGAGAATAACGGACCCGTTTACTGCCCAGATGTCAAAATAAGGGACCCATATAGGACCCATATACTGCCCAGAGTTCAGAACAAAGGACCAATATAGGGCCCATATACTGCCCAGATGTCTGAACAAGGGACCCAAGCTCATAGCAAGCTCATATGGGCCCCTCATGGTTCCCGGTTGCACATCCCATGTGGGTCCCAAATGGGGTGCCCATATAGGACCCATATGGAAACCCAAATGGGGCCGTCATATGCAAAAGTTTAAGTAATGTGAACGAAATAAAATTAAAAGATTTTCAGTACAAATTAAATAACAAAATTTTAGTAACAAAATCCTTTTTGAAACAAATTAATATGATAAACGACAATTTATGTTCTAAAGACTTATTGTTACGAATCTTCTGAATCTATAGTACATTTATTTTGTGAATGCGACAGTGTTTTACCATTTTTAAACAGAGTAAAATGTTGGCTGAAAAATGAATGCAATGTTGAAATATCATTAGAACCAAAACATTTTATTTTTTCAATTGGTAGTAGTATTCATACTGGCAGTTATTTATCTTTATTATTAAAGTACTTCATAAACAAATCCAAATTTAGAGAGAACTATCATTCTTATTTACAACTGTTACATTTTAAGAGCTTTTTAAAACAAACATTAATATGTAGGAAATATATTTTGAATATACATCTTAAAAGTGAATATTTTGATAAAAATTTCAGGGATATATTTGAAAAGCTTTCAAATCCTGACAATACATTCTGAGGAAAACAAATTCCAATAGCCGGCTGACTAGAACATACACATTTCATTAGTTTCATTTCTTACTGCTCAAGTTATTAACAAACTTGCAATTGTTTTCTTTTTATTGTTATTATTTTTATTCAAAGTTATAAAAATCAGAGTCCTTTAAAATCATTTATGATATACACGAATGGTTAGAAATTTATTTTCCACGGCTGAAACTTTGATATGTTATTATGTTATTTAATACAGATTTTTATTGTAAGGTTAATGAGGGATGGACCCCCGACCCTCATCTGAACCTATGACGGGGAGAATAAATTGGGTCACCTTATTAGAGGGCCTGAAAAAAAAGAAAAAAGACCATAAACATAGTTGTAGACATTCAGCGGCATTTAATAGGTTACACACAACTAAAAAAACCCTAAAGTATTTCATTGTAACATCAAGTCCCAATCTCAGTTTATTACCTTCTGAAGATGCTACTTTTGCCGATTGCTGATAAGAATCAATCATAAGAAACAATTTCGCTCAGATTTTTTCAAAGCATCACCAACAAATCGTTCCAGTATATCGTCTCGAAGGAGATCACCTCAGTCACTTCGGTATTTTTATCACATTATGTTGAAATTTTCAGTTCATTTAAAAACGACGAAAATAGCCTGCTTTGTCATCTTAAAGCTCCGTACAAACCCTGCACATAATTGTCTGGTTCACGACAACAGTGATATGCCGCCATCCGACGAAACCAGGTTTTCAACGTTACACCATGTTTTGTCAACATGAGTCATTTCAAGCCTAAGTTCTTGACCAGCATCCAGTTTTCTATTTGAAGTAACAGTGACCTTAACTTTGACCAGATTAGTCCCAAATATAATTCCAAGCTAGGTTATCATACAGTGTATAATATACCAAGTTTGGTCATGAGGATATATTTACATTAAATTTTTTGTGTTTCAATTACAAACAAGAAGCGCCGCAATGCGACGAAAACCAGGTTTTCAACGATTAAGTATTGATGTGACAGGAATTAGGAAGAAATATGGCAGTGAAGTAAAAATGGTGCTGTTATTTTGGTACCAACACAGAACGCTGGTTTCAATAGTTCAAAATAAAAATAAATCAGATACCTGAGTAGCAATGCCAGGCTGTATTTTCATTTAAGCTACACACATGCCAAGTTGAGTATCAATAGGTCAAAGTGTGCTGAAGTTATTGAGTAGAAGCTGAAAATTCTATTGTAAGCAAATGACCTTGACCTTGCTCCCAGATATCATAATAGCAATCCCAAGCTGCATCTTAATATAAGCTACCAACACAGCAAGTTTGGTGTCAACAGGTCAACGCAAACTCAAGTTATTACGTGAAAACTGAATTTTTTTTAAAGCAACAGTGACCTTGACCTTGTTCACAGACACCTGGGTAGCAATGCCAAGTTGCATCTTGACATCAGCTACCCAAATACTAAATTTGGTGTCAATAGGTCAAACAAACTAAAGTTATTGAGCGGTAACTGAATTTCTATTTTTAGCAACAGTGACCTTGACCTTGACCACAGACACCTGGATAGCAATCCCAAGCTGCCTCTTAATATAAGCTACCCATATACCAAGTTTAGCATCAATAGACCAAAGCAAACTAAAGTTATTGAACAAAAACTGAATTTCTATTTTTAGCAACAGTGACCTTGACCTTGATCACAGACACCTGGGTAGCAATCCCAAGCTGCCTCTTGATATAAGCTACTCATATACCAAGTTTGGGGTCAATAGGTCAAAGCAAACTCAAGTTATTGAGCGGAAACTGAATTTCTATTTTTAGCAACAGTGACCTTGATCTTGATCACAGACACCTTGGTAGCAATCCCAAGCTGCTTCTTGATATAAGTTATCGAGCGGAAACCAAAAGTTGACGCCCGCCCGCCCGCCCGCCCGCCTACTTCAGCATTACAATAACCAGGTTTTCGTTGAAAACCTGGTTAATAATATTTTCTTTACTTCGCCTTTATATAAATCTGTGTACTCAGATATATATTAATAAACAAAACTGAAGTAACTTTTAATTCCAATTGGCAATGAACAATGGTTATTATTGTTGCTAACAGGGGGAGACTAAAATACATTCCAGTTTTGCACGTAAGATGTGGTACATGTGAACCAGATTTCAAAGGAACAACAGGTAAAATATTTACTTTGACAGCACAGCAACTTATTTTTTTCAACCGAATATATTGATATAATGGGGCGTCCAGTTTCATTAGCCATATCATTGCACTGAACGAAAGAGAATAAAGTGTAATTGTTGAAAAAAAAGTCCTAATTGATGATATAAAGCGAAACACGCGTGAAATGTTAATCAAAGGACAAATGATGTAAAAGAGTTTAATGAGCTGTTTTCCTCCGCTATTATAAATATATATCTAGCTGTAAAAAGTATGCTATTTACTGCATGTCAGGATAAAAGGGGCAAGATTTCCTATGTATTTATTCATGTAGATCATATATCTCTAATTTAAACTATGTTATTATTATCAAATTCATCTGGTCAGCTTCAAAGCTTGTAACCATGGTAATAATTTTAGTGTACAGAGGTTATCTTGAAATAGTCCGTTTACTGTCGACAGATATGAGAGAGTGTGAGTAAGTTTTCATAGTGTAAATGCTATCAAAACAAACACAGATTCTAGTCTTATCAGCTAATATTGTTCTTAAAAAGGGGAATTCAAGGTCAAGTGAGACTGAGATTGAGTGCCAGTGCAGCAGTAGAATTCTAGAAGCGAAAGCGAAATGTTGCTTTGTACTTGACAGGAGAAGTTATTTGTTGTGCCATATTGATGGCAAAAGTTCGGTAAACACATCGCAGAAGCCACATTGTACGGCAGGTTTACAATTTCTGTGATACCCAATCGTTGGAACGTGTGTGTTAAAACCACATTGTTTGGTTAATTAAGAAACTGGAATTTTATTTTGGACTTGGAAACAAAAAGACCATTTAAACTTGTTTTGTACGAGTGTTTTAATTGCAAAGATTGACATAACTCTATTCAGCGTTCATCGTCGGAAACCCACGTTCGATCCATTCCGTTTCACTCTATTTATCTACCGTTGGACAATTGGCTGGTAAAATTTCGTACTCATGAATAATTCATTACCTACTTTCATTGGTTTCCGTAAGATTTCCCTTGCGGAATCTCAGCCAATGAAATTACTTGTTACAATTTGCCTTCCGCGCATATGTTTAAATCCTGGGAAATACGTCTAATTTAAGTAACTTGTCATTATGCCTACTCTCCACACTGAAGTGTCTATTTGTAATGCGGCATCTCATTCGACGAAGAGTTACATCCCTGTGCTAATAAATATTCATGAAAACGAATAATCAGCAGTCAATTATCCCACGGTACATAATGTAGTTGTGCGGAATATGTACCGGGGGTCACCGACGATGTCTAGCGTTTTAATGTTAATACTTTTATGTCCTGCATTTAAGTGTTTGTAGGCTAGCGGTACGGATATTTTATAATGAATTGGACTTCATCCATTTCTTGTCAATTTTCTATGTTCAGGATTTTTATTATACATAGAGCTTTATATTATTTAGCACTATTAAGTAAAAGTTACCTTTGCTTCTTAAATAAGTAACATTAATCTGGTTAAATGAACTGTTGGAAAAATTAGTTCTCATTTATTTTAGATCCATAATTCTTCTTGGGTTTCTATTACCGGTTGTGATGTCAACAGTGAAAGTATCAAGAGAAGTGTTAGATGTACCATTAAGTGCTTGGTGTACATAGAAACAAAGAACAACAACAACAAACATTAATCCTGTAGACAACCTGGACACATTATTCTGAAATCATACAAGGTTCTGATTTTGTTTTGTTATTTTGTCATACACATGTATAAGACACTAAGAGTTTTTTCGTGTTTCACTTCATTCAGTGAAAATTGAAACTTACGTACAAACAAAACTGATAATATTTCTATGATTTATTATTTTACAAACTGTATAAGTACTTAATACATAAGCAGCAGAGATTTGATTTCAATTCCTTTTACCGTCTGTACTTTCCTCTTTTTCCCTTTAGTCTTTCTCCGACTTGCTTGCAAAACGGCTGAATTCGCCAAGTTTTGTCCAGTTTCGAAAGGCCTAACACCATTTAATATGCTGTTTACAATTTGCTTCATGAAAAAAACCTGAGATATGTCCCTCCCGATAAGGTCAACGCATAACGAGCATATCAATTAATACATACTTAAGACAAATTCTGTCTTATCTCACGGTCATCGAAAAGCAGTCGACGATTGCAAAGGTAAATAAATGCAATATGTTTACTTCAACACATAATAGTGTTGCATTTATAAGTTCAGGGTTGTATCTCTTGCTTTTGAAGACACACAACGGCGTACAATAATTTCATCCGCTCACGCGCAAGCAATTTAGGCGGTAACAGCTTTGAGTTTACTGTTAAGACCCTAGGACAAGAAGTAGGGATTGTCTTGGCTGAATTTACGTCCGTTCTACAATGTTGATGAAATGGAGCTTTTTTGTTCCGAAAAAGGTCGAAGAACAATTTCTAAATTTAATAGATATCGGTCAATTAATGGGTTTTGAATCTATTAAGTGTTCATCTCTTGACAGATTCTATTCTCCGGTACCGTATATAATTCCTTATAGCCAGCAGTTGCTTTATAATATTCATGGTGTACTATAAAAAAACCTAATCAAAAACATTTCCCACCAAATTGCTGTAGATTGCTATGTAAAGCCCTATATCCTAGCTCAGCTAAGACATCAGCAAGCTCAATAAAGACTGCAATATGTCCTATAAACCTCCATTTATCTTCAATATGAGTAAATATATAGGATTATTTACCTATTTTGCACCTGAGATGAGGCAATGTTCCTTTATCTTGATTTTATAGATGTTTCCTAAACTTCTAAGACTTTTCAATAAAAAATTGAGAATAGAGGCTCAAATGACTGCTTGTTTCTTATATTCCTTGTTTTTCAACGCATTTTGTGCACCTGAAGGAGGGCACATAGCAGATATGAACTTATCGTAATCGTGTAATCGTAAGTGACTGCAATAAGTTATAATTTGTTCAAGTAATCGAAAGAATTCTGTTTCTTTTGAAAATTGGGATACATTTAATTGTAATCGCAATCATTACATACCAGAATAAAGCTGTAAACGTACATTAACTTGGCCGTATCTGTTGCCTGTCTCCTAATCTTTCTCCTAAGCAGAGGCAAGTGTTGGTCACAAAAATGTTTGGAAATGTTAGTTAACACTAACCAGTACCAGATTCCTTTCCTCCACCATGCAAAATTCAAAAGGCGGGAAAGCCTGAAGATGCTTTCTTTTCTAACCAAAGAAAAGTCAAACATAGGCATCGTTCACCCAACGAATCTGAAGTCACAACCTACATTTCTGAACCTAGCAGTAACTATCGATATCTGCAGCTTCTGGTCCCAGCAGAGTGATTATTTAGTGTAGCAGGCAAATTGTTTCGCCCTGACCGTTGCCAACTGAGTGACACAAGATTTGAACAGTAAAAGATGATAACAAGAAATTCCATTGTGTATGTTATATTTAAAAAATACAGTAGGTACATGAAATTTATGCTTGGATATAAATAAATAGAGCACAATTTATTTCGGTATGTAAACGAATGTAATCAAAATATAACTGTAAAAGTAATCGTAAATCAATCGATTACAATTTTAATTTTAAAGTTATAGCAATCTGACTGAAGTAAGCGATCTAACTACAGTTAGACCTGAAGGCGACCCATTCAATTCTATTTTCTTGATAATCTGGATTCCCAGTATTGTTATTTGTATTTTATGACGCGTCTTTATGGTTTACCTGTGTGGGACCGTATATGTCACGGAACGTTCATGTCACAGGTGTGACATATGCAGTCGAACACGGCACACTCTTCATTCTAATATGGAAAATAAAACGAGCCACATTCGATTATATTTAGTTTTTCTATGTTCTACAAAGTGTATTTGCCACTTACCAAAAATGCGCATAAAAATGAAAATATCAACATATATGTCACATGTGTATCTTTTAATTAAAAAGAAGTCCGTTGTTCTGTACAATATCGTTAATTTAAAAAACTACAAAAAACAAAACAACAATTAACCTAATGCCGAAATCGCTAATACCACAACGCCATCATCATCATCATCATCATCATCATCAACATCATTATCATCATCACAAGCTGCAGTAGCAGCAACAGCAACAGCAGAAGCTGCAATGTAGTAGTAGTACTAGTAGTTATAGACTAATAGTGTTATTATACGGTGCCATAGAGGTTAAAAGTTTTACATGCGTGATTTTTGTAGCATGAGGTCCTACGTCGCTAAGTCGTGCACACGAAACAATTGGCTTATCAAAATGCATCATAAATATGTATTTGTATCATGTAAAATATATTCTGACTGGCTTAAAATCTTGTCAGAACAAGAAACTAAGACGTGCGCACGACATGATAAGTCGTGCATACGATTACTTTTTGACGTAGATTATACGTCTAATGTTGTTATGTCATTTAGAATAACTTAAAGTTATGTCAGTTTCTTGTTTATCAAAATGATAAAAGTTCCTTTGGTCTCTTAAATCAAAGTGCATATCTGCAAGTCAAAAACATTAAAAAGAAAAATAACATGTGGTGACAATGTTTGATGATGATGATGATGTATTGTTGACGTTGATGAGGACAGGTAACTGCTGCTGCTGCTCAGCTGACGACGCCGCCGATGATAATGATTGGTTTACTGTGTAAAATGTGTAAAATATACGATCAGGCATTTACAACCAAATTGCAGATATAAACGTATATGGCACATAAAGGCAGCTGTGATTAATTCGGCCGAATATGTCCCATATGTGTTACGTATACGTTCAGTGACATATACGGTCCGACATACTTGTACACACGGTGTGTTAATGTTGATTGTGTAAACTTCTCTAGCATATTTAAATCATCTTGAATATTTTGAAAGTATTTTGTGTTTCGTAGGATAAATAAATTCTCATTCGATTAGTTTAAGTTTATTTAAGTTTCGGTCTGTATTCACTAACTGAATATTAATTAGTGTATAAGCATGGAGACGAAAAAAATCAAATAAATGGGTCTGTTTTTGTATACATGCAGTATCTACCGAATGTCAAAAGCTACTGGAAATTTTCCCACACATACAATTATCTCAGGATTTTACAAGATTTCCTCAATTAACTTTGATGTTATTTTGGATCCCGGTTAGTTATAGATTTTGCATTCAAATGGTTAAAATAGAAACTTATTCACCTTCAACAACTTGAGTCTAGGCACTGACTGGCTGATTGAAAGGTCACGAAAAGGTGACTATCTTTTGGAGACGTTCAGATCCTAATGGCAGATCGTAATTTAGGAGCTGATTTTAATCAGACTGGAAATTATAGCAAATAAATCGTTATCGTAATCGGCGATATCATGATGTAAACGTAATGTAACCGATTACATTTTGAAGTAATCTGCCTCAGGTCTCGTAATAAGACCGACTGCTCGTTCGTCATAGTGTTACTCCTGCCATTGACTTCCGAAGTCAGAAAGCGTTTCATAAATAAGACATAACTGCTTGCCATTCCGTTTGCTCATATCTCTGTTGTACAAAAGAAGATTTTGAAATTGATTAGCACTAATATTCACCAGATACAAGCAAGAGGCAATTTGTCCAAAACCAACCGTCTGTCTGTTCATCGGTATCGCCAAATATTTATTTATGTTCATTTATTTAACATAAAAACTTACACAAATGATCATCAGACTGAGACGACTGGCTGCAAACAAGACCAAGGCATACAAGGCCAAGAATCATTTACAAGTTATAAAGGAAAAATACGGCCTTTGCATTTGTGTCCGTTCTGAAACTCTAAAGTATATCAAATTATTTCGAAAGAAGACCTTTTACATAGTTTGTTGTTCATCAGACCTGGCGGCGTATTGCAAACAATCCGTTTGTCCGACCGTCTGGTCTGCCCGTACTTCCAGTTATCATAGTATTTCCTATCTACATGATTTGTAACTCATTGATAAATAAGAAAAACTGAAAAAATATGATTTGACTCGAACGTTTATCATACTTAGGCAACGTGTTGCAAGCTATCTATACGTCTGTCTTTTTTCTGTTTTTTTTTTTTTTTTTAAATATTATATTATATACCGGTTACATTCACATTTGTTTCTGTTCTGTCTTTTAGTGACTTTTCAAGTAATACAAATCTTTGTATTTGGATGTGTGGGTGGCGTTGATTTACTTGCTGTACAAAAAGCATTACAACATTAGCACTGACACATCATTTGACTTATGAATACGGACTGCTTGAAACAAAACACTGTTGGCAGATTGCACTTTTCGGGGACATTGGTCACAAACTGTGATAGCTTTTTGTCCTTCCTGTGATTTAGAGCAACGCATTTTAACTTACGCTTAAGTAAAAGTTGTACACGCACATGCAATAGATACTCGACGATTAGTATCACAATATTTTGCACGAATATTTAGCGTTAGATGAATCAAAAATTAGAACTATGTTCAGCCCTCAGTGTATTGAACTTCATTTGAAAACTATTGTATTAATATTAATACTTATAAAATTTCTTTACCATAAGCCTTTGAATATATGACAAGTATTAACCTTCGAATTAAATTCCATAAACACTATTAATTAATCTATAAAGTACAGAAAAAAACGCTCTTAATGATATTTTAATGACTGCTGATAAAATGTATAGCAATAATTTAGAAAGAACAAAATGTAATTACTAGCATTGTGAACTCATAATGAGGGGATTATATCCAAGTAAACTTCGGCATTTACATTTAGGGTTTCAAATTAGTTCTAATTATTGTTTTCCATTATTAAAGGCTTTATAACACATGAGGGATATATCTAAAACGAATGAAACTCTGTTGCATCCAAATGAAGGATTATGGATATTAAGGACTCAAGCGGCTTTGCCTTTCGGTGAAAAGGTCTCAAGACTACTAATCTAAAAATGAATTGTAACGAGTACACTTTAGAGTGGAGGTATGTATAATGTATATTACATCTTATCGGTTATTCCGCTGGTCAGTATTCGCAAACTTCAGATCAAATAAAACAAGAGGGCCATGATGGCCCTGGATCGCTCACCTGAGTACTTTGGCTGTAGGTTTGCTGCTAAGCAGTATTTCATTTTTTAATTGAAAATATGTAAGTGCCTACAAACCAAATATGTAAAATATCAGTCAATAAATAAAGGCTCTATGACAGAAAGTAGAAATATATATTATAAGCTATGGTGACCTTGACATTGACCCAGTGACCTCAAACCCCACCCATGGGTAGACGTCCAAAGATATTGGTCTATAAATGAAGGCTCTATGAGGTACAGTAGATAAATCTATTTTTAGCCTCCATGACCTTTAACCTAATCTAATAATTTCAAAAAGCTTGATAAAGCTTGCTTCATGCCAAATTTTAAAATTCTAGGCCTTGTGGTTTCAGACAAGAAGATTTTTAAAGATTTTCTTCTATACTGCTATTTAAAACTTATGACCCCTCGGTGACAGTGACCCCAGTGACATTTTTCAAACAAACTAGGTAGCGGTCCACTAGACAATGCTGCATACCAAATATCTAAGCTGTAGGCATTGAGGTTTCCTTTTTTACATATTAAGGGCCCCCAGAGCAGGGTCGATTTTGACCCCGGGGCCAACATATAAACAATTCTGGTAAAGGTTCTCAACAGAATACTTCACACCAAATATCTAAGGTCTAGTGCTATTAGTTTCGGAGAAAATTGATTTTTCATGATTTTCCTATATAACTATATGTAAATCAATAGAACCCTGGGCCGTGGCCAATTTTTACCCAGGGGACATAATTTGAACAAACTTGATAGAGGTCCACAAGACAATGCTGCACACCAAATATCTAAACTCTAGGCCTTGCAGTTTCAGACAAGAAGATTTTAAAGTTTTTCCTATATTATTCTATGTAAAACTAGTGACCTCTGGGGCAGGGCCATTTTTGACCCAGGGGTCATGATTTGAACAAACTTGGTAAAGGTCC
Source organism: Cyclina sinensis (assembly GCA_012932295.1). NCBI lineage: Eukaryota > Metazoa > Mollusca > Bivalvia > Venerida > Veneridae > Cyclina > Cyclina sinensis. The sequence goes on from JAAONU010000009.1 coordinate 18,612,480, forward strand.
ACCTGATGATGCTTCATACCAAATATCTAAGCTCCAGGCCTTGTAGTTCTGGAGAAGAAGATTTTTAATTTTCCAACTTTGAAAATCTATTTTTAGGTCCTGTGGCCTAGAAATGCAATGAACCTGAACCATTTGAACAATTTTGGTAAAGTTTCATGCAAGTAACATTCCTGCCAAGTTTCAGCAAGATTGCCCAGCAGTTCAGGAGAAGAAGTTGTTTGAAGAAAAAGTTGACGTCGCATGGACGGACGGACGGACGACGGACATCAGGCGATCACAAAAGCTCACCTTGAGCACTTTGTGCTCAGGTGAGCTAAAAACATGTGACAATTTTAGGTGCTCGTAATTTGCGAGTTTAGATTTCTGTGAAAAAATGGGTTTTTATACATATTTTAGAAGAAAGGAAAGTGTTTTGTACAAGCATGAAAGACTATCGAAGAAAATGATAAAAACATAAATTAAAGTAGTGTCAAAGCAAAAAGTGTACGCAGAGGCAAAAGAAAAAAAAAACATTCTAAATATACTATACATTTTAATTTAATGTTGGTTGAAATATTCTGCAACTTTAACATCTATCATTTAAGATGTTTGCAAACAAAATAATATTTAAAAGCCCATGAACTTTCACAACCGTTACTAAATGAACTTTTTATTTATATTTGAGTAGTAACGGTTTAATACTCCGCAAATATAATACAAACTGTAAAAGTAAAGAGCGATGTTAAATTTGGTTGTAAATGCCTTGCAATTTGTGAAGGGATGTCGTTTGAAGCCAAATATTAAAGAAAATATAATTGCTCTATAATTTATATTTGCTCTGGTGGTCCATTTGTGCAATGGAGCTGGTTCATGTTATAAGAAAAAAAGAGCTTTGTGTGGAACATTTCTGTGAAATTGGTGGAAAATGACCTTCCAGTTTAGGACGAAATGTATTCTTTCTAAATTAAGCATTTGCAGCCGGTAAGTGCAGTGGAGCAGAACGGTCTGAGCAATTAAAAATGACACTATAAGGACGTATTCTTTCAAGTTTGGTAAAAAAATACCTTTTGGTTTTAGATGTCGTTTAAGAAAAAAACTATTTTTAGCTGTGGCGGCCATTTTGAGCAATGGATCAGACCCATTTGAGCAAATTTGATATAGGGTTTTGTAAGGAACATATCTCTGAAATTACGTGAAGAAAGGACCTTGCAGTTAAGAGGGTGATGTTGCTAGATTTCTTTTTATTTTCCTTATGCGCAAAGGAGCGGAACAGTTTAAGCGAACTTAAGAAAGGCAAACAAATATAAGGAACATTTGTGTCAAGTTTAGTTGAAAATGTCCTCTGGTTTTGGAGGAAATTTCATTTGAAGTAAAATGTTGACGACGCACGACGGACGCTGGGCACAAGGTGTTCCCATTATCTCACCCTGGGCTTTAATTAAACAGAGTTTATATGAACTTTTTTTATTAATACTTATGTACGTCTTAAAATTTAGAATCAGGTGTCGCTTTAAAATTATGTGGACATAATTTTCATAACTAAATAACATATTTAGATTTTAATTGAAAAAAATCAGTTTTTTTTCAACGAAAAAACAGCTCACCTTCAATATAAATATCATTCTTCCAGTTATAAATCAGAATAGAATGCTTTGAATGTCAGAAGTTATTTTTTTATATATAAGGCAGGTTTTCATTTGTGCTGTAGTCCAATAGAATTTTTTACACCATTGCAATAATTCTGACTTACTGTTCACGACGGTTCTATACAGCTTTAATAATAGTACGTAATACATGTTGCTTACGGTCCAATAAGTTATAATTATGTGGAAGTCTTTGCTATAAATTGATCAACAAAATTCATCCGAAGACTGCGACCGTTGTTTACAATTTAACGTTGATAGTAATGCCTGCAATTTCAACGGCTTTTTAGTGTTGCTCATTTCTGAGCTATTTTGTTTTCTTTTTTTCACATAAACTGTCTGCATCTCTGGTTATTTTCATTTTTTTTAAAAAGACATTTTTATAACTTTCTGATAAGATATGACACAAGTCAAAAGAGAAAACATTAGGTGTGTACGCTGTAACTGAACTTGTGTTGTGAAAATGGTCAACTTTATGCATGCATATGTGTACAAAGTTTTTTCTCTGTTTCGTTTTATGAAATAAACAACAAAAACAAAGGTGATCTTGAATCGGCCATTTAATAATAAACGACGGGACATTTTGAAAAACATATGACAAAATCAATATTAACAAGAACTTTATCAGAATTTTATGGCATTACTCAAAAAGAACTAATCTACATAAAAATATGTATATACCCTGTGGAAAATTTTGTTCATATAATTTCACAAAATTCTGGGACACAATTCCCCAAGAAAAAACATTGTGTGAGTGACTAGATACTGGCAAAGCTAGACAAACATAGCAAATAAGCAAATTATAAGACCTTCGAATGTAGGTTTGAATTTACAATTAACTCCATATTGTCACCAATAATAGCTAATGATATAAAGATCATTTGTATATGATTTACAGCAATATGTGTACAAATATAGTATTATTCATAGAATACATTTAGGTAGGCATAGGATTTGTTGAATTATCAATAGTAAACTGGTAATATAAATGTCACCAATTAAAAAGAATAGACCTGTGTGTATAAGTTTATGACTGAATTTTCTCTTTTAAACAGCTTGAATAAAAGATAATGTAACCGTAATCTGAGACCCAATGTCAGGGCCCTGACCCAATGACAATTAGACTGTCTCGATAATATCAGGGTCCTTATCCCCATAATATCCTCTGAGCTAAGTTTAAATCCGACATGATGATGGAAATGATGTCAGAAATCATAATTAATGGCGTCCTAATCTAAGCTAACGATATCTTTGTATTTCTTAAATGCATTGATGACCAACGTCCCAAAAGTTTGATTTGCTCGTCTGAACAGTCCCGCGGTCGAAGCTGCTACAATACGAAAGCTGTGACCTTTGAAGCGCGAGTCATCCAAACAAGCCCAGCTTAAAGGTAACTTCAAATGTTGCTTAAAATCTTCAAGAAGCAGCACTTTCATCCAGAAATGCAAACAGAGAACGTTTGAGGCTTGCCGTAAAGCTTAAAGTCGTAGTGAGCAGCCACTTGACAATAAAAAATGTCGAATGATTTGACAAGCAAAACTTTTGCAGTGCCATGGGAATGATATACCCAATTAAAGTTAACTCAAATTCAGTCACAAACCCAGCTTCAGAAGAAACAAAATGGACATTTGAAACTGCTAGGATGGCAATAGAGCTTTAAATAGAAACTGTGATCTAACCAGAATCTTCACAGAAAGTTGTGGAAAGCGACTAAATACACCGCTTTCAATTAATACCCCGACAAAATTAGACGAGCTGGTATAGCTCAGAGACTGAACTAATTTATCCAAAATTGCAGTACTGTAGTAATAAGTTTACGCATAACAAGTCGCTTTGGTTCATTGTGAAAACATTGAAGTGAATTCTTGACGAGAAAGAATGATGTAACATTTTGCATCTGATGTAGCTGGCGGTGGTACCCTATTGCAGAAATGTAGGTTAATACTATAGCAGGGGCATGTTGACGCAAGTAGAAATGAGCTGTTAAAAGCAGAAACTTGGAGACTAAAGCTGGAAAAACATTTGGGCGGTGGCGAACTAATGCTAACTGCTGATAATATTTACGAGCTTTTTCATAGCTTATGAGTGGATGGAGAAAGCACTCGACTAAAAAGAAAAGCACTAACTGCTGTTAAAAAGCTATTCGGACCTGTGGAATAAAGATATCCACCGGAAGGATCGGGAATGTGCAGCTTTTGAGGAAAGATTTGCACCTGCAAACGAGACAGAGAATCTTGTTATCCTGGTATATATGTTCTGCATTGAACAACATGTTGTGTTTTAATGCTCTAAAGACCAGGCAGTGTCCTAAAATCGTAACTGTCTTATCTTTTGAGGTCTGTTTGTTTTATGATACGAATGACAGCTTGGCTATCCGTATGAAAACAGAGCCATTTGTTTGCAAATGAATCCTCGAAGAGTTCTAAAGCTGAAACCATTTGAAATAATTCCTTGATGTTAATATGAAAGAATGCCCAGTGAGGTGGCCATTTTGCAGATAACAATCAGTTAGATAAATATAAAAACAACTTCCTTGGAAGCATTTGTGAGTAACTCTAGTCATTAACATGACTCATCCGTCAAGAAAAAAACATTGATTTACCATAGTATCAGTCCTTAAAAATTGATCACGCCCTTAAATTTGCTCGTTACTCATTAGACAAACGTTTATGAAAATGTGGGTTTGTCGATCCAATGGTTAAGTCTAGCAGACGGCGCAAGAATGCATGACGAGTGCTGACAACTGAGCACGTCAAATTTCCCTTTGTTGTTTAAACTGTGGCAAGTTCAGACAGAAGTGCTACCTGATGTGGAACGAAATTTTTGAAATGGTTTTGCGGTGAACTACTTATGTTAGGTACGTAAACCCATTGATAACGTTTTGATATATGAGTCCGTATAAAGCAAGCCAAATGACAAATAAGGATGCAGCTGCCGAAGGCAACAAAAGGAAGAGTCGTAAGAATATACTTCTTCATCACTAGCACGTTGATTTCCGATTGTTTCGGTATACTGCACGAAGGCAGGCGTGGTCTCAGGAAACATTTCCACACATATTGCTACATTGCAATGAAAGGCTGAAACCCATCTTCTGTAGGTAATGATGTTATAGATTTTTGTTTTTAACCGCTCTTGAGAGAGAACGACTGTATCAAAGGTGGATTCAACCAGGCAAAAATCAGTGCGCTTCAGGCGATCTCCTACTGCATGTGGTAATAGGGATGCTAGATTTATGTATTATTTTTCCCATCTGTGCGGATTTATACGGGTATCGAAATAAATAGCTATCAGATTGGTCCATGTCATCGATATGTTGTACTTGACCTGCCAGATAAAGTGATTGCCTCTGAGGTGCTTGCCTTGGGGATTGTGTTCATCGTTATCAGCAATTCAACGACGCCCTTTGTTACAGCTGGTACTAAATATCTTTTCTGTGTGGACTTTCAGCGTTTGCTTGATGGCTTCCAATTGTGACTGACCTTTTTAGTAGTGGTTTTTCGGCTGCCTATGAGGTGGGCGTACGCTTATGTCAGGGGGGCTTGCTGTCTGAAAGATATTGACATAGTGATAAGGGCATAAATTTGAAAGAGTTTACCATACGTTTTATGGCAGACATAATTCGACATATAAAAAATTAAATTAATGTTATCCGTCAAAAAGAAACAAATAATAACAATTTAAGATGATCGAAATATACACATACAAAATAGAAGAAATATGTGTAATCACAAAGACAGAAAGTACTGCCATATGTACTTTTAACATCAAATAAAGAGATTTACCATATAGCTGATGAGATGAGCTTTGCACCCCAAATTCTGAAAGAACTTCATCACAATGGAGACAAGTTGCATATGTTACCTTACTGATTCGTTGTGTTTTAAGATTAAAGCCAAGCACAGCATCAACCGTGAACAGAACCTTACCAATTAGGAGTAGTGCTGTTGCACAGCCACAATTAAACTTATTCGCCTTACAGTCAAGCAGAAATACTGGTTTTAACGTGCAGAATGGAACCAGTAGGTTGAAAAACATTATTCTAGGAACAACAAATGCTTTGCCTTACAGATAAACAAATTATTAAAACAAAATTGCATTAAAGTTAGGTCTACAAGCGAAGTTCGGAAAACCTGATAATAATTAGCTTCACTTTCGTTTCATACCCACAAATTTATATGTGAAATCGTTTGCCTTTCAGTTACAGCTCATTTTGTTTAATTATGCATAACTGCACAGATGATGAAGTGACTCATTCAAACTTTTAGCCGACCATATAAAATATATGCGTACATTGTTTTAGGCTGAAGGCAGATCCTAGGCAGCAATTGCTTTACATTCTACGCTGAACTTGATGAAAGATGCATTAATGCGCACGAAATCGGTCACTTATTGAAACAGTCTACTGTCACCATCCAGGAAACGTTCTTGATAAGAAGATTTAACACCTTTAATGTCCCAATATGATATTCCAGGAATAGGCTGTAAAGTGATCTTGAACCAATTAGCTGCATTTTTTATCCTCGTATAGGAATCCTTTGTCTTATATCGTGAAGAACGTCGGAAAAAATGCAGCAATGCAAATTGTGCATGACTGTACCTTGCCTTGAAAAGACAATTCGAAATACTAACTGCTCAATTTCCTCATCTGTCATGTCAATTCGTTTTTCCCAAACTGTAAGAAGACTCCCAAAGTCAAACATGTTATATTTTTATTTTTTACGAGTCCTCAACAAATGCCATGGACTTTTTCAACTGGAGATGATTCCACCTTGAATAAAGTATCCCCGTTACAACGAACTAAATAGTCAGCTAATCAGTTTATAAAGGATGTGCCTTATGTAAAAAGGGTAATACTGCATCGTCGTTGATCAGAGAGAGCTAAATGGGCAAGAGGCTGTTACATTTATCAAAAACGTAGAAAAGTCACGAGAAACGTCATAAAAAATTCAGCCGCCAAATAGTTATCACATGCTATTAAGAACATTTTAGATAAGTTATAATGATTATAATTATTATTATGAGAAAACGTTACAAATTCAAGGTTTTCCTGTTTATCTCAAACCTGCTTTCCATAGACATGAAGCAAAGATTTTATTACATTTAGGTCTCGACTTTAACTAACAAAATAAAGTATTTATTTGAAATACTCCAAAATAAATATTTAATATATCTGCGAAATTTGTCAATAAAACGTGCAAATATGGACATTGATTCCTACCAAATTTTATCTGAAAACGGTTTTAAAGATCTAATTTAAACAATAAAGTTTTACAAAACTTAAGACCATGTAAACATAATTTTTAAGAGGTTTCCGTTATGAACTCGAGACAAACTAAAAGTGTCAAACTTAGTTGCCTCGGCTTTTGGTGCCGACTTTCTTGTCCCGACTTATTTCCGGATTTCTTGCCCCTGCTATTTGTACCCACTTTCTTGTCCCAACCTTTTTATCGGCTGTTTTTAAAGCAGCTTTCATAACCACGATATCGTACGCGTTTTCTTGCCCGGCCTCAAGCTCAGACTTCCAAATGCGACAATCTATCAATTCAGGCATAACTTTATTCACAAGAACTGACTCGCTGATATGAAAATTTACCAATTAAAAAAAGTCAAAACCAATGTATCCTTCACATTGGCGTTGTCTTGACTTTATGCGTATCACTTGGAGCGGGTGGGGGATGGGGCGAAATCTAAGGGCAGTCACACTTTGTTGGTATTAAACCACACTCGTTTGTAGCAATGACATTTTTTATACAGTTGAGAAATCTAAGGGAACTCACTCATGACCATCTTTAACATCACCGTCTACAGCATTTACTTCTCTTACTTCACCCATCCATTTTAACATATGAACCTTTCCCTAGGTACGTGACAATCGGGTCCAAGCGTTAATGAGTTATTTTGCCACGGATGCGTTTGATTTTTCTTCATGTCCTTCTATTGCGATTGTTTTTCTACTTTAATAGTTTTAATATGTATTTAATAAAGTTAGCTGTCTATATTGACATTAAAAGCTAAATTATAAAATGTAATATGAGAATTGAACTTTTATGACACTGTTGAAATAATATCCAGCTTGAAAGTTTATCTTAATATTTTTTTTTCCGAAACGATATTTACGTACACAGATGGGCTATGTACTATTGTAAATATTATTTTTTCATCAAAGATTATACTTCGATAACAGGATGAACAATATTCAGGTTGTAAAAAGTGGTTTCCTTATTATCTGAAATAAAGCTTGTTTTTATATGCTGGATTAGCATTTTCTGAGAGATTAAATTTGCTCAGGATTGACTGAATTGATTAAATTCCCAATATATATTTTTTTTCAAATTTATTGTTTTCATTTTCCTGGCTCTAAATTTGTCTTAAAATATAAGACGGTACAGTACCTGTTGCCCAAATTGTTGTTACTTCACACTAATAAAATGAATTAGTTCCTTATTATTATGACAAAATCAAAATCAGAAATTATAGATTATAGAATTATGTTCATTTTATTACGCAAATAATTGCAAGGATGACATGGTTTATTCTGTACTGAAATCATAACAATTTTGGACCATTTATATCTTTAAAAGTGATATCATACAATGAATTTGATAAAACTATGAACGTTTCTGTTTAGATCTCTTGTCATTTTTTTCCATTTCTGTAATGAGTTTGGATTGCATTGCCTTATAAATTGAACGACAACCTTTCCATATTTTTATATATTATTGATATATAGACTGTAGAATACATTTATTAAATTTATATTGTTTTGGTTAATCTTGAATGCATTCTTTTTCTAAAATATATGTTATCGAAAATTCTTTTTACGTATAAAATTCTGCCTCTTGTTGGAGGAATTGTCAAACAATACCACCTGTAATCCATTGATTTAAGGAAATTCTGGAGTTTCCAATGTTAATCCCGGAATTAAACAAAAGAAAATAACATAATAATAATGTTTAGTGTTTCTTACTTTTTTATTATATTAGAGAGAGCGTAGTAACTGCTTTATCCAAGTTATATGCTTTCAACTTATTGACAGTATTTGCTAATTAAACGAATAAATCTTATGAGCAATGCATCTTTTAAAATGCAAAAAAAAAACAACATTTAAAATCTATCATTCTTTTCTTCTAAACGTATATTCTTGAGTTATTGTGTTTCTTTTTATTTTGTCTCTACCATTATTTCAACGAACCTTAAAAATAGATTTTGTATTTCGTTTGCTGTGACAAGAGGTGGAATAAGATTATTCAGTTTTGCAAGAGCAAGGAATTTTGCAATGACTAGTCTACCAGAAGGAAGTATTTTTAGACCTTTTTGCAAATAGATTTTTGTTATTATTATCATTTCTTATATTTCTGCGTCATAATTCAAATCTACCTTTTAATTTCGATAAGTGGAGAATCTTATAGGAGGTTCTGTGTTAAAAAAATCCACAACTTTGTGCATCAAATTCTATGACACAGTATCGAATGCCGCTGCAAAATCAGTTAAACAAATATGATTAGATAGTTATTTTTTTAGTGTAAATAAATAAATAGATAAACAAGTCAGCTCATTATATTAGATGCCATTAGTCTGCAATGTAAAACTCAGTGTGATCTTCATCTAAAATACCCATTAAAACTATTTTTCAGGCGAAAAGGCATCGAAAATGAGGCAATTTTGTAAGAAACCATTAATAACGAGATATGACTCCAATTTTCAAATACAGTTTGTCTTTATTTCTCTTAGGGAGTCAAGATATGACTCATTGTTTTTGCGCAATTTTTAACTGTTCAATGATACAAGCATAATTAATTGATCTCTCATAGAAAAAGTCTCTATAATTTCAGAAAAAAACACTAAAATGTTTGCCCATATTTACAGGACCAGTACTGTTAAACACCTGTTTTAAAGACTTCAAGATATTATTTCTGTGTCTCCCTCAATGGACTGCTTATTATTTTCTGAGTTTAGGAGCATTAAAACCATTAGTGATACATAACCTGTTTACTTTATTTTATACAAATGTTGTTAATGACTCTGTTTTCATCAATAATTTCTTCTTGAATCTTCAAATTTGACCATTTTCTGATATAAGAGAATTCATCAATTCTGAGAAAAAGTTTCCATTTTCAAGATTGCAAAAATATTGTGCTGAGTTTTGTCATTCATGTAATCAGTTAGCTCTGAATCTTAAAAAGAAAACTTGTTTTTGTTTTTGTTTCTAAAATTTGAATGTTTTAATGTTTCGTTCACCTGGGTACACCTGAGCATATACTGTTGTCCAGATATAAATAAATAAAAAAAATAAATAACCACCTTGCAAGAAAATCTGCCATTAACTTGGGTCAAGGTGACTGAGGCTAAATATTTATACTTTTTTCATTAGAGTCTTCATTTAATTTTCCATTTGACGGATATCTAAGATATATGGTTTGTACGTACCATAAACATCTGCCATTGGGTTGGATTTTAGACCACTGGTGTCAAGGTCATATAGTTGGCCCCACCCTGGAATCTTCTTGTCAGAAACCACATTATCTGATGTTGAGATATTTGGTATGTGAATAGAAGAAGTTGCGGTTGTACTCAGGTGAGCGATAAAGGACTATCTTGGACCTCTTTTTTGCTTTCTAATAATTCATAATTTATGTTTTTTTCCTTTTCATTTCAATCTATTTCTTTCAATAATATATCTGTTTTTTCTACTCTCATTTTTTCTAATTGGAAGATAACTAAGAGTTACCCGTCTGTTATTCATTAATAGAGTCTCGAAAATATTTGATCGTTAACATCAATCTCAAAACTGGAAGCGATATATAATTTATGTCCTCATTATTGTTTAGTAAATTGACAGCATATTGACTTTTTGTTTCTGACAAAAGCTTTGTAATCATAAATCTCATCTCCTCGGAGGGAATGATTAATTTTCCAGTGACCTTTCCTTTTGAAATTTTCTGAGTTCTAGTGAAATGAATATTAAAGAATATGTGCGTAAATCAAGTAAACTTTTAGCACTTTAAAGATCAATATATTGGTTTTCTGAAATTAAGTAAAAACAAACCGTGCCTTCTTAAAAGGATTTTGTCTAGACCAAGTATATTCTCTTTTTTCAATATTGTTTCTCTCCAATAATCCATTTAGTTAAACCCTGAAGTAACGAATGTATGTTGTCACGTGCATTAGGTTATATAAATGTAAATCAGTAGAAAGAATCAGCAACTGGGTTTATAACTTACTTAATGTCCCAGGCAAGGATGAATAAGGAGTTTTCAAACTTTTACATATTTTTTTTAAACTAAGTTACAGAACCTTGGGTTATCCCTATTTGGATCATAAACGTTAACTAGAGTTAAATAATATTATCAGAGATATTACAGATAAGAATAAGAAAATTTCCTTCTTTATTTTTTAAACTATTTATTTTCAATCAAAATTATTGTTGCCTAAATGTGCAACGGCGTAGGGCTCACTTTCAAAATAAGAAAAATAATAAGGCGTTTATACTTTTCTTTATTCACAGAAAACGAGAAAGAGTGTCTTCACACAAACAAATTTTAAAATGTTTGCTCCTCAGAAAATTATGAACATTTCTTCGTTTTGCCCATCAGCCATTCTCTGAACATTCATGCTGATAATAGGAACTTTACTAGTCATAGTTTACGTTCGAAAGTACAATAACACAGTAACAGGTTAAAATTGAGAGAACGTCGAAAAAAGCGATCTGGAAATATTTTCTCTACTTACATTTTAGAAAGCATGTGCATTCATTTTTTGTTTTGTCCAAGCTATAATATTAAAACAAATATTGGGACTTTTCACCAAACAACTTCCAAAAAACCTTTGCTTGGATAGAAAACTTTCATTATAGATTATTCTGGCTTTTGAAGATGAATAAATTAACAACTGTGATAAAATGGCTCCAAAATAATCTCTGATAAGATAAAAAAAAATATTTTACTATATAAACCTACTATCTGTTTCCTGTAACTGAGCTTTATAATCGATTATGTAAGCAATATTGCAAATATATTGGTTTCAATAAAAAAGGAAATCAGTACACAATTAAACCTAATTTCACATGGCTTAGAAATTAAATGTTCAATCGAATCAAATATTGTCTTATCATAGCAATCAATCAAATATTTATTTTCAATGTATCTGGTAACTTACATTTTTATTGTTCACTTACTTATCGAAGAAACACACATACTATCATGTTCATTCTGTGCTTCACGGATCTGAATCGTGTAGATATACATTCTTTCTCATATTCCTGACAGCTCAACTCATTCAACAACGACCACAAACACTAACCGTCACTGAAATTGTTGGAAAAGGACCACAAAGAATCGCAATGTAATATTCATGATATTATTTTTTTTTACTGTCGGAATTCTTGAACTTCTTTTAACTGAGCTTTGTTTAAAGTTACTGATCGTATGTCCTTTTGTTCTTTAGTAAGCTAAGTAGGGACACATTAGGCATTTTTCTCAGTTTCAGAGTAATTGTAAAAATTTAAGATGTTTATCAAAATCCAGTCTAGTTTTGTAGATATATAATTTAATGTTTGTTGTAAAAATCCTTTTTACAGCCCTGTGTAGACTTTTACTCAAGTGACTGTTGACGAGCTCTGCCATGCCGGGACTCACCTTTACAGCCAGATGCCCCTTCTTGTAATTTTTCATTCCTGCAAAAACCTGCAAAACCTCTCTTCCAAAAAGACATATGAGCACGTGATTGCATAAAATAGCATACAATAAAATTATGGAAAAATGCAAATAGCATATTACACGTGTGACATTAAAAATTTAATATAAAACTAAATAAATAAATAAAATAAAATAAACCAGGGCATGATGACATTACTCAGGATAACATTAAAAGGAGGATACGAATCAACATGTTTCCACTTGGTCCTGTTAAATGATAGCATGTCCTAACAAGGTACAGCATGTTTATTTTAAATCAAGCAGTAATTACAGGAATTAAAAAGTGAAACTGCGTTTCATAACTCTCTCTACAAGACTGAATTAGTAAATAATAAGAATTAATGAGTTTTCAAGTGATCACAGTAAAATTATATCGCAGTATTCTTTGTAATTTCAAATACAAGCTAAAAGGTGTGTCTTAACAGCGTATTTAAACTTACGAAAATCACTTGATCCCTTGACTTGCTGAGGTAAAGTATTCCAGAGTTAAGAACCATTGTATGAAAAAGACTTTTAAGCAAAACTTTAACCTTAGGGATACTAAAACGTGATCTTTGGCTAAATTTGGTATTATGACTGTGAACAGAACTGGCCAAAAGAAAATTGTCAGTTCAATAAGGAGTGGCAGAAACTGTATGAATATTAAAAACGTGATTGAGAGTATTCTGTTCAACTCCTTTTTTCAAAAGGTAACCGACTTAATTAAAAGAAAAATTTTCTAGATAAATGTGACTTTTTTGTTCAAGTATTAGCACAAATCTAATAATTTTATTTTGGGTAACCTGGGCCTGTTCTTAAGTTTCCGATATTTTTCACAAATCAGCCATGTCATTAACATACATCAGAAAAAGAAGAGTCCCAAGTTTGGACCCCTGAGGTACACCACATGTGACCTTTGCAGATGATGATCTTATGCTAGACAAATTTATATACCCTATTAACGATCAGACAATTCAGATCAAAACCAAATTACAACATCATAACTTAAACCAAATATTTCTTACTTTGACAAAAGAATGCTATGGTCAACAGTGTCAATTTGTAGATCCAGAAGTACCATACCAACATAAAATTTCCTGATAAATACAGTATACAGGAGGAATCCGTTGAAAAAGATTTCATAAAACTTGACAGCTGAAGTTCTTTTACATTAAGCAAGAAACTACTTTTAAAAAATTGTAATCTTTGAAGGGCCAGTCATATTAATCCACTGACATTACTTTTTGACTTTTGGATGAGACGTTTAACCGTGGTCCTATGTATCAGTGCTGTGCACTGAGCATTCAAAAGAACAAGGGGTGTCTCTGAAATGGGATGCTTTCTGTATCTGCACTATCCCCCACAACATTAAATAACTAATAACTCTACAGGGTGCGTCGGTCAAATGGGCAAACAATACCAATGATAAATAAACTCAAGCAAATACAGAATTCTTTTCTTTATAGAAAAAAACTTTTTTCAGACTACCAGAAGCATTAAAGTGCTGCGATGTATCACATCAAAACTTTTTATAAGCTTTCGCAGTATGTGTTTTGATAAGATTATTTATTGGCCGGTATTATACATTGAATTGTTTTTTTTCTTATGGCTCTGCAATTTATAATTTTGAAATCGTTGATTGAGTTCACCATACATTTTACTGAATGCAAATAGAAAACGCGTGTATACTGTTTTCTTTCTTGAAATGTTGTCGTGGAACTTGAAATTAGCAAAGTTCGATGAAAATAAGACTGACATTATGCACTATGATAACAACATTTATTCCCATTATTGATATATTTATTTATATTATTAAAATCATATTCTTAAATCGCTACGCATTAAGGATCTGAGGACGACTGAGAAAGGTCACTTTTCATCAGCCAATCAAAGCAACGCTTCAACCGTTTTGGTTCTGAAGGTATAGCGGTTAAAAACTATAATATCATTTAACTGAGGATCAGTCCTCGCATACGCTTATAAATTTTCATTTAAGAAGTACAACCCAAAACTTAAATAAACTTACATGAATCAAGGACAATTCATTTATCCAATGAAACACAAATATTCTTTTTTTAAATATTTAAGATCAAGCGTCTCTGAAGGTTTAGACATAAAACTATGTAAGTTTAGAGTCAACATTAAACGCCGTTTGTACTGGTAAACCATAAGACACGTTTTAAGTACATTTTATAACGTTGCGAGTAAGTAATATACTTACTTACATTTCGTCACATGACGAGGTGGGATATATACACCTGTTTGAATGCTTCTTGTCCGCTGATGAACCTGGCAAGTCGGACCTCATCTTTGCAACCTGATATGCAATCTTGTAAATTTCATTCAAGCGAAAACCAATCAATCTTGTGCTTCATCTTAATTGAAAGATGATCAATGATCACATATATAGCTCATTATACCCTCTCCATGCTTTAGTGGTTAAGGCGTCTTTTTACAGAGTGGGGGTCGAAGGTTAGTGTCTCGCCAGGTGCTTGTTATGATGCCGCCTGTTAGTAAGCCACCAGCTAGTTAAAGAATGGTTACCGATGCCTGTCCGCCTGGCATATAGGATATAGAAACGGGGAGTAAATGGACCTGATTTTGCTATATTTAGTCCCATTTTTTAAAAAAAATGTTTACTAACGAATATTTAGTTGATGCTTGAATCATTACAGTAATATTTGAATATGTTTATATCTAAACCAGATTCTGAATTGTATCAGGAGTAAGACAAGACCGAAACACCGGACGGTTTTTCGTATTTCATTATAATCAAAACACGTAAACACGCAAAAACTAAACAACAAGTAACTAATCTAAGTAAATGTTCATCATAGCACCTCACCATTTACTTGACCAGTGGGCGTGTCTTATCAGATGCGCGACAAATGTCCACTACAATTGCTTGTTTCCAGACATTTTCCACAAAGCACGCACAACATGCAACAAGGCTGTGGCTACTTTTTGTTTTATTTCAGTTTTTTAAAGTTTTAAACCAAACAAGGATGCGGCTTAATACAACATTTGTAATCAGATTTCACTCTAAGAAGTACTCCATTCATGACATCTTATACGTTTTAAATAAAACCGATACTCAAATTAGGTTTAAATGTATTATATTCTATTTAAAGCAAATATAATGAAAAAAAAAGTTTGGCTACTATGAAATAACAAAAGATTTAAATACAGGATGTTTAGCTAACAGGAGGGCCAAGATGGCCCTAAATCGCTCAACTGAGTCTCATTGCTTAAGTTACAAGTTATGGCTGTTCGTTGTTCGCACCTTTGAATGAGTTTGCATTAAGTTTGAAGACTCTGGGTGTAATGGTACTCAAAGTTTTGATCAGAAATAGTTTTACCTTACAGGTACCTGTGAACATGACCTTTCACCTAAGGACCCCAACAATAAAAGGTTTCTTCTAATATAATTACTCAATGATGTTTGAAGGTTCTGGGTGTAATGGTACTCCAGTTACTGTGCAGAAACAGTTTTCACTCTACAGGTCTCTTTGACCTTGACGTTTGAAATACTAATTTAAGAAACAAAATGATATTTTTACTGAGTAAGGACAATCATCCTGTGAACTTTAAAGGCTCTGATGTAAAACGGTACTCCATTTACTGAGGAGAAACAGTTTTCATTTTAGAGGTCCCTGTGAACTTGATCTTTGACCTATGGACTTTAAAAACCATAGGGTTCTTCTAACACAATTACCGTATAAAATTTGAAGACTCTTTGTATAATGATACTACAGCTACTCAGCCGAAATACTTTTTTCTCTACAGGTTCCTGTGACCTTAACCTTTAACCTACTAACCCCAAAAAACGTGTTTCTTCTACTCAGTAAAAGCAATCATCTTATGAAGTTTGAAGGCTCTGGCTGAAATGGTACTCTTGTTAATGAGTGGAAACTGTCTTTACTCTAGAGGTCCCTCTAACCTTGACCTCTGACTTACTGACGAAAAAACTAAAAGAGTTTTTACTCAATAAGGAAAATAACCATGTGAAGTGTGAAGACTCTGGGTAAACTGATACTCAATTTATTGAACGGAAATGAAGTGTGACAGACAGACAGACGAACAGACACCCATGTACAGGGCAAAAACGATATGTCTCACCAGAAGTGCGGCGTTTTGGTGAGACATAATAACGAACAATTGAAAGTCTAGCCCTTGGTGTTTCAGAGCAGCAGATTTTTAAGTTTTCACCTAGTTTTGACCCCAGGGTCATGATTTGAACAAATGTAGTAGAAGTTATCTAGACAATGCTACATTCTGAATATCTAAGTTGGTTTCTGACAAGGAGATTTAAAAAAAAAATCCTATATAACTATATGTAAAACAAGTGACACCCGGGACAGGGCCATTTTTGACCCAGGGGTCATAAGTTGAACAAACTTGGTAAAATTTCATTAGACAAAGCTGCACACGAAACTCTAGGCCTTGTGGTTTCTGACAAGAAGGTTTTAAATTTTCCCTAATATATAATTCTATGTAAAATCAACTGACCCCTGGGGTGGGGTCAGTTTTGACCCTAGAGTCATAATTTGAACAAACTTGGTAGAGGTCCACTAGATAATGGATCATACCAAATATTTAAACCTCAGGCCTTGAGGTTTCAGAGAAGATCTTTAAAAATCCAACTTTTAAAATCTATTGTAAGGTCCACTGACCCAGAAATGTAATTGACCAGAACCATTTGAGCAATCTTGGTAGATCTTCATGCAAGGAACATTCAGGCAAGTTTTAAAAAAATATGGCCCAGTGGTTTAGAGGAGGTCTCGTTTCATTCATTCGACGGACAAATACAGATCACAAAAGTCTACTTATTGTCATGATAAAACCATTAAACCTATTCTATGTTAAAGAAAACAATAATTATTGTATCAACATGTCACACAAAAGCTAAAACCTTTCTCACATGAAAGTGAACATCCGGACCTGTTTTGCAAAATACATGTAGCTTATTTTCACTGGTACCATTGCTTAGTATATACTGCTGAAGCCAACACTAGCAGGAAAACTATGTTTAGTCGAACAGAGCAGGCTTTGTTTAAACTTGTTGAATGTTGCTCGTTTTTATACAGTCCCGAATCTTCAATACATACTCTAGCACGGACTCCGTTAGATTGTTTATCTGCTATTAAAGAAAATTCACCATCAAACAAATATTTCTTTGTGAATTTGTTTAAAAGAACCGTTTTGTCCAGACTCAGGACAAAATCTGATTGTTGCAGTTCGACTTGGTCACAGAGATACAAAATTGTGATGTAAACTTTGTACCGATAATCTGTGGAACCAATATATAACATGCTGTATACTGGCTTAATTAGAACTTCTGAAACATTTCCAGTTACAATTATACTTTCTGTGTTTCTTCTGTCATATTCTAAGAGTGTTTCTTCCATAAAACGAGACTTTAGAACATATGTCTCACCATTATGTATAAACAACCAGTCCCGTTTAACCGTTAACTCAATAGTCTTAACAAATGTGACTGGGTTTACTTTCGACCTTCTCGTGTGTAATACAACAATGAAGTTCGTAATGTTCTTTTGTTCATGATACCCTTCATGATAAACTGATAAAATGGACCAGCCCTTTGGCCACGGGCTCTTAAAGGCAGGCAAGATATTTAAAACTCTGTCAGATTGGACTTGAAATACTTCACTCACATCTATGTATTCCTCTACCGTCAGCTTTATACTTATTAAGAAATTTTGATCATACCATATGTTGACTGGATAGATGCATCTTCCTGCTCCGTCTCGTAACTGGCCCGATCGACAAAGCACTGTTCGGCAAAGCTGAACCAAGGTAACAACATTTTATAAATTACAGTTAGTTTAAAGTGTGCAATATCATGAAAAAAGAAACACTTCACTGTAAGAAAAAGAAAATGCAATTTAAATTCAAAATGTATATCCCTGTTAAGACATTACTCTAAAAATTAATTTTTATAAAGCTACATTTAACCATTAAATTATAGATAAAGAATTATAAGAGCTTCTGAATTGTTCTCTTTTGTTTAGAACAGCTGAACTTCTTTGACATACAGCTAGCAAACTATTTTTAAAAATCGTTATCAATGAAGGGCAATTATATTAATCTACTAGCATTATTCATTGTCTTTTGGATGAGACGTTTAACCGAGGTCCCATGTATCAGTGCTGAACACTGAGCACGCAAAAAAACAAGTAGTGTCTCTGAAATGGGTTGTTATTTGTATCTTGCACTATCCCTACAACTTAAAGTAACTTATCCCTGCAGGGGACGTCTGGCAAAAGATACCAATAATAAATAAACTCAAACAAATATAGATTTGTTCTTTTGGCGGCCCTTAATCTATTACCTTCAATCCATTAGGGACCCTTAAATTATATCCTACACATATGCTGACAAAGTCTGTTTAAGCTATATGACTTTTTGTAAAAAATTGAAACCTTTCCTCTCAGAAACCACCAGCCTAATTTCAAAATCATTAAGAAATGTCCTTTAGGTGACAATTTATCAAATTCTTTTAGGTCAAATTATTAGGGTCCCTTACATTCATGACCTACAGAGGGCAGTGCCTCTTTTTACTATATGGCCACTGGACAATTTTGAAAATCTTCCTCTCAGAAACCACCAGCGGTGTTTCAAAATAATTTAAAAAATGTTCCTTAGTCGGCCATTTATTAAATCTTTAAGCCATTTCGGTCCCTTAAAAGTCATTGCCTACAGAAGGTAGAGCCTGATTTTGCTGTATGACTATATGGAAAACTTTGAAAATCTTCTCCTCTGAAAACACTCTGATATGCAAGAATTAGCTTATATCTGGCAGTTGCATCAGCAATATACATGTACATGAAAATCAGGAGATGCAAGCTTTTAAGTTTAAAAAAAAAATATAAATGATATAGTTATAATCACTGCCAGGACATTAAAGTTTTTCAGTATATGTCATTCTTTCAAATGTGAGTCGATTCTGTATTTTAGCGTATCGAGGTTAGGTTTTAAGACGGATTGCTTTCCATTATCCGCCGTTGTTTGGCGTCAACAATTGAGTATTAACAATGTCTTGAATGCTCAATGCCCAAAGCTTTATACAGATATATCTCTGGATACTGCCAAGGTTCTCGCGAGTGCGAAGATTGCTACAAGTATTAATTTCTATGAAGAACTTTGGTTGTAGCAACTAGAAAAAACAATTTTGAATATCTTGTCTGGAGCCATAATGTCCAGAGTACTAAAATAATCTAGTTGACCTTTAAAAAGATGAAAAAAGGCCCCTGGTTAAATAAATTTTTTTCGCTCCAAAAGAAACTGATTCTACATAAAGACATGCAGGAAATACATTTTCAGCTATGAAATTTGGTATGCTACATTGTCCTAAGAAGTCAGTTGTTCTATATAGAAGTATTTAGCTAAGTATTTACCTAATCCTATTTCCTGAAACAAAGAGGTACCTGTGTGTAGTTGACGTTTTACAACGTATGCAAAAGTTATGCCACTGAGGTTAATAATGATTCTTCCGTCTTTCTAAAAAAACTGTTATTTTGTCCAGTGAACTGATTTAAATATTTTGAAGTTAAGTTTATTGGGACATCATTACCCCCACTCAGTGTTTGCATGTTTTATATGTACAAATGCGGACAAATTAAAGTTTAGCATCGTTTATACCATTTGGACGTGTAAAAATAGCCACGTACATACAATGTAAGCATTTACCTTTTGAGCAGAACACACCTTACGTGTATTTGGAACTCCGCGTTGTTTGCTTCTTGTAAGTGTTGTGTCTAGAATTCCAATGAATCCAACCCCAGGAGTACGAACCGAGGCATCTTGTTGTATTGGACAAATACGATTTTCTGAAAAATCTGTATTGCAGATGTGACAAAAAACGTTTGCATATATTCTACAATACCTGTATGGTGACATAAGCCCGCTTGTGCACATGTTAATTACATCTTGTTTAGAAGCTTGAATCACATCAGGTATTTTGAAGTCGTTCATTTTGCAAGTATCAACTACATCTCTAAAACATCGTAAATGATTTATGTCATCTTTTGTGATAAAATTGACGTCGCAGTTATCTAAGAAAGAGTCTGATTCTAGTCCGAGAACAATCATTTCAACATCTAAAACGTTATAACTACCACTCACTTTGCAATCTAAAATGGCATCCCATAGTTTCCCGTCCTCAACACCGTCATATGTTGCGCACGCACTGTTTTTGTATATAACTCTGCGTTTAGCTGAATAGACAGGGTACAAACTTCCCCAGGGAGCGACATTTTCATCTCCACATGTTAAGTTTGTAACTGTTTTATTCTTACCTTTAGAAAATGTTGATACTGATGAAATCATATAGTAGGAATGATAAAATTTCTGTTGTTGTCGAAGCAGTGGCACTGTTGTAGGAAAAAGACAAGATGGCGCATGCTTATTCTCATTTTGCTTTCCAGTCTCTGAGTGAGGAAAACAGCAGTCCCCATTCTTTTTACACTCCTGACTGCAGGAACATTCTGAAATACGAATTACAGACTTTAAAAGATACTGAATGCCTTATGTTTTTCTCCAATGCGTTTAAAGTAAGTGTGAATTTATTTGCCTGTTGATATTCTTTATACCTACATCCATCTCGGAAACAAAATTTTTACAATAATTATTATATAATTTATATTTTGTTTTTGTTTCTCCACGCCAGGACAACGCCCAGCGTCCGGTGAATTAAGAAATTTCATGAAACGCATATTTTGTTTTCACTTTGAACACCCAAGTGCTCACAAAATTTCTTATTAACACACTTGTTTGAAATTCTTATAGCAACATCCGATCCGTATTTCAATACATACAAGTCACACAAAATATAAGCTGCACTGAAGCTGTTTCGTACTACATATTAAAACAATTCTCAGCACCTGTTTCATTGCTTTATCTTCAACAAAACTAATTTAAAAGTAATATTTTGACCAGAAGAAAACTAATTCAAGTGACTGAATGAATCTTACATTAATATAAACAAAAAATTGATTGTTTCTCATCTTCTTGTATTATTATAGTCATAAAATAATGGATGCGGAAGGCGATGCTGTCTTGCATAAAGCGAAATTCTTACTGACTAGAGACACGCAGACATGTTTATTAGTAATATTTTCGGCTGTATTTAGCTATAACTTACCAACGCAACAAGACTCTGATCCAGGTCGAAAGGTTCTCACAGGTGCTTTAATTGTCTGGTTCTCAGGACACACGTTCGCACCAGGGCAAAGACTCTGAAGCATATCTACGATGCGTGATAATGATACTGAGTTGTTTACAGCATTGGCTTCTCCGATGCAAATACTTATCAACAGGCATGTGAGATAAACTTTCATCTGCGAAAACAAACAATAAAAAACAACAACTTCCTTGCAACTTCATTATACATTATTGAAATCAATGATGTAACTCGGTATATCCTGAAAAAGTCACTAGACTGTGATTTGAAAATATTTATTGGTCGTAAATGATCGGGTAACTACATTAAAATATCAAACAATGTTGTTTCCAGAAAAAAAATGAATGAAAGTAAGCGAATACAATATTTCAAACTTCTTCATTTTACTTCACTTCATGATTTACCAAATCAAAATAATATCGAATGTGTAAGACGATTTATAAATGTATATTTATACACATCAATCAAATGACTCAGGCTTATAATATCGAGTGTATTAAACTAGCAACTGTCTGGTGACAGTAGGTTTATTTTAGGTACTTCGCTTATGAAAGAGCGATAAACTTTTCAGACTTTTTTCAAGTTTTGATTTTTCTGGTTAAGACGCAATTAGAGAGGACACGAAAATTGCCTATGGAGTTATGTTTTCTTAAAAATTCCACCTGGTTTTGAATTGGAAAAGCATATGATGCCAAAAAGTATTTATTTCAACGAGTATAAGTGCATGGAATAAGTATAAAAATTCCAAGCATTGTACTCTGCATTTTCATACACACCAGATTTATATATCATTAAAAACGAGATTTTTAAAGAAATCTGTGCACGAAAACATGATAAAAATAATGCGATTTTAAACTATTTGATTTATTTATAATTTGCACTGTCTTTCAAGGACATTGATAAAAATATAATTATTTATTCTAACACTATCCGCAATTTGCCGACATAAACAAAGAAGGAATTGAGCGTGATATATCAGGCAATATAGCACGCTGAATACAAGCGCGCGCCCGCTGACGTCACTGAGAACGCCACTGTTAAATAGTGCACATACTTACGTCCCTTATAGATATACGTACGTGTTAGAATGGAAATAGATTTTAACATTTTCGTGATCTACCGTCGTATATATCACGGTTTCTCGTTCATATGCGTAATTATTTAATCACTCAGGCCTACGGCCTTCGTGATTAAATTACTACGCATCTGAACTCGACACCGTGATATATCAGACGGTATATCATATTCCAAGTTGCATACGAGTTCGTTTAAATAATGCTTGCAATCATGTGTTTCGTTATATATTACTTATAAAAAAGGATTTACATCGTTTTATATCAGAATGGTTTAAAAAGTTTGGTCTCTTTTTTTCATCTGATTACAGAAAATGAATATGAAAAATATGAAAATATAGGTTTTAACACTTTATTAAAAATCAAGTTTTTCTTCAAACCATCCACAAACCGTTTCTTTCAATATTATTGTTTAAGAAATACAATAGAAGTTTTAAAAAAATACTTCATTGCTTCAACTGTTGAATCACGTTTTGAGGATTTTTTTAATTGAATGAACAAGAATTAGCCTTGTCATTAAAGATAAGTTAACGTTAACTATTACATGGATATCCTTGTCATTAGATATAATGTATTAAGATTTTGATAACAGAATTCAATTTTTCAAGAAGAAAACACCTTACCTTGAAATTAGACATGTTTTTGTCAACGCTAAACGAAAACAAAATGCTTGAAATGTCAGCAGTTTCTTTATATATAAAACAGGTTTCACATGCGCTGTAGTCCAATACTTTTTTTCACCATAGCAACAATTCTGACTTTAATTGGTCACAACGGTTTCATACAGTTTTAATAACATCAATGTAGGATAATATTTTGTTTACGGTCCAATAAATCATTGTTGTATGGTCATCTGTGCTATAAACAGCAAAATTCTTTCCGAAACCTGTGAGCGAAAAGTTCTGGTGAGTTTAAAGCATAGTGCTGCATGCGATTTCAAGAAGTTTTTATGTTGCTGTTTTTTTCTCTGTCTCTCTCTCTCTCTTTGTTGTTGTTGCGGTTTCGGTAAACTGGCCACTATTTACTACTTTCTGGTTAGATATGACACGAATCAAAAGAGAGAAGCGTACGATCTACGTTTTGACTGACCTTGTGATTTAAAATAAAGTTTAATGATTCATTTGCTATTTGTTGTGAGAATCTTCAAGGCTTCGAATTTGTGTTAAAGCTGTTAATCTGAAGATTTTAGTATAAAAATATTCTTCATAAAAATTAAAGCTACGTCAAATTACCCTTCAAAAACATATTTGTAAAATCTGTCATGTGCTTTACAAATTTTATTTTTTCATTTTATTTTTAGCCTACCTGAGCACACAGCCTCCAGGTGAGCTTTTGGGATCGGTCTATGTCCGTCGTCCGTTCGTCCGTGCGTCCGTCCGTCGTCAACTTTTCATTTAAATTACATCTACTCTGAAACCACCGGGCTGAATTAAATGAAACTTGCATGGGGTGTTCCATGCATGAAAGTCTACCAAGATTTTTCAAATGGTTCTGGTCCATTGCATTTCTTGGTCACTAGAGGTTAAAATTAGATACTAAAAGTTTGATCTTTAAAAATCTTCTCCTCCGAAACCTCAAGGCCTAGAGCTTAGATATTTGTTATGAAGCCTCACCTAGTAGATTTCTACCAAGTTTGTTCAAATTATGACCCTTGGGTCAAAACTGACCCCACCCAAGGGGTCAGATTTTACATAGTTTTATATTGGGAAAACTTAAAAATATTCTTGTCAGAAACCACAAGGCCTGGAGTTAAGATATTTGGTGTGCAGCATTTTCTAGTGGACCTCTACCAAGTTTGTTCAAATTTTGGCCCCTGGATCACAAATAGCCTCGCCCCCAGTGGTCACATGTTTTAAATAGAGTTATTAAGAAAAACTTTGAAAATTTTCTTGTCAGAAATCACAAGGCTTAGAGCCACTTTTTAGTTATATAAAGAAAAGTTTTTTAAATCTTCTTTTCATAAACCAAAGAGCATAGAGTTAAGATAATTTGTATGTAGCATTGTCTAGAGGACCTCCACCAAGTTTGTTCAAATCATGGTCCCTGGATCAAAAATGGCCCCGCCCCAGTGGTCACATATTTTACATAGTTATATAGGAAAAACTTTTAAAAATCTGCTTGTCAGAAACCAGAATGCCTAGAGTTATGATATGTTGTGTACACTTTGTTTAGTGGACCTCTACCAAGTTTGTTCAAATCATGGCCCCTGGGTCAGAAAAGGCCCAGCCCTATGGGTCACATTTTTTAAATAGAATCATATTGGAAAAATTTAGAAAATTTCCTTGTCAGAAACCAAACCGCGTACAGCTAAGATATTTGGTATGTAGCATTGTCTAGAGAACCTCTACCAATTTTGCTCAAATCATGACCCTGCGGGGGGTCATTTGATTTTACACCAA
This sequence comes from Cyclina sinensis, assembly GCA_012932295.1. Taxonomy (NCBI): domain Eukaryota; kingdom Metazoa; phylum Mollusca; class Bivalvia; order Venerida; family Veneridae; genus Cyclina; species Cyclina sinensis. The sequence goes on from JAAONU010000009.1 coordinate 18,637,449, forward strand.
GACTTATAAAGGGAAAACTTACGATAGCTGCTGATCTGAAACACAAAGGGCTAAAACTTCAATTGTTCATTGCTTTGTCTCCCCACCAACCCCGCCCTTTTGGTGGAGACATATTGCAGTGCATATTTAACCACTCAACAGAAGAGATAGATAAACAATATACAATATAAAGGATCCAGAAAGTATTGGACCCGCAGTAAAGGTACTATTAGTATCTTTTCCGTGCAGATCTAAACCTTCTACTTAACGTTTCTAAAATAAATTCGTAATGCTCACTAGTCATAGTGATTGAATTCCCTAGAAGAAGAAAGCCCGTTACACGCTATGCTTGGCAGATAGTCGCCATCAGGCTGCATTTGTCTGATCAGGCTTCACTCGTCTGAAAAACACATGGCAACTGGGATTGAAACGGGCATAAATCTGCCTAAATAACATATTTATATGCATTGCTATTGATTTATAAACTTATATTGACGTCAATATGTGTATTACAGGTCCAAAAAATACATATTGACCTAAACATAAGTAAGTGTTACATTATATTACCTAATAAAGTTAGTGTGCATAATGATTATACGTTCGTGAAAATGTTGAAGGCGTTTATTACTTTTTTACGGAACTGCGCATGTAACACTCTCGAACAATGAAATTTCAGTAGTGTATATAATACTTTGAAATAAGATCACTTTTCAAGAAGTTAATCTTTTGTCGAGGTACCTGTTAAACACATTTTTTTCAGTAAAACAGAAACATAACGTTTCTATGAGATTTTCAGAAAGTGTCACTTAATGTATATTTGACTCATTAATTTTAGCACTTTACAAGACTGCTTCGAACTCTGTTACAAATCTTAATGTAAATATAAGTCAGTAACAAATAAATCTATACTACGTTGCAACCAGTCTAATTTGAAAAAAAAATTATTTGAAGTCAGTGGTTCATTTAAATCTTTAACAATACACAATTGCCAGTTTCTGTAATTCTTTTGTCGTAGTCATTTTATTGAAATTTTGAAATACTTATTTTTGTCATCCCATTGAACACTAGCAAAATATTAGTTTCGTGAACTTTACATATATTAACTGCAAATTAATGAAGAGTTTAATACAGACCAATAAACAGTACTTTAACTGTTCAAAAATATGTTTCTCTGTTTCGGTATAAATGTTAAAGACTCCAGACAATGTTTTGATGAGAGAGATTTTGCATGGCATATGTAATTGTAGACCGCCATATAAGCTTTCAGACCACTCATGTTCTCATTCCAAGATTCATTAGACAAATTGTGCTAGTTGTTCGTGTAGATCTATCCTCAACACGCTAATATGTACCTTTCAAATTGTGGCAATTATATATAATAAGTACTGTTATTTCCACTCGAAGATATATACACATCTAATTTGCGGTCTTACCAAAGACATTTAATATTTTAAGGCTGACAACAAACTCGCGTGTATCATTATTAGCAAATCTGTTATTGGCGGCGCCGAGAACGGCGACGCCTATATTGGAATAGGGTTTCATTTTGTACCATGGGCTGACATAATCAATTTGGGAGAATCTTGGATCATTATCAATGTAAAAAAAATCCAATTATTCTGTACATCACTTAAAATATGTCACTTCATAAATCGTATTTATTAATTTTAAAAATAAATTGATCCAAATCAGGTAAGTTTGTATTTTTAGTTAAAAGTTTTTGATGCAAAATTTACAGATTTAATGACTTTTCCCAAAACAAATCAAAGCGCTGCAAGTACTTGTGTATTCACTGCATTTATCTAGCAGTGTGTTGCTACTTAATCTGAAATGCAAATCTTTGTTAATTCTTTCAACTATAGCTATGTAAAGAAAGATGAAGCCGAGTGGTTAAAAGGTCGGACTTGTAATCTAAGGATAGCTAGTCAAGACACGAGTTCGAACCCCGTCAGCGGCCGTGTCGGCATCGGTTATTTCCTTCACCAAGAAACTTTATTCTCATTACTTAGTACTGGTTGGTTCCAGGGACGGATTTGATAATGATAAAAGCTTTCGTCATAATCGAAATAAAATTGATTTGTATAAACTAACTTGAAAATAGAAATTGTACAAAATCTGTCGTTTTAATGCAATAATAAAGAATGAGTCTGTCTTTGTGAATACAGACACAAGGATGAATTTGAAGAACACTCTTACTTTGCTGGAGTCAATTCAATCGTTATAGTTACAAAAAAACATATCTATTCACTACGCCACTAAATCGTTAAACCATGAATATGATAGAGTACCATACTGTGAAATGTGGAATTCGAACAAAGATGTTACATGTAAGGTTTTATTGTTTGGATGTCGATAACATAGGAATTGTTATTTCAAAATCGAGGACACACCTTCAGAGACAAGTATCTTGGAATATTTTTCATCAAATCTGGGAATATTATGCGTACAAGAAAATATTTAGTAGTAAAGCCCTTCATCTATTATAGAAGAATGTGTACTCCATAGTTGATTACCTATCGGAAGCACTGTCAGGTCGGCAGCTCTCTTTGTTCCAATGTCAGAAATACACTCACACTGCTACTGCTACACAAAAATTCGTTTCCCGTTTCCTACCAGAGACGGTATTCCTTAGATATAATTTTCTCTTAAACACAGACCGGGGAAAAAGCAAGATTACGAGGTAATTTTAAATAATTTATAATGACCATTCTCTTCTACAGTTCTCTTCTACAGAAATAACCGTCCATGGACCTCAAATTCTCATTCTCTGTGGGAAGAAAAACATATTCTTGGAATTGTCATTCAAGGTTTAAATTTGAAATTTTGACATGTCTTGGGCTGCCTAGAAACTTTGGACAGTAAACTTAGCAACCCTTTTCAAACTTTTCGATTACTGAAGTCATCTTTGTTTCAAATTACTTATTGTGCTATCGATGGTTCCAAAATGTTCCTTGGTCAATCGCAGCAAATCTATATAAAGTATAGTATTTAATGTACGTTGAAGGCTTATGACCACTGCATGTGCATGTGTGATGGTATTTTCTTCATGCATACAATATAACAATGAAAACATAACATTTCTTCAAGAAATAGATTGCAAATCTGAGTTTGTAAAAATTGGATTATATCCTGTCTATCATGGTTGCGCAACAAGGATAGAACAGAAAAAGACACAAAACAGTAGGATTTAAACAGACTAAAATCATTAAAAGGGTATAGATTGTTGAAATAAAGCAAAAGTAGACATTTGGAATATTCAACTGCTGAATTGTGTCGCAGACGAAGAACACTTGATTATTATCCCAATTTTTAATTTTAAAGGGAGACAATATGCAATTTTCCTAAAAAGTGAAAGATCAAATGATTTTTTACGAGAATATAGTCATTCATATCTGGTCATTTTGTTGAAGAAAAGTGAATTCACATGATTTCACATCTTTTTACCTCTTATCTGTAAATAACTTGATTATATCATCAAAATGTACAACATGTACTACACACGTTACAATTGTTTAGGTTAATTTATATACTTATTATTTATCTTATTTCAAAACCATGAGCGCCGCCTTTGATGCTTTGCATCAAAATTAATCTTGTGTCCTTGATTGAATAATTCTGCAAGTTCATCACAGGTGACAGCTAGGTAAGATTTAGTTGAGTCATGCAGAATGGCTGAATAAAAACCAGAACATTAGTTGTAGACATTCAGCGGCATTTAATAGGTTACCCACAACTAAACCAAATCCTACAGTATTTCGTCGTAACATCAGACTCCAGTCTCACTTTATTAGCTTCTTAAGATGCTACCTTTGCCAATTTCTGGAAAGAATCAATCATGAGAAACAATTTCTTTCAGATTTTCATAGCATCACCAATCAAGTGTTCCGGTTTATCGTCTTGAAGGAGATCACCTCAGTCATTTTGGTATTTTTTTATTACAGTCTGATCAAATGTCCTGCTTATTTAAAAACGATTAAAATAGCCAGCTTTGTCATCTTATACCTTTGCACAAAACCTGCACAAAATTGACTGTTTCCCGACAACACTGATTTGGTGGTGTATAACCTAAAACAAGAAACGCCGCCATACGACGAAACAAGGTTTACAACGTTTCTCCAAATAATTTTACAAAAGAATTTTTTTTCTCTTTTTTTTATTTTTTTTTTAATTTGACAACTGTGAACCTGATCTAAACCCAAGAACTCATGACTGAGGACTCCTAAAAATCAATAACTATACCTGCTTCAAAGATTCTATATACAAAGTATCACCAAGATCGGTCAATTTAAACCCAAGTTATATAAGGGTAACTGACTTTTTAATTTTAGTAACAGTGACCTTGAACCGACTAATCCTAAATACAATCCTAAGCTAGCTTCCGTGCAAGGCTGATATATACCAAGTGTGGTCAAGATTGACCAATAAAAACTTGTTATTGACCACAAACCAATTTTCTATTTTCAGTAATAAGACCTTGACCTTAATCCGACCGACCCCAAATATAACACCAAGCTAGGATGCTATATACCAAGTTTCGTTAAGAATTGTCAGTCCAAACTAAAGTTATTGAACGGAAATCATCAGTTTGACGCCCGCCCGTTGGAAACCTGGTTCAAACCTCGCCATGGCCTAACGGACATAACGGAAAAATGCAAATCATCTTCTACGTTATGAATAAAAGTTTCTGTTATTTTTTTTTCAAATAAGTACATATTTTTAAAAATGTTCGGTACTCTTGCATAGTTCCAGTTGATAGTGATACAATAATTATAATAATAATCTAGAGTTTAAACACAAGACACAAAAAAACAACAAAATATTTATTATCTAAAGAAATCCTAGAAATAACAAAATTTATTATATGACCTAAAAATAGACGAGATCCAATTGGTTCAAAGCGCAGTCGGCGACCAACAATATATCGTTATATTCCCGCATTCTGGGTTTTCCCATGTTATATTTCAGGTCTAAAAATAGATTGCTGTTGATACTCGTAGTAGTGCTGTCTGGTGTCCAGCACTCAGTTAACAAAATTACTCTAGTGCCGGGAAATAAACAAGATACATCCGGGCACTTAGACTTTTTCTAAGAAATGGCGTCTGGTGTGTGTGTGTTTTTGTTTTGTTTTTTTATGTTATACTGGATTTGAAAATCACCTGTCAGACTTCTGAGTATAATTGTAATGTGAGAATGAGTATAAAAAAAAAAACCTACAAAAAATTAACACATTGTAATGAATGTAAAATCAGTCTGGAAGAAAGCTTAGTAGAAACAATTGTATGTAGTCATATAATAAAACAGTTATTGACTAGTGTGCCATAGAATACGATGTGATATTCAGCGGGCAAATGTTATATTGACCTCGGCTTCGCCTCGGTAAGTATAAAATTTGGCCGGTAAGTATCACATCATATTAAATGGCACACTAGTCAATAATTGTATAGTATTATTACAATAGATAAACAAATACATATTCAAAGTTTTAGATAAATGTGATTTGAATGAAAGGCAAAACAAACGAATGAACGAAGATACTTTTGAAGTAAGTAAATGCATATAAATGAATGAACGAACAAAAGGAGGAAGAGTATTTATATTTACATTTGTGTTTCAGTTACATATAATACCTTCTATTCTTTACATTTATATATACATGTGTACTCAGATATATCAATTGGCAACACTGGAGTGACTCCTAATCCTAGTTTGGAATGAACATTGGCTAAAGAAATATAGTTCTCAAAAGTGGGGGGGGGGGGGGGGACTGTAGTACATTCCAGTTTTGCACGTAAGATGTGATACATGCGAATCAGATTTCAAAGGAACAACACGTACAATACTTTGACAACTCAGGAACTTAACTTTTCAACCTAATATAATGATATAATGAGGCCTCTAGTTTCATTAGCCATATGATTGCACTAAGCGAAAGAGAACAACGTGTATTTGTTGAACAAAAAGTCCTAATTAATGAGATAGAGCGAAACACAGGTGAAATGTCAAACAAAGGACAAAAGGATGTGAAAGAGTTTAATGATCTGTTTCCCTCCGCTAAGAAAAATATATTTTTAATCTACTGCACTAATAATTTCTGTTCGTTATGAAAATTTATTTTCAAGTGTTTATGTGTATTCATTTATTAATCTATGTATGCATTTATTTATTTATCTATTTGCTCATTTAGGATTCTCTACTCTATCTTTGACAAAGTCAGTGCTGTAACTGTGACACGTACCGAATATCATGCAGCTAGAATAAACTAAAATATCACTTTAACTTAAGCTAAAGTTGTTTGTTTGGCCATTTCTGCACGTTTGCCACCTTTTTTCCAGCAAAACGTCCTCATACTAGTACAGAGGCAGTGAAATGGATGTGAGTTCGGCGAGAGCGGAAAATTGCACTGTTTTTTTTTCCTGCTGTAGCTTGATATAATTGTAAACACTGTCGAGCAGTTAGTATTCTGCCTGATATGAGGTGCCCATCTTGCAGATAGATAACCGACTTAAATGACCAAGAAATACGAGAGGTGGCTTAACTTTATTTTATTCTTGTCAATGTCTTGCGGTTAAAACAGAAAGATACAAGGAATAAAATACAGTACACAGAACACTTTGCTGAGGTCGTAACCGGTGCACATATTCAATAGAATTCTCACAAAGGGTAAAATACTAAGATGATGACTAGTGTCGCTAATACTGTCAATTAGCAGGAACATTAACACAAATTTGAAATTTATTCTTTACCAGAAACAAGGTACGTAGAGTAATTAGTACGAATTGACTACTTTTAGGTACGAACCAGTAGGGGCGAACTGAATAAACATTTTAACAACGGAAATTAAAATTAAAAGTTACGTATAAAAGGCGAAATAACAGCAGCTTGTGAGTTCAGAAATGTTATACATACACTGTAGTACTGTAGTAGTGTGAGGAAAATATATAAAGAAAAATTGAAACTAAATTTGTCCTGGCGCCGAAAGATGTGCAGTACGAAGATCTGAACGAAAACGAACGCAATTAGTTAAGAATCGTTGTCGTCTCGATGGTCACATAGCACAGTTAGTATCAGACTAAAATTTAAATCCACTGAATACTTTGCATTGTTTTCAGATCTCTCCGTGTTTTTAAGTTATTGCGTGGACCAGTAAGACAACTGACTTTAGCCTGGTATAAGTTTCCTATTACTAGTGACCCCCTGGGCGACAGGGACATGTTAAGAACAACTTTTAAAATTAGTAAGAACTACTAGACAGTGTTGAATACGCTTTAGAGAAGTCTTTAAACAAATCCTGCAGGTGATAAATGGCTTTTGAACCAGAGCCATGATATGAATAATTTTGGAACTAGACAATTCTACATAATGATTCTACATACCGAGTATTTAAAAACGGGATCTTAGGGTTTTGGGACAGATGTTTGTGATTAGTTTAATCATTGACCCTAAGAGCGGGTCAGTTTCGACCCCAGATCCATGATTAAAACGAAAGTTCCAGGATATTGTGGAGGACCACATCACAACGCCACGCAGTATATATCTAAACTCTAGGTTTTTGTTTTCTGACAATAAGATTTTCCAAAGAATGTCGGTAAAAAAAAAATGAAACAAATGACAGCTTTCGGCGGGGAAAATGTTGACATTAGAGAAATCATTAAAACAAAGTTGGTGGAGGAAAACTACACAATGTTTTACACGAAATACCAAACCCGTATACCCAGTGCAATACGGCAAACCCCGTATACCCAGTGCAATACGGTTTAAGGAGAAAAATGTTTTAACAGATTGTCTCCATATGTCTATGTAAAAACAATGATCCTTGCGGCGGAACTAATAGTGACATTTTTTTTTCAAAATTAATAATGTAAATTAAAAAAAAATATTCAAAACTATTCAAAACAACAAAAAATGTTTTAACATTAAAAAAAGTATTTCAAAACTTACAACACAATCAAATAAATATGTAGCTGTGTTTGGTTTTCAAAAGGAAGATATGTGCCAAATTGTACAATATACGAGTAAAACAAAGCACGCAATGTATCTTCACCCACTTGTAGTATATATGGCCTTAAATGACAATCCTATAATAACTGACATCTGTGAAAATTAGTAATTCTACAGTAATTATTCTGTATTAACTTCTTACGAAACATGTAATTATTCAAACAGCTAAATGCAAACACAGATCTTAATTAGTTTCACTAACTTGATGATATAAGCTATGGCTGCGTAGGTAGTCATAAGACCATATAAAGACCTAGGCAGCTTCCAGTTCCAGGTTTTTATCAAGCAAATCGGCAATCAAATTATTTTTTGTCTTTGGCCGTTTACATATAAAAATACGAATACGGCGAACAACACAGCTTAACAAACCTGCAGTACTTTGAATTAATAAAACAAAATTTATTTCAGCAACAGAAATTAAACAACGACACAATAACGACGTATAATGTGATGTTTATTAATCCAAAATAACTTATTGTCGCTATCTCCATTCACAGAATCTTTTTAAATTGAAATATGATTTCAGCTGTGAATATATTCTCAAGGTGTTGATAATGTCCATGAATGTTAATCCAACACAAGTATTAGTATTTCCAAAAATGCTTGAAATCGCCGTTCAGCCACGTATGACGTCTTATCCATAGATGCATGAATTTCATGCTCGTCATTCATTAATTTGATAATTTTATAACATGCTTTGCAGTGAAAAGAATATAAGAATATTACATGTGCAATTTAAACAGAATAAATTTAAGGTAAAAAATACGATATTGCCCTGACTCTTATCAAGCATATATAAAACTAGGATATATCCTGAATAAACTCCTCGCACTGGTTTCGTCACGCTTTGTTACTGTTTCTGTATTCATCAGGGGAAGACCCGCTGCGGGGAGTTTGTATCCTGATTAGAATCGCCCGGAAGCAAGCGTTTAGTTTTTTCTAGAAGTGCAAGTTTTTGAAAAACAAACAAAACATACTCTTATTTAGACTACATTCTCTAGTTAAAAATGACATGTAGCAAAAAATATTGCGATTATCCTGTATTTAACCTACACGAGCCTGAAGACTGGTACTGAGATCGTACATTGATCATGGTATTTTTCAGTTGTACGAATAAGTAACCCGACAAACATGGCGGTTGGGCGAGTCCATTTACGCATCCCTTGCCGAAGTTTTTTGACGTCCATTTTGTTATCATGTGATATGTATAATTCGCTTTGATTGGCTAAAGGCAGACGGTGTACAGGCAAAACTGTTCAAATCTTGTTAATTGTATATATCGCCGTCCAGGAATGGCGATAACAAGTTAATCTCCAGCATGTTTAAGCACTAACATATATACATGTACATTCAAAGTCACAACTTCAACCACTACTGTCTCAAAGTGTCTTCTTTTTTATGTGTTCAAAGAATGTTCTTGATAATTTTAAAGAATTGTCATTTTAGATTTTACAGGTAAATTCCACAAGGTTCTCCTACATATACATAACTTAACCTGGAAAAACCAATACAGAAGTTTAAAAATAGAATGGGAATACCAATGCCACAAGTAATTGAGTAATTGAAATCAGTATAGGTAACAGGTTGAAACATATATGTACGTATGTCATGTTATTCTTAGATGCTCGTTAAAAGGATGGTTGAAACACATATTTATTTATGTCTTTTATTTTTGATGCTTGTTTAAAAGATGGTTGAAACACATACGTATATCCTGTTATTCTTAGATATTTGTTAGAAGGATTGTTGAAACACATATGCATATGCTGTTATTCTTAGATGCTCGTTATAAGGATGTTTGAAACACATATGTATATCCTCGAATTCTTAGATGCTCGTTAGATGGATCGTTGGAACATATTTTTGAATATTTGAATGTTATACTGAACTGAATCTGTAACACAGTACTGGTATTAGCTTTATTTTTCATGTAAAATTGAAAAAAAAAACTGTACAGAGTAAGATGCTTAGAATTACTTGAATTAAAATCTTCTTTATGTTTATGGAAAAATACAAAAAAAATTATGGAATAATTCTATGTAATTGTTAAATGAAATGCAATATCAAGAAGATATAGTTGTTTTTATTTGTGAAAAAGAGCCCTGATTTAAAAAAAAAAGCAAAAAAACAAACACACACATTCAGAGTTACCAGTTCTAGTTGGTCATGACTAGTAGATGACCCTGAAGTTTTTCAGGTTATTTGGTCAAAGATCAAGATCAAAGTGACCTTCAAAGTAAAACGGTTTCAGACCAATAACTATAGAACACTTGGTCCCACGTTCTTCAAACTTAGTTCATAAGTTGGTCATAACCAGAAGATGACCCTATAGTTTTTCAGGTCAAAGGTCAAGGTCACAGTGACCTTGAATAGCCAAATGGTTTCCAATCAATTACTATAGAACCCTTCGTCGCAGATTGTTCAAACTTAGTGTGTAGGTTTGCTATGACCAGTAGATGATCCTATATTTTTTCATGTCACCGGGTCAAAGGTCAAGGACACGGTGATCTTGAATAGCAAAACAGTTTCCGATCAATGACTGTAGAACTCTTGATTTTAAGTCAAACTTAGTATGTGGGTTGGCCATAATTATTCAATGATCCCTATAGCTTTTCAGGTCACCAGGTCAAAGGCCAAGGTCATAGTGAGCTTGGAAAGCAAAATAGTTTCCAATAAATAATTATAGAATTCTTAAGCCCAGATTCATCAATCTTGACATATAGGTCTGCTATGACCAGTAGATGACCATTTTAGCTTTTTAGGTCACCAAGTCAAAGGTTAAGTTCACAGTGATCTTGTTTAGCAAAATGGTTTCCGATCAATTTCTATAGATAGCTTGGGTACATTTCCTCAAAATTTCATAGGTAGGTTGGTCATGACAATAAGGTGACACCTGTAGTTTTAGAAGTATGAGGTAAAAAGTCAAGGTCACAGTAACCTTGAAATGCAAAACAGTTTCTGCTAAATATCTAGGCAATCCTTGGGCCCAGGTTTGTCAGACTTAGTATGTACGTTTGTCATAATCATTCGATGACAACTATTGTTTTTTAGGTCATTGGGTCAAAGTTCAAGGGACGTAGTGTCCTTGAAAAGCAAAATGCTTTCTAATGAATAACTGTAGAATGCTAGGGCCCGTGTTCCTCAAACTTGGTATATAGTTGTTCAAGACTTATAGATGAACCCTTTAGTTTTTCAGGGTGTCCTTGAATAGCAAAATGGTTTCCAATCAATCACAATTACTATAGAACGCTTGGTCCCAGCTCCTCAAAACTTAAAGGCTTCCTCTAGCGATAAGGCGCTAGGGGGCATATATGTCTTACAAACATCTCTTGTTTCTTATGAAATGAAATATATGCACACTCAAAATTAACAAAATGCACACTTGAAATGATCTTTGTTTTATATTTTCACTGAGAAAGTTTGTATACTTAAAATAGACAAAGTACAATGATGCACGAATTCAAAATTATTTGAAAAGGAAAACAATTCTTTTTAAGCACATTTTCAGTTTGAACAATTTCAGCCAAATTCATTCAAACGTACTTGGCATATACAAAGCAATATACAATGTGACACACTGGATCCCTATAATCCCTCATTTTGACTTTTTATTTATATTACCAGTCGTTGTATAATCAAGACAGACAGACACACAGACTAGACAGTCAGGACAGCAGACAGACAGGTAGGGTATTCAGACATACAGTAGACAGACAGGTAGGGTATTCAGACATACAGTAGACGGACAGGTAGTTTATTCAGACATACATACACAAGTACATGACTACTAGTATAGCTTCGTGTCTTTCTGTAATAAATAAAAAAAATCCTATTTTTTTTTTTTTTTTCCTTCAAAGTCGTGATCTCAAATTGTTCCTGGTTTCTTCCATCCGATCTCTCATCTCATTTTCACTTTTTTTATTTTAAACTTCCACTGACAGGAATCCTCAAATTGCTTTCAAATTAAATTTTAAAACGAAATTTGACTTTTTCAATAGAAAAATGCACATTACTGAACCTAACTTCATTAATCTAAACTTTTCTTTCACGCGTCATGTATTTAGCAGTAGTCCAATTATCACAGCGCAAAAAGGACACGCTGGAAACCTTAATATCTTGATCATGATAGTTTGTTTCTCCCAATTCTGCTGGGGCACTTTTTTCACTGAGTCAGTTGTCTTTACATGGTAACTCCAACATATAAATGAATCCAGTTGGAATAATCCACTGTATATTTGTCCATGTGTTAATTTCAAGTTATGCCTTGTTATCGAAACCTTTCAAGTTATGACTTGTTATCGAAACCTTTCTCCGAAAGGTAAAATAGTTTGCTATAACATGACATTTATAATTCACTCATTTCTTCCTTCCTTCTTTCTTTTGTTCGTTCGTTCGCTCGCTCGCTCGCTTCGTTTGTTTAATTCTTTATATTTTTTTAGTATTTTGTATATAATTTGGTCATTGTTCTGTTATGTTCAATAAAATAGCTTAACCTTTTTTCCAAATTTTTAGGTTTAATTAACTTATTTTATGTCTATAAATAACTGATCATATAAAAATCTAAATAAATCACTCATCACGGTGCTCATATAACAAGATATACTTCATTATTCATAAGACTCTCGAACAAGATCAATTTCAACATTTAGCAATAGTTTATAAGCTGAGCAGCAGTAGATATAGTATGGATTACCTGCCCCTGACACAACGTGGTTGGTATCGAAGATATATTAGGCAGGAAACGAGCCTGTTAACAAGGGGCGCAACTCCCATACATAAGCCAAGTAAGTAATAGGAGAGTTGTGTATTCGCATAAAACTCGCCTATCGCTCGTCCAGCTGTTTACTTATTCATGTATATCTTCGTATCGTAAAAGCAATGATAAATAACCAGATAATATTGACTTTCGGGATGATTTGAAATAAAGCTTATGCAATGTACTCTTTTGCAAAGGAGAAACGTTATTTCTGCTTTTTAAAATAAGCCTAATTATCGCCGTTCCTGGACGGCGATATATACAATTAACAAGATTTGAACAGTTTTGCCTGTACACCGTCTGCCTTTAGCCAATCAAAGCAAAGCATTTCATACCACATGATAACAAAATGGACGTCAAAATTCTTCATCAAGGGGTGCGAAATGGACTCGCCCAACCGCCATATTTGTCGGGTTACTTATTCTTACAACTGAAAAATGCCATCATCAATGTACGATCTTAGTACCAGTCTTCAGGCTCGTGTAGGATAAATATAGGATAATCGCAATATTTTTTACTACATGTCATTTTTAACTAGAGAATGTAGTCTAAATAAGAGTATGGTTTGTTTGTTTTTTTCTAAAACTTGCACTTAAAGAAAAAAATAAATGCTTGTTTCCGGGCGATTCTAATCAGGATACAAACTCCCCGCAGGGGTTACTTCCCCTGATTAGTACAGTCAAAGTAGCAAAGCGTGATGTAACCGGTGCGAGGAGTTTGATCAGGATTTTTCCGTGTTTTATATATGCTTGATTAGGGTCAGGGCAATATCGTATTTTTTACCTAAAATTTATTCTGTTTAAATTGTACATATAATATTCTTATGGCATTGAAGAACTGTATCTAGCTTTTGTTAAGTATACATTTTTTAGTAATAAATAAAGTTAATAAACTACTCAGATAGTCAATTAATTATGCGTACACTGGTTTACAACAAAGCAATGTTTACAAGGTTTTAATGCAGCAAATTTTAACATGATGTATAAAGATATTGGGATGTTTTCGATAAAGAAGCTAAATCGTCCGCTTTCAAAAATAGTCCAGCTACAATAAAAATTACAATGTATATTTCATCTACTTTATAATTTCTGTGTGAAAATTATCAAATATAACCTCGCTTTTCAGTGCAAAGCATGTTGTAAGATTATCAAATTAATGAATGAAGAACATGAAATACATTCATCTATGGATAAGACGAAATGCATGGCTGAACGGCGATTTCAAGCATTTTTGGAAATGCTAATACTTGTATACTTCACATGTTCCCCAATGAAAACAGATTTTACATTAATTCAAGTAAATGCACGAGTTTTGTACTTAGAGAATAAAATCAGTACAACCAAAACAGCTACGAAAATCGTTACACGAGTCTTGTTCCCTCGAAGAAAACATATAATTTGGCTGTCCAGTCCGCACCAAGAACAGTCGTATGACACGTTGAAGTATTGTCCAGCCATGGCATCATGTAAAAGAAAAATGGCGTCTTTGCATGGATAGTTGATGTATCGTCCCCAGAGAAAACTTGGTCCTAGAAAAATAAGCGTATATCGGTTGTATCGAATTTTGCTTATCTCAAACAGAAACAAATGCTATCTGTTGAACCTAACAGATAATTGCGGTTCTTTGGCTCACATTATATTTTACTGATTGAGTAAAAAAAGATGGGTTGACTATCCTTTTGCATCTCCCAGAATCGAGTTATGACTTGACTTTGAACATTTATGAACTGTCACATAGTATAGTGAGTGTATTAGGGTGTTTACAACTGAAAGAAAGTGAACACACGTCATGACTAAGCAAACATGTCACAATTTTTTAAATGACGATGTAATGAGAGAAAACAACTGACATAAAGTAGGTTTCCCTATAATATCAACATAAGATAATGTTTACGTTGCTCAACTTATAGTATTTTGCCACAAGCAATAGAACTGAATGAAGAATGTACTGCAAGTCCAACACAAACACTTTTCTGATATAAACAGTCAGCTTAGAACTGAATTGTAAATTTTGTATAAAATAAATCGTGTTTATCTGTCTTTCTTCACTTCATGACTTCCGTCAGCTTTTTCTGAAGTTTTCGGGTGAAGTTTAAGACGAATAGACAGGCAACGACGACCGACAGAACAGGGAATTTTCAAATGAAACTACATCACAGGTATTGTGAAGAAATTCGGATGGACTTACCTGTCGAAAACATGATGGTGTAGTGTTGTGTCAAAAACCATCTATTCGAGTCAGCAAGAGCTTGGATTAAAAATAAAATAAACGGATGTCTTGGTGGAACACATATTAAGTCGTTGTTCAGAATATCAACAGACTCTTCAACATGGAGGAGGACACTCTTATTCCGTTTGGCCATCTTGTCTGCTAGATTTTCAACACTGTATCGAATGATTGTAGAATGGAAATCAAATAATGAAATGTTATCTTTTTGACAGATTTCTAATACTTCTATGTTTCGATATTCAATGACCCCGGTTTAGTGTTTCTGAGTACAAAATGAATGTCACGGAAAAAAAGAAAGAAAAAAGCATGCTTCTAAATTTCATTTATAATTATTTTCTAACTTTAAATGAAAGTTGATGTCACAATAACGGTTATAGCAAAAAGCACAATCTTTTGGATAATACACACACTAGTGCGTTAAAAAGCCCTGTTACCTTTGTTTGCAGCCTATGTCCAAATCCGTATACCAGCCACCATAGTGGTACAGAATAAAATATTTAGCAACATCAATCTTCTGAATCCAGTGGCTGTGTGAGTGAAAAAGTAGCTCATATTTCGGATACTCTTTTCGGATGAGATCGACTACCATGCTTTCATTCCAAAGCAAGTCTGTATATTTTGGATGCATATCGATCCAAGATTTCCTTTTCTTTGTATGCTCTTTGTCTAAAACGGGACTCCTAATAGGAAAATATATTTGATGTATATTCCTCGGGATGGAGTTATTCCTAATATTGACAGGGCAGTTTCTAGTTGCGTTTGAATGAATAGGAATTATGAACTCGAAGATTAAATACGATATAGTTGATGCAAAATAGATACATACCCCAAGCGCACAAAAAACAGACAATGCTTTAACTCCTTTTAAATGGTTAATTTGTCTCATTATAAGGGTATATCTTCCCATTTTTATTCACATACACAGGTAAACTTCCTGTTTAAGTATATTGAGAATAATGTCTTCCTCTTTTTGAACATTCATGGTCAATGTAGTGGAAGTATGTACGAGTTAACAATGGTATTTCGCTAAAGGTTTTTCATTCTATTGTTTGAAGAACAATGTTAAGTGTAAAGATATACTTTTGAGAGAAAAAAAATTGTAATATCGTTTCCTATGCTATATATATAACAATAGAAGGAGGTCAGCTAGCATATAAATATCAGATCCCGTTGAGGGTGATATTACAGAATGTTAACCACTCGTTTAAAATTATTCTTCTAAGGTTAACATGCAGTTCTTTCGTTGTTAATGTGATCTGGTATTAATTTTGTTTCACAAAGTTCTACAAAGGATAAAACCCTCCAAAATGATGTTAAAAGTTCATTATATTTTTACATCTTGAATCTCACTAGTAACATGGGAAACAGTAACTAATGGATAACAATTAATTAACTGGTCAAAGTCCTTTGACATAGTATGCAAACTTATCGCATTCTATAGGAAATAGAGCAGGTTACACATAAACAATAAAAATTTGTAGAAGAAACAATTTTTTTAAAACACATTTCAATCACCGATATCGATACAAATATAGAAATTCCAAATAGTCTATTTCAAGACGCACATGGGGGTAAATTGTAATAACTTGACATCACACTGCGTCCACATTTTATATACTGATGAAATATTTAACCCATTTTATTATTACTTAAATAACCTACTCTATGCAGTATTATTTTTTGATTTCTCTTAATTAGAGAAACTGGGACAGATCAGTGGAACTGTTAATGTGCAAGACTTGTGCGAGAGTTAAATTGAGAACAACCAGTTTTGACGAAAAATAAAACAGAGACGTCCTGCTTAAGAAATGTCGTTTGCTTTATACTCTGTTCTGGAAAGGTTACTTTATAACCACGAGACTATCACTTAAGCCTCAAGTTAGGGGGTTAAGGCTAAAGCACCAGCGCTCGAGTTTAGCAACAACATGGAAGATATCCTTGGACAAGCTGTCCTCATTTCAACGAACTATGAGTGCTGACAAGCTATAAAAGGTTCTATCTCTTCAGCGTTAGATTCAATCAAAAGTGCTTCGTACATCTCTTACCGAACTTTGCTTTAGCTCGATTGCAACTTGCTTACGAAGCGGATACATAATTGCTGATTTCGTCCCGTTTTGAAAGGCCCTATGCCGCAAATATTGGTGTTTAAGATTTCCTAAATAAAAAAAAAATAACAAATTACCCTTCCAACCGGGTCAACGTACCGTTAACGCATAGAAACAAAATCGTTTGTATATTCTTTTTATACATTTTTCACGACATATTTCGACATTATGTTAAGTGTGCGTTATAACCCAGTAGGACAGGGTTTTAATCAAATAAAAATAAAGGTGCATTTCGCAATTAATTATGACTTCGGAAAAAAACCAGTAAAATAGTGTGACCTGATAAGAACAGTCTTTTTACAAAGAATATTCTCTTTATTATTATTATTCTTTTTTGATGATGAGGGAGGGGAGGGAGTAAGATTTAAGAATCTCTGTTTATTTCCGACGAAAATAATTATTCCGATATTATATTGATGACGGACTGTTTTTCTCTTGGAGGTTATATCAAATGTCGTCTTGCGTACTTGCGTACTCAGATTTTGTTTACTTACATGCTGATGTCATTTGCTGTCTTTGATGACGTAACTACGAGGAAAATGAAAATCATTCTTCCGGTGATGATAATGATGATATGAATAGTTACAAGTCCGTAAGACTTTAGGAATATAATAGTTTAGGAACATTTAATGGTAGCGATAGGGGTACATCTATATACTAAAGGACAATGATATTTTTTAAATCTATATCTGTTGATTTATTGTCGGCACCGGATCCCCACATGACCGACGCCTCCGAAACTTTTATATATAGAATTTCGGTGCATAAAGAGTAAATCAAAATTAAACTGAACTGTTGTTATTTTCTATGTAACAGTTTAACAAATGTCGGTTTTCTTACACAGATGCTCAGGTTTTATTTCAATGCAATACTGGGCATTTAGGATAACAAAGTAAATTCTGCGTCGTAGACGACGATGCTGATGACGATGATGATGGCGGTAATGGTGGTGGTGAGGTAGTAATGATGATAATGCTGATGGTGGTGTAAACGATGATAAAGCTGGTGATGATAATAATGTTGATAAAGATGAATATTTTTCATATATAAAATGCTGATTATAATAAAAGTGTAGTAGCTTTGATAATGGTATGATGTTTATGATAGTTATACTGATACTACTGATGATTATGATGATGATTAAGAAAGTGGTGATGAAGACGCTGTTGTTGTTGTTTAAGGGGATGATGATAAAGTGACGTAAATGATCTTGATGATGAAAATGATGATGGTGTCAATAAATGTTATCGTTATTCTTACGATAACAAATTACCGTTATCCCCAATATTATTATCGTGACCGTATATTATTATCACCTTCCAAGGAATTGCTTTTTAATCAAGTAACTGCTATGTTAAGTTATGATTGATGCCTTGTTTTAACGAGTTTGTTTTAATGCAGACATAAGACCAAAATATATCCATAATTGTGCAAAGTACAAAATCACATCCAGCCATGCAACTTAACGTAGAACAAAATATCGTTGTTATCTTGAAAAAAATGCCATGGCGCACCTTGGCCAAGAAATCAATTTTCCAACGTTTTACCTGTAAAAATATGTGAGGTTCTGCTGAACTTATGTGCGAAAACTAAGGAACACAGATTTTTTCCGCAGATGTCCTGTCAGTGACATAATGTTATTATTTATTTCTCGCACGTTTATTACGTTACGTTATTCACAAGGACGTTGCGTTAATTACGTTATTAATTTATTAAGTTTGTGAGATTGCAACCTTGTATAGCTAAAAATATCAGTTTGTAGGTGAAGAGATTTCTTTGCCGAGAGACATGTTGGAGTGATGCCTAACTTCTGAGGTAGGAGAAACTATTATTTAATTATCAATTTAAAGGATTTTTTTACATTTATTTGTTCTATGCATATACTTTTTTTTCATTTCTGCATTTACAACTGACCAACGTTATTTTTTTTTTAAAGTTAATAGTAGTAGTAGCTTTTACACTACCTTTTTATTCTGATATTTGTAGGAAAATTATATGACATTTCAATGGCACAAAATTACTAACCTCAAGTTGCACCTCAATGAAATTGATAAATTCATTGATTTATTGATTGAATAAATAATCAATTAATTTTTTAAAGAATGAAATCATTAAAAGCAAATTAACAAATAAATTTTTTAGCAAAAACAAGAAATTAAAAAAAAAAAAATTCCTTATAAATCTCAAGAAATTCAAAAGATCGCGAATACACTTTGCAAGATCATGTGATTTAGATAAAACACTTTTAAAAAAAAAAAAAAAAAAAAAAAAAAAAAAAAAAAACATACAATTAATACAACATAAACAAAAATCACATAACAACATCTGACGCGAAGTTATGCTGTATAAGATTTGACAAGTTGAAAAGGCGAAATAGTTTTGCGACATTTAATAGTTTAAAAGGTGGAATGCAATCTGAACATTTAGATGGTTAATTTGACAAATGTTAACATTAAAAACATCAATGCAGCTATCAAACGCTGCAATTATCTATGAACTTTGTTTGTTTTTTTTGCATCATATGTTCCTTGTTTATGTCTAATTGATTTGTTAACTCTTTATATTTCATGTAGTCATAACTGACAACAAGACCTTTTACCTTTGAAATTAAATATATTTTTCAAGTCAGAAATCTTAAAACTTTGCGTACCATTAATCATGGCTTAAACTGATCTGGCGTCATTTGACAAGTGCACATGCGCACGTAAATAGAATCGCAGCGTGTTTAACTTACTCTTAATTAGTAATGGTTTATCATGGTTGATCATGACGAAATAAAAATATTAGGATTTAATGCATCTTTTGTTGACGGTTTCATTTATCTGTTATGGAAATTTCATGTATTTTTCTCTAATATTGTTCAGTTCCAATACGTCATGGCCTGTGTCTTTCCGTTCTGTTCCATTTTGTTTCATCCATTATATAATGCTTCTTTTTGATCTGTTCAGTTCATTCTTTCGTTCCACACAATTACGAACAAAGAAATTCACTTCTGGTTGTACTGTAGTCTGCCTGCAAAAAGTATAAATTAAAGCGCACCTGTATCGCCTTCTTTGATAGGAAGCTATAGCAAAAAACCAAGCCGATAAATTCGACACTTTCGACCGTCAAATTTCGAATTTAATTTATATATCAAATTCTGAAAGCCCAACTGTGTAAAAAACAAATGTTTGAGTACATCAAGAATATTAAATAGACAGTCAGGTTTAATTTCTTTTATTGGTTTAAAAAAGTCCTGTTTGCATAACGTCAGATTTATCTTTTCCTTTCAAATACTGATCAAATATCAAACCTAGATAAACGATGCCTTTTTTGACTTCGAAATTTCCAACGTGTAACGGCGAAAGTTAATTTCCTCATAGAACAGTGTGCATGCCATATTTTATGACGCAGTTCAAACTCCAGGAAACTGATGTTGTTTTGAATTTATATCGGATGACGTTTTGCCGAAGTCGTACGAACCGTCATCGGGATTCCCCGTCAATAACAAATGTAAACAAAATTATTATTTTCACATTTATACAAGAAATAACAACTGCTTTTCTACGGCTACTTTAAAGCATGAAGAAGTAAGTGGGTATTAGAAATTTAAGTCTGATTCGTTTTCTTCTATATTATCGCCAAATTGCATGCCCTTGTTTTGAATTTGAGAACATTTCCAGTCTTAGAGGTATTGGTGTGTTAACGCAATCCTAGGAAAAACTGACTTCACCTCATAGAAGTTTGATGTGGCTTTAATAGGGTTAAATCACACACAGCGTCAGGATGCAGTCAGAGAATGTGTCTTAATTTGTTTATTTGACTGAAAGCTTCGTGCCGTCTTGCCGATGATGCCTTAGAAAAATGACCTGACGCGCTTTAATCCTGCAAGGCGTCATATACGCCCCAGAGGGGTTTTTAAAGCATGGTTTTGTCTGCCCCTGTTCATTCCGCCTTTTTCTAATACTCCTGCTATATCACGCAAGCAATGACTTTTCCGCCCTAGCTCGTGCATATAAAAAACCATAGCAACCTTGACTGCAATAAGTTATAATGGCCACTTACGTTTCACTTACATCACTATTATCACGATATTATTGTTGACGTGGGTTAACACCTTGTTTCCGAAATGTTACAACGTTAGTTTGAGACAAGGTTAACCCTGTTAACATTAAATGTACAGAATATTTCAAATCCTCGTGGGAGTATATTAAATATTCTGTCCAGTAGAAAATACTTTTATGATCGAAGAATCATCAAATATCAAACCAGACAAAAAAACTTAAAAGTTTTCATCTCCCTTCCGTGTTTTTGTTACAACATTATCAAAACCTCTGGCCTTTGATGCGGGGATCATCGAGTGAAACTACAAGAGGGATGGCCATTAAGTTACTTTCTAGTTTAGCTGTTTTGCATATTTGTAACTATATCATGTGGTCGAGGGCTACCGTACTTCTAGCCCAGCGGCTTCGAATTTGCGTGGGATTGATAATCTCATATGAATTTCCGGCTTTACACTTTCGTTCAAGTTTGAACCCAGGGAGAAGCTACAGAACGGAAAAATACAAACTGCAAACCCAGGGAGAAGCTTTAAAACGGAATAAATACAAACTGCTAACCCAGGGAGAAGCTTTAGAACGGAATGAATACAAACTTCAAACCCAGGGAGAAGATATGGAACGGAATAAATAAAAACAGCAAACCTTGGAAGAAGTTATAGATCGGAGAAAATACAAACAGCAAACCCTGGGAGAAGCTATAGAACGGAAAAAAATACAAAAGCAAACCCACGGAGAAGCTATAGAACGGAATAAATGCAAACTGCAAACCCAGGGAGAAGCTTTAGAACGGAATGAATACAAACTTCAAACCCAGGGAGAAGATATGGAACGGAATAAATAAAAACAGCAAACCTTGGAAGAAGTTATAGATCGGAGAAAATACAAACAGCAAACCCTGGGAGAAGCTATAGAACGAAGAAAATACAAACTGCAAACCCTGGAAGAAGCTACAGAACGAAATAAATGCAAACTGCAAACCCAGGGAGAAGCTTAGAATGCAATAAATACAAACTGCAAACCCAGGAAGAAGCAATAGATCAGAATAAATACAAACTGCTAACCCAGGGAGAAGCTTTAGAAAGGAATCAATACAAACATCAATCCCGGGAGAAGCTTGAGAACGGAATAAATACAAACTGCAAACCCAGGGAGAAGCTTTAGAACTGAAAAAAATACAAACTGCAAACCCAGGGAGAAGCTTTTGAATGGAATAAATACAAACTGCAAACCCAGGCAGAAGCAATAGATCAGAATAAATGCAAACAGCAAACCCAGGCAAAAGCTTTAGAACGGAATAAATACAAACTGCAAACCCAGGGATAAGCAATAGAATGGAATAAATACAAACTGCAAACCCAGCCAGAAGCAATAGAATGGAATAAATACAAACTACAAACCAAGGAGGAAGCAATAGATCAGAATAAATACAAACCGCAAACCCACGGAGAAGCTATAGAAATCGAATGAATACAAACTGCAAACCCAAGATGAAGCAATAGATCAGAATAAATACAAACTGCAAACCAATGTAGAAGGTACAGAACAGAATAAATACAAACATCAATCCCAGGGAGAAGTTATAGAACGGAAAAAATACAAACTGCAAACATAGGGAGAAGGTACAGAATGGAAAAAATACAAACTCCAAACCCAGGGAGAAGGTAAAGAACGGAAAAAATACAAACTCCAAACCCACGGAGAAGGTACAGAACGGAAAAAATACAAACTGCATACCCAGGGAGAACCTATAGAACGGAAAAAAATACAAACTCCAAACCCAGGGAGAAGGTACAGAACGGAATAAATACAAACTGCATACCCAGGGAGAAGGTATAGAAACAGCAAACCATGTGATACAGTCAAAACTGATAGATCTTATAAAAAAAATCTTCACATGCTTCATACATAATATATTTTTTCATTTGGGCTGAAATGGCAGTTGCTAGTATCTAGTTCTCGTAGTATTATAATTGTTTTATACGCCTCAAGCGGTTTGAATCCTCTTTCGTCTGAGTTAAAAAACCCTTTACTGAAAAGACACAATTTCTTTTATTTATATAAACTTACATTTATCCCTATCGATGAATGCTTCCTGAGTCCAAACCAGTACTTTCGAAAGTGAGGAATGCGGAAAGTCACTGTAGACTCTCACCCCTGATGAGATTTGAACCAGTGAACTCCGAATCGTGAGTCCGGTGCTCTAACCCTTCGACCACTGCTCCTCCTCTGTGCAAAAAGTAAAGGCATTCGTGATTAGGAAAAAGTAGTTCTTACTTACTGTTGTAAAACAGTGACAAAAGAAAATAATTAACCTTCTGTGAGTCAAGTCTAAAATCCAAGTTAAAGAAAACAATTTTTTTGACTTGTATGCAGAAAAAACGGCTTTCGACAATGGAGACATTTTGTCAGATATTATTTATTTAGCTTAGATTTTGTGACACAGACTTGACATTTGGCATTAATACTGACTTTTTTGGAGTTCTCACCAGTTTTCGCACTGAGAGAAGAGTTTGCTGTAGTCATAATCCGCCGACTGGGTTCAAACACGCGACATCCGGTCAGAGGTCCAACAAGCTAAACCAATACAACACTGCGTTCCCTGTTTATCTTAACGTAACGCATGGGCAAATCTACGTGTTTTACTCGAGGTTATAACAGGTAAAAACTTTATGTAAATGGTACAGACACTAATGCAAACTCCTGTCATCTTGTTGCGTATTAAGCGAATTAATTACGAATATTTTTCGCCATGAGGTAGCAATTAATTAGTGTAACAAAAATCACAATCTGGCGTAAATATTTCTGTCATTTCTCGTTTCGATTGTCAGAATTACTGTACATACAAATTTGTTATTCTGCAACATATATATTTCTCGTTCTTTCTTCATTTAAGGACATCTTGACGACCTTAACCTTGAAATTAATACACGTAAAACTCACATGGAGAGTACAAATAAATAATTTGGAATGAAATGATTTGTTAAGAAAATCATGGTGTTCTTATAGACTATAGAAATTTACACTTGGTCAACCAAAACAATTGGTAGATGTCATGTTATATAGTATAAATATTTAACATCATCATCAACATCATCCTCAGCAGCACTATCATAATTATAATCATCATCACCACCATCACCACCATCATCATGGCGATAACAATGATTATATTGATAATGATGTTACAGATTATGATGATGATGGTGGTGGTTATGATAAACTGTCAAATGTTTACTTTTCTTATAGAAATTGGATTTGCAATAAAGCAACAGTCAATCTTTTCAAGTGATCGAACCGAGGTTTGGCTCAGCAGTTTCCGTGTTATCTGTTTTATGTTATTGCTTTCTGGTCTATTATATATCATAGTGATTTATTGGCAGAACTTAGAACACAAAATGGTCTTCGTCTTTGTGTTTCGTGGTTATATACTTACTGAAGTAAACTGTTACCTGAATGAGAAAAACTAAAAGTATACAGCTGTTACGGCATACACCTGGAACGTATACAGCTGTTACGGCATACACCTGGTTGTCCATCTGCTGAGGTAATAGTAATTTTTAAATTAAAAGGTGGAGAACAAATACACTTGTTTCATCGTTCCACTTAAGAATTCTCGTTGTGTTAGTTAATAAATGTGCATGATGTCTTAGTCGCAAGTTAAAACGTTCAAGAAAAAACATAGCATATTCATTAAATTATTTCATGGAAGAGCAAGCAAATAAATGAAATTATGTGCGTCAAAGTCAAACGTATCCCTTTGAACTACCAGATGAATGAATTTATGTGCGTTACAGTGGAATAAATCTGAGTTATAAGATAACTTAATTCATGTAAGACGCAGTCGAATACATATGTAATAGACTTTTAGATGAATTGGTGTACGGCACAGTCGAATTTATTTGTAGATAGCTATCAAGCAGATTAATTAATTTGAGCCATACCCGAATTAATTTGTAAAGAGCTATCAGATAAAATAATTCATGTACATCACATTTGAATATATCTGTAAAGAGCTATTAGATAAATTTGTTCATTCGTCACAGTCGAATATATCCGTAATATATCGGAAGAATAAATTAATGTACCTCACAGTCTAATATATATGTAAAGAGCTGATCAGATAAATTAATTCAAGTACATCACTGTCGAATATATATCTAAAGAGCTAAGAATAAATAAATTCATGTACAGCACAGTCGAATATATGTAAAGAGATGATCAGATAAATTAATTCATGTACATCACAGTCGAATATATATGTAAAAGGCTGACAGATAAATTAATTCATGAGCGTCACAGTCGAATATATATCTAGAGCTGACAGATACATTAGTTCATTAGCGTCACATTCGAATATATCTACGGCTAGCAGATAAATTAATTCATGAGCGTCACAGTCGAATATATCTAGAGATTATAGATAATTGTTCATGTGCGCCACAGTCAAATTTATATTGAGCTAGCAGACAAATGAGTTCATGAGTGTCACAGTCAAGTTTATCTAGAGCTGACAGATAAATTAATACATGAGTGTCACAGTCAAATATATGTATAGCTAACAGATAAATTAATTCATGGGAGTCACAGTCAAATATATCTAGAGCTGACAGATAAATTAATTCATGAACGTCACAGTCAAATATATCTAAAGCCAGCATGTAAATTAATTCATTAGTGTCACAGTCGAAAATATCTAGAGCTGACAGATAAATTAATTCATAAGAGTGAAAGTCAAATATATCTTGAGCCAGCAGGTAAATTAATTCATGAGCGTCACAGTCAAATATATCTAGAGCTGACAGATAAATAAATACATGAGCGTCACAGTCAAATATATCTAGAGCTAGAAGATAAATTAATTCATGGGCATCACAGTCAAATATATCTAGAGCTGACAGATAAATTAATACATGAGCATCACAGTCAAATATATCTAGAGCTAGAAGATAAATTCATTCATGAGCGTCACAGTCGAAAATATCTAGAGCTGACTGATAGATTAATTCATGAACGTCACAGTCGAATATATCTAGAGCTGACAGATAAATTAATTCATTAGCGTCACATTCGAATATATCTACGGCTAGCAGATAAATAAATTCATGAGCGTCACAGTCGAATATACCTAGAGATTATAGATAATTGTTCATGTGCGCCACAGTCAAATTTATATTGAGCTAGCAGACAAATGAGTTCATGAGTGTCACAGTCAAGTTTATCCAGAGCTGACAGATAAATTAATACATGAGCGTCACAGTCAAATATATCTAGAGCTAGAAGATAAATTAGTACATGAGCGTCACAGTCAAATATATCTAAAGACGACAGATAAATTAATTCATGAGCGTCAGATTCAACAATATCTAGAGCTAAAAGATAGATTAATTCATGAGCGTCACAGTCAAATATATGTAGAGCTAACAGATAAATTAATTCATGGGAGTCACAGTCAAATATATCTAGAGCTGACAGATAAATTAATACATGAGCGTCACAGTCAAATATATCTAGAGCTAGAAGATAAATTAATTCATGGGCGTCACAGTCAAATATATTTAGAACTTACAGATAAATTAATACATGAGCATCACAGTCAAATATATCTAGAGCTAGAAGATAAATTCATTCAAGAGCGTCACAGTCGAAAATATCTAAAGCTGACAGATAGACTAATTTATGGACGTCACAGTCAAATATATGTAAAGCTAAAAGATAAATTAATTCATGAGCGTCACAGTCGAATATATCTAGAGCTGACAGATAAATTAATTCATGAGCGTCACAGTCGAAAATATCTAGAGCTGACTGATAGACTAATTCATGAGCGTCACAGTCAAAAATATCTAGAGCTGACAGATATATTAATTCATGAACGTCACAGTCGAATATATCTAGAGCTGACAGATAAATTAATTCATTAGCGTCACATTCGAATATATCTACGGCTAGCAGATAAATTAATTCATGAGCGTCACAGTCGAATATATCTAGAGATTACAGATAATTGTTCATGTGCGTCACATTCAAATATATGTAGGACTGACAGATAAATCAATTCATGAGCGTCACAGTCAAATATCTGTAGAGCTAGCATATAAAACAATTCATGCACATCGCAGAGCGTCACAGTCAAATAAATTTAGAGTTAGCAGATAGACTAATTCATGAGCATCACTGTCAAAATATCTAGTGCTGTCAGACTAATTAAATCATGAGCATCATAGTCAAAAATATCTAGAGCTGACAGATAAATAAATTCATAAGCGTCACAGTCAAGAATATCTAGAGCTGACAGGTTAATAAATTTATAAGCGTCACAGTCAAAAATATTTAGAGCTGATAGATAAATTAATACTTGAGTGTTACAGTCGTCATAGTCGTCACAGTCGAATATATCTAGAGCCAGCAAAAAATTATTTCATGAGCGTCACTGTCAAATATATCTATAGCTGACAGATAAATTAATTTATGAGCGCCATCTGGAGGTAGCAGACTGATTAATTCATGTGCGTCACCGTCGAATATATCTAGAGCCAGCAGCTAAATGAGTTCATGCGCTTTACAGTCAAATATATCTTAAGCCAGCAGATAAATGAATTCATGCGCGTTACAGTCGAATATATCTAGAGCCAGCAGATAAATGTGTTCATGCGCGTTACAGTCGAATATATCTAGAGCTAGCAGATAAATGAATTCATGCGCGTTACAGTCGAATATATCTAGAGCCAACAGATAAATGTGTTCATGCGCGTTACAGTCGAATATTTCTAGAGCCAGCAGATAAATGAGTTCATGCGCGTTAAAGTCGAATATTACTAGAGCCAACAGATAAATAAGTTCATGCGCGTTACAGTCAAATATATCTAAAGCCAACAGATAAATGAGTTCATGCGCGTTACAGTCAAATATATCTAGAGCCAAGAGATAAATGAGTTCATGCGCATTACAGTCAAATATATCTAGAGCAAGCAGATAAATGAATTCATGCGCGTTACAGTCAAATATATCTAAAGCCAACAGATAAATGAGTTCATGCGCGTTACAGTCTAATATATCTAAAGCCAACCGATAAATTAATTCATGCGCGTTACAGTCAAATATATCTAAAGCCAACAGATAAATGAGTTCATGCGCGTCACAGTCGACTCTATCTGTTGAGAGCTAGGAGATAAAACTAGCGTCGAAAACATTTAGGTTTATAACTGTAATGCAAAAGTCCAGTGTCACAAAAGCAGGGAAAATAAACAAAGCATTATTTGGGAATTTCTAATGTTTGACACATCTATATTTATGGCCGGAAAATTCTAGTAAAACATCAACTAAAACAACAGTTACAACAAAAATAAAACAATGATTATTTTTGCTATATTGGTCATGAATTTGTTACAACATTAATAACATTTATGTAAACATATATTTGATACACAATCGTGTGATTACTTTGTTGATTACATCTACACGGCTGCCAGATGCTTAATAAGTTGAAATGTATCCGTAATTACATATATAGATGATACCAAAATATCAAGATATGATTGTGTGATATAAAAGGAAACCGAAACCGGAAACAACATTATACACGGATGCGCGAGGGCAGCAACTGTATTTTTCGGCACTCTAGGAACAATTTGGGTTCCTAAAAATAGCATCCAACGTGTTATGCCCAATAGTTGATTGTACATGTGATCTTGCGATATTGATAGTTATGTTCTTGCCTTAATGTTTCTGTTCATGTACTAAGTAAATATTGTCAGAGTGTAAACAAAGTTAGTAATTTTATTACAATATACAATATTATAAGTCTTTACAATCACAGGATATAAAGAATAAACTATAAGATATAATCTTTGAGAACTAAACTACTGTAAGTAGTATAAATACAGCTAAAAAAGAGAACAGCGTAACAGTTCTACATTTTACAAGACTTTAATTTACGGTGTATATTATATTCACTTATCAGTGCTATACACTGAACATGGAAAAGAACCAGAGGTGTCATTCGAATGGGAAGCTTTCTGTATCCCCTTTCCCCTCCCCAACTTATAACAATTATATGAAAGAAAACTAAAATGATAGAAAGTATGAAATTTAAAATTAAAAGTGAAAAAATATACTCGGCTCTGTAACGACCGAATATTTACTTGTGGGTGGCAGTGGTTTCTATACTGATCAGGGAAAGTAACCGCTGCGGAGAGTTTGGTATCGTGCACTGCCCCCCCCCCCCCCCCCCCCAACTGCCTTTTCATAGGGCGCTGGTCAATTGAGTAACCGGTACCGACGATAAAGCTCAAATAGAAAGTTATTTTAGCATCGCTTGCTGAACTTATAGGCATTTGTAGAATTCTAGGAGATTGTAAGTCTGTTGTTGTACGTGCAGTATAAAATAGTTATCAATTTTATTGTTGTCGTTATTAAAAATTATGCAAAAATATATATTAATTACAACCAATTTCTTTGCTAAATTTAAACACACTATTTGCCTAAAAACACAAAAAAAAAACATGTTTTGCACTCTCGCTAGTAAGCACTAAGAGAAGTCTAATGATTGCACATTGTTAGAACTAGGGTCGCAGACAGGATAGGAGGGCCTCAGAATAAGGATGTACGAAAATCTCCGGCTCCAGACGCTCTGCTGCATATTCTTTGTCATTAGACGCTCTCTCGCAGGTAGAAAACTCGCCACAAGAGGCATAACCCAATTATTTGTCTCGGATGCGCTGTTGTGACATTAACATTTGTATATTATATCTAAGAGAATCAGTTCCAGTATCATATCTTGTGCTAAATGTTCAACCATAAGTCAGAGTAAAAAATATGTGCCTTAGAGTGTCACTCTTTAACCAAGTACTTTGAATATCAAACCCATTCAGATTTCTAAAGGATTTTCTCTATCATAGTACACACATCCATTACCAGAAATGTTTGATGAGCGTTGCCCTTCAAAACAAATAAGATATGTTTGAAGTAAATGTTATAGTTGTTCCTGAACGGTAAATTTTAAATGTGACCCAGTCTGCCTAATGAAAGCTGAAGCAAAGTGAGCTTTACAAAAGAAAACAAATCTAAGCAATTAAATACTTTTTGTTTTTGGTTGGATAAACGCCTTCTTTGTATGTAGTTAACGCGGAAATCCATTAAGCATATTTGTAAGTGAGTGCTTTGATGAAAGTGATCAGAGACTGGAAAGGTTCGTTCACACTTTTTTTACTTGCTTACATTTCTTCATGACACGTGACCTAGTAATTATAGCCAATCAAATCACTGTCGCCAGATAATTTGTCACATATCATTTCGCTGTACAATACAGCATTAGTAATACTTCGAGTTTATCAAATATGTTCCTATTGGTAAAACTATCATCTGGAGTTGCCCAGTCGCGGAGAACCGTTGGTCTTTGGTTCAAATAAGGCAAAAGGTTTAGTTTTTATCGCGGCTTCTGAGCTCTTCATAAAAATGAAGCATGTGTTAAGCTTTGATTTTATCCAAGAAAAAAGGGTAAGTATAAATAGAAGTATAAACGTCTGCGTCTTATCTAAGTAAGAAGTTTTAGTCTACCGTAACTGTACTTATCGTTCGCTACGCTAGCAAAGTGATATAGGCGTATGTGTATGATTAAATAAATTTCATTTTCCTACTAATCCAGCCAGCTAAATGCTCCTAGAAAATCAGACCGTTAGTTGCCCAGTTTTCCTTGTGATTTGATACTTCAGTTAATAGGTATTAACTGCATTCTAAAATGACAGATTCGATCCGCACTGGCTTCTTGAGAACAGTTAATATCAACTGGAAGAACGTAAATCTCAACAGAGACTTAAGAAGTACAGACCTGAATCGATCAAATATTTTTTATTATTATTATTAAACATGCTTTCCTTTTCAATATACGACAAGACAAATGCGTACATGGTCAACGTATGGTTATAAATGAGCAACAGCCCAAACACTAGTGTTTGTTCTAACGGTCTTGTGGTTACTATACGTGAATGTATTTAACTATAGTTGCATGCAAATGTAAAGCAACACTACCTTTTCCAAGAAAAGACAGAGTATGTAATCAGTGTAGATCAAATTTTATTGAAAATG
Source organism: Cyclina sinensis (assembly GCA_012932295.1). Taxonomy (NCBI): domain Eukaryota; kingdom Metazoa; phylum Mollusca; class Bivalvia; order Venerida; family Veneridae; genus Cyclina; species Cyclina sinensis. The sequence goes on from JAAONU010000009.1 coordinate 18,668,639, forward strand.
AATTCCATCACCTTTTAATATGCTCACAGTTTAGAGATTTTAGACAAAAATATATAAAGAGATATTATTATACATGGCCGACACTCCAGAAATTTGTTAATTTGTTATCTAACAGTTCAAAAAAAGGATGTAATAAATCTGTCCAAATTTTTATACCATGCTAATAAAGGTAGAAACTAGAATATTGAAAATTTCCCTATATAATACTTAGTTTATAGAGATGTCTTCTCTTCAGTAAAGCTGTGCCTTGGTGGAAATTGTAATTGTAATATTGCTATAAGCATTTGTATGTTTTATGCAATAAAAAAAAAATTGTTGTAAAATTGTTGTTGTATATGTGTACATGTATAAATGAAGTATTTCTCTTTAAAAAAATGAAATATACACACACTAATGGCCACACGTCTTCATGTTTAAGTTATTTTTAATTCACTGCATGTCATCTTAAAACCTGCCTTCTTTTTTTTGTACTTCGGCTGGGAAACAAGGTTTTGCAACTTTGCAACTTTGTATCAATCCAGCTCTATGACTGCATGCTTCTTGGACACGAACCAGCACTAGCACTCGCACCGAGAATGTGAAATGCGGAAAGTCATTCGAAACCCCTCACCCCTCCTTTAAGATTCTAACCAACGACCTCCGAATCGGCAGTCCGGTGCATCCTTTGGAGCTGCAGTGTTAAACTGCCGGCATAGTACACATGACTTCCAGTATTGTAATAATTAGAAAAATATCTTTAAATGTATTTGTAGGTTTGAATATTTTTTGAACCTTCAAGAAATGGGAAAAAAATGTTACAAAAAAGGTCACATCATGCAGGTTTTTGGCTCATGTTTGTCAGAGTGGTTTGAAAACCATTAATTCGTTTGGGGAAAAGTCAAGTTTTTCTAATGAAGTTGTATACTGTTTTTGGGTTTGCTATCAGGAAGTAAAATATTATTGGTCCTGAAATGCATTTTGCACGACGATACATGTTTAAAGGTCATGGTGACGAGGTCATAGTGTCATGTTATAAATGACTTTTTCGTTTTTGTGGTTTTATATTAAAGAAGTATATATATTTAGCCAAAATCAGAAAAAAAACTAATGAAGTTTGCGAAACTGTCCAGGAATGACAGTACGGTAATATTATTTAATCCAACATTAGATAATCCGATTTAAGTCTGCTAATCTTAAAATTAATCACGCTCTTTAGCCAGAAATTTTAGTCTGATAATATTTACGATTTTTAGGTAAAGTTCTGTGTTTATTTAGCTGTAATGATAAAGTTATAAGGGAGATAATTTCGACTTATTTATTGCATTCGAAGGGAGGTAATTCGTAGACCAGTAAGTGAAAAAATAATGTGGTGGTTAAAACAAGAGATTAATTAAGAAGATAATTCTGTTTATTTAATTCAGACGAAAGATAATTAAACCCTCTCTGTTTCTCAGATAATTGTTTGTAAGTTATAACACTAACTAGGCTTAAACGATGCTCGATTTTTCATCCACAGTGTCCAGCTGCGCTGCTTTCATTAGAAACATTTTTGTCTTCCCTCGAGCTTAAAACACTTGTTATAGAACAAGTAGAAACAATAAAATCCCGTGTAATTTTTCCGTCACTTCTGCCAACTATTAACGCCATCATCAATGCCGCAAAACAGTGTTAATTTCGTGTTAATTTTGTTCGTTCAATGTACTAAATAGCGCGCAATGTTTTAGAGAAATAGGAATGTAGAAAAAATGTAAGACCACTTTACGTTCTGTCACTGGAAGAAAATGTGATGATGCTATTTTAATGGATATATTGATCTTGGACATTACAGTTGAAACTTAAAAAAAACTGTATAAGCACCTAAAGGATTAATTTGCAACATGGATTTCCGTAAATTGTAAGTATCCGATTTTGTTTGTTTCTTTTTGTCTTCTTTTTCATTATTTTTTTATTGATTGTTTTCGTATGATTTCGTATGTCTTTGTAAAGCAAAATACAATAATTATACAACTGTTCATAAACATGAACAGGAGACATCTGAGAAAAATCTGTAAGAAATATCAAACTTTTCAGAATGCAGACGGATGGCCGTGAGGCAAAAATATTTTAATTTATAAGTTGTTTTTAGTCCCGATTATATTTCAGATATCTTAGAATCAAGAATTTCAAATAACTGAAATTTATCAAGCTAGTTACTTTTAAGAAAAGCTAGTCATTTGAAAGCCAGTTGAACTTTGAAAGGTGAACTACAATTTTGATGATCACGCTGATGATGATGATGATGATGGTTTTACTATAAACTTTATCTCAATAAGTAACTTACAATGATGATGTTGATGATAATAATGATGATGCAGGTGATGATAACATAACAGAAATGATTGCCTTAAACGACATTCAACCTCCATTTAATCAATCAATTATACAATATCATCCCAAAGTGCAACAAGCAATTTAATGCTATACCTAACTTCATGAAAATACAATATGTTCTAAATCACTGCTGTAATATCTTTCTTATTCGAAGCAATCTTTTATTAAACAACATGTTCCTGTGTTATTATTTACTATTTATTTACTAGATGTTATTATTCATCGAATGATATTCTTGGAGTAGGAGTCTGTCATCGCTATAACAACAGAAGTGTATGGTAATGATATATTTATGTTGATGAACTGTGAAGTAGATTATTCTGTGATCTAATTCCTTGTAGTGCTAATAGGTTTGCATTAACTTCAAGTGATGAGATATGTTTGTTGCTAAGTCTCAGAAGGTATTTCATTTAAGAATCTGTCATAACTTATTTGCCTAGAACATCACCCTGTTTTTGTTTTTTGTTTTTTGTTGTTGTTTTTTTTTGTTGTTTTTTTTTGTTTTGCTTAGCTTAAATCTCGATATTCTAACTTGTCCATTTTTTTCATAGTCTCATAGTCTTGGACTAAAATCTCTTAAAAGAAAATAGAAGTTCAAAGGCAGAAAAGATTGTTGGTCAAAACCCAGCCCCTATATTTATAACTAGGAAGTGTTCAACAGTTTGACTCTTCTCTAATATTTGAAAAGGTTAAGTCTTAAAATTCCTCCATGAATTAATGTCAGTAATAGAGGCTGGATTCCTTATTTGAAACATAAGTATTAAAAACGTTTGACGAGAGAAAAAAGAAACAGCCTCTCGATACCTTCTGCACTGCTAATAAACCCTCGTTAAAATACCTGTTAAGATTGAAGGGAAATAACAAGATCACACAACCTACTGAGCAGAAGAAAAAAGACATACTATTGTTACACTGTTACATAATTACGTTGGTTAATCTGTAACTAGGTTCCGTTATGACAATTGCCAAATTATCAATGCGCCTACCAGGTTTAGGAACTTGAAACACAGCGCGAAATTTCCAAGTTTCCATTCAAAGAATTTTGTGACGAAACCTGGCTACGATAGCGTACGCGCATAAAAAGTAGACCCGTTTTATATTGGATATTATTCAGACTTATGCTCTAGGGTTGAAGGTTTGATCTCTCGTTTAACAAAAGTCAAGATGTACCATTGCTATTTAGTGATCATGCAAAAGGTCCAAGTGTGTCTCTGTAACAGCGTAAATCAGGCGCGTAGCTGCCTATACGCGAGTACGCAGCTGAATCCACATTATTTTGACAAAAAAAAAATAAATAAACGAAAGTAAAGCTATTCATCTCCATTTTTATGCTAAAATAAATGGATTTTCGTTGGTCAAGAAAGCTCTCCGGAGGCCCCAAAACGCACCAAATTGCACCATTTATTTCAAAATTTTCAGGGGGGGCATGCCCCCTGACCCCCCTAGATTATTTTGAATCCACATTCTTTATAGGCTAGCTACGCGCCTGGCGTTACTTTTTTGTATCATGCACTAGAACGGAGACCCTAATATACCTTAACTTTTCTGGTGGCTTTGGCCATACAGAAAAACGGCACCAACGATAAATAAACTCGCAAAGAAGAGAAAAAAAATACCGCGGAGTGATCAATACAGTTTTTCTTTGTCAATCACCACCAATATTTACAATCCATAACTTCTCCACCAACTGTTTACTCTGAAGGCCTTGGCACATGCTCTTCTTGGATATTTTCATCATCAGTCTTTCAGCAGATCAGTTTAAAATTGGTGTTTTTAATTTACATTAACTCTCTTGTTCACTGACCTTGGGTATAAGCACCTGATGTAATTTACGCCACGGATCACTTTTTCAAAAATGAAATGAAGAAAAAAAAGAAGAGAAAAACTATAGATTTTATTATCGGTATATCTTTGAAAATTGTGTTAGCTATAAGCGAAAAGATCGGTAAATCTAGTATTGTTGTGTATAAAGCTATTTACTGTGTTATAACAATTCACGTTAATATAGAACAAAGCTGATATGGTCGTTCCTGTAAAACTTTCATTTTAACTGTACTTTGAAAGCTCATGCTGTTTCTGTTATTTTGCTGATGAGACCAAATGTTTAAGACGAGAAGATAATTGGCACAGTTATGTAAGACGAATGGAATCTTGGTTCGCCGGTGTTCTAAATGTCTTTCGTTCCCGCGTGGATACGTGTCAGTAGCCTGTTATCGAAAAAGCAAGTCAATTAATTCGTCAGCGTCTAGCTGTTCGGTAATGAATCTACTTTTTTGATCAACCTCAATCCCGCTGATTTTCGTAAAAAGACTCTTCCACCATTCGATTTGGGCAGATCTATTAAACATAGGCGTTTTAAATGGAAACGTCCTGACTGAAAAGCAAAGGGGGTGTATAATTTAATCTGAATAAGGGCGGATCAGTGGTCCAGTGGTAACGTATAGGACTGTTAATCCAGTGTCGCGAGTTTGATTCTCCGCTCCTCCAATTACACAGTTTATTGTCGCTCAAATGAGACGAAAGACCAAGGCCCTTTGTATCGGTGCTGTACACTGAGCATGGAAAGAACCAGGAGTATCTCTGCAATGGGATGCTTCTTAATTCGGCAATAACAGCACAAACTAACATAATTTAACTCTTTAGGGGTCGTCGTCTTGATAGGCAACCGGTACCCATGATAACTGAATTAAAACAGATAGACCTAATCTGACTGTTTCGGTTTGAAGACTGGTCATTTTTTGCAGTGGTCGCATGGCAAAAACAATGACAACCAGTTTAATATAGGTTAAGTGAGATAAGGGTCAAAGGGGAGTTCGAGCGCTGACTGAACTGGCAGTATCTTAATCTAATATCTTAGTATGTCCGTCATTTATTCGTCAATAATTTATAACGATGGTATATTACAGTGGTATTAACGGAAAATGTCAGTTAATGAGACGGACAACAACACCACAAAAATGTGTACAGAGTTTAACCTAACAACCTCAGGACAGCTCCTTTCAAACTTAAGGTTTTTCCTGTCGGCTCGTGTATGTATAACATTTATTATAATTACGGCTTAATGAGAACTTAACTACTGGAGGTGCCCGGAGCATGGAGTAAAAACTGTTTTACACACCTTCATGTGACCTATACTGATCTCATTAAAGGACATGAAATTGTTAACAAGCTCTTTATGTGCGCTTTGTTTTATAAACTTTATAAATATACATTGTACTTTCTCCCTTGTAAAAATCTTATAAACCCTTCATATTTCATGTCGCGTACACTTTGTGGAGTTTGTAAGTTATTTTTCAAGGTCAAGGTCAAATAGTTTCTGAAAGCAATAAAACAAACCAAAAAAAACAACCAAACAAACAACAACAACAAAAATAGTGTAGATAATAGGCAGAGCTTTGTTCTTACTGAATTTAAAGAAACTGAAAAGGTAGAGGTCAGAGTTCACAGTAACTTCTCCTACTTTACTATGACGTCATGAACGAATACCCGCGATTGTTGATCTTCATACAACACAACCGTGGATATCCGACAATGTTATAACGTTCACGTCAACAGAAACTTAAGACATCTGTTTAGTTTGCAGGCGTTATTCTTACGAGAAGTACAACGTGACAAAGTGTTTTGATTTTCCAGCTACTCACCAAGTGTTCCAGTTCCGAGTGTTTCTGCGTCAGAAAGGTGTTTACCTTATGATAAGTGTTAATATGCATCAATGCTTTAAAAAAATCGTCATACCGTTTCTATGGTAACACCGTTACTTCGGTTATTGTTTGCAAATACGCACTGCTGATAAGAATGATTATTTTAATTGCAGTAACAATTGATCAAATTAATAACACCAGTTAAATTTTTTAAACGACATTTTATACATCTTGTTTTCCTGTTTGGAAGGCATTGTTTCTTGTTTCAGTTTAAAGGTAAAACCAGTCAAGTGTTTATAAATCCTATCTTTGAATTCGAAAAATGTCGATCTTTGTACGTAAGACAGGCTGTACTGTGTCGCTGTAATTCGTTTCTTTATTTAAAATAACTGCTGGAAAGAACTTCTTTAAGTATTTTTTTTAGAAAACCATTTTAGTGAGGCCGTCTCATAAACGTGTTAAAGAGAAAAATTACTTCAATAAGGTAGTAGCAGAACTAATTTAGCACGGCAATCGCAGAAACTAGCATAAATGAATAGTTTGAAATTTCTAAAGCAATCTTTTCACAGAAACATGTCTTCCTAAGATTAACGAAGAAAGCAGTGCCATTTTAATATCAACGACCATATTTTCAGGGAGAAAAAAAAACTAATATGATATTTCGCATCTATGTATTTGTGCGATTTCACAAATTGAAATGTTACAGATACCTAAAATAAAATGCCTGGACTTCGATTCTACTTATAACATAAGTAAAAATGTATGTTAAAATCCCGAATTTCTCGTTTATTTGGCAAAAAATGTTTTTGTTTTTTTTTTTTTTTTTAATTGCTTAATATTTTGTTTAAAAAAAGACTTGTAGCTTGTGACAAGATTTAAAACAGAAATTTGAATACATACTCTATATTTAAGACAGATTGTTGTAATGCACGAAGTTTTACCAGTAGTAAGGAGATAGTGGCCATTTGTCATCGACGTTATGCATGTCATGTGAACTCACAAGCAGAAAATGAATGGTCAAAATTTACTATATTGTCTATTTGGAGCATTTTTAAGTAAGACTAAATCCGGGAAATTTTTACATGTTTTGTAAGCATAGAAAACATTCATCAGCTGCTTAAACTCAAGCATGAAACATTTTCTGACGTAAATACGTCACAAAAGTTACGATTTTCTGGGAAAAGTTACGAGTGACGTTGGAAATATACGTTGTTTTGTGTTGAGAGCTGCAATAAGTTTTTATCTCATGGATGAAATATTAAATTGTAACCTTTGGTGAAACTCAACATATCTTTCTGGACGTTTACGCATTCAAAGTAAAATCAGAGATGGATTTTAACGAATAGTAAGTTCTTATATTACCTACAGCTACCTTTTAATTACAATAACATAACAAAATAACATTGATTTTCTTTAATTATCGTGTAATTACAACAAAATAACAAAAGTTCACTGAAAATCCTTTAACAAAATCTGATTTCCGCTGATAATGTATATCAAATGAAAAAAATGCCGTCGTTTATCAAAACTTGAGATGTTTTTCGTTGAGACGCAGACAACCTGAATTACATTAATGACAAACCAAAGTTCCTTTTTAAATCACACATGTATTTCGTTACCTACAATAGATTGGACATCGCCATACAAACTTAATAATTCGTTCATTAGACGAATTAAACAAGAACACACACAAACACAAAAAAGAAAGAAAACAGACAACAACAACAATTTAAGCAACAACATATTTATAACCAATCGTAACAACTCGGCCTTTTCCGACAACTTCGTATAAAGACTTATTGAAGTCGCCCGAGGTGTTCCGAATGATTTATAACGAGACTCCCGGTGTACTGAGTTACCTCGCTTCGCAAAAAGCGTCCTATGAATACTTCCGGTTTTAATAATGAAGAGTCTGACAGCGCTATAAATAGACTAACAAACCTGCAGTTACTTTATTTAGTTTAATCTTTTAAAACTTACCTATTTTACATCGATTGGGAATTATGGGAACAACCTGTAGATTTTGTAATCTACCTTTAATCGATTTTTTCTCAGCAAAACAGTCATGAAGTCAAATTATACTGATAGAAATGGTTATTGTTTTAGCAAGAAATGTACGCCTACCAGCAAATGCGGACAAACTTCCCGTACTAGACTTTGTCTTGAATATGGATATGACATGTCAATCATTCGAGTGTGTCAAAAACACAATTCCTATCTTCCCTTCCGTTTTGTATGAAAATACATGTATAATTTTGTGGAAATCATGTAATGTGGTTGGCAAAACCACCCGTGGTGACGACGAACTTCTAAACATACACTGAATACAGTTTATTGATTATCAGACATATTAATTACTGTAGTTTTGCTATTTAATGTACAGATTTCGAGATATTAATCTATTTTCTGCAACTTTGACAACTTAACTTCTGCATATCTGCCCTACCTACGGCCGCTATGGCCTCTAAGTCTCGCATAGATCTTCTCTTGTTAAGTCTCTCCCGGAATACTGAATTAAATCCATTTTTTTGTAATAATCATAGCAAACGGATATAGATAAAAATATTTAACTCCTGTCTAGATTGTGTATAACATATACTTTTATTGACCTTCGAGGCAATTGAGCCCGTATATACTGGACTACACAGTCAAGATTTGACACTCATATTAACAGTGTGAATTTCTAAGATGACCTTGCAATCTTTGCACTGATTAACCTTAACTGAAATTTTAGATTACAAAAAGAGTTTATGTGGAGATTTGTGTTGCAACACCGCTTATTACATTACAAGCAGAGCAACAATATTACCCTAATCTTTAGTGAAATACTCTAAGGCAAAGTTCGAGAAAAAATTCTTAGAAATGATAAAATGGGTTAAGAGATGGAAGGACGATCTCACGTGAAAATGGGTTACTTATTTTATCTATGGAAATGAATACATTTCTGTAAAACAACCAGATATGACGTTTCTTTATGACTCACTTGTTTCAACAGACTAACAAATGTTTAATGTAAGGCCTTTCTAGTCAAACTGATCGATTTACATTGATCATGGCAAAGCCCGTCTATCAAATATTGTGCATGTAGCATACTTTAAAAGCTCGTATTTCTGTAAACCTTTAGCCCTCCGTAATCAAACACTGTTTTTTTTTTTTTTTAAATTACTGTCAGTTGTAGTGTAATTAACATGTAAACCGATGAAATTTATAATTTGCATTTTGATTGACATGTAGACAAAGGCAATGATTTTATGATCTATAGGAAGTTAGCAGTAGCAGTACGCAGCAGTAGAAAAACATTGAAGTTGGCAGTAGCAGTAACAGCAGTAGCAGTAAATCAAAACGTGAAGTTGGCAGTAGCAGTAACAGCAGTAGCAGTAAATCAGTAGCAGTAAAACAAAACGTGAAGTTGGCAGTAGCAGTAAATCAGTAGCAGTAAAACAAAACGTGAAGTTGGCAGTAGCAGTAAGAGCAGTAGCAGTAAATCAAAACGTGAAGTTGGCAGTAGCAGTAACAGCAGTAGCAGTAAATCAAAACGTGAAGTTGGCAGTAGCAGTAACAGCAGTAGCAGTAAATCAAAACGTGAAGTTGGCAATAGCAGTAACAGCAGTAGCAGTAAATTGGTTTATTTTTATAATTACATTATTATTATTATTATTATTATTATTATTGTTGTTGTTGTTGTTGTTATTATTATATAGTTTCTTGCTTTTTTCTCCTCCCGTTTCTTCTTCCTTTTTCGGTCTATTTTTCTCTCTTTCTTTTTTCATTCTTTCTTTTTTTACTTTTCTAAAACTTTTAAAGAAGATGCAGATATCCATGTCAGTGTTGTTTAATATGTTTTATGTCTCGGTATCAAATGATACTCTAATTAATCCTGTCTAATACTTGATGTTCTTATGAACCGCTAAGTCTTCGTCCGGACTAGTGTTAATTATTTGAGAGCATGAAAGTATACAGTCTCAGCCAAAAATTCACTTTTAACTGTAAACAAATATTTGGAGCAAATAGGCGTTGCTTACATATTTCCAGAGAATAATAACGCATTGTACAAAGTACATACATTCTTTTGTGGCCAAGTATTCCACGGAAAAAAAGTTTATATAACATGTTATAAGTTGATATACGCACCTTGGTGGCAAAAAAAGCCTTTGTAATTTTAAGGATTTGTTGCATGTCTGAGTTATGGAATATTACTTACCTTTTGTAACACTATTCCTTTTTTTATCTATAACAAGCATTTAGTAATCATGGTGGTTGAAAGATATGTTGACGTTTTTATGAAATATGTATAACGTTGTAATGGTAAAATAACAACGCACATTACTTTTAAGTTTACAATCAGACATAAAAAAGAGTATGCGCTGGAATTTCAAATGAGTTCGTACATTGGTTAATTTGCCGCATTACCACGGAAGAAACAATAATATATTGATGAAAAGTCTTTGTCAGTGACATATGTGTTCAAAGTGACCATCACTGTTTTGAAATATACATTAACCATTTGTTTCTAATCACAGAAAAACAAAAATTGTTTAGGTTATAGCTAAATTAAATGATTACATATAACAGTTTCAATTCCTATTGAACATAGTTGCAAAATGATAAATCTTTTTTGACTAGCCCAGTCTTTTATAAATTTTCAGTTAAACTTTGTATGATAATGTTTTGTATACTTTGAAGGAAACAATAGTATGTTATTATTTGGTGAAAGTTACAATATTTCTAAACATATATAATGTTTCAAACATTTTTCTTGACCATAAAATTTCCGTTCTTTTTGCACACATATGTCACTTTCATAATTTCAGTCAGGGACCTAACTTTGCAATAATGACTATTCACTGAAGCATACCTGTATAAATGTTTAAATGCATTGCTTTGATATCTGGTACAAACCTGTCACTTTCATTTATGATACAAACTCTCTCACTATTAAAGAATCCATCAAGGATAATACTTCATCTAAATGAAAACGTTGTATGTATTTTATTTAAATTTTCCTATTTAATCGCGCGACTGAATACACAAATTAACTAGTACCATGTATTTAACACATTTGCATGGCTGCTAGGTACAACATGAATGAATTGGCATTAGGTGAAACATGTTTTTAACGGATTTATTGCTCATATCAACGTGCAGTGTGTAAAAACTCGTCCATCAAAAAGATTTGCATACTGCATACAAGTGTTAAGATTACTGAAATGACAATGTGTCGTTTTGCATATAAATAGCAAAAACACCAGAAAGGTCAACGTTTTGCCTCCAGGTCCCGGGTACGAGTTCTTCCTAGGGTTTGAGGCGTAGCCCTAGACAATAAGATACATAAACCACACATCCCTACGCATTGAGTAGATATCATACGTAAATTTTCCAGCCTCCTCTCTCAAGTTATTTGTTCAATCTGGAGCGTTGTCTTCACAGCGAGATAGCTTCATTCATCTTGCTAAATTTAACCCAAAGTTCATGTCAGCAGAATATTGGACTACAGATGAAATTATCTACGGTTAGCACTACAGATAAAATAAACAGGAATCATCACTGCTATCCAAATTAACAACCGTTAGATCTACAGATGAAATTAACAACCGTTAGATCTACAGATGAAATTAACAACCGTTAGATCTACAGATGAAATCAACAACCGTTAGATTTACAGATGAAATTAACAACCGTTAGATCTACAGATGAAATTAACAACCGTTAGATTTACAGATGAAATTGACAACCGTTAGTACTACAGATGAAATTAACAACCGTTAGATCTACAGATGAAATTAACAACCGTTAGATATACAGATGAAATTAACAACCGTTAGTACTACAGATGAAATTAACAACCGTTAGATCTACAGATGAAATTAACAACCGTTAGATCTCCAGATGAAATTAACAACCGTTAGATCTACAGATGAAATTAACAACCGTTAGATCTACAGATGAAATTAACAACCGTTAGATCTCCAGATGAAATTAACAACCGTAAGATCTACAGATGAAATTAAAAACCGTTGGTACTACAGATGAAATTTACAACCGTTAGATCTACAGATGAAATTAACAACCGTTAGATCTACAGATGAAATTAACAACCGTTAGATCTACCGTTAGTATTACAGATGAAATTAACAACCGTGAAACTACAGATGAAATTAACAACCAGTAGATCTACAGATGAAATTAACAACCGTTAGATCTACAGATGAAATTAACAACCGTTAGATTTACAGATGAAATTAACAACCGTTAGTACTACAGATGAAATTAACAACCGTTAGATTTACAGATGAAATTAACAACCGTTAGTACTACAGATGAAATAAACAACCGTTAGATCTACCGTTAGTACTACAGATGAAATTAACAACCGTGAAACTACAGATGAAATTAACAACCAGTAGATCTACAGATGAAATTAACAACCGTTAGATCTACAGATGAAATTAACAACCGTTAGATTTACAGATGAAATTAACAACCTGTTAGTACTACAGATGAAATTAACAACCGTTAGATTTACAGATGAAATTAACAACCGTTAGTACTACAGATGAAATAAACAACCGTTAGATCTACCGTTAGTACTACAGATGAAATTAACAACCGTTAGATCTACCGTTAGTACTACAGATGAAATTAACAACCGTTAGATCTACCGTTAGTACTACAGATGAAATTATCAACCGTTAGATCTACAGGTGAAATTAACAACCGTTAGATCTACAGATTAAATTAACAACCGTTAGATCTACAGATGAAATTAACAACCGTTAGATCTACAGATGAAATTAACAACCGTTAGATCTACAGATGAAATTGACAACCCTTAGTTCCTATTTACATATTTGTACTAGTTTTTATAAAGCTGGTTATACGGTGTTGGTTATTCTTTTCAGTCGTCATTTTTCTTTAATCTTCAGTATCTTGCAGCATACAAAGGTTATTTTTATCAAATTACTTATAGATGATCTTCTTGCATTTATGCAAAAATGCGTCACTTATTTTCGGGTTCTTTTCAAACAGAACAAAACAGACCATACATGCACTTTTATGCAAAACTGTTTTTTGACAAACAAAGTTCAAGTAAAAGAACTGTTACTAAAACATGTTAAAACATGACAAATACGCATAAGCATTTATTTATAATACAAATAAATACAGTGAAATACTGTTTTCCGGATCTGGTAAGTATTCCCATTTAGTAATTTGCGTATAAACAATTCTTAGAAGGACTAATTTGTCAGTAATTACTGGATGTATGTAATGGAGTATGGTAGAATACTATTAACTCATGTCTTGTTTATTTGAACGGAAGGCGTACACTGGCCAGTCAACCATGTAACAGTAACACTGTATTTTATGTATGTCCGTTTTGTGGACGTTTCTTTCACATTTTTTGGAGAGGTCATCAGACCTCTCCACAGTGTTGGCTTTAATTGCCGGCAGCATCCATTTTTGCGTATCAAATTTTAGTTAATGATCTCATATTAAGCCTAAAATCATGAAAACCAGTCTACAAAGATAGTTATGCGCATGCTCCGAATCATAATACGAATTTATTTAAACGAAACCAAAATTTAATATCGGGTCAAAACGGCCCATGGTTAAAACGGCCATAGTTATAAACGGCCCATTATGAACAGAACGTACAGAATAATTTTGTATTCCCTTAACTAAACACAAAAAATACAATTATAGGGATGCATTTCTTATGATGCATGCTACTTTTTAAAAACTACAAATTCTAAAATGCATTTTTTTTCTGAGAAACTCATCAGCCTGTTGAACAAATTAATATTTAGCCATGGTCATGAAAAAATGGTAAATATTTTTTACGAATTTCAGAACATTTTTGACAAGTCCATTTCCTCGATTTGGATCAAATTTACGCCCTTTTAATATTTAGTCCAGCTTAACAGATACTATCGCTGATTATTTGGTAAAATATTTGGACAAAGAAATATGTAATAAAAGCTTGAAAAGGAAAACAAAACTTAATGAGCCTAAAAAAGCAGCAGCTTAACATGGGAGTTCTGGCCTCAACAACTACATGCATTGTTGTAAAAGAGAGGGGAGTAAAGCCTAAGGGGCTTATAAGAAGATCCCCAAGATTCTACAAGGAAAGGAATACATAAGGTTATCTTAATTTGTTTCATTTATTTAAATGATAGATACGCCACTATAAAAACATTTGAAATAACTAAATAATAGTCAGTTTCGGTCATTTTGCCTAATAAGGTATTAACTATTAATAATAGTTAGGTTACTAGTTTTTTTTTATAATTATTTAAGTCACAGAACGTTTAAAAAATTCAAAATGATCTTGGAAACAAGTAGATTCATTATTTCAGTGAAGACAGCTGCTGACCTCTCTTTGGCTTACTTTTTAAAGAAAGCCAACTTGTAATAGAAATACAACTGTTACAGTCGTTACTTTTGTCAGCAGCACTTTACTGTAAGGGAGAGGAAATGTAACTATTGATCTCACTTTTCATTCGTTTCATTCTCTGCTCCTCGCATAGCAATACCATTTGTCATGTTGTGTTAAATTGAGGTCCCATATATCAGTGTTATACACTGAGCATGAACTATTGGAAAACTTCCTGTATCTTGCACAATCCCCGACAACCTGTAATAACATAAATTCTTCAGGAGGCGTCGGTCATATGGGCGACCGATATCGACGATAAAACAACCCAACTGTCACACGTGCATGAAGGATGCAAATTGAAAGTTACTTAAATTAATACAAACCTGTTCTTTTTAAACGACCAAAATTCCAAATGACAGATGAGACTCACAAAAAAAACAATTTTAGGATTGTTGTTTCTCAACGTGTATTGTCAAATTCATTTTTTATTTTCATTTTTTCATTTTTCACCGAATAGACAAGACAAAATCTTACTTTGCAAGAAATTGAATATTTCCCACCTAAAAAAGATTGTGAAGGGCGCGTGTTTTACGTTTTAAGTTTTTGTTTAGTTTTTAAATATTTTGTGTCCTGTTTCAAGCGCTTGCAGTGTGCAATTGAGAAAAAGACTCCAAAAATGTTTTACCTTTAAATACTTTGTGATAAAAGCTTGGAAAATAGACACTAATTTTATTTTTATATTTTATGTTTTTCTTCCACTTTAATTAACAGAAAACAGAACGTATGTATGAATGATGACTTTTAAGTATGCATGTAATTTTGTTTCTGACAAGGTAACTGTGACGTCATCATTTTGTTTCTTTTTTTTACTTGTACTTTATTTGACAAATAAAGCATCAGTTCAAGGTTCATTTTATTCCGTATAACTTAATTACACGAGAAGACAAAATTGTATAAACAACTTCAACTATTGTTTTGACGCAACACATTCTTCTATATGTAAATTTCACACTGGAATTTGTCAGTAGAATATATGTGGACAGAATTTTGAAACAAAAGTTCAGGCTTTTTATCTTCAAATGACATACCTGCAATTATTGTTCAAAGAAATTTGCAACGGACTTGTTTAAACATTTTCCAATGAGTTTTACCATAGGTAAGTTTATTTCGGTTTTTGCTAATTTTGTATGGAATAATCTATGAGCACATTAACGGTCATTAAGTTTCTATAAATGAAAGAAAGTTTAACATAATCATCCGTCCATATTGATTGGTTTGAACCTAAAATTATTGTTAGTCTTAAAAAATGTTCAGGGGACGTAACTATGTTGCAAAAATCTCGATTTCTACAAACATAAAAGTGATTTTAACGCAATGAATAATTTATCTTTTTTTTTTTTTTGTGATTTCCATGATTTATTTAAAAGTAAATGACTAGAATTGCTTGTATAACTTAACTCTTTTCTCAGGTTTATTGCGCCAAAAAAACTATTATACATTTATAGCTACTGTTTTTAATGTGTTAACTAGTATATATACGCCGCGCATAAAAACAACAACAAAGAGAAAAAAACGAAAGATCTGGTTCAAAAAAGTTAGGTATAACTGACACAAGAGTAACAAATGTTATGAAATGAGGTAAAAGTCTCTCATCTGCAAGTGCTATATATTCTTATACATGAATGGATTCCGACCGCATATGTTTTTTTTTTCAGGTGAAGACGTTTGGATAACGTTTGTCTGCACTCGTTGAAATATAAACACATCAAGCAAAATTAATCTGGTCATATATTTCATTATGTTCATATATCATTCTCTTATGGAATCACAGGGATTTTTCGCTTCATTTTTCTTATGATATTATGAAAAGCAACACCTAAGGGCGATAACGCTTAGGTGTTGAATTTGCCAAAATTAATGTGCGGTCGCTTTTTTAGTACTAAACACAAAATTGTGTTTTTTTACAATATTATTTGTTACCACACTAGCACGACCATTATTCAACTGTGTTTGGACGCATTTTGACACTTTTTTTTAGGGATGGCAACGAGTAACCGGTTAACTGAGTACTCGATCGAACGTCCGAATATCGGTTAACAAAATTAATATTCGATTACTCGGCAAAAATATATAATTTCTATTTTTTTGCGATTTAGAAAGGTTGGTGTATTTCTATTTGAGCTTATTTATCGTCGGTACCGGTTGCCCATATGATCGACGATCCCTGAAGAGATTAGTTATTTCATGTTGTGGAGGTAGTGCAAGATACAGAAAGCATCCCATTCCAGAGACACCCCTGGTTCTTTTGCATGCTCATTGTATAGCACTGATACATGAGACCTCGGTTTAACGTCTCATCCGAAAGAGTATTAGTAATGTTAGTGGAGGAGCGGGGGATCGAACTCGGGACCCCTGGTTTACCAGTCCAGCGCGTTACCACTGGTGTATCCAATCAGTTCAGAAATTTGGAGATGTACATGTATCTTCATACATACTTGTTAAATGCAATCAAAACATCCTTGCAGAGGTGCGAAAATGATATCGTTAATTTAACGAGGCGATCAACAGTTTGACACGCGCATGGGATTGAACACCTGTGTCGCTTACGTCATTCGGCCTCTTATAATATTTAATTACCTTAAATTGTGTAAGAGTTTGTAGCCGAAACTTGTTTTAAGGTATATGTTTTGAAAACAGCAAATGGCCGGATTGCTATTATGAATGTTAGATTAAAGGTAGTAATTAGTTTGTTTTTCTTTACTCAATAAAGGAGAGTACCTCTCTTTTCTTCTTTACGCATATAAATCCAGAAATATCATTAACTTTTTATATATTGATAAAGTTTTTGCTTAGAATAAGATATTAAAATTTTAAGGGTCAAAGTGCCGCCTGCAAAATTTAATGCTTGGAAATATTTCAAACGCTGTGCTGATAGCAAGACTATTAAATGTTCATTATGTAGCTATACTGGTGGAACTACAAACATGTTAAATCATTTACGCTTCAAGCATCCTTCTGAAATCAGACCAGTCTATATAATTTCAAGAAGAAAAAAAGATATATGAACTGTTACACATGTTTTAAACTTGATATTGCATTAATTAAAACGTTATAATATATAATGTTGATTTTATTTGTTTATTGGTTATATTCTAAGTTACCTCCCTTGCAGTCCTATTTATAGTTACACATCTATGAATTTAAATAGAAAACGAAAGTAGCATGCAGACGGTGTTAATATATTGTTAAAATTTTGAAGATCATTGGAAATCATCCGAGTAACCGAGTACTCGATCGGAAAAATGACCGAGTACTCGAGTATTGATTTTGGTATTCGTTGCCATCCCTACTTTTTTTAAATAAGGCGAATCCTTTTAAGCTCTTTTCAGGCATATAAACTCATGTTCAAAGTCCATTTCAACACTTAAAGTCATATCGGGCAAGATTGGTGATCGAACCGTTTCGTATTCAGGCTCGACTTACAATGAGGCCTTCGAGGACGGGTTAAAAGAATATGGATTTATGTTCTAGTCACTTTGGAGTGATCAAAAAACTTTAACAAATGGACTATTTCAGGCAACTTTCTTCCTAAGCCCTTTTAACCATGTTAATTGATTTCTCATGCACGGCAACACCTTTATCAGAGAAAAGAATTCGAACTTGAAAAATTACAGGTTTATGGAACACAGGCTGAGTCACGTCGCATTAAAATTTATTGATAAATATGCCATATGTTTTAAATGCATTAGTTTAATTCGCGTTATCAGCAGGTATGTTTATGTTTTTGGACATTTACTTATCGATTATTACACAAGATCAAAACAGCTAGATCTTATAATCTGCTAATATAAACACACAGACAGATAATGCGGACGCTTTAAAATACAAACAACAGTCATTTGAAATGAAATTGTACTTAAAGAAAATATCTATTTGCTTAGAATGCACAGATATTTTAAATCTTTGAGTGTCATTTATTCATTTATCATTATGCAAGAAGTGTTTGGTTTTGAATGAAGATCGGTCATCATAATAGTCCTGTGGTTATAAAGATAGTCACTACAAGTAGACCTGCAGTGTGTTACATGGCACAAATTTTTGATTTCGGTATTCGAGATGCATTGAATTATCACGAAATATTTCGAATTATTACGGAAATTTCCGAGCATTAAAAACCTTTATCAAAATAATTTTGAATTAGAATATACGAATTATCTTCAAGTAGCCAATCCAAAATTCTGTTAAAAGAAGGTATTGCTGGGCCATGGCAAAGTTTCCGTGTTTGTTCTACAAGGTTTGAATCTGTGTATCATTTTTATAATGTTCCTTTAATGCGTATTGAGTGTAGAGAAAATCAGTTTGATATTTGAAATGTGAATAATTGTTGTCGCACTAAAGAGATACAGATTGTAAATGTGTGATATTTCATCTTCTACTTTGTGCAACGCATACATTAAAACTCAAACAACGTTGCATTTACTATCAATCACTGACAACATAGGCTGGGAAAAACTTGACAGGAAAATAAAGCATGTAACCCATGCATTTTAAATTTGAAATGTCGCGTGTAAACTTACGGTTGTTAGTGAAAACCCTGTCGGCAATTTGACATCTCTTAACATAATTGCAGACTATTCAGGGACATTTAATTGCTTTGCTAATTAAGATCATTTCAAAGAAATGGGCCACTTTAACGTTTATTTCTTAACTAATGTTACAAACATTATCTAGTTTAATAAAAGACATCTATTTTTAAAACATATAAATGTAAATACATTATTATGAATGAATGAATGAATGAATGAATGAATGAATCTTCTTCTTTATTTCTACTTCTGAATAGATTGATACAAATAGTTGAGCAATTGAACAATGTCTATACGCTTTTGAATTTATTTATTGTCGGTAACGCTTTCCCATGTCAGCAACGCCCCTACAGTTATTTTAGATGCTGGGGCTAGATTCTGGGGTTCAAGATTCACAAGGCATTACATTCTAGAGACACTCCTGTTTCTTTTCCATGCTAAGCGTATAGCACTGATACATAGGACCTCGGATGAACGTCTCACCCGAAAAACGGTAGTTTTTGTAGAGCAGCTGGGGATTGAACAAGCGACCCCTGGATTACGAGTCGAGTAAATTAAACATACGCTCTGCATAAATAGACTAGTGTAGTGTTGTTTTGCTGGGGAAATACACGTTTTAAATTAACTTTAGTTCGACAGGTCTGTTTGCACCAACTATATTTGTAATAATACACACGCGGAATACAACATTACACACCATAGACGTCTGTATAAATCACCTACGTTTCTTGTATAATGTTTATAATAATTACGATTACAAAAGTTTTTCCCTGAAATTGTCCGCTTTTTTTCATAATCTTGTTCAAAATAATTCTTGATTCATGCAGAAAAGGACGCCGAATGTTTTTCAGGAGTTTTTTACCAGTTGCTTGAAATGTATGAACTATCGTTTTTAATACGAGTTCGGAGGGGCAGAGGCAAAGGAGTAAGGAACATAAAGGTGTTTTGTACTTTATAGAAAAAAAGAAACGCTGGCTTAATAGGTGAGTGGGGGGGAAAGATTTGAGATACAAAAGGTGAGGATTACTTCTCAAAAATAATAAGAAAATGATAACAACATAAGACTAGACTACTACGACGACTAAACAACCACGAGACGACGCGACGACGCCGACGACCACGACGACGACGACGACGAGACGACGACACGACCACGACCACGACCACGACCACGACGACGACGACCACGACACACGACCACGACGACGAGACGACGACGACGACGACGACCACGACACGACCACGACAGACGACGACGACGACGACACGCCAGACGAGACGACGAGACGAGACGACCACGACGACGACGAGACGACGACGACGACCACGACCACCACGACCACGACGACGACGACGACGAGACCACGACCACGACCACGACGACGACGACGACCACCACGACCACCACGACCACGAGACGACGACGACGACGACGACCACGACCACGACCACGACCACGACGACGACGACCACGACCACGACGACGACGACGACGACGACGACGACCACGACGACGACGACGACGACGACGACGACGACGACGACGACGACGAGACGAGACGACGACGACCACGACCACGACCACGAGACGACGACCACGACCACCACGACCACGACCACGACGACGACGACGACGACACGACCACGACCGACGACGACGACGACGACGACGACGACGACCACGACCACCACGACCACGACGACGACGACGACGACGACGACGACGACGACGACGACCACGACCACGACCACGACGACGAGACGAACGACACGACCACCACGACCACGACGACGACGACGACGACGGACGACGACCACGACCACGACGACGGACGACGACGACGACCACGACCACCACGACCACGACGAGACGACGAGACGACGACGACGACCACGCACGACGACGACGACCACGACAACCACGACACGACGACGACGACGGACGACGACGACGACGACGACGACACGACCACGACCACCAGACCCGACGACGACGACGAGACGACCACGACCACGACGACGACGACGAGAGACACGACCACGACCACCAGACACGACGACGACGACGACGACGACGACCACGACCACCACTAACGACTACGAAACGACGAAGACCACTACCACACTACCACGAACGAACACTACACTACGACACGACACACACCACCAACACGACACACGAAGACGACGACGACGAAGAAGACACACCAGACTACTACACACACTACTACAAGACCACGAACTACTCACCACCACTACCACTACTACTACTACATAACTACTACTACTACACTACACCTACCACTACACTACGACTACTACTACTAACTACACACCACCACTACCCAATAACTACTACTACTAACGACCACTACCATACCACTTACTACTACTACTCATACACCATACTACACTACCATACTACACTACTACCACTACCACTACCACCAACACTACCACTACTACTACTACATACCCTACTAATAATAATAGATATAATAATAATTATAATAAAACGAAATTATGCAAAAAATGAGTGACTCAACTAAAATAAACTTTTCATGCAGTGGTTATCGATTAATGCAGCAGAGGAGGTAACTTTCTTCGAGTTTCCTTGAAGGCCGTAGTTAAAATCAGCGAGATCCGCAGAGTAGTGAAAATGCCAAACGATTTTTAGATGAAATTTATACAAATATTATATCGATTCTTAACATTTACTGTTATTGAACACTGTCCTAATCTGAATGTTTTAATGTACTTATTTACATATGAAACATATATCCTACTCTTACAGAAAATTAATTTTGTGTAAGCTTATTTGTTTCCATATCATCACTTGAATTCATGGACTTATGATAAACTTCTATTTGATACTTCAACATCTATAAAACATACATGTCAACAAAACTGTTCAGGGCTATATTTGCATGTCAAGGTACAAAAGATGTATTCCAAGTTCTCGACGCCGCCACGTGGTGGCGTTGAATGAAATAACATATCTGCCGTAGAGTAAAGCGTTTCAACAGAAGATTGTTTCTTATCGAAGAAAGTCAAGGCCATGAGCATTGGCAGCGCTCATTGTCAATATGGGAATGACCAAGACGTGACCAAAGTAAATATTTTGTACACGCAAAATAACTAAATGGTTGAATAACGTCATGGCTCAATACACACCGTCCTAAATACAACCCCTGACAACTGCACTAGGGAATGATCCTTTGGCTTAGTGGTAAGAGCGTTGGTGTTCGATGCGGAAAGACCGGAGTTTGAATCCCGCTCTAGGTATGCATTGCATCGTTCTGTTACGAACTTTCATGCTCCTATGATGGGGACTCGTCCAAGATAACTCCCCTTGGACTTTATCATAAAATGTAAATGGAAAAAATCTTTCTATATTTATGATATGACAAAAAGGCAACCACATATACCAGAGTTTGAATCCCGTTCTGGGTGGTCATTTTCAAGATGAATTGCATCTGTCTGTTAGGGACTTGTGTTTATAAGAATAGCAAAATTGAAGTTTAAGGACGATACAAGTTATTTTGTAGTTCAGCGTGAAATAATTACCAGTTGTTGTTGTCGTTAATTATCGTAGCATGTAATTTGCCGAAACAAATTTGAATACATGGAGATAAGTCACGACGTTTTGAAAGTGACCATTAATTATGTAGCAAATCTTAACAAAAACATGTTACTCATTTTAAAGCGTTGCTTAATCATTTTTGAAGTATTCATGACTAGTGTTTTTTTCTTAGAATTGTGTTGATGTCCTACAACTAATTAGTTGCACGCACTGACTCGATTCGCTCTATATTTTACTGACCGAAAGATCGTGCGTTCGAATCCTGGTTAAGCCAAAACTTTTTTTTCAGTTTTCGTGGTGTATAAAAGCACAATATTATGTTTTTTTCCATAGTATATTAAATTCTCTAAAATTCTAAAGAAAAAAAAATCTATAAAATTCTGTGAGTCAGTCGCTTTAAAGGCAAGATCGTACAAAGTTAAATCATACAATTGTCAGTACTTGTCAGTTTCAACCAGTACTTCAAAATTTTAACAATTCTGCTTATATATGAAGCTAACTTACCCAATTCACCATACGCTGAATAATTACATTGTTGAAAGTTTTACACTGAAAATTCTTTTACAAAAACGTAAGTATATTTGACTAACAATAACTCTATACTTAACTTGAATAGTACAAACTAGAAACAGTAAAGAAATAAAAGAGTTGACAATATGTTCAAAATGTGTGTGTTTTCCTTTTTTATTCTATTTAACAGTAAATTCGTGGTTTTAATGTGCTTTTACGGTAAGCACTGACTAATAGATAAATAACCCGTGAGACAAAATTCAGTTCTAAGTTAATCAAACTCAGAGAGTACTTCAGGCGCAGTACCATCAAAATACAATTTGTTCATTCGGCCAGATTTGCTTTAGTCTTCTTAATACGATCATTCTGATTTTACAAGTATTAACGCTTAGCCCCCATTTATCAGAATATTGTTTAGGTAAATCAAAAATGTGCTGCAACGTGTCATGAGTCTCAATCAGCCAAATATTGCCAATAATATTAATAGTTATTAGAGGAAAAATTGAAAACCTTGGTAATTATATTATACACTAAAACCAAGTAGACAGGTCACATGACTATTCTCAAGAGCTTATTAAGATAATAGATCCAACGTAATAGACGACACCAGCATTACGGTCAAGATCATTAAGACGAAGGTATTTCTATCTACGCTCATAAAAATAGTTCTTTATACTTCACATTATTGTACGCTATGATTCAGGTTGTTCGTTTTTTTATGCTATTTTTAAATCCCATTTTAGTGAAGCGGACAGAGGTTACTAGGATATAACCGAGGGCGTGAAAGTAAGACATAAACAAAAACAAAGCGGAAAGGCGCATTTTTTTACCTTATTTATATATAATTTCCCCAGCTTCAGATGTTTAATATGGTCAATGGTGTCCAGTGGCAATGCAAATTATTATTGACTTACATGTCTTAATGTACGATTAAAGCAGACCTTGACATATCGAACTCGCTGTCAGTTGAAAAGTATTAAGTCTGGTGCATAGGTCGAACAAGTGAGAGTTTTAGGAATCTAGACACGTACGTAAGTTGAATATTTAAGTCCCGGAGTAGACATGTTTTTATATCATAGAAGATGTCATGGGAGTGTAATAAAGCCGTATTATATTTCTGTTATTACACTAGTGTAATAACACTTTGACGTCTACGTCACTTACAATACGCTTATGACGTTCTTGCGTATACGGGCAAAACAATTTCTGTGTTTTTCTGTCAAAATTCACTTACAAAACTTCTGTGATATAAATTCGTGGTCAAATTATATGGAATTTATTACACTTGTTATAAGAATACGACAAAAACTCAGCAGAGCCTCGTTTTTCTCGTTTTCAAATAACTCGTGTAATAAATCCCGTATTACATGACCACTGATTAAGATGCTCTAGATGGTCTATTTCCGGTTTAAAATAAACATCATATGACGTCATAGTATACAAAATTTATGATTTTTTTCATTGTTATCAACGCCAACGTTTCACGCCAAGAACATTCTGTATAATAATAATAGCATAATAAATGTATCGAAATTGTAATTTTTTGGATTGCTCATCAAAACTGGTACTTTGCAACAGGGTCTTTCAAATAGGACCTTTTTTGAAAGACCCTGCTTGGGATTAAAGGCACAAGGGAAACAAAACTCGCAAACCTTGTTGCGTATATAAGAAATCATACACTATGAAATATTTGCTGACTCAGTTGATATAAATGTTCCAAAGGCTACCAATTAGTTCAAAAAGGCATATGCGACAGTTAACTTTAATATTATACATTACAGTAATATTCACCACGCCCGGCATGCCGATATGTCATTCTTTTCTGCATTTAGGTGTACATGCAAACGATAGGATAGTCAGCAATAGGACATGTAGGTAGTGTACTCATTCATTTAATGATGATGATGATGATGATGATGATGATGGTTATTATTATTATTATTATTATTATAACTCTTGCGTGCTTTATTGCTTCGATTTAAGCTCAAACATTGAAAAAAACAACTCCGAAACAATACAGAACTTGGTCGCTTTAGAATGGCAATAACTGAACAATGAACTTGAACAAAACTTTAAGACAGATTTATTGTTGTAAACACTGTTACTTAAAATAACTTGAACAATTATTTGTGCATGTTTTGCTGCACATGTCACGCATTATGCGTGTGCTATGATTTAAAGTGCGGCGACATACTTTCAAGAAATTGTTTGTTCTGCTTGAAATGCATAATTAAAGAACCTTTATAAATTCTATCCAAAATTGAGTTTTGTTCTGTTTCTTTGGTCAGTAGAGTGAATCATGGTTCTCAGACAACTAATAGAGAAATTCAAATCAGTCATCGTGTATTGTAATGAAATTTGTCCCGGTCTGCATATGTAAAAAAAAAAAAAACATTTTTGGAGGGCAATGCAAAACAGTGTACGTATTAAAAGCTTTTAGACAAGTTCACTCTCTGCCTTGCAGTATGTTTTTATTTTTCCTTTCTTCATGTTGTTGAACACAGTTCATTCTACTAAAATGGAGCATATAGATCAATGGCATTAAAATACATGTATGGTAAAGAATCGCTTAAAAGAATTTGTATTTGAAAATGCAATTTTATGTCAGATGTTGCGTCAAAACTGCTTTAAAAAAACAAGTGCTACGTTCGAATGAACGCCGTGCCCCCAGGGGGACTCAAAAAGGTTAAAGTTCTTGTGACAAACAAACAAACACACACACAGACCAAACACAATATGCTCCCTCCGGGGTCCTAAAAATTGAAATAAGTACTGAAACATAATATGTGCTTTATAGCTGTTAAACAAGTGTTTACGGTAACGTGAATAATTTGGAACTTATAAATCTCAGCTACCATTCAGGTTTTAAATTTCTACACAAATTTAAACTGTGCTCCCAAACCAGCTTGTAGAGCATAATGCGAGAATGTATGTTTCTAGATAAACAGATGCTCTTCTGGTGAAGAAAAATACCCACACACAATGCCCCTCTCTACCTCTACTCTCGCAACCTCCAACCGGCGTTACATCCCCTATTGTAACAGTGATTGAGGCTGTAAAGAAAAACTAGGTTGATTTTAAAAAAAGCTTGAGCTCGGGTTGAGACAGTGCTTTATTTCGTATTATTCTTTTCAAAACTATTGAAAAAGTTCCCAGTCCCATTTATTCATTTTGGACAGAAACCCTTTCGCTCAAGTCCATGGGTTCGATCCTCACCCGAGCCATTGTTTTTCTTTATTTCTTCGTGGTCCTTGTTTTGGTTTTTCAATATTTTTTTGCGCTTGTTATTCCTGTCAACAACTTTTTTTTTTTTTTTTTTTTTTTTGTCCTTTATTTCTACAAACACATGTTACATTACAGACAAGCTCTATGGCTTTTGCAAAAGAATTATAGATTAACAATCGATGTTTTGCATAGATTATTTTCAAACGAGTCAAAAGTTACGTAACATACAAAGAAAAAAAAAGTACATGTATTCTTATAAATGTATATGTTCAGATTCTTTTATGCCTAGTCAACTATATTGATATTGATACAAACAATATTGCAAAAATTATGCGACATCTAATCTGGGTCTCTACTGTCTAGGTGTCTAGGCATATATGGGTTAAGCATGCACTATAAGATCCCTTGTTTATGTCAACCTACACGAAAACGAAATGATTAGGTTGACTTAAAGGGAGTAAACGTTTTTATGTTCAAACAGTATTTGTTAATTTTTCACTGACATGATTTGGAGATTATATTTAAATACTAAAGGCCATAGAACTATACATAAAAGGACCATAAGCACAAAAAAAATTGTGATTTACCCCCCCCCCCCCCCAAAAAAAAAAAAACATTTTTCTACATAAATTGTGTATTTAACCCAGTTAAGGAGTTAACGTGTTTGCAGCGATTTTTTTATTAATATTAACTATAATTTTTATTAATGTAAAATGATAAATATGTCACATGAGTTTGCAGACTTGTTTCACTTCTGATAAATTTCGATTTAACCCTTAAAAATAATTATAAAAGATGTATAGTTAATATTTAAAACTTATGTGTGTTTATTTTGAAATTAATTATGATTCTAGTAAAGATTCACACAGGGACCATCTTTTATTGAATTTTTCCCAGTCACATACTGAGTAATCAATATATTTCTCAGTATTATAATAAAATAACAATGTTCTTTTGAAAGCTAGCAAATTTAGTTCTGAGTTCCTATACCTGCAAGTGTAAATGTATCTTTTTGCAACAAGAAGTATAAGATTTAGTATAGTGTCAGATTTTTGACAGTTCTTAACTCCAAAGATAATATCTTCTTTTGAAAAACTTAAATCTCCAACATGAGGGCATTTGTTTTTAATTAGGGAAATAACAGATTGCCAGAAATCTTTAACATGTTCACATTCATAAAATAGATGTATAATATTTTCATCAAAACTTTTGCAAAAAGTACATCTTTTATCATCTTTAATACCAATTTTATTCAAAAAGGTATTTGTTGCAAGAAACCTATGAATTAACCTATACTGAAAGTATCGAAGATTCGTATCTAATGTAGAATTTAATTCATAAATTTGTTTCCACTGAAAATCCTCGGGTAAACTAAGTTCATTTTTCCATTTTGATTCGGAAATAGGATTGATGTTGACTTTTGCAATGGTTTCATAAATATGCTTGCAGCCTTTTTTATCATGGGTTAATATTTGTATTATCTTTGGGTTAAGTGGTCTTTTTATATTTCTTGTTTCAGGAAGAAATCCTAAGTTGTTTTTTAATTTCTTAAGAGATTGTATTAATCCCTGATAATGTAAAAAATTTATATTAACGTGAAAAGAATTTCTAAAGGGTTCAAAATCAAAGAAAGATCCATCATCGTCTACTAAATCTGAAATAAAAAGAACACTTTTCTGAATTAAGTTTTTATAATAGACTGTCTTGCCTCCGACCTTTACTAGAGTGTTGCGCCAAACTGGTAGAGCTAAAAAATCATTCCAAGTTTTTATGGAGTACATAAAACTTTTAATATCAATCATATTTAAACCACCATCTGAAATTGGCCTTTTGAGCACATCGCGTTTGATTTTGTCAGGTGAGTCATTCCATATAAACTTAAAAAATGTCGACTCTAGATCTTTAATTATAGTATTCGGTGGATTTGGGAGAGATATTAATAAATGATTTATTTTTGACAATGCCAAAGTTTTTATTACAGTGATTTTACCATACGGTGTAAGAATTCTCTTTGACCATTGTTTTAATAAATTCTTTATTTCATTTATCTTATCCTGGTAATTCAAGTTAATCATTTCTTCTAAATTTAGTGAGTATTTTATACCTAAAACACAGAAAGATTCTTTTTCCCAACACAGATTTTCATCTAATATAAGTTTTTCATTACATCCTTTCTTGCTACCGAACCAGATAACTTTTGTTTTTTCTGTATTTATGCAAAGGCCGGAGGCGTTAGCATAGAATTTTAATACTAGTAAAGCAGTTTTAAGTGATTTTTCAGATCCATCCAAAGTTAAAGAAGTGTCGTCTGCGTACTGTGATATTAAATGCTCTTTATTTCCTATTTGTATGCCTTTGATGTTTTTATTTTTTCTTATCAATAGGGCCAAAATCTCTGCACAGAGTACGAAGATGTAAGGGGATAGTGGATCACCTTGTCTACATCCTCTTTTTATTTGGAACCATTCGGATATAAGTCCGTTTACCTGAACACAAGAAGAAATATTTTTGTAAAAAATTTGTATCCACTTTTTAATGTTGTTGCCAAAATTAAAGAAATCAAGAGTTTTCATAAGAAAAGACCACTCTAGAGAATCAAAAGCCTTTTCAAAGTCTATTAACAAGAGTAAACCAGGTATTTTGTTTTTTTCAGTAAAGTGGAGTAGGTCAAATAAAATTCTAGTATTTTCCCCTATGAAGCGTCCTGAAATGAAACCGGTTTGATCATCATTTATTAAAAAAGGAAGAACTTTTTTTATTCTGTTCGCAATACATGAAGAAGCCTGTCAACAACTTGCTTACTTATGCAGTTAAAATGTTGTTAAACATATAACCATGAAGCTGACGTAAACATGTACAACCTTAACTTGTCAACACTGTGTTCTTGTTCATGGTAGAACGATTACTATTATCATACCGCACAAAAATTTTATTCTTTGTTTTCTGTAAAGCTAAAAGAAAATCTGTGCGGTGACCATGTAATGGCCTTGACCTAGCGGACCGCTTTAGTTTCTCGAGATTTTATGGCGGTCGATTTATAATGCATTTCTTCAACAGGTTTTTCACTGTTTAAACTATTTGGTAAAAAGTGAATAATAAGCAAATGCTAAGACTGTCGGTAATCTATAATTCTCATACACACAGCTTCTGACATGCACGCGTTGTGACAAACAGTTGCGGTTTGTCCATGTTTAGGGACTGCTAACGTAATGGTGATCAAAGCTTAGATTTTCTTTAATTTACACATATCTTTTATTTGAGTTTATTTATCATCGATACCAGTTGCCCATATGACCCCAGAAGAGTTTAGTTATTTAAGCTTTTAGATCAAGATAATTATAGAAAGCATCTCATTCCAGAAACACCCCTGGTTCTTTACCATGCTCTGTGAATAGCACTCATACATAGGACCTCTATTTAACGTCTCATCCGAAAGACAATTAGAAATGTTAGTGGAGAAACGATGGATCGAACTCGCCACCCATGAATTACCAGTCCTCCGTGTTACCACTGATATCCTTTTACCCTTACTGCATATGTTTACATCAGGCTGACGTTAAATGTTTCCGCATTGTTCACGTAACGCACCGTGTTCGGTATCCGTAAACTCATGTCACCGTGTACAATGCTAGAACGTCCTC
The DNA here is from genome assembly GCA_012932295.1 of Cyclina sinensis. NCBI lineage: Eukaryota > Metazoa > Mollusca > Bivalvia > Venerida > Veneridae > Cyclina > Cyclina sinensis. The sequence goes on from JAAONU010000009.1 coordinate 18,698,548, forward strand.
ATCAGTTGTGTGTATTACTCCGTAATGACATTCCCTAATAAGGTTCTGACGCAATCTTTTTACCTGTCTCAACAGGTAACAGTCTGTTTTAATAAAAATAAAGCCTAAAATTGTAAAACAGGTTTGTTGTCTGCTACAGGATAAAAACATCCTGATGTTAACCTGAATGAAAAATACTGAAAAAAAATGGCGAGCTGGTTTGTGCGTGACAATTAAGGAATAGATATACAAGGCTTTAAGCCTGTTGCGTTGTTAGATATTATGATATATATAGAAGAAAATTGTTGTTTAAGGAACTGAGCTGAACTGAACTTTGCTAAACTGAATAGAAGTAAACTGAAATGATCTGAACTGAACTGAGCAGGAAATATTTAAAGACTCAATATATAAATCTTGAACCGCTATACAATAACACATGGTTATTCATGGTTATTGTTTCATTAGAGCCATGTCTGTCTGCGCTAGTCCGTACGAGTTATAACTAATAGGCGAATTATGGCATATTCCGTCGTTATATTTTTTTTTGACTGCAGATTTCTCATTTTAAAGTCTCCGAATATGGCAAAATTACAACTTTCTTCTGATCAATAGTTTTTTTGGCAGATTTGGCTATGCTATTAACAGAATATAAACTTCGGTTGTTTTTGGCAAGTCAAAGTGGTTATAAAATAACTCGGCTGAAATTAAGTTACACCCTGTTATGGACATAACCTTAGTACATTAAGGTTACCTTTTATTTTCATCGATTTATTTCTTTCTGGACTTCTTACAGTAAAACTCGTTCTCAGCGAGGATTCCCCACTGATCTGCTTTTGTGTCAAAATAGTTCTTAATAATCATTTCGGACTAGTAGAACTATATATATGCTGCACGTTTAACATTGTATATTATTAAGTAAGCGAATTTATGTAGATCCGTTTATTTGTCCAAGGTCAGTTGTCCTTATAATGTAAGGAACAGTGCAGTTTACAAAAGGCATCCCATTCCAGAGACACCCCTGTTTCTTCCCCATGCTCAATGTGGAGCCAAATACATTGGACCCGGTTTGATGTCTCATTCGGAATACAGTTTTGTAAATGGAGAAGCGTGGGATCGAACCCTACAAGTCCAGCAGGTTATTACTGGACCACTGTACCGCCCCCGCCATAGCCTTTACACTACCTCTTCACATCAATTGCTAAACAGCAGCAACATCTTTCATTTTTTATGTTTAAATCATTCGGAAAGCTAATTTTAGACACAATTCATTTTTTTTCGTACGCCCTCTCGAATTGCTTCATAAGGCCATTTAAACAAGGAAAATTCAAATGGACTTGACTCCATCTGAGTGTACGGTTTTTACTGTATTTTTAAGGAACCTTAAGCTACAGCACTCTATTTTGTTTGCAGATGCTAATAAAAAGAAATTTAACATATATATCTTTAAATTGAAGACCTGTCTGTTCAGACAAATTACAACTAAGGGAATGTCCATTTATTGAAGAACAACAACATATTTGTTAAACCTTTCATTTCCATATATCTCTTGATTTTAATGGTGATAATTATGTTACTGAAACAGTGTTTGTTTTGTTAAGTAACAAAATAACATGAATTTCATGGAATAACATGCTTGAACAGAATAACAAACTTGTTTGAATAGAATAACAAATATACTTGTAATATCAATTATGATAATAAACTATGACCATGCTTTGATTACTTTGATATAATTCAACATATTAAAGACCAGGTGAGGAACAGTCACTGTCGTAGCAAAGTACCACCGGGAACCAGACAGAATTTGTGAGCCGAATTTTATTATTTGAAAACATTAAACATAAACATTGTATCATTTTACATCATTTGAAAGCTCTTTAAATTCATATTTTGAAAGTATAAGCAGATTTTGAATTTTTGCTTTTAAAAAAGAAAACTAAACTAATTTAAAATATACCTGTCGTTTCAACATTTTTTCAGCATTTTTCTAGCAGCTTAGATGCACTTAGTTTAACCATTTACAAACAAGAAAGTGAACAGTTTTGAAAATTATTTTTATATATGTAAAATATGAGTTTACAGACCTTTTAAATGATATAAAATATTGAATTGTTTGATGAAAAATGACTTTGTAACTGTAATTACAAAATTACTATGTTTTGCATTTTTATCAACCGCCATATTTTTGCCAGCCTTCAAAAAGTTACATACGTGTCTGTATCTCTTATCAGTTACTTGTTACTATTAATAGATTTCAAAACAATAACGTTCAATGTTCCTACACAGCACATGTATTACCAGACAGTCACGTGATTCTGTCCGTGATTCTGTCCGAGGATTTCCGGAATAACACAACTCCGCAAATTGATTCAACAGGTAGTACATCGTAAAAATACGTAATGCTTCGGCAATAATCAGATCTTCTAACAGCCAATCAAAACATAGAATTACATAATATTGGATAACACTAACCCCGCTCCAATTGTACATATAGGAATATAATACTGGCAATTTTCCGTACAGAAAATCACATTTGTGGCTGGGGACTGAGAGTGCTTTTGAAACCTAACAGTCGACCCCCGATTATAAATGTGTGGCGCTGTCAGTGAAACAGTTGTTATCGCCGTTCCTGGACGGCGATAGATACAATTAACAAGATTTGAACAGTTTTGCCTGTACACCACCTGCCTTTAGCCAATCAAAGCGAATAATTTCATATCACATGATAACAAAATGGACGTCAAAAATCTTCAGCAAGGGGTGTGTAAATGGACTCGCCCAACCGCCGTGTTTGTCGGGTTACTTATTCTTACAACTGAAAAATACCATCATCAATGTACAAACTCAGTACCAGTCTTCAGGCTCTTTCGGAATAACACAAGATAATCGCAATATTTTTTGCTACATGTCATTTCTAACTAGAGAATGTAGTCTAAATAAGAGTATGTTTTGTTTGGTTTTTTCCAAAACTTGCACTTAAAGAAAAAAAATTAAATGCTTGCTTCCGGGAGATTCTAATCAGGATACAAACTCCCCGCAGCGGTTACTTCCCCTGATCAGTACAGTTAAAGTAGCAAAGCTAGACGTACCCGGTGCGAGGAGTTTGATCAGGATATATCCGTGTTTAATATATGCTTGTTTAGGGTCACGGCAATATCGTATTTTTTTACCTAAAATTTATTCTGTTTAAATTTTACATGTAATATTCTTATGATATTGAAGAATAGTATCTAGCTTTTGTTAAGTAAACATTTTTTTAGTAATAAATAAAGTAAATAGCGACGCAAATAGCTAATTAATTATGCGTAGACTGGTTTACAACAAAGCAATATTTACAAGGTTTTTAATGCTGCAAACTTTAACATGATGTATAAAGATTGGCATGCTTTTCATAAAGAAGCCAAATCATCCGCTTTCAAAACTAGAAATAGGTTTTTGATTTAACAAAAACATATGTCTCCCCCAGCCAGTTGCTGCAGGCAGTATTGAGTCAGATGATTGTAAAATAAGGGGGACATTTTTGTCAAATGTACATGATGAACAAGAAACTCATACTCTGTCAAGAAAGGATTAAGCAGAAACCTTGTTTCATTTTGTACAAAATGGTTGTATTCATTGAGTCTAGTACCTGTAGCATGTTGGAATCATGTCGATGGCAGTGCTGTTACATAGATATGGGCAAAAAACATGAAGCCAGTTACAAGGTGTCTTCTTCAAGCACTCAAGTTTAATCTATTTCCATTGATAAGGAGAAAAGTTACATCATGATAGCTGTAGTATGTTGGAACTACTCCACAATGTACAACAGGAGCACTCTTAACATATATATGATCAATCAGAGTTTGTTTTCTAGTTGTGAGGTTGGAAATTACTTGAAGATATCCAGTGAATGCTTGATTTAGTGACAGACGGACGGACGGACAGACAGACAACCGGGGGGAAAAACAATATGTCTCCCCCGATAAGGTGAACATCTGACCCAAGTTTCATACAAATCCTTCAAGGGCTTTTGAAGATACAGAGCGGACACGATTTTGTGGCATTTGACATTTAACCTCCAAGTGTGACCTTGACCTTGAGACACCACACCCGCAAATAGGGTTCTGCACGTCGCCTTGATGAGGTGAACATCTGACCCAAGTTTCATAAAAATCCTTCAAGGGCTTTTGAAGATTCAGAGCGGACACGATTTTGTGGCATTTGACATTTAACCTCCAAGTGTGACCTTGACCTTGAGACACCACACCCGCAAAGTGGGTTCTGCACGTCGCCTTGATGAGGTGAACATCTGACCCAAGTTTCATAAAAATCCTTCAAAGGCTTTTGAAGATACAGAGCGGACACGATTTTGTGACGGACAGACAGACGGACGGACGGACAGACAGACGGACAGACAACCGGGGGAAAAACAATATGTCTCCCCCATTTTTTGGGGGAGACATAAATAGCCCAGCTACAATAAAAACTACAATGTATACTTCATCTGCTTTATTATTTCTGTTTGAAAATTATCAGATATAACTTCGCTTTTCACTGCAAAGCATGCTATAAAATTATCAAATCAATGAATACATTCATCAAATCAATGAATACATTCATCTATGGATAAGACGTCATACATGGCTGAACGGCGAATTCAAGCATTTTTGGAAATGCTAATACTTGTTAAAAGATTATTATCGCTATGGCTGAGACGGTCCGCGTTTTTGTTAGTCAGGAGTTTAGTATTTTAACAGAGTCCGATGATTAATAGTTATTAGATAACTAATGGTTGTTTAATCAGAAAAAAAAATAGAGTGCACACGGCTTTTAACTTTGCAATATTTCAGGTACAGTGTAAACATGAATTTCTTTAAAAAGTGCATTTTCCAATGGTATTGTATATTAAACAGTTTTTGAAGAGGTCTGTTGCAAGATTTTCGGTGATACAAAAATTACAATCCATAGCGTTACGAATTTGAAAAGTCGTCAATATTTCAATGTGTTGCTTTTCATTTCGGTCCAGCTTGAAAATTAACTTATAACATGCACTAGCTCATGACAGTAAGAGGAACTTCTATCTGGGATATCTAGAAACAGGTACCCAAATGTTAAGGTGACAGAGTCATTACCCAGAGGTCATAGGGTCAAACTGATCTATCACTTTTTTTGGCACTAGATTTGACAAGGACTCTAGACTGAATTGTCAGTGGAAAGTATTATGAATTATCTGTAAGAAATTATCTGTACACAGCAGCATAAGTTGACGAAATGACAGTATATAAATTAAGCATCAAGAATAACCAAATAAATACGTTAACATGAAAACATCATCAAATTTTCAATGTTTCGGACTTCAGTCAATAGTTTTGAGAGTGCATTAAAGCCATACGTTTCGAATATGTGAGCATCAATGAAAAACATCGATCTGATATCTATTCTTACATCGGTAGGATAGATAAATCGGGTAATTTATACAAAGAGCGCCGCTTAACCCACTGACCTTGACTGTAAATGTCTTTTTAATTCGAATTTGCGTCTCTTTTTTCCTCCCGGGAACGAGTCTGAATATTCTACGACCGTAAAATATGCCCATTAACAAGGGAGATTCACTGTCGTCTGACAGAGCTTATAAGAACACTCTCAGGAAATTGAATGTTCAGTATTGAAAATTCTTTCGTATAATATTACATATATCATTTTCTGTCGGTTAGACATAATTTGAATATTCGATTACAAAAACTTGAACGATGAAATGTTTTCGTATCTCTTAACTTGAAATGACGCATAAAAAACTTCCTGTGTGATTATCAGTCTCTCTCTCTCTCTCTCTCTCTCTGTTTTAAAGAATTCCAAATAAATCTTTAAAAAGCATTTTGTCAACATATGATTACTTAAGAATGCGAGTCAAGGAACAGTGTTTAGAGATGCAGCCTGCCGGACTTCTGTAGGTTGCTGGAGTCTCAAGCAGGACTCTCCGCGCGAGATATGGGTTGAAAGTAGGAAATAGTCATCGAGAGCGATTAACAATTTTCAAGAAATTGTAAATTAAGTAGGGTTTCAAAGTCTTTAGATTCTGAGAAGCGTGTTATAACAGTGTGATTCCAGGGAGGACAGATGAAGTACAAATTATATTCTCTTCGTTTAATTCAGTCTTTTACATATATTTTAAAACATTTTCTTTCTATTTACAGCTTTAGGTTAAACTACGGCAACAAATCAGGTAACAACAACAACCTAAACAGGAAGTCCGGCAAAATGACGACACCGGAAGCACCGATGGACGCGTCTAATCTATACAACGAATACTTCACGGCCGCGGAACATGCCACAGAGCGTGTTGCAACACTGGTTAACGATGACTTTGAATGCACAAATTTATTCTGTCAAATGGACATGCTCAGAACATACAAGAATGAATTGGTTTGGAAAGAAATGGCAAGGTGAGAAAATGGTCTAAAGAAAAAGAGAATATGTCAAACCATTTGGTTGGAGTCTTTTTTCTGTTCTATAGAAGATCGAATAGTTTCTTTGTCTGTTTAAAATTAATTGAAAGAAAACATAATCATCATCATCACCATCATCTTCACCAAGATTATCATCCCCAACAGCAATAGTTATCAAAGGCATCATAGTTATCGACATTTAACAACAATAAATTGGTTTCAGCTTCAACAACAACAGAACATCTACAGCATCATCATCATCATCATCAACATTATCATCAGCATTATCATCATAACCAACTGCAATAGTTATAGAGGTCATCATAGTTATCTTCATTTAAGACAAACAACATCGGCTTCAACGACAACAACAACAGAACATCTATAACATCATCATCGTCATCATCATCCTCATCATCATCATTTGGTCGTTGTTATAATCACTATTGTCTTCTTCATAATGTAGTTTCATCATTTTCTTCAGCAAATGTATTGAAAATATCTTCACCAAGATGATAACGATGATCTCTTTGTTCAAATATTTTCTGATGTCTTCATTTCGTTTTACTCTAGATGGATACGTTATGAAGAAGCGGTTGAGGAGGGTGGTCAGAGATGGTCGAAACCCCACGTGGCCTCGCTAATGATGGAAGCGTTACAGGATCTACAAAACATCTTGTCTACATGTCCGGTCATCCTAGACAGCAGATCTAAAACCATGCGGGATATCGCAGGTATAAATCTCTATTAGAAGCTGTTTATAATATTATAATAGATAGTGTAAGATTATGGAGGTTGTTTAATCAAAACAAGGATACCTCAAGACTAAATTCAATTTGAAAGCTCTTCATGAAGATATTTTACCTCTTAAACTTAATTATATGGTCTCTTTTAATACGAGTCATGTTGTTCCGTGCAACAGATCAATGCAATGCAGAGTGTCGGCTGAAATTTGAAATATTTGTGTTGGCTGAAGAGAATATTTTATCGTCAGTACAATGTTTAAATAATCCGTTTTAAATGGTAAATGTTAAAAATATAAAATTGTCTTTTTAAAACAATTAATGTAATGTTTACAATGCCGCGTAATATGATGCGCATGCGCACTCTGATCTTATCAAACGCTTTGCTCTTTCAGAGGAGATAACTGATGCTTGGACAAAAGAGCGTGCCATAATGTCTATACTGAAAGATAAACTTATTTCCATTTTACTGAGACAGCACAAGTTCCAACACTTTGTGAAGAGAAGTGAAATGAAAAAGAAAACACCATCGTCTGCTAATATACAGAAGATGCAACATGAAGCCTATGTAAACAGTAAGTAAATAGGAATGCAGAGTGAGTTTTTGTAAAAACAGGGATATTGACTGTGCTACGCGAAATTTTGGCACGAAAATTTAACACTTATCTTAAAAAATTAAAGAAATGGTATGGTCCACCGACCGACTTTTGCAGTACCTTTAATTTTAAGGGGGTTTGGTTTTTAGTTTTATCTTGACTGTTAAACAAACGGTGAAGACTATAATCATGGTCTATCCTGGTAAGAAAAAGCCCCCACCCCCGCCCTCAACAAAAAATGCCGCCATCACGATACGGGCTAAAACACTAACACATTGCTGTAAGTACATCTTTCGATAAACTACGCTTTTCAAGTAAAATATATTTTTTTTTTATTTTAGAAACTTGACTTCTATTGCTTTCATCACGACAAGAGTTGTTGCTCATACTAAAGTCGTCTGTTTTGATTAACATTTTAGATTAAAGACAAGCACTAGTGTTCAAGCTAGACATAATCTCTGAAATGTACTTTTAAGAATGATTGAAGTAAAAGTGACCTGAAACCAGTAGTACATTCTTATAAGAAATTGTAACCATTTACAATGGTCCGACAGCTTGTCATAAGGCATATTGCTATTTCTGTCTGAAGGCAAGATAATGCCCTTTCCACAAGCTTTGTTTATTTGTTAATGAGTTATGTATATTTTCACATAGTTACAAAGGACACTGACTTCAAATAGATCAGTTTTAGCACATTGTAAAGAAGAACCTTTCCACAAAACACGGGATATTATAGCGCAAACCTGCACAATATTTTTTGTCAAAATGTGTAGTTCTTAAAATATGTATATGTAATAAGTATGAATTACTTTATTTGGCATTACGTCTTTCGAAAATAAGAACCGTAGTGGTAAAAATGTATTTTTGTTATTATTGACTGTAAGACTGACACAATGTACATGTGTACACATATCAAGGGGCCATTAAAATCATTGTTTCGTGTGTAACTTTACTTTATAAATTCATTAACATCATAACAGGCTAAGCTGGCAAAACATCTCAGACAAAGAGATAAAATCTAGCACAGCATTTGTCTCCTATCACAGAAGGCATTTTCAGATAGTAGATGAGGAGGCTAAAAGCTTCTAAGAAGTGATTGAAATCATATCAAACAGTTGAAAAACCCTTTGAAAATGCAAAACAAAATAGCAAAACGTCATTTGTTTCCGCCAGACAAGCATGCTGTTATCTTTAGAAGTCAAGGACTTAGGGCGAACGTAACTAAAGAGATTTCAAGACATTGTCATTTGTAAAATTGTCTATAATATTCATTTTTTGCATCGGATCTTTTACAAGGCATAAAAGTATGGGTCGATACAATAATTTGTCTTATTCTGTAATTCTGGGACTAATTTGCAGTCATTTATTACAAACAGCAACTCCTTTCTTTGGGCAAAGCCCCAGCACAATCACAGTAAATAAAAGATTTTATATTAGATATTACTATATCTGTTACTGATAAATTGACGTATATTTGTATCATGACTGTCGGATCCAACTTCGTCAACATTTTTTTTGTAGGAGTTTATACATACTAAATTCATGTTTACACGAAATTTACATGAAACATCACGTGCGTGATAAAAGTCAATGATTTCAACAAAGAAACAAAAAACAAAATAAAACGGTGCAAGTTAAAGACACATACCATAAAACTTCGAGTATTTACACGATACCAAGATATTAATAAAAGTTCTAAGTACATCCGGTAAACTGAATACACTGGTATTTTACTTTACTTTCTACGGAAAGTTGTTGTTGTTGTACAATGTTTGGGAAGATAGTCATTTATTAAAAATCATTGTCGGTGACCCACTGTACATATTCCGCACAACTACATTATGTACCGTGGGATAATTGACCGCAGATTATTCGTTTTCATGAATATTTATTAGCAAAGGGAAGTAACTCCTCGTCGAATGAGATTCCGCTTCTTCAGTGTGAAGAGTATAAGAGTGAAACGGAATGGATCGAACGTGGGTTTCCGACGATGTTAAAAATACACACTGACTTGGTTGCTGTATACCCCAAGGGAATATGTTTGAACAAACTTTCTTTAAACTATAAATTTTCATTTTAAGAGAGTTAACCAAGAAAACATCCCCTGTACATCATCGGTAAATTTTAGTTACGTCCCTTTGATTTTAAGAACACCCTGTACAACAACCGTCTTGAAACTCACATCTTTGAAAATAATCATATTTCTCAATTGAAATGTTTATCTTCTTGCGCACAACTGAACGTTTGACAACTGTCAGTTTTTGTTTACTTTTCTTTTTTAGAGGCTTATGAGAAGAATTTGGACACGCATCAAGTGCCAAACAGTTTGTCTGTACCGAAGACGGACACATGCCCGGACAGTCCTTCTCTAGCTATGGGAGAGGTAACCTTTTTATAACGTTCTTGACCTTGTGAAACTTTTTACGCCCTTTTGAACTTTTTTATCACTTATGTTCAACACATATTCAAACACTCAATACCCTTTATCATATTTGTTAAAAACGTCTTTTAGTCACTGGTGGGGGAAAAAATCCTGCAAATTTTGTACACAGTTTTGTTGTTGTTGTTGTTTTCAGTGTCAGCACTAACTAGTCTTTTCATCCACAAGTTTTACTTTGCTACCATTTGTAACAAAATACGTCTTGTCAACTTCCTAAGAAACTAAGAATTTTTTTTTAATGAGAAAAGTAGCTTTTGAATATTACATTCATGTGGAATTCAGCTATTGTAAGCTCATCTGTTATATTTGTTACCTAAGATCTTCATGTGTTCAAGTTATAATATTTTGTAGATGAATAAAAGTTTCATGAAGAAGATTCCACCGGGGTCTGAGGTGGTTAACCTGCTGGTTGGTGAAGTGCCTGAGCTGGACCAGATCATAGCTGGCTTTGTCAGATTAAAGGTAAGCAACTCTTACAGAATTTTTTCTTGCTAGGATTATTTACCTTTTAGTTTAAATCAGTTGCCTAGTATAAAGTATAAAGTTCTCCAGTGAGACGTTTATTTATCAGAGTAAGATAAGAGCTACTCGAATAAGTCAACTCGATTGTATCCTTTGACGAATCTCATAAACTATAATTCAGCAACTTTCCCGAATATCGATGAAAAAATGAAACAAAAAATCAGCATATATACTGAAACAGTAACACCATAACCAGTGGACCATTATAAATATTAGGTTTATGATACGAAGGTCTTGTGTGAGAAATGTTCATATTGTTTGAAGCAGACGTTTTTTGGAAGTATATTTTCCTCTGAGTACCTTTGTACTCTTTCTTAGATTTCCGAGTTCCGTTTTTTATACATGATCATGTTTGATTTTATTTTAGGAAGCGTGCAACGTCGGTGACATACATGAGGTAGATCTGAACACCAAATTCATATTTATTGTGCTCGGACCTAAGCTACATCTCGGACATTGTGCGGAAATGTGTCGTTGCATGGCAACCCTGTTCACAGATGAAGTGAGTAGTTTTTGTGTCATGTACGAAATAAGGAATATGAAGACCAAAGGTCGGCTAGGTACACGTGACGTCAATAGGGACTGTAAGTTCTAGGACAGGACAATACTCGACCCTACAAACGCAGAATTATTTTTTTAAGGACACTGCCTTTGTTATTCTAATAATCACTACTTCAGTACTAAAGATCTGAATTCTACAAACAGTTCCGGTGTGTTGTTCCCTTGTTCCAAGCTTATTAATATTGGACAAAGAAGGATAATAAGTTTTACATATTTCAAGGGCCATGATTGCCATCTATCAAGCCTATTCCATATAGCCATATAAGTGTTTATCTTTTTTTTATTTCAGAGAAAACAGCAGTTATTAATAGTAATACAAGAATTATCGATTCGAAAATTGGCAAAGACATTTTGTCAGTATGGACAAAAGTCACTCACAAGCCGAACATAAACGAACGATTAACTAAATCGTATAAATGAAAGAAAAAAAATATGGGAAAAAATAAACAGTAAGTTTGTTTCAGATATTTAGGTGTGTGGCCTACAGAGCAGAAGACAGAATAGATTTGTTGTGTGGGATACAAGAGTTTTCTCTTCATCTGACTGTGCTCCCACCAGGGGTCTGGAACCCATCAACCAGGATAGAGCCTCCAGATGAACTTCCTTCACAGGTAAACAAAGGCTTTGTGCTTACTTTGTTTCAGAGTTTCTCCTGATACTGGTAGTTTAGTCTCATTATTTTAACATCGAGTAAGGAAAAAATTTCCTGCAACTCATCTTACTCCCAATAGTGACCTTTTTGCTTATTCGTGTCTACTTTTCAATCTTAGTTACCTGGCGTTTGGGTCGCGACTGTTAACTCTAGGAATCCGAAAGAAATCAGCTATATAGGATACTGTGTAACAAAACTCGTTTTTAAACTGACTCACTGATTCACAGGACTATAGAAAATCTCCAGGACCTATGACAACCAGTAAAAGTATGGTGTCACTTGTGGAGATGGATAAAAAGTCCGAAGAACATGCAGGAGAAGAAGAGAGTCATAGTGACCCGACTTTGGTCAGAACTGGAAGGTATAAATTGCATTTATCTTAACTATTTCATTCAACGCAATTCAAGTTTTTTGTCATTGTTTGTGCTTTTTTTGCTTACCTTTTTCGGTATTGATGGTTTATTTTCATTTAGCAGAACGATTTATCTGAATAAAATCTAGTTAGTTACATTGTACGTTTATCGCTGTTAATACTTAAAAAATTGTTATTTGTCTGTCACCCACCTTTCTTAGTTCTGCAGGCTCGCTTGTTGCTTTCTTGTTTCTTGTTGCCATAGCAATCAGCCCTCCTTATTTTTCTTATTTATTTGATAAAGCGAGAATTCAAGCTTATTGTTTTCAGTGACTTAATATAATATCTCTCTTTTCTTTTCTTTATAAAGGTTGTTTGGAGGATTGATACAAGATGTCAAACGAAAACTTCCGTTTTACCTGAGTGATTTCAAAGATGCCTTACATATTCAATGCGTCGCTTCATTCTTCTTCCTCTTCCTCGCGACCTTGACTCCAAATGTGACCTTTGGAGGACTGCTTGGATTGGCGACTGATCAGTACATGGTAATTATGTCTCCCCCCAAAAATGGGGGAGACATATTGTTTTTCCCCCGGTTGTCCGTCCGTCCGTCCGTCCGTCCGTCCGTCTGTCTGTCTGTCCGTCACAAAATCGTGTCCGCTCTGTATCTTCCAAAGCCCTTGAAGGATTTTTATGAAACTTGGGTCAGATGTTCACCTCATCAAGGCGACGTGCAGAACCCACTTTGCGAGTGTGGTGTCTCAAGGGCAAGGTCACACTTGGAGGTTAAATGTCAAATGCCACAAAATCGTGTCCGCTCTGTATCTTCCAAAGCCCTTGAAGGATTTTTATGAAACTTGGGTCAGATGTTCACCTCATCAAGGCGATGTGCAGAACACACTTTGTGGCTGTGGTGTCTCAAGGGCAAGGTCACACTTGGAGGTTAAATGTCAAATGCCACAAAATTTTGTCCGCTCTATATCTTCAATAGCCCTTGAAGGATTTTTATGAAACTTGGGTCAGATGTTCACCTCATCAAGGTGACGTGCAGAACCCACTTTGCGGGTGCGGTGTCTCAAGGTCAAGGTCACACTTGGAGGTTAAATGTCAAATTTTACAATCGTCTGACTCAATACTACCTGCAGCAACTGGCTGGGGGGAGACATATGTTTTTGTTCAATCAAAAACCCATTTCTAGTTTTTTTCTGAAAGTGTACGAGTTATTCCGATTACTTTTCATTTATCACTCCTGTTGGATATGTATATATATTGCATCCTTTATATAAGAGTCATAATAGTTTTTCTTTAAAGCACACATTTTTTGTGAAAAAGGACCATGAAATTATTATCGGAGATCTATGGGGTTTCTTAAACAATGACTGCAGCAAATCTGTTCTTAATTCAATAAGCGCTTGCAAGTTTGACAAGCGTCTGAACAGAGAGCGATAATTGGTCATTCTTTTTGAAAGATGAAGAAAACACGAAGGCCATGAAAACGTGAGATAATTATGATCAAATAGGGATTGTTTATTTGCGAATTAAATTTGAAATAAATAAATTAGATATATTTGGTAGGCGTCATTTAAATGATGCGGCAACAGTAATAATGAGCTATTCCGTGAAAAAAGCAACAAATCCAAGCATAAGAGATGTTTGTTTTCTTAATATTACGCTTTGACTTGTTTTAATAAGAATTAATTTGGATTCAAACCAACTAGATGAATTTTTCTTCTTATAAAAATCTCGACTATGTGTCAAATTGTTTTCTCCTAGGGCTTATTGCGTGTCAGAACTATAATTTTCAGTTCAATTAGAGAATGTCAAGATATGCTTTACTGAAGTTCCATATTTGGTTAAGGTCTGCCCGTATTTGCATGTAGAAAAATTTCCATAAAAACGCCAGGTTCATGTAAAGTAAGGCTATAAAGTCATTCCCTAATGTTCATACCATTCAACGTTATTCAAAATTATTCAATTTGTGATGTTAAACAAATGATCACCCCAGTCTCAAAGTGTCACAAATTGAAATACAACAAGGTAAGCTGAATACATTGGTGTATGTCTTACTATAGGGAGATGTTTTTCAATATTTCGGTTGGGAAGCATTTTACAACTAACACTTCTTTATTCTCTATAGGCACATTGACTGATGACATCACAAGCACCTGTTACCAAAATATAGCTGAACTACTGGTTGGCAAAAAGAACCAATATTTATATACATTTGATAGCAGCAGAATTTTTAACTTTAGATAACTTTTTTCTTTGTCAGCCGAATTTTAAGATTCTTATATCATTTGAAAGCTCTTTAAATTCATATTTTGAAAATATAAGCAGATTTTGAATTAAATTTTTTGCTTTTAAAGAAGAAAACTAAACTAGTTTATACCTGTCATTTCAGCATTTTTCTAGCAGCTCAGATGCACTATGTTTAACCATTTACAAACAAAAAAGTAAACAGTTTTGACAATTTCTTTTTAACTATGTAAAATATGAGTTTACAGACCTTTTAAATGTTTTAGTTGGGAAACATTTTACAAATAACACTTCCTTATATCTATAAGCCAGTAAGAAATTATATTCTTTAAATCATCAACTTTTTCTTATTTTCAAACAACAGGCCAATAAAGTACCTATGCAGTATATCATATATTTATTTTTGGACATGCCTGTTGAAGATCCTTACTAAAATTTACTTCCATGTTTCCAGGGTACCATGGAGTGTATCTTAGCAGCGTCCATTTCCGGTATTATGTTTGCCCTATTTTCTGGGCAGCCCCTTAATATCCTCGGCAGTACAGGGCCTATGCTGATTCTTGAGGGAATTTTGTATCGGTTTTGCAAGTAAGAAAAAACATATTAAGCTGTCTTTTAGTCTTTATTATCAGTATTGTAACGGAATTTTGTTCTGTCCAAGTCATTTAGGTCATCATTTAGGCATTTCTAATAGTATAAATATTATTAGACCTTCAAAGATTACTGTTTTGTGGACTTACCTATTTAATGACAGATTCGGTCTTTTTAATGGATATGCAAATATAAGGTCTTTTTTCTAAATGGTTTTATTCTATATAAATTAAATTTACACGTGGTACAAGTTCCTGTATGAGAGAATATATTATTTTTGTAGTTTTATTGTATGTATAGGAAACGTCGATTTATTTTACGAAACTGAAGTCGAAAATGTCGCACACTATACACATAGTGTTTTTTATCTCCCATGATTGCATTAAAGTGCAGGTACAGAGCAAAATTCGCCGACATGTTGGCTTTATACACTGACTGTATAAGTGAATGCGATTGGATATTTGTACTTGATATTTAAACTTTCAATATGTTCTTTCTTTTAGGGACCAGGAGTGGGATTTTCTTCCGTTCCGGGTTTGGGTCGGCTTCTGGACAGGCTTTTTCATCTTATTAATAGTTGCCCTTGACCTCAGTGCACTTGTTAGATACATAACCAGATTCACAGAGGAAAGCTTTGCGTGTTTGATTGCTCTCATTTTCATATTCTCCGCCTTGAAGAAATCATTCGAAATCGAAAAGTATTCACCGGTGCAGTTTCATCCAAGCGGAAGTTGACACTCCGTGTTTATGTGTAATAGGAAACGCCTCTGGGACGGATCTTTTGAATGACTCTTTATCTACCACAGTTAACACCACATTTTCTACGATCACGGCAACAGTTTCAACCATATCGGTGATGACATCAAATTCAACGTCATCAATTTTAAATATCACAACGATAGCACCAAATGCAACTAATGTCACCACTGCTTTTGAGACTGTCACAAAAACTACTCTTCCACCTCTCAAGGGTCTTGCAGCGGAATGTTTCAAGAAAGGGGGTTACCTAGAAGGTGCCTGTGATGACAATTATGTTCCAGATGTGTTTTTCTTCTCGTTAATTTTAGTGTTTGGGACTTATTTCCTCGCTACAGTTCTTGTCCACTTTAGACACTAGCTTGTTCTTCCCTACTTTTGTAAGTATTTTCCTTATTCGCCTGTGCTTATCATAATTCTGTTTTTTATGTGTCAACTCCGAAGGCTAGTTAAAGTGCTAGATTGGTATAATTCTAATATATATGCGATAACTTCCATCCATACGAGTATTAAAGAACTGCCTTAAGTTCTTGTCGTCAGCTGTTCTGGCGAGGCTCACTTGCTACGTTAAAATCGGTTTATACCATGGTTAAGATAATACAAAACATGCCTTTTTTCATTCAGTGACATAATTAAGCAAACAACTCTAAAATATTTCGACAAAAGTGATTATCGTCTGATATCTTGACTATTATAAAGTTTCAAAAAGGTAGAATTGAATGCAATTTTTTGTTTGAATCATTTCATTGTCACTCCTGAAGCTTTGTCATGTCAACTCTATTTCTTTTCATTCAAGCTTGCGTGTATATATATGAATCAATTCTAGCTCGGAGTATAAAGTTTAGTCGAAAATGTAGCATTTGATTTTTTGTTACTGTATTAGGTTCGTCAAAACGTGAGTGACTTTGCGGTTCTTATTTCAATCATCATCATGGTTGTTCTAGACGCTTTATGTGGCCTTCCTACACCCAAGCTTCTGGTGCCTGAGCAATTCAAGGTAATTAGCTTGAATTTATGAATAATGTTCTTTCATTTCCAGTCAAGACTCCTTAATTTTGTTCTTAATGTAATTTTTGAATTCATCTTTGCCAACGATTTAACAACAAATGATGTTTTTAGTAAAACCGTAGTTAAAGAAGTACTGAAATTATAATCCGCCATTTTATGTAAATAGGGAGAAGTATTTTATAACCTTGATTTGACAGAAAACGTATGGAAATCTTATTTAAAATTCTTCGTCATGAAAGGTCATTACGAGCTCTGCTACTTTAAAACTACGTTCTTTGCTATTCGGGTAATACGTGTGTCTTCAATAGAACGTAAACTGAAAATATCGAGTTACCTTAAAGTGTTACAAGCTTTGATTATTACTTGTCTTTTGAATTGTTGCTGATATTTAGGTTCTCTGTACAATTCAATGGTAAAAACTTTAATTATCCCTTAGCCAAGGGTTGTGTGCTTATGAAAAAGGGAATGTTACATCAGCACTTTCAGTGCTTTGATTTCGTGTCAATTTCAGCCAACAAAACCAGGACGCCCGTGGTTCATTAACCCAATCAGTGATAAGAACCCCTGGTGGTTGATGCTGCTTAGTGGACTTCCGGCCATCTTGGCCACTATTCTTATCTTCATGGATCAACAAATCACTGCTGTAATCGTAAACAGAAGAGAAAACAAACTCAAGGTATGGCAAGTAAAAACATGTTTAAACTTTATAAGGTATTGACAGATATTTATCAAGTGGTACTTGCATTACCAAGACAGTATGATTTCTATAGTTTGTATAATATCAATAAACGTCTGCTTTGCTTCTTGCAAAAAAAAAACTGATCAAAATGATGAGGCTGTGACGTCACCATTTAACACTTGACCAGGTAGCACTATACAGTGCGTATAATTAACAGCAGCACCAAACCAATGATAAATCAGATTAGATTTTGTAATTTCTTAGTTTATTTTTAAGGGGCAAATTTTCCGTTTAATTAAAAGCTGTTTCTTTACCTGTCAAGAATCAAGAAACAAATCTTACTATTGAAAACGAACAGTTAATCAATGTGAGAACACAGCTAACGAGTTTTTCTTTTATTTTATTTTTATTAAAATCAAAGTACAAGAAAAAAATAGCATGGTTACGTCTCAATGATTACGTGACTCAGACAAGTGGTCTCGATCCAGCCTCAGTGTAAACTAGCATGGCGGGCTTAACAAGCTCTTCATCATTAACATTCCATCGGGTCAAAACTTGCGATCTGAAGATTTCTTTAAGAGCTTCTGTTTTTCCTTTATTAGATCACGGACTTAATTTGGTTCGACAACGAGACGCCATTTAACCGTGGCACGCATGCGCAGGTATCAATAAATAGCTATTGGACACATCTAATCGACCTTTAGGCAACCGTCGAGTTCGTTTCAGATGAAATAAAACCAAGTTCTGTCTGTTATTTTAGAACATACTGCCACTTTAACACAATGACAATGTTTCAACAAGCGAGAAATTACATGTATACAAAAAGGGTTTTACATATATTATCCTATTGATGTTAATTGAGATAGTTTCTTAAGCTGTTAAATGGTTTTGCTATGTTCTAGAAAGGGTCTGGCTACCATCTTGATTTGCTGGTTGTTGGTATTCTGGTAATTGTTCACGGTTTGCTTGGTTTGCCATGGTATGTTGCCGCCACAGTCACTGCGCTTGCGCACATAATGAGCTTACGGAAAGTTTCCGAATGTACGGCTCCGGGTGAAAAACCGATTTTCCTTGGCGTAAGGTGAGTAGAAATGTCAAACTTCACGCAGCGGTGACTTTACTTTCAGTGGTGAAGAATGAAGGCGAGCTTTTTGTGAAAGTGATTGTAGAATTGAGTGATAGGATTTCGTGTCTTTTGATCTGTTTTTATAATCCTTAACTAGTTATCTTTTTATCGCATTAAGCAGTTGTTTTAATGAAATACTTTACAGCTAGAGAGGGCCATCACTTTTAATGATACATAGGACAAGACGTGACTAGAGCAACCATAACATGCGTACTGGTCGTATAGTTAGTTATATTCTTTTTAGCACAAGATAATAGCTATTACAAAGCCTCCGCCATTAAAATAGTTCGAATAATATGTCAACGGTTATCTTGTAAAACTAAAAATTACAACTATAAATGATATGACAACTACATAATGATTATGTTTAGTTATTAGAAAAATGTTGTAAACATTAGATGCGCAATGTTATCTAATGGTTACATTACTGTAACAACATAAACTGTGTTTGTCGCGTGTCAGTTTCATTCGACAGACTTTAAAGTGAAGCACGTTATCAGACAGGCCTTTACTCAAAATGATTATGATTTATCTGAGAGATAAAAGGGGCTTACAGTTGCATTGCTTACCTTACTTCAGTTGCATATTTCAGAGAACAACGTGTGACAGCGTTCTTGGTTGGTGTATTTAGCGGATTGGCTGTTCTTATTACTTCCGTCCTCCGTGTAAGTTAACATTAAATTTGTATGACCTTTAAAGTCAAAGGTCGGAGGTTATTATAGAATACTGCACAGTCATGTGAATTTGGAGAACGTTTGAGGAAGAGTCCGTTTTAAAGGGTTGCTTTCAATGTTCAGACCGGTACTTGCGGCAGAAGTGGCTAATGACTTTTTTACTTAAAAATACTGTTTACTAACTTAATGTTCATTAAACAGACAAGCGTATTAGAATGCTGAAAAACTCATATCATTTTAGCAAAAGACAATATTTTTCTTAACAGCACTGAGTAATTAGTTTTATTGCAATTTCTTAATATGTTTTTCTCAAACATTTAAAATGTATTATTTTTGTACTTTTTAGTACATTCCGATGCCGGTGCTCTATGGGGTATTTCTGTTTATGGGCGTGGCACCCCTCTCTGGTATGCAGGTATGACCCACTAAACATACTTCTATATAAATGAATATTATACTGGTACCTGATATGAATTTATTCCTTCTTTACATCTGTAAGGACCAGCGGTCCCTAAATCAGTGTAGTGAGTCGACTTAAACCCATCGGCCTGCTTAACCGTCAATATTAAAGCGACCCGTTGAGATTTAGATATTTGTGACCTGTATGAAATCCTCACAACGTGTTGAATACCATTTCGGTGAATTGGGTACATACTATTTCAGCACAGCAGTCCACTTAGATCTAGATACTTGTGACCTAAAATGTCATAATTTTAGAATTCATATATTCCATTTAACATACTATCTAACCATCCAGCGTTTATCTTGACTGATATTTACTCTGGTCATTTTGGTTTCACGTTTCACTTTGAAGTTCTGCTGTATTAACACTGCCTTTTATATAATATTACAAACTTTAAAAAGGAAGGCCTGCGTAGAAAAATGTACATATATCTTCTATAATAACTTTTACAATGAAGTCTTTCAGGAAGCAGTCGTAACAAAGACTAGAAAATGATTTCTACATCGCAATTTTTCATTGAAACTTTTCAGACGGCTTTTGATATGGATAAACGTTATGAAGGATGGTTTATAGATTTGATTTTAATGTTTGAAGCAGGTGTTTGTTCTTTTAACCTAAGGTGACGGTTTTCATGAGTTTTTGACAGATTTTAAGAAGCATGCCGAATATATCCGAATCTTCACGATATTTTCCGAACTGTTACGATTGTAATTTCAGCTCTGTCAACGAATACTTCTCGTGTTTATGCCAGCCAAGTACCAGCCAGATTACTCGTACATCCGGAACGTTCCAATCAAACGTGTCCATTTGTTTACAGCGTTCCAGGTTTTATGTCTTGCGGGGACTTTGGGTTGTGAAAAGTATCAAAAGCATCTCGATTGCTTTCCCGCTTATGGTGTGTATATTTTTATATAAGTGATCTCTCAGAAAAAAAGGAAAGATGATAACAAATCAGTAATCATTATAACAAACGTTATATTTGTTCTAAAACTGTGTTTGGTTGTCCTAAATCTAATTTTAACATATTAAAGTGATATTAGCAAAACTTATCTTGCACAATCGATTTCAGAGTTCAGAGAGGCTTGTGTTGGTGTGTCTAAAGATGGAGTGCTACTTAACTGGTTATTGTAATCGTATTTTATTTAAGCTCATCTGAGCAGACTGCTCAGCCATCCGTCGTGCAACAATAGCTTTAAACAACAATCTCAGCTAAAACCACCGTGCCAAAGTTAATGAAGCTTGGCAGGGACGTTTCTTGCACAAAATTCTTCCAAACCCGTTTGTTCAAGGAATTTTATTATTTGCAGTACTTTGGTTGCTATGGCAACTTAAACGAAAAACTTTAAAAATCTTTTTTGTCGACAACTACCAGCTCCAGAGCTCTGAAATTAAGTGCGTAACTTTACTTTCCCGTTACATCTATATCAAGATTTTGCAAATTATGACCCTAGGGTCACTAATGGCCCCACCCAGAGTGTCACTGAATTTTACAAAGACATATCGGACATAACCTTTCAAATCTTCTTCGGAAAGATCAATAACCGATAAATTATGGAATCGCTGAAAGCGATGTAAAAATAAACAACTCGTAAACTATTCTGTCCATATCGCTAGACCGCTAATATACTGTGTATAAAGGAATTGCCATTCCTAAGTTGTGAGAAGTAGGACATATTAGCGATTTCGCTCACTCAAGTAGGAGGATTGCTATCAACGACAAACATCTGTAGGCGACATGCTAAGAAGTCTCTCAGGCAAGCTGCAAAAGGAATGTACTAACAATGATCTTGCTAACAAGTTATAGCACCTTTTAAAAAAAATTGCATATTCATTCTTTCTGCGATAATGATAAACTAAAAGTAGATTGCCTGTTCTACATTCTCGTACAATTATATTGCTAAAAATAGAATCGCTATGGTGAACGGAGCTTATCTGCGAAGAAGGTGATTTAGGTTCGAACTCGAACTCAGAGAGAAATCAGATTCAGGGCGGAATATTTCAAACCTGAAATGTCAGATGTTGCCATAATTACTTAAAAATTGACATGAGCTCTTGCGTTACGCTTCAACAGGGTTTTTTTTATACTATTGTAAGGCCTCGCACTATAAAGACGTCTATGATGTCAGTCCATGGCGCTCTATAGGGACGTATCTTTGTAATAACGCTTTCGTAAACACTCATGGGTGAGGTGTGATTGCTTTTCGTGAGCAGTTAATAAGTCGAGTTTTATTTTAAATGTTATTGGTTTAATTTTTGTATTTTCTTTAACAGCAGCAGTTTCAGCAACAACAACAACAACAACAATAACAACAACACCAGTAAATTTGCATTTATCCACTTCTAGGTGCTGATCATCTGCTTTGTTCGGAAAGGTTTGGACAAGGTTTTCACACAACGTGAGCTGAAATGGTTGGATGACATTCTCCCAGCCACACATGTCAAACACGAGGAGTCCGAAATGGAGCCCGAAACTGACAAAAAGGAAGGACCAGTCCTTATCAAAGTGACCGTAAGTGACAAAATCTAGTTCTATTCACTGATACACCTATAACATGTTACTGAGCCAATTTTAAGAAATCATGTACATTTTTTTTCAGTAATTGTAAACCCTTTGAAGTGTTTCATTCGTATTTTCATAGTATTTTTTATCAAAAACAATGACTTTGATATACAATATTCATGTAATAGAAGTTCACATACAGACAGTATGAATAAAAATTGATTGATGGACAGAAGTTTTATTTTTGTCGAGTTCGTTTCTCAAAATTGGGTAGAGGTGAAGAAATAAAAATCAACCTGCCTGTGGGTCATTTTAAATGTTATTGTTTTAAATGGTATTGCAGAATAGTGACAATGCGAATAAACGACGATAAGGTTTCTATATTTTGGTCAGTGTTCTTGCATCTTGTATCTATTTTACAGACCGAAAAAGGACAGTGGCCTGAGCCTCCTAAAGAAAAGCCTCCAGTTGGCCGCACACTTTCTGCTCCTGAGAAAGAAACAACTACGGAAAATGGCGAACTTCCAAGCCGAGAGGCGTTGAAACCACGAATGAGCCTAACGTTCATTTGTAAAACCGATATTGATAGGATAAAAGCCATGACACCGGAAGTTGTCACAAACCGAAGACAGTCATTGGCTATGGTAGCGGAGCGTAAACGATCGATACAGACGAGTGATGGAGGAGTTCCTGGATATGCCGGAGATCGACGGAAATTTTCGTCACCGCTTATGGTCGCTCGGAAATTGTCGGTAGAAGCGTATGCAAGCCCATTTGGCAATATTCCAACGATAGAGGAGCATAATAGACTTAATAGAATGTTGTCATTACCCGCCACAATTGCAGACGAAAACGAAAATGAAAACGAGTCTGAAACAAACTCGGAACACGAAAAAACATCCTAGAGATGTGCTCAATATTAGATATATTTTGTATATAGAATATTTATACCAGATATTTATGCACAAGATGGGCAAAAGAATATAGGCGTAATACATTTCTTGAAGTGATATTTGCGTTTCGAGAGGTAAAAGCAAATAGAATGTAACAGCTATAGAATAAGGAAACAGAACACCTTTTCCCGCCAATCCTCCGTTTGATTTTGTGAAGAGTTTATTGGGTCTATCACTTACTGTGTGCAGATATAAGATTGTTTGAAAAATTGTTAGAATATGGACATGTTGCATTTCAGGGAGAAAATCAGACACTTTGAAATTATGATATTAAAAAAGCTGATTACATAAAATTATCTTGATAGTAAAAGAAAGATAGAGATCACATTCCGTGAAAATTAACGTAAATGGTCACGTGATTAATATTACAGATTACACACTGGCCGTTAACACAACAGACCTTTCAAACAATCAGCACAAAATTAAAAAATCGACCACAAAAACAATATTGGAAAAAAGAACTAAGTTTATAAAAAAAAGTAAAACTGAATTCATTTCCTATAGTCTTCACTCCTTGGTTATCTTATGTCCTATAATTTTCCTTCCTATATATTATATTATCATTGGCTTTTGTCAATTTTTTTTTAGATTTACTGTCACTTCATCTGACTTTACAGCTGGGAAAATAAACAGTAAAAGATTTATTAGGCATAAGCTACAAGTTTCAGTTACTTTCAAAGTAAAAAAACCCTATGTGAAATTCACAAGCTTTTATAAGGAAGTCATAAATTAAAAAGTGTGATTTTTATGACAGAATTTCTAGAAAAGTCGAGTGCTTGCTTTGTAAAATATATGACAATTGTACAAATATATTAACAGCTTAACTAATCAGAAAATATTGTACTGCTGAACCTATTTAAGAAGATTTACTGCTGAATGATAGTCAAGATATTTATTTAAACCCAGTAATCGAAGCATATTAGCATTTTCAATACACGCACGTGCACTGAGTTGATTTTTTTTAAATTTTACTACACTTATTTTGTTCACTACATTCTTCATTCTTTTATCAAATGGAATACATTCTTTATGTAGCATTGCCTCATCTGTAGATTATCTTCTAGTTATGTTAGTAATCAAAAAAACGGTGGCATTTATCCTTGCACTCCGACCAGGGCAGACCATGTTTATTCAGCTCACTGGTGCAGTTTGATCAGGGCACGCACTCCTCGATTTTGTGAAGTTAAGTGTTCATTTATTACTCGTCTAAATAAATGACAGGTAAAGTAGTTTGAAAAGAAAAATCACATTTAGTCACATATGTAACCGACCACTAGGACTGATGTCAAAGTTTTGTATGTTCAGGACGTTTTAAAAAGTAGACATGGAAGAACAATTTGAAGAAACATTAATAATGATTTGAAGAAGGATTTAATGATATAAGTTTTACTTGTGTTTAATATAAAGAACGTGGTGCACGTTCGTTTTTCATTTTCCCTTAGTCTTTCACTGAAAAAAAAGAGCTTCCATTTTTTTGTACATTTCTTTTTTTTCCTTTTTAGAACTGTTAAATAAACCACTTGTGTATTTCTATACATATCCTTTATAAAGAAGTACGTATCTTGTTTATAGAATGTATTTAAACATCTTGCAAAATAAACTCCAACACTGTCTTTGTTATGTGTTATTAATATGATATTTTTTATCATGATTAATATTTTCTTTTACAAATTTGTTATGAATTGCTTATTTTATATAACTGAATATAGAAAAAAATGGTGTAAATGGTGCATAGCACAACAATAAAACATGTTAAATTAGAAAAAAAACATTACATCTAACTTATATTTTTTTAAAATCAGAGTCACGTGATCGAGAAAACTTCACTTTACACTGATTGTAAGTAAAATCTATAACTGATTTTTTTCTCTCTTTCTGTTCTTTGCTCGTGAAGTTTAAGTATAATACAGTACGCATATTTCAGACCGGTACGTTTGTCTCAAAATACATATCATTATCTGTATTCAGTAAGCTATTTTGTTTCAAGCAGTGAATAAACCTTCCTACTTGTAGTGTACTCTTTTTTAAATAAGTAAGTGACACAGTTTGTTTACACTGCTACACAAAATGCACTTTTTACGCATACAATCAAGAACAGTTTGTTATATTTTATTGCTATACTTTTAGCTTATCTAAACTACAATAAATTGCAGATAGAAAAAAAAATACACGACACGCATATTTACATGTTTTTTCTTACCGCTAAAATATCTACACTTCCTGAAATAAAATCGGATTTATTTGAAAACTTAATTACTGTTCCGTTTGAAGAGGTAAGATTTAAGTTCATATTTTCAATACTGTTGAAAACAGTATTCTCTTAAAGCGAGTGACTCATAGAATGTAACCGAATTTATTTTCTTTAAAATTTAAGAGAAGTTAATATACTTTGGGGAAAGAAACATGCTATTATGCTTCCATACACCATTAAAACTGAAAAGAAGTTTTGACACAACCAGGATTCGAACCCATGACCTTCCGGTCGGTAAAATATAGAAAGACGATCTACTCCACTGAGCCACAGAAACCTGTTAACAAGTTTCCTCAATATACCTGAAGTATCTATACCGTGACTAACTGGGTAAATTTCTACCGATAAAAGTGTGTAAAACTTTATATTTAGACGTTTTCCTGTAACAAAAAACATGAGTCAGTAAATTAGTTTAAATCTGTTCTTCACAATTACAGCAAGAATTTCAAGATGTTTAAACATTTGCTTTTTTTTCATCGTCGGCCCATCTGTGCGTCAGTCCCTTTAATGACCTCATCTATTGTAATCCTCACAAAATCCAAATATAATGCAGTAACCGTGGTATTGAAGAGATTCCATATACATGTCACGTACACCAATAATGTTAATAATAAAGTGTACTGGTCCCAAACTCTAAAATAACAAAAAAGAGGTTCGATTGGTGGGTGCCTGTCCCCTGATATGTGCATAGAAGGGTACAGATAAACAATAGACAACATGTTAGTGTGTAAACTCAAATTGTTACCAGATTTAAGGGTCACACTCTAGATCCGTTGGCATTTTCAGGGGTAAAGGTAGAGGTGTATGCCTTTTTGCAGAAAGTCACCATTGGTGAGTCTCCAGCGACTTTCCGCAGTCCACACTTCCGGCGCGACGACAGGTTTAAAACACAGGATCCAGTCACCAAGAAGGATCACCATAAGTTCAATAAATAATATAAGTTGCAGGAAATTGTTTCAAAGCCGATGAAAAACAAATAGCTTTAGAATAACTTATCTTTGTTTGTCTATTAGATTGGAACGGGCTTGCAAAACTGATGCTTTATGGGTTCTTTTTTTCTTAATTTACATTTAACAAGTTTAGAATAATAATGAAAAGTACATGCATATATCTATATCCTTTAAGGTAATGAAGATACGGTTAGAAATGCATCTATTAATGAACAAGCTTGCATTTTATTTTAATACAGTGGTCTGTTTTAAGTGTCTAACCCATTATTTCTTTATACCATTATGACATTTTCTGTTGCAACATTTAAAAAAAAAGTAAATTGAGCAAAATATGACAAGGCTGATTAATATCTCATTGCGCGTGCATGCGCATGCATATTAGTACTAATTTACAATTTTGGTGTTCATGTTACACTCATTACAATTTCGGTGTTCATGTTACACTCATTACAATTTTGGTGTTCATGTTACACTCAAACCGTGTTCCTTTTACGAGAAAAAAAACTTTTCAAAACGTAAACAGAGAAGACAAAAAATCATATAAAAAATAATTAAAAGGAAACAATGAAAAAATGAAAAGGCACTAGCAACCAACAAGACATTTGTGCCGGCCTCTTACGTTCGGAAAGTCGCAGGTTCGAATCTTAGCCGGAATAAGGGTTGTGTCGCTCGTCAAAGAAATACAAACCAGACCCGCCTCAGTTCATCCCGCAAGGAATCGGCATAATTAATGATTGGGTACTGTCTCGTCTCTCAAACGGATGCATCCTTCCGTAGGTAGTATGTAAAGAGCGCCTTTAATCCGCTGGAAAAACAAAGGCTTAGGTTTGATACATGTCATTTTGAAATAAGGAAAAGCAACAAAAACAACAACAATAACAAACAAACATAAACTTTAAATATGTTATACATATGTTATAAACATATTCTGGAGATCACGTGATCTTAACCTAAAAATTCGAAATCTTTATTGTAATTCTTCTTCTTTTATTATTATTTATTATTATTATTAGTATTGAATAAAACTGGACACTGGGTTTGAACCCATGCGGTTAGCAATCCTTCGTCGGTCTAGTAGTCGAAGGATTGCTAACCGCATGGGTTCAAACCCAGTCTAGTAGTCGAAGGATTGCTAACCGCATGGGTTCAAACCCAGTCAGGGTCAAGCCATTGTTTCCTTGAGCAAGAAACTTTACACTCATTGCTTAGTACTGGTTGGTTCCAGGAACGGATTCGAGAGTGTATCTATAAGCTTTAAGCTTCCTACACAATCGAACTAAAATAAATTTGGTATAAACTAAAACTGGACACTATGATTATTTATATTTATAAACATTCGACCTATAAAAACGTACGTGAATATATTTTATCCCATTATATGTACTTACTAACGTACGTGAATATATTTTATCCCATACAATGTACTTACTAACTAAAGTGAATGTGTTTTATCCATACCATGTACTTAGTTACGTACGTGAATATATTTTACTTACTAACGTACGTGAATATATTTTGTCCCATACAATGTACTTACTAACGTACGTGAATATATTTATCCCATACAATGTACTTACTAACGTACGTGAATATATTTTATCCCATACAATGTACTTACTAACGTACGTTTAGTTTGACTCATTTATTTTACATCGATTGCGATACAAGTTCTTACAACTTAGATTCATCACGCTCGATGACTGCTTCCTGGGTTCCATACCAGTATTCGCGCAGTGTGGAGGAATGTGAAGATCGTGAGAGAATCTCGCCTCTGACGGGATTCGAACCCGCGACCTCCGGATCCGGAGTCCTTCGCTCTACCCCTGGACCACGGTGCCTCCTCAACTAACGTACGTGAATATATTTATCCCATACAATGTACTTTGTGATCATTTTGTGAATTAAAAAAAAGTCTTAACCATCCGGCATAGCGTGAGAAAAAGAAATACCAATAGTCTTCACCAAAATTATTCTATCTCTTTTAAATCAGCTTTTAAAAAATCAATGTTTTCAATAGATGCTGAATGTTTTCTTTTTAAACATCGTTACGCAAGCGTGTAAGACGATCAAAAAATTAAGTTCAATCTTTCACTACGTATCATGTCATCGGCAAAATGAACGTGATGTAAAACTAACTTCAGCATTCAGCATACACAAATGGACACGGTTAAATTAACAACTAAAGACGGAAAATATATGTTGATAATAACATAAAATGTGAGAAGATAAACTGAATATATTCTCAAGCCTTACCTGGATAAATCAGGAAGTGATTATACACATCAACATTTGAAATTGAGTATAATATATTAAATTTCACCGAACCTTGTGATTCTTAGAAGTTTGCATTTGATTGGAGGGTGGACATTCAGGAACCTTGACAAGGGGTAGGTACTCACTTTTTCCACTGCAGTTTTTAAGTTGGAGCGTTGGACTCCTTACTCTAAGATCGAGGAATCGAATCGCTGATCGGAGTTCGACCCTGACATTAACAATCAGTTTGGTTGGCTGGCTGACTGACTGTCTGACTGCCTGTCTAGCTGACTAGTTGAGTGAGTGAGTGAGTGAGTAAGTGAGTGCGTGAGTGAGGGACGGAGGGAGAGAGCGAACGACCGAAAGACCGACCGACTATAGTCTTTTGTATATAATTATATAATTTTGGAATTTAAAACTGTACATTTGTGTTCTTTATTAACCAATATTTTGAACACTTAAAATAAAATAGTACAGAAAAAACAGAAACAGGAAGCTTAGAAATGGTTAAAAAATAATAAACTAATTAAAGTATGGAAGCACGGGAGTTGAAATGGGTGATTTTTTTATGTAAGTTCATTTATTCATAATCTAAGGGAACAACTTATTTGCCTAAACTTATGTTTTGATATATATATTTGTGTAATCTGTAGGAACAAGAAATTTTTCTTAGTGTAATTTTCTATTCTGTAGGATTAGTTTATTTGCCGACGTTTATTTCTTTACAAAGTTGTTAACTCAAAGTGAATAATTGTTCCCACAGATTAATAATAATGTTCCCACAATTTATTAATGCGTTCCCTCAACATAAATAAACCAATCAAAGCAACAACTCGGGAAAATACCTTGTTCCCACAGATTATTTAATTAAACTCAGTCAAACATCTTGTTCCGACAGAATAGAAAACAAAGTCTCGAACAAATTATTTGTTCCCACAGATTAGTGAAAATAAACTGTCAAATTGTCTAGTCCCGACAGATTGTAAAGAATAAACTCATTCTGAAAAAAAAAAGATCACCCATGTCGCTTCTGTGCTTCCGTTTGCAAGTTCTATCATGTTTCTTGTTCGGACGGATACTGCTTAAAGGCAGTTTTTGCTTTTCCGGGATTCGTAACAAATGGTTTCATTTACACAAAGGTAACTTGATCAAATAAAGGTGGCAGCATCATATGACGGTAAACCCTACATATATGAAAATACTATACTGCAAATATACTACTTTTTTGCAAATGTTTAAAGTCCAGCGCTTTAACGTTAGAATTACGAGTAGGGAGTCTGTATTTAATTTTAGATTTAGGGTAAAGGGCTATGGAATAGGGAACAGGTTAGGTTTACGCTTTAAGGTTAAAATTTAGGCTACTTGTAGGTTTCAATAGGTCGGTTATATGATTAATTTTTAGAATTTAGTATCTAGGATGCAGGTATATATTTCGTTTAAGGGTTAAAGATTAGGGCTTAGCTATGAGTCAGGAAAAGGGCGGCTGGGATGGGGTCGGGATTAACATAAATGTTAAGACAGAACTAGATCCGTCTCCGTTGTCAAGTGGTTAAAGTCATTCAACCTCTCACAGATGGTCATGGGTTCGAACCACTCTATCGATCAGAATCATTGGATTAAGGTGTCAGCTTCTCAATGAGAACTGAAGTCTAGGTCTGGTCTTTCTCAGGAACGATGGTTACGTTAACTTTGACTGCTAGAGGACGTTAAACCCAAATATATCAAATTACAGAACCAATAGGCGGTAAGTTATGATAAAGGATCCTTAGGATCAAAATTCATAGTATATATGTGTCTATAAAATTCAAGTGCGTTTGGTGTAACTAAACATAATCTCCTGCCCGTTAAATTTGATAACACTTTTGTTTATATCTAGAAATACACTTTAAGATGATGGACTAAAGCTGTTTGCTATATCAGAAGTATTCAATTTGTTCCTGTAGCAGAAAAGGATGAATACATCTTACTGAGTTTGATAAATAGCAGAGATTTGCTAGGTTCATAATATTTTAAGACTGAAAAACCTATTTATTTAATCATAGAAACAATAGAGGGCGTTTCTCTTTAATAAATGTTGCATATCTTTGAATCTGAACAAAATATCTGTGATCATATCTGCTTAAATCGGTTTTCAGGATGATCATATAATATAAGATAGACCAGGCTGTCTGTGATAAAGATTTAGGCCAACCCTAATGCCTAATGCCGATCTTTCCTAAAATAACGCAT
Organism: Cyclina sinensis; assembly: GCA_012932295.1. NCBI lineage: Eukaryota > Metazoa > Mollusca > Bivalvia > Venerida > Veneridae > Cyclina > Cyclina sinensis. Next base: position 18,729,507 of record JAAONU010000009.1, read on the forward strand.
AAAGTTGTTTTGTTGTAACACAAATGCCGAAAATATACGAGTTATTTTTGTCTGCTAAGTCTATGGGAATATAGAACTAATAGTAACCTTTAGCCATATAAGCAAATGACTTTTTTTTCTCTTTTAATTTATCTGTTTTAATAGTGTTAACTCTGGACTCTTTTCTTTCAACAGATACCATTGCCATTTAAAAGTTTCTTTGCATGCTGACAAATTGAGATAATTTATGTATAAAAGAAATTTATGTATAACCACCTTCTCACAAGCCATTTCTTCGAAAGAATGAGAGTAATTGTTATGATGAAAAAATGATCCAGTCTTCGGATAAGCCGTTTACGGATTTTCCCTACCCAGAATCCTTAACTTGATTTAAAGAGAGATTACCGTAGTAACCTTGTCTTCCCAGAAATGCACAGTTCTTTCCCATTACTTCTTCTATTTGAATTTATTCAGCGTCAGTACCGGTTGCCTATACGATCGACGTACCTTGCAGAGATTAGTTATTTTATGTTGTGGGGGATAGTGCAAGATACAGAAAACATGCGGTTTTTGTGCGTGCTCAGTGTACAGCACTGATACATGGGACCTCGGTTTAACGTGTAATCCGAAAGATAATTTATAATGTTGATTGAGGAGCGGAGAACCGATCTTGCTACTCCAGGAGTTACAACTGGACCACTGGTCCGCTCCTCTTCCCCATCTCTCTATCTCTTGAAGCTTATTTATCGTCGTTACCGGTTGCCCATATGACCGACGCCCCCTGAAGATATTAGTTATTTTATGTTGTGGGGATATTTCAAGATACAGAAAACATCCCATTCCAGAGACACCCCTGGTTTTCTTGCATGCTCAGTGTAAAGCAATGATACATGGGACCTCGGTTTAACATCTCATCCAAAAGACTATTAGTAATGTAAGTGGAGGAGCGGAGGATCGAACTCGGGACCCCTGGTTTACCAGTCCAGCGCGTTACCAATGCACCACATCCGCTCCTTCTTTCCCATTATCTGTTCTGGACTTCTTATATTAAGCAGGGACATATCACGTGACAATAAGGATATCGTAAAGTAATTACGCAACACTCATTTTTTAAGTATGCACTTCCACATTTTTTTTGTTTTTGTTTTAATCGATTTTCGATTTTCTTTCATGAATGGCAGGGTAAAAAGTTATATAAAAGTGAAAGATTGTCGTCTGACTTTTACTGAAAATAAAAAATTGTTTTCAATACCAAAAGAGCAGAGGTAACAGTTTGTATGTGTTACGCAAAAGAAAATGTCTGAAAAATTAAGTGCAGTTACCCTAATCAAGATCTATGACATGCAAAGAGTGAGTTTTACTCCCCCTTACTGGGAAAAACAATACAAGTGGTAGCGCTTACATTCCTTACAGTACATTTATCACTGCTAGCACGAGTTTCACGCGATGATGATTGCATGTAAATAAACAAAATATTAGTTTCTTTCAATGTGATGATGTATTTCTCATTTTGTAACGAAAGAAGTTAATATTTTGTTTATTTACATGCATTCATCATATTTACGGCGTTGTCATGATGCTCTTCTGATCGTGATAGAGGGAGGTAACTCTGCCGCGATGATTTGTTATCCGTGGTAACATAGCAGTCAAACTATTTCGATTATGTGGCCGTACAGCAAACACTTTAATATAGGGCTAAAGATAACGCCGTAAATACGCAATAAAACTATTTAACCCGACAGTGATTGTAAATATCATTTAATAAGTATTTACATGTTACTAATATACGACCTATGACTGATTATTTAGCGCACACTTTCACTTTATCTAATCCTGTTTTATTGCCCATATTTTGCAAGATCGTGTCACCACTGTCATGCCACTGAGTGGAACTATAGCGCAATGGATCCGAGTTCAAATATGCGAACTACTTTTGAAAACAGTTTTTGAAATGCGTTTAAATCAATTTTTAACGTAAGAACGAACTGTTTCAAATTTTAGAGTTTGGGTGAAAAGTCCAAAATTGGTGTAAAGAATTCTGTTAAGTTCTATCCAAATTCAAGCATTTGTTGCCGAAAATTAGATCTTTAATGTAAAAGAATAAATGAATAAAATGAAATAAAAACAAAGAAAAACAAACGAACATACCACCGGAAAGCAACACATGCTTGTAGGCATTTGACAGGAGGTGGCCGAATGTCCGAGTGGGCACAGGTTAGGTGTGCCATAATAAGAAAATTGAACAAGTTGTCCTGGGTATTCATAAACCACTCCGCATTGATCCTTTCTTTATATCAAAACTAATAATCATGTAGCAATAGTTGCAACAGTTATTTAAAAACAGCACCAACAGCTGTAATCTTAGAACAAATAGTTTCACCCAAATTTTTAATGAGCTTGAATGTGTTATTCCTGGAATTCCCAAGTCACAGGGTCCTTTCTTGAAGAATCGGCCGGCAATCTGCCGAATACGGCATTAGTATAGAAGGGACATCGGTCAGCACTCTGCCGAATACCACAGGAGTGTAGAAGGGGCATCGGCAGCGCATCGGGCTAGTGCCAGCCGGACACCGACCATTAACGGGCTAAGATATCACATTTCGATAAAAACGTAAAGTGCTGGCCTCAATTGTGCCCTTTTCAAATTGAATGTCGGCCCTATCGGGTGTTTTTCCACCAACCTAAAATGTAACTGAAGTTTAACTAGTACACTTTTGGCGCAAGATCAGAAAAATCATATAGCCAGGGACTGGAACCCGCGACCCCCTGTTTGCAAGTTCTACCAACTGAGCTACCCGGGATGGTGAGATTACTCTCACGTAACCATATTTAATTCACTGATATTGGCTCTGTGACATACTCCCCTGCTCTAAGTCCTTGAATTCACAGACACTTATCATCATGGGGGGGGGGGGGGGGGGGGGGTACATGCATAGCAATGTAACAGTCACAGACCACGTTGGGGGCCAAATTTCGCAAGTTCCGTAAAAAAATCATATACCCAGGGCGGGACTTTAATAAGCATCACCATCGTCCAAATAAATACTGTTTAAATTTGTCAAAATTTATGTCAGGAATCTTGAATTCATTTTTTCGAATCACGAATTACGTAGTTTTGAAATTTACATTGTAAATTTAACAAACGGGATTTATTACAAAATGACGTAATTAACTGTGTGGTCCCCGTGAAATCTCGTTAAATCTCGTTAACGTCATGAAGATGTGTGTACTTTGTTTAATCTACGTTAAGAGGGTCATGGCTACCGATAACTAACTTAGATAATGCCGTGATATTTTTGTAAGCGTGTAGTTTAAGCTTTGGGATAATAACAATGATATGATTTTTGTTCTGAAGTTTCTAACTTGAACTCTTTGAATTGTCATGGTATAGTTATAATATTTTTACGACACTGACAAGTGATTTGCAAAACAAAAAGGCGCAAAGATGTCGAACAGGTAAATATATATTGTTATCTGTAATTCAGAAGAAAATAAATGGTTAAATAAGGTTTAAGATTGGTGTACTCACTATGTTAAATGTTGAGTAGATTCTGTTAAGAAAGTGTTTAAATGCTGCTGCCGGAAAGGGTTCTTTTACGGGTTTTTATGCTTACAACTAGAGAGAAAAGGTTGAAAATAAAGATAAAAAATACATATGTCATTTGAAAATTAGTTTGTCATAGACAGAAACTTTACTTTAACTGCAGTTAATTGTTTTGAAAATACAAAATAAAATGTAAGCAGAAGACTTTAAAAAATGAAAAAAACATGTGTAAATCTCAAAGTATTGGGCCATTTTTATATACACAAACCTGTATAGCGGGAAAATCAATCATAAATAATTCTTTATTTTACCTGAAAAGATGTCTTACCGGTGGAAATAATCTTTAGCTGTACCAAAAAAATAACCCTAACTTTGCTATTTAAATCAATGAGCATGTTAGAAATTTATAGTTCTGTAATCGCATTTCAATGATATGTCGAGTGATATGAACATGGTTCGATTGTTATCCTATCAGTACATTAATTTCTATTTTCAAATCAGAAAATTCAATTTGATCCTGGGACATTTATATTATTTGTTTCCGATTATTTAAAAAGATGAATAAAAAAGAAAAAAAGAAAAACACAATAGAAAGCACATCCGAAGATTTAAGTAGGATAGTACTGAAATCGGAATCGGACACGCGACCCCTTTTATTACGGGCTTTGCTAAAAGGCAACCGCTCAAGACATTATTAACATAACATTACACCTGCACGCGATTGCTTCCACAATATCTAAAACAATATACAAGCCACTTTCGAGGCAACACAAATGATGGAAGCATTTGCAATTAAGAGACAGCCCCAGAGAACGTGTGACAGAGGAATCTTTTCAGGGGTTTGAACATTTTTACCTTTAGAACAGGAAACAACCATTTTAGATATAAAGCTATGATGGTCAGTCGGGTAATTCTTCTAGAATATTCTCTAGCATTAACAGAGACGTCTGACATTCTTATCTGGGTCAGGGACAGGCTCTCTCGTGTTCATACAATAGATATATTTCTTACCGAGTACAAATTATTAACGAAAAAAGCCCTAAGTGGTTTACACATGTGATATCTTCATGTAGTTATTAATCCTGCATTCTGTAAGTCAATCCTGCAGTCTAGAATTTGTTGCTAAAAAGTCGCCAATGGATTTCAGATGTGAAAAGGTATCTTGCAAAATATGATTTCAAAAGTAATTTAAAACGCCTGCAATATGTTATGGTATCTTGTTAACAAAAGTTGCCAAACGATTCCCAAAGTGTTTACTTATCATGAAATAGGTTGCTTATTGAAGTAGCCGTAAGATTTCAAATTATAGAAATACTTAAAACATTTCGTCTTTTATTTCACCTCTTCTAAGATAAAAATCTGAAGCAGAGGACAGCAAATTAAAATGAACAATTTAATAATTAAACAGTTTATTTTCTCTGCATAGTTTTGCGCTTTCCAAGAAGACAAGACTTTCAGGTCATCTTTTCTTGGAAGCATTTTGTTATTTTTGTTTTACCTTTGAGGGGGGTAGGAGGTTTTTTTCCGTTTCCTGCTTTTTGTATATTTCGTCTTGACTTCTATTGACTGAAGTAACCGTTGGAATCAATTTCGCTTTGACTATTAGTTTAGATTAATTCTACAATATGTCAGTGAATGTAAATGACGTCATCTGCAGTAAAACGCAGCCGCTTTTGTTTGAGCGTGGCCTTTGTGTGCGTGTGTGTTGGGGGAGGTGGGGCGTCTTTTCATCAAATGACTTCGGTTGAGCAGGTATACGGTTAGAATCCTTTGACGTTTTCTATATATTTCAGTAGAGGAAGAGCCACTTCCTTCGTTTTCTGACATGGCTGCTTCTTTAATGCTGCGTTTTCTGACATGGCTGCTTCTTTAATGCTGCGTTTTCTGACATGGCTGCTTCTTTTATGCTGCGTTTTCTGACATGGCTGCTTCTTTTATGCTGCGTTTTCTGACATGGCTGCTTCTTTAATGCTGCGTTTTCTGACATGGCTGCTTCTTTTATGCTGCGTTTTCTGACATGGCTGCTTCTTTTATGCTGCGTTTTCTGACATGGCTGCTTCTTTTATGCTGCGTTTTCTGACATGGCTGCTTCTTTAATGCTGCGTTTTCTGACATGGCTGCTTCTTTTATGCTGTGTTTTCTGACATGGCTGCTTCTTTTATGCTGCGTTTTATGACATGGCTGCTTCTTTTATGCTGTGTTTTCTGACATGGCTGCTTCTTTTATGCTGCGTTTTATGTCATGGCTGCTTCTTTTATGCTGCGTTTTATGACATGGCTGCTTCTTTTATGCTGCGTTTTATTATGACATGGCTGCTTCTTTTATGCTGCGTTTTATGACATGGCTGCTTCTTTTATGCTGCGTTTTCTGACATGGCTGCTTCTTTTATGCTGCGTTTTATGACATGGCTGCTTCTTTTATGCTGCGTTTTATGACATGGCTGCTTCTTTTATGCTGCGTTTTATGACATGGCTGCTTCTTTTATGCTGCGTTTTATGACATGGCTGCTTCTTTTATGCTGCGTTTTATGACATGGCTGCTTCTTTTATGCTGCGTTTTCTGTTTCTTGTTTCTTATGTTGTCTCTCTACTTGTTTATATCTCTTTGATGTTTTCTCAGTTTCTTTTTATTTTCTATAACTGAAGCATGTTGTTACTTTCTCTGCCAATTGTTTGGCCTTGTTTGGTCCAGTGTCTATCCTTTATTTGATTTGTTTTGTCTTTATGTTTGTGCTAGAAGGGTTTCCTTCAGTGTTTAGGCCTGGTATGCGGTTATGTCGATTTTGTCTATCCATAAGCTTTTTTTTCAACACGCGTACATATGTTTGCCTATGCTGATTCTAAAGTCATTCTGTTTATCTATGTTCACTAGGTCTGTTCTCTTTTTCAGCATACACAGCCTTTTGTCTGGTTCCAAAAAGTCCATTGTCGGTTTTGTTTCATCGCTTTCATCATCTGTTATAAAGTTAGCTCGTCTGAGATTATTTCTTCGGACAGCTAGAGATTGCTTCCGGATCGAGGCGTATCTGTTTTGGTAGTCGTGAATCAAATATGGCTACAATACTGGTTTAGGAATTCTGCCGCACCTCAGGAGGTCTTATTTGTTCGGTCACCGATATTTCTTGCCTATGTTTGGCCGTGAATTTATGTCCTAACTGTCATTACTTCCATGTTCAAACTTTATATCGGCATCGGTTGTCTAAAAGCTTTTTATCCATTGAAAAGCTCTGATCCCTATGCTGAGATTTTACGATTTCTTCAATTAAACTGTTCATTGCTTTCTGAATGGCTGCCTCCTGATAGCGTTTCAACTTTGGTTATAATTTTCATCATTATCCATCTGACACAATGGAACTATCGCCTTCGGTAATCTGTTGAATAGACAACAACAACAATATCAGATAGATCAGGTTGCATGGTAACTTTTTTCATTAAAACCTAAACTGAACGTGTTTATAGTTTTACATGAATGTTCTAATATATGCATTAAATGCATCTGTTCTTGGAAACAATTGAAGGTTTCCAATGCATTTGATATCTTCAAAGCTGCGTATCATTTGACTCCCATCAAATAAATATAATAATTATAGTTCGCTAATTTGTCAAGAGGTGATTCTAAAATACTGGCAGACGATTTTGAATAAGCCGTATTCGTTCGTTCATAACGTTTTCATAACGTTTTGTTTTGACACAAATGTTCCTGTGTTAACATGTTCTGGGTTAATCCTGTAAATGTATTGCCTTTTCTTAATTTGATTAAAATGTAGTGTTTAAAAAAATATTCACATGTTTCAGGTCTTTTTCAAACAGTTTTGCTACTGAATCCGGTCAATAAAACGGTACATATATCTACCGAAAAACCGAGGGGATGTCCAGGAATGGAAGTAACCTGATCTCATAAAGTCTACCAAAGTCTCATGTAACATTAAAATGAATCTTTTTGCGTTTATTTTCCGTCGGTAGATCTACCTGTTTTCAAAATGCCCGATATTCCTAAGAAAAAGTTTCGATACCTTAGTTTGTGCGTGCGCGCGTGCATATGTACGTGCGTGTGTGTGTGTGTTTGCTAAACTATTTGTCTTCGCTTTTTTACCGGAATCTTTGCATCCATTTTTGTTGTGTCTTTTTCTGTTATTTTCAATAGTCAGTTGCTAAAGTTCTTCGTATTATTCACGAACTGCGCATACATTTACTCTGTATGAAAGAAAAATAAATGAAATTTATTGTAGATAATATACAGCACACCTCTAAATACGCATGAATCGAAATCTCAACCCTCGAAATCTTCAGGTATTGTGCAATCATTCGCTTCCTTTACATGAGTGTCTGTCACAACAGTAAATCATAGGCATTAAGTGCGGCAGTTAAACTCTTGACAGTATTTAATTACCTCATATCAAAGTAGAAATTACTGTTTGAAAAGGCTTTTTCTTTTGCAAATCAACTCGCCATCATTATACCGAAGTGCAAAATGTCATAAATCAAGAATGAGATAGAACGTGGGTAAATCTGACGTTGAAAAACGAAAAAAACTATCTTTGATCAAACCCAAGATCACAGATTGCATGTCTTTCTTCTTTAAGTAGGTTCTTATATGAAATATACATAAAATAAATTCATCCTGGTTCAAACAATTCAAACTTGTCCAAGAACACTTGTCTTACTTTCGAATTCAGGTTGACTCAGTATTTTGTTTAAAACGTGACGTACCCAGTTACTGATCATATTGCTGAGTACAATATAGTCACGTGGTACACACATTGGCCTTCGTGACATCGCGCATAGAACGATGGAAAAGAACTTATTTAATCTATGAATAATTTAAGACAGATCTCTTAAATAGATATGTGTATTTTGTTACACCAATATCTACCAAGACGCCAGTGAAAAATGATTGTTTGATGATATATATGTTCAAAGATGTACAAAATACACTAGACAAATTATTTTATTTTATTTCATTTTCATGAAACATTTGTTTACAATAACATGAAACATTATTTAGTTATTTATTTTTCATCTATTTACCATCGTGAATGAATTAAAAAATCCAGATTTTCCTGTTATACGTATTTCATGACGCGACCTCCATTAGTAGGAATTAGGAATGGCTGTACACCGACGTAGTTTGGATTACCTGTTACTACTAAATCATAGAAGGCAGGGAACCAGACTATACACCGACATTACTCGCATTCGGAACACCTCGAGCGGCTTCAATAAGTCTTTATACGAAGTTGTCGGAAAAGGCCGAGTTGTTACGATTGCATTACTCGGTGACAGCATGTATCCATCGATTCTAAGCACATCGTCCTTTCAATTAAAATATCTGAAATCAGAGCCTTAAAATCACTGGATATGCGTTTGACATGTCATTTGATATGTTCTTTATATTGTTCCTTTAGTCGTTTCTTCGTTCATTCAAAGAAGGTAACATTTAAATGAATCAATTTATGCCATGAAACTCCATTGGGAGCCAGCATGTCCCTGTCTAAGAACAGTGACATATTCAGGATATTGTCGACCTTTCGAAAAGATATCTGAAAATACAGCTGAGTATAGTAAAATGTTCGAAAACAGGTCTTAAAGGTGAATACAAAATATGCTAGCAATCTTCTTTGACCCGCTTATCACATTACCATTTGATTACTCTGAACTGGAGACAAAGGAATGTTCGAAGAAAAGTTGTTCATGAATACATAAAATATTAATGATAATTGATAAAGTCACAAACTACAAGAGAATTGTCTAATCAGGACGTCACTACTTTTGTTTCCCATTTTCTTTCCTCTCCCCTAAAAACAAAGTTGACGTTTATGGTTGATTTTTATTTCAGTGCAAAGAAAAATAACGAAGATTTAGAAAGCAACGTCCAGCTGACGTTTACGAAGTCAGCTAGTAACGTAACGTTTGAGATGACGTCATCCGATGAACCAATGGACCCGTCTAACTTGTTCAAAGAATATTTCACCGCTGCGGAACATGCCACAGAGCGGGTCGCCACTTTGGTCGATGATGACTTTGAAACAAATCACCTCTTCTGTCAGATGGACATGCTTCGTGAATATAAAGACGATATTGTGTGGCAAGAAATGGCAAGGTAATCTGTTATGTATGTAAATGAGGTTCCGTCTTTCCAGCACATTGTTCATATTCAAAACCGGCCCATTTGTTTTTTTGATCCAATAATTCTCAAATAATCAAGTCACGAATTTATTATGCCTTTAACTACTTAAAGGGGCTGTGCTCCAGATGACAAAAAAAGAAAGTTTTCTTGTATTATAAATTTCTTGTAATATTTATGATAAATGCATAAAAAATAACCTACTGACAAAAAATAAGTCAAATAATTACATTATAAATTGATTTTTTCCCCTTTCAAAGTGCTATACCGTAACGCGACGGTATAACTATATAGTATAAGATTTAAAGTAAATATCTGTAATATCACATGCGGCGATGGTGGTGACAGTAAAAGCGTTGGAAATATTTTGTTAACATGAGGGTCCAGAGTTCAAATCAGGCTGGAGCGAAAATATTTTTTTTATTCTATTTTGACTTTTATAATCAGTTTTGAAGTAAAATATTATGTTGTTATAATCTCACGGCATCTAAATATATAATTTATGGAAAAAAAATTTTTTATGTCAAATCTGGAGTACAGCCTCTTTAACATAAACAGTAATACTCTCTTGGCAAAGTGTCTTTCTACGCTACAATTGCATGAAAAAGTCCCACAAAAAAGATGTCTTGAAAAAATCACAACTGACCAACAAATCAAAAGCAATAATTAGTCACATGAAGGATTCGTTATTAGTCAAGTATTCATAAAAGCAATTTTAAGAAAGATAAAGATAACATTCAGTTTTATCTACTGTTAAAAGAGTTAAAAAAAAAAACATGCGTGTTTAAGCACGACCAATGCAAAGGGCCGATATTTTTAATTGTTTGATTCCGTTAAGATAGTAAATACGTATATGCTCTTTAAAAACAAAATAAAAACACTATGACAAAAACATGTTTCTTCTATTTAAGATGGATACGTTATGAAGAAGCAGTAGAGGAGGGTGGGCACAGATGGTCGAAACCCCACGTGGCCTCGCTAATGATGGAAGCGTTACAGGATCTACAAAACATCTTGTCTACCTGCCCCGTAATCCTGGACAGCAATGCTAAAACAATGAGAGAAGTTGCAGGTACATTCTTGTCATACAATCATCTTCTGGTCGGCATGTTTACAAAAATATTTCACGTACTGGCTAAACTCCAAATATTAAAAATCCTTTCACAGGATGTTCACATGTTTAGAGGCGCTAATTAACGTTCAAGGTTTTCTCGAAAGAACCTTTGGAAAATAATCCATCAATCTGATAACTTTCTCACGTGCCACTTTCAAATTGTCATACCTAGGTGAAGTCGATAAATGCTCGTCATCATTCAGAAAATAAAATGAATGGAATTTTACTAGTGAAGACTTTGAATTCCTTCAACTGCCAAAAAATATAAATCATCACCATCAGCGTCATCATCAGCATTAGCAACATCATTGTCGCCGTCGGAGTCGTTGTCATCTCATCATAAAGTCATCATCATTATTATCATTGTCAACATCGTCGATTTCGTGCAAGTTATCATCACCAACATCATCATACTTAGTCATTATCATCATTAAAAATCATCATAACTAACGTTATCCCTATTTTGGTGTCACTATCAATGTCTCAAACATAAAAATGACTGTCATCTAATGAATACTTTACAGAGGAGGTAACTGAAGCCTGGATAAAACAGAGACCTATCTTATGTATCATGAGGGACAGTCTGATTTCGGTGTTGTTAAAACCACACAAGTTTCAACATTTCGTGAAGAGGAGCGACCAAAAGAAGAGAAATGGCTCATCAACAGCCGTGTACAAAATGCAACAGGAAGAAAATTACGTCAATGGTATGTTTTATGTCAGTAGTAATAAGAATATAAATAATTTATGTCAAAATGATTTGAGCGTGACAATTTTTTCCTGTTTTAGATTTTTTATAATTTGTGTTTCTTGTGTAGTTCTCTTATTTGAGTAAAAAAAAAACAGCAACAAAAAATAGGTTCCGTAACTATATGCAAACGGTTGTATGCATTATTGTTGTACAGGTCTAGAGTTTTGTTCGAGAAAAGAAGTTATAATTGCCGGATATGATTCACTAGCGAAACCCAGTACCCGACATAGCGAATGTCTTTTTGAAGCTATCTCTTGGTTTTGTTATTTTTAATATCGCATATCTCTCTTGCAGAAGCGTTTGAAAGTAATTTTGATGCTTTAGAAAAGAACAGTAATCCTGATTTCCCGTCGCTTGCCTTAGGACAGGTAAAATACACATTTGTTTTTCATATTCGAAAATTGTGAACAGAAATCAAGAACTGGTATAAAAATAGCACAGAATTAAAACAAATAATAGGCACAACATTTGGTTGTTACTGTGGATAGCACATCAATCTGTATCTGTATAAATTCAACATCTGACAACTACGTCAGGGTGGTAAGACTCGAACCTTGTAATTCAGGGGTCGTGAGTTCAATAACCCGCGTCTCCACTTAAAAAACCGAGTTGTCGTTCGGAAGCAACGATTAACCGAGGTCCCATGGATAATATGTACTATGCAAGTAAAAGAACCAGGAGTGTCCCTGGAACAGGATGCTGTCTGTTTCTTGCATTATCCTTCGCAATCGGTATTAACTGATTTCTTGTTTGGGCGTCGGTGTCTTACAAGAGACCCGTACTGACGATAAATAGATTCGGATAGATTAATTTCTTTTCAGTAACATATATCGATGGGTTTTAACACAACTCTTCACTCAGCAAGTATGGGTTCTAGTTTCATATTTAGTTGTTGGTACTCTGATACACAGCATCTTTGTGATACCGGAGAAGTTCGTGAGATTTCGATATCGTCCTGGATGCCGGCTGCAAACTATTATTGTTTCTTAAACGTCAGTCATCCATTTTGAATTCCCAATATTTCAGATCAACAAAAGTTTCATGAGACATATTCCTGGCGGATCAGAGGTAGTTAACTTGCTTGTAGGTGAGATCAAAGACCTGGACAATATTATGGCAGCCTTTGTAAGAATTAAGGTACTGAAACATTGCTTTACAATACCAGTTTGAGCCACGCACCTCATTGAAATAACTGGCACGCGTGCCATAAATCTAGAATAACAGTCATGCGTGTCATATGACTAGAGTTAGATGCATGCGTATTGTAAATCTAGAGTACCGCACATATGTCTAGAGCTACCTACATGTGTGTTATTTATCTAGAATAACGTACAAACCTGTTATAAGTCTGGAGTCACGTGTATGGATGACGTAATCAAGAGTAACGTACATAGAGTTAGGTGAATGCGTGTCATAAGTATATTCTCTTTGTTTAAAGTTACAGCACAGGTATAAAGTTAAGCAGGAGAAAAAAAGATATATGTGAATGATTTTTTTCTCGTATAAAACAAACTTTAGTAACCGAATGCAACTGTTCCTAAGATTATTTTGTAAAAATAGAAAATATACGCCTGTTATTCATTTTATTCTAGGAACCGTGTAACCTAGGTGATATCACAGAAGTAGACTTGAATACCAAGTTTCTATTTATAGTACTTGGGCCAAAACTATACCTGGGGCATTGTGCGGAGATGAGCCGATGCATGGGTGCCATGTTCACGGACGAGGTAATACCTGTAGTGAATATATTTATTCATTCATTTATTCATTATGTCTCCCCCCAAAAATGGGGGAGACATATTGTTTTTCCCCCGGTTGTCCGTCCGTCCGTCCGTCTGTCCGTCCGTCCGTCCGTCCGTCCGTCTGTCTGTCCGTCACAAAATCGTGTCCGCTCTGTATCTTCCAAAGCCCTTGAAGGATTTTAATGAAACATGGGTCAGATGTTCACCTCATCAAGGCAACGTGCAGAACACACTTTGCGGTGGTGGTGTCTCAAGGTCAAGGTCACACTTGGATGTTAAATGTCAAATGCCACAAAATTGTGTCCGCTCTGTATCTTCCAAAGCCCTTGAAGGATTTTTATAAAACTTGGGTCAGATGATCACCTCATCAAGGCGATGTGCAGAACCCACTTTGCGGGTGTGTTGTCTTAAGGTCAAGGTCACACTTGGAGGTTAAATGTCAAATGCCACAAAATCGTGTCCGCTCTGTATCTTCAAAAGCCCTTGAAGGATTTTTATGAAACTTGGGTCAGATGTTCACCTCATCAAGGTGACGTGCAGAACCCACTTTGTGGTTGTGGTGTCTCAAGGTCACGGTCACACTTGGAGGTAAAATGTCAAATGCCACAAAATCTTGTCCAACCTGAATCTTCAAAAGCCCTTGAAGGATTTTTATGAAACTTGGGTCAGATGTTCACCTCATCAAGGTGACGTGCAGAACCCACTCTGCGGGTGTGGTGTCCCAAGGTCAAGGTCACACTTGGAGGTTAAATGTCAAATTTTACAATCCTTTGACTCAATACTTCCTGCAGCAACTGGCTGGGGGGAGACATATGGTTTTGTTCAATCAAAAACCCATTTCTAGTTTACTGATGATTTCATGTAAAACGGGAGCGAAAATTTGCTCCAAGAAAATGCCGAAAATAACAGGAATCATTGTAATGTCAATGCAAAGGTATCTTAATTAAATTTGTAACTGTGTTGGATAAATGCAAGAAAAAACTTAGCCTGGGTGTTTCATATATCTGAAGTGAATAGTACAAAGAAATGTTTTGGTGAAATGACACATTTAGTCATTTAGTATGTGTGCATAAGAAATAATAAGGTGGAAAGCATTTCATACATATAAACGGGCTTTTGGAATATTCATGTTTCTATAATTCATTGATTCATCAAAACTATTTATCCGTGACAGTAATTTTGATTTGCACTTTTAGGTATTTCTACTTGTGGGTATTAAATGTGCATTACTGTTTAGCAAAAGACATTTGGAAAAAAAAAGTTTAAACCTGACCCAATCTGCTTTATTGAGGTTAAGGGTTGCATATGATATTCACTATTTTAGGTACTAAGTCAAAATCTGTATGAGTTATTTACAGTAACATATAGTTTATTGAGCTTTTCAACAAATATGATAAATCGTACAGTTTTAAATTTTACCTGTTACAATATAAACAGCTCTGACAGGCCAATACACGGACGTTTTAAGTGATAAGAGTGATTAATTGTTTATCTCCACTAACTTACAGGTCTGATAAAATACACCCGAAAAATAGCGCTTTCATTTTCAAAGTACAGTTTACTGAAAATTTGCTTCTAACATTTGCTTAGGCATGTTCTATACACAACTGCTAATCGGAAGATCTTGGATAGAATCCCTAACAAACCTCTTTGCTTTATATCAACTTGTAAAGTCTCTTTTCTCTAGTTTTTAGACTCTTATAGACACTGTTACAAATAAATCTATAACAGTCTTCACTGGAATCTTTGTAAGACATTAAAAGGATTTCGCCGTTTGTAACGGAAAAGCACGGGAATTGCCGAATTTTGCCGATTTCATTAGAGGTTGAAGACCTTAAGGTCAGTATTTCGCCTTTAAGGTTAGACTAAAAGTGTGTTATCTTTATAATGCAGATTAATGTTTAAGATTTAATTTGAAGTTTTTTGCCTACTTGCTAAATATTTGTTGGAAATCGACACATTACCATGTTTACTATCTGACTTTTATGGTCGCGAAAACAGAGTATATATCACAGAAGATTTAAGTTTTAAACAACGAGTTATTTGAAAAATGCCTGGTCAACTAAGATTATCATCAGCTGTTTTATGTTTTCCTTTTTAATGTTTTCCTATGCTCATGATATGTCTAATGGGTGGACTCATACGAGATCGCTATATTTCAGATATCTGTTAAAAAGTGTAACATTACGGTATAATAAATTCATTTTTACAAAAGATAGTCAGCACAATGTCTTGGAATACTTAACACAAATTAAGTTTTTTTCTTAGTATTTATAAGAAAAAGCGAGCCCAAAATCATGAAGGTGATTTACTTTAGCGGTTCGCCATACTGATCACTATTTGATTACAGCAGCGCGCTGAGATTGAGATGTTTTTGATCTGTAACGAATTTTCCAAACACTTATTTTTCAGTTATCTATCTGAAGTTCTTGAATATTGCTGTACTGTTGTACAAGAAATGACCCATTTTTAAAAGCAATAGAAATTGCAATTCATTTGTTCAAGGACTATCAAAGTAAACAGGTCACTTTGATCTTTTCGGTCAATATGTGATTATATCGCCCTCTTTAAACCAGGTGTGATCTTTTCGGCCAATATATGATTTATATCGCCCTCTTCAAACCGGGTGTGTTTACAGAAGCTCAAAACACATTGGCAAAGTGAAAAAAGTGTGTCCTTATTCTATGTAAAAGGAAAGTTCAGAAAAAAATGTACGATTTGATGTAAGATGAGAAATATAACGTTCTGCCTCAACACATTTTCCACCCAAGATGTTCAGCTGAACTCAGTTCTAGGATTAAATGGTCGGTTAATGTAATGCCAGGAGGCCCGAAGTGCTACTTTTTCTTAAAGAGCTATACCGATTTTGTCATACATTCATTTTTGTTTTGAAAAATAAGCCAAAACAAGATATAGTTACTTTATGCGTTGTAACAATTATATTTGCTTTCGAACAAACTTGTATCTTATAGCAGCAGATTACTTCTTTAATGAATTTTGTTTGCATTCAAAATATCAATTATTTCCCCAGATATTCCGATGTGTTGCTTACAGATGTAAGGACAGGATAGATCTGCTGTGTGGGATACAGGAATTTTCTCTCCACCTGACCGTACTACCCCCAGGGGTGTGGGACCCTTCGACCAGAATTGAACCACCAGACGAGCTACCGCCGCAGGTATTTGGACAAGAGTACTTTAACGTACTCAGCCTTACTACCAATAAGATTAGCTGTATTTCATTTCAGTAAATTTACTTAGCTTAACATTACACACCATCATATGAAGAAGTACACAATTTGCATCATACCGATTACCTGACCCGATTTTGATCAGCTATAATTTGTACCTACGCATATATATTTTGCTATTACTTTACGCCTGCATCTGAAGGTAGTGGATCTCTCCAACTGAGAGTACTCAATTGTTGATTTGGACCGCTTCACTAAAGTCCTTTTAAGCCGGCTTTATTCTTTAGCTTTTGGAATTATTGAATAAGGAAATTTACTAAGGTTGCGGCCTTCGTCTTGATAGTAGAAAAGTCTCCTGCAGAGAAACAACAACAACCCATACAATTATCAATGAAAAAAGGTGCTGTAAATGTATTATCATATTGGCATATTAAATGAAGGAATAAAAATACATGTATTTATATATTTTATAATAGACAATTTTGTAATGTATGGTACAAATTCCACAAAGATGGAATTATTCTTTGTACTGTCATATAAATCGGGATTGTTCTGATATTAGCCCAAAGCTTATATAACTTTTTTTAAAGTAGTAATTTTTCGGTTCCAAATATCTTGGACGATGTTGACTTTCATCGAGTAAATGGAATATGTAGATATGTAGTCCGCCGTTGTACGCGTACCATGTTCCGGGTACTGATGTATAATAATATATATGTAGTATATAGCCCGCCATGTTACGCGTACCTTATCTGGATAGTGATGTATGGTTAGAGCAACAGGTGCGCGAAAATTGCACTTTTATTTTTAGATTTTACTGATGCTAGTTCGTAACAAAGCGGGTCATTTTTCTGTTTCTAATGCCTTTTAATGTTTAAATATGCACCAAAAATGTTTGATATGCGGCTTAAATTTAAAGGGTACCGTTTTCAAAAAAAAATCATTAAAGAAACCGGGTCAGATGCAGAACATGCTGTCGGCTAATGATTAGCATCTTTTACATCATGTAAAAAATGTAATTTTATCTAAGTTGACCGTGTAAAGGGCAGTTTAGATTACCTGTGCATACCACTAAAAGAGACCCTAATTCGTATATTTGTGATTAACCAGTAAATGAGGTTAAAAAAAGAATGTTGATCTTTTATTATGAACGTGTTCTTTACCGTTATATGCATAATTCTGTCGAAAGTATTGATAAAATTATTAATATTACTTATCATAGATATTGAGATATTTTATTTTGACATTTTAAAAAATTTTATTCTGAGTCGAAAATTTGTATTTTTTCATGTTTACATAAATGCTATTCTTTACTTGTATAAGCACATTAGAAAGTTTTTCAGTAGTCTACAACTAAATAAAACTGGCAGTTTATTTTACAACCTTGCTTAAGGAATTCACATCCTTTCTATATTCAATTCTATAATATGTTTTGCCATATTTTGCTTTTCTGAAGATTTTAAAAGTTCATAGCCGGGTTATGCTCGTCCTTGATAATGGAAAATTCCTCTAGAGAGAAAAAGCGACGACTCACATACAATTATCACTGGACAGAAGGTGCTATAAATCTATTATCAAGTGACATTTAAAATGAAGGAATAAAAGTACACACACAGACATTTTTTGTAACCTCTGGTAAAAATTCCATCACGGCTACTTAAAAAAAAAAAAAAACATTAAATAATAACCGGTGGAGGCAAAGGGAGAAGGCGGTTTGCATCCTGCTTAGCATCGTTCTTTTTTGTTAAGCTGTTATATTAATCATTTGTTTATGATTTAATGAAATTGGAAATCGGACAAGAATAATCATTTACTTGACAGATCGAGCTGAAAAACTCCCAGGCACAAACAAGTAAACGCAAGAAACAACTTGTTTCGAGTACATAACGTAACTGCATTATAACTGACTCGAAATAAGTTATGTGCAACACTAACGTCATAAAAATAACATTCTGTCATAAGATAATATTTTGTTCTATGTCCATTTGCTGTCTTCAATTATTCCATGAATACATGGAATAATGGCGTTCTTATTCATTTCAGGATTACAGAAAGACACCAGGACCTCTGTCACCAAGCAAGAGCAAACCTTCACTGGACAGTATCGATGAGAAATCGATACACAGTGTAAAAGAAGAAGAAAGCCATGCTGACCCGACCCTTCAAAGAACAGGAAGGTATTTTTCGAAAGGTCAGATAATGACCTTGAACATTTTTAACTGTTAGTTTAGCTATAGAGACGATACAATTTTATAAAGAAAGTGTACAATCAAATCTATCGCTATTTCTAGTAGTTAAGTTTTTTGTAATGTTATTTTTTGTTTCAGGTTGTTTGGAGGATTGATACAAGATATTAAGAGAAAATTGCCGTTTTATCTGAGTGATTTCAAAGATGCTTTACACATTCAGTGCGTTGCATCATTCTTCTTCCTTTTCCTTGCGACATTGACCCCAAATGTAACCTTTGGAGGACTTCTAGGTCACGCCACTGATCATTTTATGGTATGATTTGATCTCAGGGTCATTTTTATTGAAAAACTAAATCCTTATTTGGTTACTTTTGTGATGAAGATTTAAAAAAAGGACAAATCCGCCTATGATTGTTCTGTTTTTCCTTTTTTTAAACTTTTTATGCCCCCTCCCCCGCGAAAGAGGACATATAGTTTTTGAACTGCCCGTCCCTCCGTCCGTCATTGCCCATAACTTCCTTACTAGTAAATTGATTAACTTTATACTTGGAACAAACACCCCTTTTGATAAGACCTGCCCACTGACATATAGTTATGTATTCTTGAACCCTTAATTACCATGACCTTGAAGGTCTAATTGTCGAAATGTTTATTTTTGGACCATGACTCCCTTATCAGTCTCCAAATTTAGTTCATGCTTGTGCACAACAACTCTCTGGTAGTTATATTTCCAAAAACATATGTTATTTTTACCTTGACCCTGAAATGACCTCGACCTACAGGTGAAATTGTTAAAAAACACTTCTTTTGAATAGACAAACAGTTCAATTTTTTTGCACACAACAATTGTTTGGCAGAGATCTTCCCAGTGGCATGTATTTTTTAGACGTTGACCCCTTAACGACATTGACATTCAGGTCAAATTGTTTAAAATAATTACTTCGTTTTAGGGATCTATCATTAATCTTCATCCGGCCCTCAGCTCTAAGGTCAAAGCACCATTTCGAAAGTATTGTCATCTTTCAGTGACAGTTCTTGATTTCTTTGTTGCTTTTATTATTGTTATTGCCCGTATGTTTTATGACATCTTAAATCTCTCATTCGAGAATAGTTTTTGTCTCTTGTGGGCGTTCGAGAAAGAAGTGTTTATACAAAACATTGTTTGTCATCCAATGGACTATTTTCTAAATAACCATTTTTAAATCTTATAGAAATGTTAAATAAATGTTAACTAAAAGTCCATTTTCCATTACATTATGCGTCGATACAATCCTGTTAACTAATGTATACTCAGTTTGATAATGTTCTAAACATTTGTTCAGCTGTTGTTTTCAAGAAGTAACTTGCTATTACAGTGTAGCAATACCACGTGACCTTTAGTGACGTCACGATCACGAGTTCATTTAACATTGATTTAAAGGAATAACGAACAACTACAGAACTATTGTAACAGTTATAAATTCAATCTCTCTAAGAATCCCTCAGTTATTTTATACTTTAAACTTGCTCAATACTTTATTTTCCAGGGTACAATGGAGTGTATACTTGCTGCAGCTATTTCAGGTGTAATATTTGCTCTGTTTTCCGGACAGCCCCTAAATATCCTTGGAAGTACAGGGCCAATGCTCGTACTGGAGGGAATCCTATACAGTTTTTGCGAGTATGTTCCACAAAATATAAATTGTCAATATGAAACAAATATTTCAAGAGCCGAATTTTTTCAACCGTTATGCATTTTTAAGGTTAACTGATGATTTTGTGAAAAGCGATCTATAAGTATTAATTTCTTTGTAAAATTCTTTAAGGCATTGCAAAAATTTAGCAACTGTTAGAATAGGTTATTCATGCACTTACTTGAATTCATCTAGCTCTGCACAACTAAATAATACCGACATTAATTCATTTATTTAGCTCGTCTATGATTTCAAAGGCATGTGTTTTCCTGATGATTTTATGTGCAATTATATTTCAAAATTTCCGTGCATGAACCCACTGCTGCATACTTCAGTCAAAGCTTTGATGCATTGTACGAAATACATATTTCCTTGTCACACTTCTGTTGCTCATATTTATTTTTATCTTCAGAGACCAGGACTGGGACTTTCTCCCGTTCCGTGTATGGGTTGGATTGTGGACAGGGCTCTTCATAATAATAATAGTTGCGCTTGACCTTAGCGCACTAGTGAGATATATAACTAGATTCACAGAGGAAAGTTTTGCGTGTCTCATAGCATTTATTTTCATTTACGAAGCATTTAAAAAAACTTACGAAATTGAGCATGATTCACCTGTTCATTTTAATCCTCCGACCGGCTTTTATGGATGCTTTTGTCTGATTAACAATCGGACAACGAATGCACAAAATCTCACAGATGAAATTTCCAACAAGTCAGTCACGAATCTCATGACATCCACGATGAATCTCGCCGCCGTGAATCTTTCCAGTACAACAGCACCGCCCTCTACTACAACCAGTATTTCGACAACTACTCTGTCTAAATTCGAGGCTGCTTGTTTAAATCTGGGCGGAAGTGTGACCGGTGATGCGTGTGAAGATAAATATGTGCCAGATGTTTTCTTTTTCTCCGTGTTACAGTTTATCGGTACATTTTTCCTGGCGATTGTTCTCGTGCGCTTCCGGCATAGTCTGTTCTTTCCAACGTTCGTAAGCATTTTTCATTTGATTTACATACTTTTGCAACTGAAAGTTTATGTATTTTTGTTACGGAATATTTTTCATAATGTCTAATTTGCCTGGAGTGAAATGTAAGAAAATGCTAATTGAAGTCAAGCTAGCGACAGATTGACATGTTCTCAACAAATAACGGTGACTGTTTGCAAGAACCTGTTAATCATTTATATCATAATTATATCATATATACCAATCGCGAATGTACGCGCTAAACATGTCACTTTAAAAACAGAAAGACAACTCTAGCCGTGTAGACAACAACCAATGTAGAATAACGTGGGGGAAATATACGAATTTTAAATATTTGTCATGTATATTTGTTTTATATAATTGCATTTAATTTTCAGAAATAATGGACCAATCAGCTTACTCCATTGCAGGTACGCCAGAATGTGAGTGACTTTGCGGTACTGATCTCAATTATCATCATGGTCACTATCGATGCTGTTTGTGATCTACCTACACCAAAACTGCATGTCCCCGAGGAGTTCAAGGTAAAAATATAATGTAACATGCAAGATTCATTAAATAAATGTCAGAATGCATCATTTAGATCTAGGAAATGGCCGTCATTTACCACCGTGTATGTGCTACGCGGAAAGGTCACAGCAATCTCAAATAACGCAGTAGCCCTGTTTATGAATAGAGTTTACAAATGAACCGATAGTCAGTTTTGTCTAAGCTTTTGTGTTGGGGTTGGGGGTACTTGTAATTGAGTTTTACTCCCGACTGTTTTCAATTGTTTTTCATAGACCGTTTTCGTAAACCCTTTTCGATACTTATATTACACCAAGATTCTCAACAAGAAACCACTGATATATTGAATTCATGGATCCACAGCATGACTCTTAAATCTTATAACAATAGGTTTTACCCACAAACATTACCATGTCCTCTTTTGTTATATACTTGTTTGTGATGAAAATATAACTGTACTTCTTTGTTGTGAGGGGTCAGGGATCCATCAATTAAGGCGTACTAAGCCTCAAAGTTATGACATTGGCTTTTAATACTTTAATGTTTTAATCTAACAAAAACCTATTGGAACGGAGAGGAAACGGTTTATAGGAATTTTACAAAAACCTTAAGGAAATGGAAAAAAAACATGTAGTAAAGAATCGGTCACTTTTACTTAATACTTGTCTGCATGAAGAGTGTATTGTTCAGTTAAGACGTTGAGGATAACACTAACCTTCATGATAAAAATAAGGCACTTGAAAAAAAATTCTGGCTAAGAAGGAATAAATATCAAATCCATTTTTCCTGCAGGTTGGATAAATGAAATGGAATAGCAATAGAAGTGTTCAGGCCATTTTTTTAATCTTGCAGACTTTGACAGTTGGACGACATTTTCAAAAAAGAATAGGATAAAAAAATCGTCTTCATATTACATGAAAATACTTTATATAAGTTTAAAAGTACTTATATTCTCAATATAAACAATCATGATCTTTTAGATTTGTTGTCCAGGGTTTCCGAATGACCGGTAAATCACGTCGAAATATTTATTTTACATTTTCTAAATGTACTTAATAGGAACTATATAACAATTAAAGCCAAATATATATGTTTAAATCATTTATTTACACTTCTATATGTCTGAAACAGACATTATTTATAAGGCAAAAAGTTAGTACAAAATACGAATAAAATATAAATAAGATATTTTTAAGATGTAAGTTTTTTTCATACATTTTTATACCCATTATTGGAGTTACATATCATGTCTGACAGATAAAATTTTCACAAAATGACTTTTCCCTGTGGAAGCTTTACTAATATGCCCAAAACTAAAAATTGCACTGCTGATTTTAATTTTTCATAAACACAATCTGAAATTAAATTAACAGCTTTATTTTAAATATGTTTTGTTTTAACGTGAAGACAAGACTAACTGCATGAACATTTAAGCATCCTCTGTCAAATAACCGCTGTCACATATTGCAAGTTCATCCTAACTTACACATATTTCTACCGTAAGTCCCCATTTGTTCTTCAAACTGATATTTGCATGTGACAGCCAATGCTGTTTCAGGAAATGTGGTCATTTATTGTCCTTCGACACCACGATGCTGGTTTCAACAAGTCACTTGCAAAGTCCAGGAGTTACTTTGGTCCTACGTGTAGAGTTACTTGTGTGGTTTCTTTAGTAATCTTTCACAAATGCGTGGAAGTTTTTGAATTTCGAATCTCGGACAGCGCCATATGCTCACTCTTTCCTTTGAATCTGCTGGCGACGGGCTTGGCGAGAACTCGGATCCGTCACAAAGCTGTGAACTTGGTGTTAGAGAAGTTAACCATTCTTGCGTATCATTCGCATTTTTCGCTTCAAACAAAAAGCAGTCTTTCTGATACGAACGGCAGTTATTAACTTTGCTTCCGGTTATACAAATGACGTTGGAATTTTCGTTGACCTTAACAGTGCATTTCCTTAAACTGATGAAACCAAACCGGAAGTTGTGCTCCGAGTCTGTGTAAATCTGTGCATGGTGCTCGTATGTGTTCCTGAACACTTTCATATGTACCCGGTGCTTTATGGGTCTCCCATCGTTTGTCAGGATGATGAATATCTCTCCAGATTTTATATCAATACATGAATACCCCTTTTCTCGCTTGCCGACTTTCGGTGATGGTATACAAAGTGATTCCATGTTATCGTCCTATTCTCTATTAAGACCTTTTTTCCTTAAAATGCTTCTGAATTACAAAACACATGGCTTTATATAGGGGCATAATACGTGGTTGGAAAAATCTGCATTTACCTCACTGGTAACCAATACACGTCATAGATGTCGCTAATGACAGTTCGCTTTAAAGGTTAAGCTATGTTAAACTTGTACAATAGCAAGCGATAATATTTGTGATAAGTTTAAGCTCACATGGCTAGTAAAGGTTTTATACATGTATTATAGTTTTAGTTTGACAAGTTTCTTGTGGTCGTCAAAAGTCTCTTATAAGCCTTCCTACCAAACAGATAAGCCGAATAAATGATATTTAAATACAGATACATGTATATTCTTTCTTGATATAAGAACAATCTTTAATTTTTTCAGTAAACACATCAAATTACCGTCTTAAGCTTAAAACAGACAGATTCAACAGTCATTCTGGGCCTGGATTTAGGAAAATTCCTGTTTGTCAAACTATTGTTGTGATAATATGCAATTATATACATACCATAGTATTGTACCAAATCATTTTATAAAGTTTATACTTATGACTTTCGAAACTGTTTGATTTTTAGCTTAATCTGACCACGTGTTCCAGACTGCGACCTTTGGGTTAAGAGAATGCTTTATCATACTTTTTTCTAGACTTTTAGTTCAGACTTGAAACAAAAGTAGTTTTGCTAAATAGGCTAAAATCATCTAGTCTGCTCCCTTAATCAGTAATGCCCCCATTCATTTTAATTGTACTTACTGGTAATAGAAATTTTGTTAGATACAGAATTAATTCAGAGATTAAACTATTCGGTCGATCACCATGGGAATATAAGGACTAATTACCCGTAGCAACAAAACTTGATTAGGTCATATACTAGTAAAGATCCTATAAAGTTTCAGACGATCACATGTGAGCGACATAGGACAATTAACTTCCAGTGATAGTGAATACCGCAACGTCTTGCAGCCACTTAGCGAAGAAAATATCAATCATTAATAAGATATTTATATTAAGTTGAGGTTTCAAAAGTAATGTGTGTTTATTGAAAAGAACAATTTAGTAGCAAAATTTCTGCCGTGGCATTTCATTGTTCAAAATCTTTCTTTTTCTTTTTTTTTTGTTGAAAATGTTTAGACATATTAATAAGTTTTCCCGTAATTTTCACTGGATTTAACAAAAATGTTTTATTTATTTCTGTCATGTTTACCACTGCAGAAACTATCTTCTATTATTTCCTGTTGGAATCAACTCAATTGCAAACAACATCTGCACACAACAGAAATTTTGCAATTCGCATTTGTAAAACATTTTAAAATATTTTTTCAGCCAACGAAACATGGACGAGCCTGGGTGATCAACCCAGTCAGTGACAAGAATCCCTGGTGGCTAATTGTGGTCAGTGTTGTTCCGGCCATCTTAGCAACCATTCTTATCTTTATGGACCAACAAATCACCGCGGTCATAGTAAACAGAAAAGAAAACAAACTTCAGGTAAACAGTCAGACTTCAAAAATGTACACAGATTTATACCTTGGTACATATACGTTTTAACGAGGTAAAGTTTTTATTGGGAATGTGACAATAGACATTCTGCAAAAAATATTTAAATAATTTCCGTTGTAAATTAGCATTTATATAATATAAAGCTCTCATACTGCCATATCTATTTCAAGAAAGTGCATACTGACAATACGGTACTTTGATCTGGGAGTTTGTTCGAATAACGCTATTAATAGCCAAGTCTGGATTACCTGCCGCTACGCTCTAACAGTGGGCAGGGAACCAGACTATTAATAGTCTTACTAACTGTTCTATTTCATTACTTTTTAAATACAAGAAAGGGTCTGGTTACCATCTGGACATGCTGGTGGTTGGCATTCTGGTGATAATCCTTAGTTTGCTTGGTTTACCGTGGTTCGTGGCTGCAACAGTGTCTGCACTTGCGCACATCATGAGTCTACGGAAGGCATCCGAATGTACGGCGCCAGGGGAAAAACCCGTCTTTCTCGGTGTACGGTAAGGGAACGGCTAAATTATCGCGCCAAGGATAATTACGAGTAGTAGTAATGTCATTAAGCAACGTAGTTTTAATTTGTAATCACTCTCTTCCCACGCACCTTTTTATATAATCAGCGTGTGAAAGAAAAAAATATTATATCGTCATGCGCCATCAAATGGAAATCATTTTTTTTTTGTATTTTGAAACTCATTATGACGTTTTTTTACTTTACTTGGATGATTACTCATACAAAATATTTTGATACTTGTTAATGGTTTTTTACTTGTTTAATTCAGGGAACAGCGAGTGACGTCACTGCTTGTTGGTATATTTAGCGGACTGGCTGTTTTGATAACGTCAGTGCTCAAGGTGAGAATTTCTACATTACCTTGTTTAGATATAACAGAGCCATGATTATGAAACTTTTCCAAACCATGCCAGTTCAAACAAGCGGACTACAATTTCAATTTGGTCAGAAACTTTAGTTTTACATTTAACTGGTTCAAATCACTTGTTTCCAAATTTAAGAGGCGTTGGACACCTTCTTGGTGCAAAGTCGTTTTCTGCTCTATTCCAAACTTTACTTTAAATTTCGACTAAAAAATTATTACATTACATGTACTATACTATTACTATAATGTCCTCACCGATTTATTGCAATGTACTTTCAGCTTATTCTAAAAACGCGAGGGGTCAGATTTCCTTGTTCTATTGCAAATTCCTTTTCAGTGTTTTAAAGCAGAACTGGTCTACGTGAGTATTAAGTGCAAATGTCACTCTTCTGCTTTCATTTCTTGAAAAAGACCAATGAACTATTACCTATTACATCAATTAGACCAGCTTTCTTCCTATAAACGTTCAATCGTTTCAGTTATTGTTGATCGCTCAATACCCTTGCGTGATGGCCGATATGAACATTTTATGCTTCCCTTCGAAAAAAAGAAAGAGTCGATGGCTTTGCTCATGTCTGTCGGTCTGATTGTCCGTCGGTAGACTAAGTGACTTCCGATCAGTAAGTTGAGACCACATAGGCACATGGGTCATGATTCATGGGTAAAGCTCACAGGGGCCTCAAGTTTGAAAAATGGTTTCTGATCAATAACTCAAAAATGACTTTACTCAGGACATTAAAACTTTACAAGATGACTGAGCATGGAAAACGTATGGATCCTATTTTTTTGGGCCCACAAAGTCAAATGTCAAGCTCACCATATTTTAAACGTTTTGGATAATAACTTGAATATATCTAACCCCAGGACTTTCAAATTTTACAGAATTGTTTGGCAGAAATTGTATAATTATATAATTCAGTTTGATGAGTAGTTGATTCATTGGATTACCCGGAATTGTTAGGCAAACTCGGTCAAAGTGTAGCTAAAGCCTATACGTTTGGCCCGCGCGGTCAACGGTCAGGATCACAGGGGGCTGTAATTTGGAAAAGGTTTTCATTCAATAACTCAATAACAACTGATTCAAGGGCTTCCAGACCTTACGAGATGGTTGGGTACTACAATTTGATGACCATTATGTTTTTTAAGGCTCTCAGCCTCAAGATTCAAGTTTTTAGGGGCGCTGCATTCTGAAAGTAATTTCAGGTCAATAGCTCTAAAACGACAGATTTCAGGACCTTAACAGGATGGTAAGGCATGGTCAGTAGAGTACCCGATTTGTTGTTAGGCTAATTGGGTCAAAGTTTGAGATTATAGGTGCCTGTAATTAGAAAAAAAAAGATTCTAATCTATAACTCACAAACTTCTGTTCCTAGATCATTTAACTAAATTGTTAGGCACGTGTATAGAAATCCTGCTTATTTTGTGCAGGAGCCTGTTCGTCATAACGGGAGGGGTGGGGGGAGGGCTTCGAAGTATTAGTCAAGGAAGTATGAATCCAAAAATTATTGACATAATTCATCTTTATGAAAAGATGATTTTGTATCCTATTGTTCTAGGCTTACTGTGCAGATTCGACATTCCTTGATCTTAGTGATTTATCACGTGCTAAGAGGACATCAGGGTCATTCTGACAGCTCTTGTTATACATATTTTTAACATTAACAATTTTTTTTCTAATGAATAATCTTTGACCTTTGTTAATCATTCTTCAAGGTCACACAATTTCTCATGACCATTATTTTTACAGCATATTCCGATGCCAGTTCTGTATGGAGTATTTTTGTACATGGGCGTGGCTCCTCTGTCTGGAATGCAGGTAATTAAATCAAAGTTATGTGGTGTTTTAACCTTGTAGTCTAAAATTGCTTTCGGACTTTTAGAACTGACCTACATATCTAAAGAGTCTAGACGACAGTATAAATAACATAAAAGTCAAATGGACATGGCTTACTGGTGTCTGCCTCAGACTTGTAATAGACAGATCAAAATAGATTGACTGAAGTGCGTCTGCTCCTCTCATAGACTATCCGATCTGTCCTCATGTTTCAGCCTGTAAGTTTTTTACCCTCATTTCTTGTAGATCAAAGGCGTATCTCCATGTTTGATTCTGTCAACTACAATTAGGTCACTGCAGTCGAACTACTTGAAAAGTACAGATAGATAATATGAAAAAAAAACATATTTGAAAGATTCAAGCATTGATTGAAATATTCTTGACTTTATGAAGTGCATGTTTACGGCTGAGCATGAATTTGGTTTTCTTCTTTTGTTTGTTTTTTAAGGAGATACATTTAAATATGCTATTATAACGACGAGGCAGTTCAAAACTGTTGTGTCTATATATGAACTAGGAGTGAGATACAATAGCTTTGTAATGAACCTACCATATACAATAATGAAGGAAACGAGGAGGGCCTTTATTTTTCATCGCTGTGGCATTTAATGTGTGATTTTTGCTTGCGTGTATCTGCACGTCACTTTGTTACTAATGATCGATAACGTCTATCACCCCACGTTATATTACTATTGGGAGAAGTTTGCCTTATCTGGAGAATTCTGTCTGCATGTGTACTTTTCATTATTACTGTAACGCAAAAGCTTTGACAACAGACACGCATCTTCAAAAAAATGAGAAGTATGTATTATTTTCTATTGCTCTATATAACTTGTAAGTCATTATTTTTGCCTGTTTCCTGGCATTTTTCTATCATTCAAGTGCGCCAGCAACAATCTATTCAGGTCCGGGCAACAGTTCAAACTATTGACCGGGCAATAGTTTGGACTGTTTTCATAGTTGACTTTTGAACCAATCATATGCTTTCATTGTGCGCAATAGGATGCGCAATAGGATGTTATAAAGTGAAAGTTACTAAAATTGAATACATGTATGTTTTTCAAGGACCCTGACGGCGCTTTACGTTCATTTAGTTCCATTTCGTATTTTTATTGTACTCGATTTTGGTGTCGATCTGTAGCGGCTTTTACAACCAAGCGTTTACATACGATAATCAGTCATCAGCCGACAACTGGTGACAAAAAATCTTGAGTTAGTCAAATTGTATAGAATATCAGGTATTTAAACAGTTATATAGAGTATTAGGTAATAAAACAGTTATTTTATTTGTGTTTTAGGGGAACAGTCAAAACTATTGTACCTCGGTGTCAGGAAAGACATTTCGAACTCGGCCTAACAATTCGAAAGTCTTCCCTGAAACCTCTGGACAATAGTTGTATCACTGACTAAGATTAAATAATTTTTTCGTAAATCAATAATATGATGTGATAGTCTTAATGATTATGAAACTGATACTGCCTGAGGTGTTTTATGGACTGCTGCAATTCTTAAAATGTGTACATCATTGTATATCTTACCACTTCTTTATGAAAAATCTGGACCACTATTTTAACACCTAACCATATACCAATATCTGGTTCCAGCTGATTCAGCGCATCCTGATTGTGTTTATGCCGGCGAAGTACCAACCCGATTACTCGTATATCCGGAACGTGCCAATCAAGCGTGTACACCTGTTTACCCTGATCCAGGTCGTTTCTCTCGCCGTCTTGTGGGTCGTGAAAAGCATAAAGATTATATCAATTGCTTTTCCTCTAATGGTTTGTATATTTAAAAAAATCTTTATGACAACGTTTCATTATTAAAATATCTATTTGCTACCATTATTTTCGGACCAAGTACTCATTGACATTGCCAAAAATATGGCCTAAGCCAGAAACCGTAAAAGAATCAGCTGACGACAAAAGTAATACTGAAGCCGAAGACAAAAGATAAGTTTGTCCAAAGGCAAATGGAAGCCTTAAACCAAAGAAAAAAAAGGCTCATACCGAAGGCTAAAGTTAGGCTTAAACCAAAGACAAAGTTATGCTCTAACATGTCTCCATCCACAGGTGCTAATTCTTTGCTTTCTGCGGAAACTGTTGGACAAGATCTTCACACAGAGGGAACTGCGGTGGCTTGATGATATCCTACCAGCAAAGGAAGGCAAAGAAGGGAAGCAAACATTATATGAAGTTAAAGTAAGTGCAAATGAGTTATTCTTCAACAACGAAACGCATCTCTACGTAAGCAGAATTCAGTGTGAATAAGGCTTTAATTATGCTGTTAATATAAAAAAAAAAATAAAAAATACGTAATAAAATTATTGCTTGAGTTGTGTTGTTACAAAAAGCACCTCTTAGCTTAGCAAAAAAAAATAATACTTATATTATGATTGGTGATCATTCTACAGACATGCAAAGCGATTTAAGAATTTTGCAGTCACCGATTTCTAGCTTACCAATGGCGTTTATTTGACTCTAGACGTTTGTATTGTTTTCAGAGCATTTAGCCTGTTTAATTTTTGAAAAAATGCACCCAAGCAAATTTAGAACGTGCTGAATTATAAACTTAAACTTGTACAGACTTCCGTTTCTTCTTTGAGTTAGTTTCAGTTGCTTAATACAGGGGACACTCAAAATTCCCTTAGTCAAAACCCCGTTGGTCTAAAAATGACATAGTGGTCAAAACCCCCTCAACACAAATGACAGAGTGGTCAAAACCCCCTCGGTAGGTGGTCAAAACCCACTTCGCAAAAATGAAAGAGCTGGTACTCAAATTGTATGATCTCTCTTTGATCTTTGTCATTTCTGTCGAATTCATTTCTGTCCAATTCCCATCAATGCATTACATGTGCCTCATTCCAACGCTACGAGTCCTGTGATGGAAGTTTTCATACGCTTGGTTTGATTGGTCCATCATTCCAACGCTACAATTCCTGTGATGGAAGTTTTCATACGCTTGGTTTGATTGGTCTTAATTTTTTGACCAAACTAGAGCTTGTGGTGTTTTTAGTACTCTTATTTTCACAAGAGCTTCAGTCCGCTGGTACCAGTGGTAAAAGTTTGTTTTTGGCTGCAAGGTTTTGAAAAGCATGACTTAATATATGTATACTTAATAAATTCGTATTACAGTGTACATTTTGCAATATTAATATCAGTTTGAAAAATTACTTCGGAAAAATATGAAACAAAAATAAATATAGATATATATATATAGATCTAAATTATATCTTTTTCTTAGATTGACGGAGAAGTAACACATCATCAGGACCCGGCCAAAGCGAACGGCAGGCCATATTCCCTTCCGGAGAAAAAGTCGTCTGCTGACCTCGGGGAGTGGCCAGCCAAAGAAGAAGCAAAGCGACGGGGAAGTCTAACTTTCGTCTGCAAAACCGATATAGATAGAATAAAAGCACTGACACCGGAAATAACGTCGCCCGACAGGCGACAGTCACTAGCAATTGCGGTGAAACGTAGACAGTCAGTTGGTGCAACAGGCCCCGGAGTCAACCTTCGCAAATTTTCAACACCACTTATGTTTGCCCGTAAAATGTCGTTGGATTCTAACTCCTGGTCGTTTGGAATTCCAACATTAGAAGAACAGCGGAAACTAAACAGACTGCTGTCACTTCCG
This sequence comes from Cyclina sinensis, assembly GCA_012932295.1. NCBI lineage: Eukaryota > Metazoa > Mollusca > Bivalvia > Venerida > Veneridae > Cyclina > Cyclina sinensis. Next base: position 18,761,356 of record JAAONU010000009.1, read on the forward strand.
GCAACGATAGCAGACGAGAGTGAGAATGAAGAGGAAGCGGAAGTTGATGAAATAGAAATTCACAAAGAAAATGGGAGAGGTGCTACAGTTACAAAATTTTAACAATTATTGCTGTTTCTTTTGTTTTTGTAATTTTAAGTTGTTGGTGAGTTTAAGTTAGGATTTGTTCATTGTGAAATACCATTGGTAATGTCAGCAAATCATGACAAAACATATGCATGTACCTGCTTGAATGAATGTATATAGAAATAAAGACAGAACTCAAACATGTAAATATAAAAAACTCATTATATAGAAATTCCTTTAAAATGTTTTTCAATATAATGCTATTCCTTCAGCATCATAATGTTATTTTTATCATATACTAGTTTTAGTTACCGTTTTAAAGAAATGAATGTGCTTTGAGATGTTGCTATTTAAAAATAAAAATCCTTTTTCGAATATTTTAGATCTGTTTATGCTGTTTATGTATTGAGTTAGGTTTGAGGACGAGTACCATTTTGCACTAAACTGTTGTGTATGTTTCAAGAATATATGCCTAAATTTGTAAATTGATTATTTAAGCCAACTCTTTTAACAAAGAGTAGGTGTTTTTGTCACACTGAATATATTCTTAAAGCTTATATGATATAAGAAATCTTGGTGGTTTTGTCACACTTATTATATGTTCTTAAAGCTTATATGATATAAGAAATCTAGGTGGTTCTGTTACACTGAATATATTCTTAAAGCTTATATGATATAAGAAATCTAGGTGGTTTTGTCACACTGAATATATTCTTAAAGCTTATATGATATAAGAAATCTTGGTGGTTTTGTCACACTTATTATATGTTCTTAAAGCTTATATGATATAAGAAATCTAGGTGGTTTTGTCACACTTATTATATGTTCTTAAAGCTTATATGATATAAGAAATCTTGGTGGTTTTGTCACACTGAATATATTCTTAAAGCTTATATGATATAAGAAATCTAGGTGGTTTTGTCACACTTATTATATGTTCTTAAAGCTTATATGATATAAGAAATCTTGGTGGTTTTGTCACACTGAATATATGTTCTTAAAGCTTATATGATTTAAGAAATCTAGGTGGTTTTGTCACACATATTATATGTTCTTAAAGCTTATATGATATAAGAAATCTAGGTGGTTTTGTCACACTTATTATATGTTCTTAAAGCTTATATGATATAGGAAATCTAGGTGGTTTTGTCACACTGAATATATTCTTAAAGCTTATATGATATAAGAAATCTAGGTGGTTTTATCACACTGAATATATTCTTAAAGCTTATATGATATAAGAAATCTTGGTGGTTTTGTCACACTTATTATATGTTGTTAAAGCTTATATGATATAAGAAATCTAGGTGGTTTTGTCACACTGAATATATTCTTAAAGCTTATATGATATATGAAATCTTGGTGGTTTTGTCACACTTATTATATGTTCTTAAAGCTTATATGGTATAAGAAATCTAGGTGGTTCTGTTACACTGAATATATTCTTAAAGCTTATATGATATAAGAAATCTTGGTGGGTTTGTCACACTTATTATATGTTTTTAAAGCTTATATGATATAAGAAATCTAGGTGGTTTTGTCACACTGAATATATGCTTAAAGCTTATATGATATAAGAAATCTAGGTGGTTCTGTTACACTGAATATATTCTTAAAGCTTATATGATATAAGAAATCTTGGTGGTTTTGTCACACTTATTATATGTTCTTAAAGCTTATATGATATAAGAAATCTAGGTGGTTCTGTTACACTGAATATATTCTTAAAGCTTATATGATATAAGAAATCTAGGTGGTTCTGTTACACTGAATATGTTCTTAAAGCTTATATGATATAAGAAATCTAGGTGGTTTTGTCACACTGAATATATTCTTAAAGCTTATATGATATAAGAAATCTAGGTGGTTCTGTCACACTAATTATATATTCTTAAAGCTTACATGATATAAGAAATCTAGGTGGTTCTGTTACAATGAATATATTCTTAAAGCTTATATGATATAAGAAATCTTGGTGGTTTTGTCACACTTATTATATGTTCTTAAAGCTTATATGATATAAGAAATCTAGGTGGTTCTGTTACACTGAATATATTCTTAAAGCTTATATGATATAAGAAATCTAGGTGGTTTTGTCACACTGAATATATTCTTAAAGCTTATATGATATAAGAAATCTTGGTGGTTTTGTCACACTTATTATATGTTCTTAAAGCTTATATGATATAAGAAATCTAGGTGGTTTTGTCACACTTATTATATGTTCTTAAAGCTTATATGATATAAGAAATCTTGGTGGTTTTGTCACACTGAATATATTCTTAAAGCTTATATGATATAAGAAATCTAGGTGGTTTTGTCACACTTATTATATGTTCTTAAAGCTTATATGATATAAGAAATCTAGATGGTTTTGTCACACTTATTATATGTTCTTAAAGCTTATATGATATAAGAAATCTAGGTGGTTTTGTCACACATATTATATGTTCTTAAAGCTTATATGATATAAGAAATCTAGGTGGTTTTGTCACACTTATTATATGTTCTTAAAGCTTATATGATATAGGAAATCTAGGTGGTTTTGTCACACTGAATATATTCTTAAAGCTTATATGATATAAGAAATCTAGGTGGTTTTATCACACTGAATATATTCTTAAAGCTTATATGATATAAGAAATCTTGGTGGTTTTGTCACACTTATTATATGTTGTTAAAGCTTATATGATATAAGAAATCTAGGTGGTTTTGTCACACTGAATATATTCTTAAAGCTTATATGATATATGAAATCTTGGTGGTTTTGTCACACTTATTATATGTTCTTAAAGCTTATATGGTATAAGAAATCTAGGTGGTTCTGTTACACTGAATATATTCTTAAAGCTTATATGATATAAGAAATCTTGGTGGGTTTGTCACACTTATTATATGTTTTTAAAGCTTATATGATATAAGAAATCTAGGTGGTTTTGTCACACTGAATATATGCTTAAAGCTTATATGATATAAGAAATCTAGGTGGTTCTGTTACACTGAATATATTCTTAAAGCTTATATGATATAAGAAATCTTGGTGGTTTTGTCACACTTATTATATGTTCTTAAAGCTTATATGATATAAGAAATCTAGGTGGTTCTGTTACACTGAATATATTCTTAAAGCTTATATGATATAAGAAATCTAGGTGGTTCTGTTACACTGAATATGTTCTTAAAGCTTATATGATATAAGAAATCTAGGTGGTTTTGTCACACTGAATATATTCTTAAAGCTTATATGATATAAGAAATCTAGGTGGTTCTGTCACACTAATTATATATTCTTAAAGCTTACATGATATAAGAAATCTAGGTGGTTCTGTTACAATGAATATATTCTTAAAGCTTATATGATATAAGAAATCTAGGTGGTTCTGTCACACTGAATATGTTCTTAAAGCTTATATGATATAAGAAATCTAGGTGGTTTTGTCACACTGAATATATTCTTAAAGCTTATATGATATAAGAAATCTAGGTGGTTCTGTCACACTAATTATATATTCTTAAAGCTTACATGATATAAGAAATCTAGGTGGTTCTGTTACACTGAATATATTCTTAAAGCTTATATGATATAAGAAATCTAGGTGGTTCTGTTACACTGAATATGTTCTTAAAGCTTATATGATATAAGAAATCTAGGTGGTTTTGTCACACTGAATATATTCTTAAAGCTTACATGATATAAGAAATCTTGTCAACATGTTGTCCAATGTTTTAAATTTGAAAATATGTATTCGAAAAAAAAATCGCAGGTTATCGACGAGGTCATAGAATTCTCTTTGCCTATGTATCTTTGTAAAAGACACTATAGTTACATGAAGGCAAAAAGTCAAATGACTGCATTTGCTGCTAAGATGAGCAGTATAGTTCTTTTTTTTAAATTTTTGCTGTTTGACAAAATATTCTATATTGTCATACTCTAGATTTCAAAATAATATTCAGAATTACTTTTAAGCTCCTGAAACAAATTTTTTATCATTTTAATGTTGTGAATCCACTCTTTCTGAATTACCTCTGAATTTGTGATATTAAAAAATATATATATAATATAAACTCAATGCTGTGATACAATGTTGTAGTTACAATGTGTTATAATGTTTTTGCTTTTATTTTTTTGTAACAATCAGAAAATAAACTACGAAACAATACCAGACTTCAAAATTCTTAGTTTGAGCTGTCAAATTGTTCAGTTACAAGACAGAAAAAGAGATAAAGAGTAGAGAAATACAAAAGACTAGACATACGAATCGCATGTAAGCAAGTTGTTTAAAGAGGCTGAACTCCAGATTTGATATAATTTTTTTTTACTTAAATATCTAGATGCCATAAGATTATAACAACATGATATTTTACTTCAAAACTCATTATAAGAGTCAAAATAGAACAAAAAAAATATATTCGCTTCAGCCGGATTTGAACTCTGGACCCTCATGTTAACAAAATATTAACAACGCTTTAACTGTCACCACTATCGCCGCATGTGAAATAACTATTGTTTAGTTTGTTTTGGGGTTTAACGCCGATTTCAACATTTGTTATATCTCGGCGGTCATTCCACCTAACCGCTTTTCCTGGATAACTAACCAGTAATTGCCAATTTCTCCGCAAGTGACTGACTACTGTTCCCAAATGATCTACTCTGAATCAGCGGTGAGAGACAAATGAACATAAGACACAATGTCTGAGAACAATTGTCACGGAGAAATTTTGCCCTGCCCAGGGGTCGAACCAACGACCGATGGATTACAAATCCAGTGCTCTACTGTTGAGCTAAGTGGGCGGGCTTTCTATTGTTTACTTTAAATCTTATAAGTCTGTGAAGTTGGCAGTGGGATCAACATTCGACATTCGACATTCAATAACCAGCAGTGCATTCGACATTCAGCAGGACATTCGATTTGATGCATGTTTTTGAATGTCCAGCAGTGCATTGGACATTCAGCAGGACATTCGATTGAATGCATATTTTTGAATGTCCTGCAGTGCATTGGACATTCAGCAGGACATTCGATTTGATGCATGTTTTTGAATGTCCAGCAGTGCATTGGACATGCAGCAGGACATTCGATTGAATGCATGTTTTTGAATGTCCTGCAGTGCATTCGACATTGGGCAGGACATTCGATTTTATGCATGTTTTTTTGTGTCCTGCAGTGCAATCGACATTCAGCAGGACATTCGATTTCATGCATGTTTTTGAATGTCCAGCAGTGCATTCGACATTGGGCAGGACATTCGATTTCATGCATGTTTTTGAATGTCCAGCAGTGCATTGGACATTCAGCAGGACATTCGATTTCATGCATGTTTTTGAATGTCCAGCAGTGCATTGGACATTCAACAGGACATTCGATTGAATGCATGTTTTTGAATGTCCAGCAGTGCATTGGACATTCAGCAGGACATTCGATTTGATGCATGTTTTTGAATGTCCAGCAGTGCATTCGACATTCAGCAGGACATTCGATTGAATGCATGTTTTTGAATGTCCAGCAGTGCATTGGACATTCAGCAGGACATTCGATTGAATGCATGTTTTTGAATGTCCAGCAGTGCATTGGACATTCAGCAGGGCAATCGATTTGATGCATGTTTTTAAATGTCCAGCAGTGCATTGGACATTCAGCAGGACATTCGATTTCATGCATGTTTTTGAATGTCTAGCAGTGCATTGGACATTGGGCAGAACATTCGATTTCATGCATGTTTTTGAATGTCCAGCAGTGGATTGGACATTCAGCAGGTCATTCGATTTCATGCATGTTTTTGAATGTCCAGCAGTGCATTGGACATTCAGCAGGACATTCGATTGAATGCATGTTTTTGAATGTCCAGCAGTGCATTGGACATTCAGCAGGACATTCGATTTGATGCATGTTTTTGAATGTCCAGCAGTGCATTGGACATTCAGCAGGACATTCGATAGAATGCATGTTTTTGAATGTCCAGCAGTGCATTGGACATTTAGCAGGACATTCGATTGAATGCATGTTTTTGAATGTCCAGCAGTGCATTGGACATTCAGCAGAACATTCGATTTGATGCATGTTTTTGAATGTCCAGCAGTGCATTGGACATTCAGCAGGACATTCGATTGAATGCATGTTTTTGAATGTCCAGCAGTGCATTGGACATTCAGCAGGACATTCGATTTGATGCATGTTTTTGAATGTCCAGCAGTGCATTGGACATTCAGCAGGACATTCGATTTGATGCATGTTTTTGAATGTCAGGGGTTCAGAAGATATGAACCAGACACGAAATACATGGTTCAAATCTTTAAACACCACTGATGACCTTGCCCTTGAGCCGGCCAGGTTGGAACATGGGTTCTGCATGTCGTCTTGATGGGGAAAACATTTGACTAAAGTTTCATGTAATTCCTTCAAGGAGTTGAAAAGTTATGGATCGGACACGAAATGTGCGCGCACGGAAGGACGGACAGGGACGGACGGACAGACGGACGGACGGACGGATCTACGGACGGACGAAGACCATTCCTATATCCTATATCCTATATTAAGAGTACAATAAATCATAACTGAATACAATGTTTGAATTCAAAAAATTAAGATTTCATTTTTGCTCAGTATAATTACTATGATCACAATAAAATAAAATTCCATATCTAATTTGGAACATTGAGCGGAGCTTTATTACAGTACTTGGATCAATCTTTGCATTTCTCATATTCATCCATATCACTGTAACATTCCTGAATTTACAAATACAGTAATTTTCGATATGTAATATTTTCTTTTCTTTTTTTCCTCCTAATCCCTTTTTGCATTTGTTAATGGAAATTCTGATATCCAAGTTAAAAGCATTTTAATAAATGAGATTTTAAGTGTGAAGTATCATATATGACATCAAAATTCGATTTTTTAAAACAGTATGCCACAGCAAATGCAACTGCAAAAGGTCCATTTAATTAGGTCTTTAGATATAATGTTATTATTAGGTTCAATTTCTATTAAAGTCAAATATTTTTTATTATTTCTGTTTGATGCTAATTTATTTGTTAATGACAAGTTCTTTATGTATTATTCAGTTGTTTTTGAAAACGTGACTTTTCTGTTTCATATTTTGCAATCTGTTAATTATTAACTGTGAAATAAAATGTAAATTACATATTATTTTCTTATTTTAAAACCTTGACCCAATAAAAGAAGATTAAAATGAATAATTCCACTTTAAATTTAGATTGGAGAAATAAAAGTTTCTATTCAGGTGGCTCTTGATATATTAATCTTTATTGACTGTAACTGAAATCAAATGCTAGAATTAGAAACTTCAACATAAATTCCCTAATGTTCTTAAATGATCTAACCAACATATCTAATAACAAATAATAATGACCATATACAACCTATAAACCATTAGATACATGAACCTGTCATATTAGTTTCAGAAACTCTAAATTATGTTTTTATTCCCAAAATAAAATAATCGTGTAACATAAAATTATGCCAACCATGTTGAATATGCAAAAAGGACTGGCTCTGGCTTGGTATATTTTGTTACTGAGAACACAGAAGTACCATGTTTTCAACATTGCTTACCTTTTGTATCTTGTCAGCATTATAAACACAAATTCATCTACCAAGTTTACTGTTACTCGCCAACTCCGTCTGGCATGCCCGTCAAGCTCTTGTCTGTAAATGACCAAGTTATATTGACAACCAATAACATCACTCGGATTCCTGGTCGGTGTCAGGCGTGTGGTAATGCGATATCAAAACTACGCATGAAAACTGTGTACCAGACACCATGTAATAGTTATTATAGTGCTTGCTATAATAGCTGGTGCTAAAGCTTTTAATAGTATTATCATCCAAATGTAATAAAAATGACATTTGTAAATTTCACTTTAATGCTAATTTCTAGAAAATGGTATTTCAACAAAACGCCCAATCCATAACCACAAAAGACGAACATATGCAAATTTCGGTGTTTTCATTAACCTGACAAGATGGGATCCACGGACTCAAATTTGAAACATTTGAAACATATAAGAAGAAACACAAGTTCACAAAAAATGTGTAGGTCTTTTCTGTGACACGATGGCGATATTAATGTTTGTTTGTTTCTTTTTAAATTAGATTTAACGCCCGTTTTCAGTTACCAGTATTTCATTCACTGAAGGCGACCAGTTATCCCAACCAGTCAATCTGGATTCTCAGCAAGTAGTTACCTTTCTCTCCGCAAGTTACAGACAACCTATCCACATGAAACGGAGGCGGGAGACGTATGACCATTAGACACAATCTACACAATAAAGTCGTCACACAATGGGAGTCGTCGGGCTTGTTTCGAACTCACAACCCACGGATTGTAAGGCGAGCGTTCTAACAACGGGCCACGGCGCCACTATTAATAATGTAAAATTCAGCTTTATATTGCCAAGGTTGCGTTTCCAGAAATAACTTAAGTACAATGAAGACCTCTATAATACCTCCATTGGTGCAGCCCTCTACACTCAATAGACATTCATTTATTTCAAAAACCGAAATATTACAATTGTTTTAATTAAATTAAGACCCACTAACCTCAAAACCTTAGCAATTTTACCATCGTCATCCAAAATGGCCAATGGAACAGTCACGTGCATTCGGAATAAACATTACAAAAATTGGAAGTTCCGGATCACTGGGACATGATTTATACCGGATCACTTCCGGCTATCGCCTGAAGATTACTTCCCGAATCCAACAAAAATTTGCTTGTTTTTTTTTTTCTTGTCATAAAAAATTAACCAATAGTTTGCAAGGTAAAATTGGTCCTACTTTAGCAACTGTACCATATTTCTTCAATACAGTCAACGAAACAGTCACTTGCATTCAAAATATAGGTACAAATTAGTTACTTATGAATTAAGTTTGGGTAAATGAAGAAATTTCGTTTAATTCAACTAAAAAAGGGCAGTTCCGAATCACCCTTACATGGTCTATTCCGGATCCATTCCGGCCTTCGCCTGAACCTTACTTTCCTAGTCAAAATAAAGTAAGTCCGAATAATATCCGGTCACTTAAAGATAACCAAGTATTTGCAAGGTAAAATTGGTCATACTTTAGCAACTGTACCATAATCATTCAATCAGGTCAAAGGAACAGTCTTTTGCATTCGAAATAAAGTTAAAAATTAGTATCTTATGAATAAGACGTGAGTCAATGAAGAAATTGCGTCTATTTCAATAAAAAAACTAAAAATGGGCAGTTCCGAATCACCCCAACATGGTCTATTCTGGATCACTTCCGGCTATCGCCTGAACATACCTTCCTGAGTCAAAAAAATTAGTCCGGTTAATTTCCGGTCTCTAAAAGTTAACCAACAATTTTCAAAGTAAATTTGGTCCTTCTTAAGCAACTGCACCATATTCCATCAAAATGGTTTAAAAAAAACAGTCATTTGCAATTGTGGTAAAGGTACAAAATAGTTATTAAAAAATAAGAGTAAATAAGAAACTACGTAAAATTCATTACAACATAAAAATGGCAGTTCCGGATCACCCCATCATAGTTTATTTGGGACCACTTGAACTTGCTTTATAGTCGAATGTAGAATTGGTCCAAACCATAGCTAAACATTGAATGCAGAGCTGAATGTCGATCTCACAGCTGTACATCGGAAAATGCACATCTGAATGTCCAACCCACAGCTTAACATTGAAGGACTAACCTTTTGAATGCCGAGCTGAATGTTGATCTCATAGCTGAACAGACTTTATAATGTTTCTCTTAGCGAAATTTGGGAAGTATTAGCCGAGCTGGTACCAATTTGAGCTACTGGAAAAGCTCAAGTGTAACCGGAAGGTGTTCAAAATCGAATGTCCTGCTGAATGTTGAATGCACTGCGGAACATTCAAAAACATGTACTAAATCGAATGTCCTGCCCAATGTCGAAAACACTGCGGGACATTCAAAACATGCATGAAATCGAATGTCCTGCTGAATGTCCAATCCACTGCAGGACATTCAAAAACATGCATGAAATCGAATGTCCTGCTGAATGTCGAATGCACTGCGGAACATTCAAAAACATGCATCAAGTCGAATGTCCTGCTGAATGTCGAATGCACTGCTGGACATTCAAAAACATGCATGAAATCGAATGTCCTGCTGAATGTCCAATGCACTGCTGGACATTCAAAAACATGCATTCAATCGAATGTCCTGCTGAATGTCCAATGCACTGCTGGACATTCAAAAACATGCATGAAATCGAATGTCCTGCTGAATGTCCAATGCACTGCTGGACATTCAAAAACATGCATTCAATCGAATGTCCTGCTGAATGTCCAATTCACTGCTGGACATTCAAAAACATGCATCAAATCGAATGTCCTGCTGAATGTCGAATGCACTGCGGGACATTCAAAAACATGCATTCAATCGAATGTCCTGCTGAATGTCCAATGCACTGCTGGACATTCAAAAACATGCATCAAATCGAATGTCCTGCTGAATGTCCAATGCACTGCTGGACATTCAACAACATGCATTCAATCGAATGTCCTGCTGAATGTCCAATGCACTGCTGGACATTCAAAAACATGCATCAAATCGAATGTCCTGCTGAATGTCCAATCCACTGCTGGACATTCAAAAACATGCATTCAATCGAACGTCCTGCTGAATGTCCAATGCACTGCTGGACATTCAAAAACATGCATTCAATCGAATGTCCTGCTGAATGTCCAATGCACTGCTGGACATTCAAAAACATGCATTCAATCGAACGTCCTGCTGAATGTCCAATGCACTGCTGGACATTCGAAAACATGCATTCAATCGAACGTCCTGCTGAATGTCCAATGCACTGCTGGACATTCAAAAACATGCATCAAATCGAATGTCCTGCTGAATGTCCAATGCACTGCGGGACATTGAATGTCGAATGTCGAATGTTGATCCCACTGCTAACTTCACAGACTTAAAACTTATACAATATAGTTATACCGTCGCGTTACGATATAGCACTATGAAAGGAAAACAATCAATTTATAATGTGATTACCTGACTTATTTTTTGTCAGTCAGTCAGTTTTTAAGCATTAATCATAAATATCACAAGAAATTTATAATACAAGAAAACTTTCTTTTTTGTGTCATCTGATGCACAGCCCCTTTAAGAACTTCATTAAAATGCAGACATCTGTTTGCTGGTTGTCTAGATGAATACGGAGAGCAAAGTAAAATTCAGTGTTCAAAATCATGTAAATATAATATTATAGCCTGAATCACAAATGATTCTGACAAAGTCTTTGATACTACAAAACAACCTACCAAATAACAGTTGATGCCTAGTCCCAAAGCGATCTGCTGTACACTGTCAAGGCAACGTGTCAAGTTTGAAACAAGTAATGAAAAGGAACCAAGGGAAGAAACTCGCACTTATATTTAGATGCAAACTCCACACAGCGGTTACTTCCCTTTCATACTTTCTGTACAATCTCCTCGTAGTGATCTCCCCTTCATTCTTTGGAAAGATCACTGCTGACACGGGTGAACCTTAGCTGGATTTCAGCTATATATACATGTAAGAATTTTTTTAAGAATTTGTTTTTTTTCTCTGTTTTGTTAATTTGCAACTGGAATTGCATCGATTAAACGTGCCTGGGTGTCATCACGTGACATGCCTGTCGGCAGTGATTACTGTACTGAAAGTATGGAAGGGAAACCGCTGTGTGGAGTTTTTCTAAAGAATGAAGGGGAGATAACTGCGAGGAAATTGATTTAAATGATGGTCTGGATTACCTGCCCTATTACTACGTTATCGCAGTAGTAAGCAGGGAACCAGACTAGTTTAGCTGAATACCGAGCTCTTGCCAAACGAGTTATCTGACTTAATGCAAGGTCATTTAATCTTGTATGTTAGTATTTAAAATTTGGATCTTTTATGACGTTGCACTTGTGACAAATGTGAGACAGGGTGACTCTCTAATTCATTTGCAGAGATTCCATTTCAGTTTTACTAAGATAATTAACTAAGGTCATTTAGCATCTAACCATTTCTTTATTCAGCAATAGCCATTTGTTTTGCAAATGAAATATCTGTCTATGGCGTAAAACTGATCAATTGTCAACATCTTCTTAATATAATAGAACAGTGTTATATACGATTGAGATAGTTGTTAATACAAACAAAACAAATGTTTTTAATTATTAAGAAAGCCCGAAAAAGATGTTTACATACAGAGGTATACCAATAAAAATAGTAAACCATTTAAAATATTACAGATTTGTCATTGCAGTGTTTTTAATTATTTTCTTATTTTATTTTATTTCTATTTATTTATTTATTTCTTTTTTTTGTTGGGGTTGGGGGTGTATTTTGTGCAAACTTTTGACTAGCTTGCAGTAAAATTTCATAAACTACCGTCTTTCTTAGAATCTCATTTTGTACAATGTAACTGTAGACAAAGACAAAAGGTGTAGAACCTGATCAGACAATATGCAACAATATGCAGCAACTAATCAGGGTATTCACTGTTTGAATAAACCGACAAGGATGGAATAATCCACTAGGCATTTTTAAAAAATAATATTGTTAGATATTGGAGAAAATTATACAAAAGTCTGATGCAAAGTATCAAATGTGGATATAATTCAATGTTTAGTGATTATAAATATATCCAGAGAAAAACTCTTGGGTAAAACATGTGAAGCATATCTAGATACTTCTGGGCTTTCTGATGTTTAGCTGGATATGGGTATCTGAAATACAAAAAGGTACTTACTGCTGTCAATATTTAACCAGATAGTGAAAAAAAACGCTCTCTGAATACTTAAATTAAAGACTCGTTATATAAAGTATGTAGCAATTTCAGTTTTAATTCAGACCTAGACAGTAAGTTTAGATTTTCTATTTAATTAGATTTAGATTGTCAGCAAACAGGAAAGAAACTAAGGCTTCGAGATAGCACAGGCCAAATAAAATACTTTAGAAATGACGTAAATGTCAAGTGTGTAATTTCTTGGAAGACGAAGATCATTTATTTTTGCTACACTGTCCGTTATATCATAAGATTTGAAAATGAAATATTAAAGATTGTTATTGAAAAACTTAGATGTGATAAGATTTATTGAACTTTTATCATCTAATTGTAAAAGCTGTCTGGAATCTGGATATATTAATTTAGAAAAGTTTTCAATCAAATAAATCAAATAAATTATCTTAATTGATAAATAACAGTTTAGTTTTGACTATAACAACATTATCTTACATTTTAAGTATCAATATTGTACTCCAGAGAGAGAGCGTATATTGAATTCATGTGCAATATTCACCCTGACTAACCAGCTACGCTCCGCGAACGGCACTACGCTTCGATCACGGCGTAGTGCCGTTCGCGGAGCGTAACTGGTTAGTCAGGGTGATATTTAAAACGTTAAAAGTAACAATACTGCATCATGTCTGTACACATATATAGCCTAATTCTGATTGTTAGTTACCATTTTAAAAGCCGCGTTTGAAAATGCCATTTAACTTACTTTTTATCTTCTATTGCATCCTAGACGACGACGTGGGCGTGTAATAAAGACGTGCTATATTTTTCATATGACACTTGTGTAATAACACTTTGACGTCAACGTCATTTAACATACGCTTATGACGTTTGCGCGTATAATGAGAAAACAAACAGTTTCTGTGCGTCTCTGTCACCATTCATTTACAGAACTTCCATGATATAAATAGAACATTCTAACACTATCCGCAATTCGCCGTCAATAAACAATGAATTGAGCGTGACATATCATATATATTAGATAAAGCTGCAAAAAAACGTGCACACCCGCTGACGTCACTGCAAACTACTTTCGGCTGTTCTTATTTTTCATTGTAAACCGAAAATTGTTTTTAAATATTTTTATAGTGAAATATTGTTTTGGACTAAATTATCTTCTTTGATGTTCATCTATGATAAAATTATAGATATTTGTTTAAACGTAAATTATTGACTGATAAGCTAAAATAACCTTGTTGTTTTTATTTTTACGTGGGGAATGAATAGCGGGGTAAACAGAATAGCCTGCCAGGGTCAATTACCGTTCAATATGGCATGAGAAGTAGTGCACATAATTGTGTCCCTTATAGCTATACATATGTGTTAGAATGGAAATAGATTTTAAAGTTTGTGTGTTCTACCGTCGCATATAGCACGGTATCTCGTTCAGATGCGTAATTATTTAATCACTCAGGCCTACGGCCTTCGTGATTAAATTGATACGCATCTGAACTCGACACCGTTCTATATTTGACGGTAGAACACTCAAACTTAAAATCTATTTCCTAATTATATTCGTGGTCATGTATTACAGAATTTATCAAACTCATTATTTTAAAACCAGGCGCGTAGCTGCCTATACGCGAGTACGCAGCTGAATCCACATTATTTTGACAAAAAAAAAATTTTTAGTAAAAAAATTGTGGTTTGAAATTCAGTAAAGCTATTCATCTCCATTTTTATGCTAAAACAAATGGATTTTCGTTGGTCAAGAAAGCTCTCCGGAGGCCCCAAAACGCACCATTTATTTCAAAATTTTCAGGGGGGGCATGTCCCCTGACCCCCCTAGATTATTTTGAATCCACATTCTTTATAGGCTAGCTACGCGCCTGAAAACGATAAAATCTCGGCAGAGCCTCGTTTTTTTATCGTTTTCAATAACTCGTGCAATAAACACTATATTACATGGCCGTTCATTTAATATCCTTTATTTGCTAAAACTATTTGCAGTAGCATAAATGTTATTAGTCTATCAAGTAGATCAGAGGTTTGGATAGATAGTTACTCCAAGAATGAATGTGATTACACTTGGTCCCCTTGTGTTAATCATTAGAATGATTTATTCATCTCATACTGAGCTCGCTGGGAGAGCAATTGACGTCAGTGTAGACCAATAACAATATGCGTGGACAGTGTTGGCTGGTAAGTGATAATGTACTGTAGGTTATGAATGGAAAACATTCTCCCCTGGAGTTTCAGACAGGCAAAAATAGCAAGATGTTAGCAAAAGTGCATGTAACTGCTACAATAATAATAATAATATAGTTTTTAATTTTAAAACTAGAATGTCGTTGAAATAAGACTTAAACAATGTGATAATTTGTTGAAAATCGTGATTATAATAGTCATATTTGTCCGTTTCAATAGGTTTATAATGTCAATACCAACTTTAGGAAAACAAACTCCCTTGTAAAACTATGTATACTTTGCACCTTGTGGCTCTTTCAGTCACCTAGTCGGCAACTCACTCACCCTGTCACATTCTCACTCGCTTACTTGCTCACTTCCCTCACTCACTCACTTATCCACCTATCTCCGCGCATTTACACACCTACCCACCGATGAATCCACCCACATTTCAAGTCAGTAGTGTCTTTTTGTGAAAATTCTCTTCAGATTCGTTTGTCATGGCAAGAGCAATACTTAAAAAACAATATTGAGACGGTGGTTGGTCATAAAAAATATTTATTTTTAGGACCAGAAAGCTCATTATAGTAATGTAACATATTCTTTTTACACTGATAAGAAAACGCATAAATGTGTAGAATATGAAGGAGAAAAGAATGTCACGAAGTATAATTTATGCACTAACATTTATATTACAACGTAGAACAATTACAGAAAAATTTTTGAATTCGAATTCAAATGTTCACTTGGACAAGTTTAAGCAATTATGGCCATTCCCGTTGTGTTAAAGTCCGACTGTTGTGACAAGCAGTCTTGATGCAGACAAAAATTAACCTGCTTGTTGCTAATCTCAACGGCCTTTCTTGGCCGGGCCATGAGAGGTTGCAACTTCGTCTTCAGGATTAACCCAGACGGACCTGCGGAGACTAGAGATGAGTGCCCGGGTTTCGATTCATCGGACTGTCTATATCACGTGACCGATAAAACAGTCTTTGGGTTTCAGTTTCTTGTGCGATGCAGTTTCGTTATATCAAGTATTTGTCCTTTATTCGTATTTTTGATCTGTGCATGTCCAGTAATACCGCGGTAATTGTGCACAATAGATTTTGATATTATAAAATATATTGATTAAATGAATGTTTAGAACGTCAAAAACATTTGAAAAAACAAATTAAATTTGATATACTAAGAAATATTTTATAAATTAAATAAATGTTTATAACTCAAACAATA
This sequence comes from Cyclina sinensis, assembly GCA_012932295.1. NCBI lineage: Eukaryota > Metazoa > Mollusca > Bivalvia > Venerida > Veneridae > Cyclina > Cyclina sinensis. Next base: position 18,777,580 of record JAAONU010000009.1, read on the forward strand.
TGAACAATCCCCAGAATTTAAAAAATGCCTATAATGTCTCAAGGCGATGTGAGCATTGCTACAATAACTGTGTATTACTCTGTCTTTTTGAGTTTATTAATAGTCGGAATTGGTTGTCCATATGACCGACGCCCCTGAAGAGGTCAGTTATTTAAGGTGAGGGCGGATGAGTGGATGGAATTATTTAAGGTGATGGGGGAGGTGGTGCATGATACAGAAAACGTCCCATTTCAAAGACACCTCTTGTTCTTTTCCATGTTCAGTATGTAGCACTGATACATCTGTAATCGGTTTTAACATCTCATCCTAAAGACAATTTAATTCCAGGTTCGCACGGAAACCGAAGGAAAATTCACGGACTTTTTTAGGACTTTTAAAGGCCAGTTTAATGTTTTAGGGTCCATAATACATGTGTATAATACTCACCTTAGCATATCATGTAGACAAATTAAAGGCTCCTATCTTTTTTATATCAAGCTGCATACACATATATTCAATTTTTAACAATTTAGAACACTGTTTTTGAACTGCCAGGAATAAGTAACTCAAAATTGAAACTACAGTCCACTGTTTTAAATTAAACTTTTTAACACTTAAACAATGTCCATTAACACTGTAAATCAGTTTACAGATCCTTGAGTCTTTTAGATGTTTCTAAAAGTTTATTTTCTAGCTTTGTACACTACAATGTAATTTGATTTTCTCTAAACTCTTGCTTTTTCCTTTTGACAGTTTGCAAGAGAAACATGGATCAAGTTTTGCTCTTTTTCAGCTTTCAAACACATTTTACCTGCTGCTTTATTCAAGCCACCAGCATCAGTTTTTGCTTGTTTGTATTTTTTTGTAGTTCAATAATCTCTCCTCCTATCTATTCCCAAATTCTCTTCTGTGTGTCAGTATTATTTGTTTTAATTTTTCACAAGGAAGACCTCATATCTTGTTCTAGCCTGTGATGCACTGGCAAGGAGTTTCTTTGTCAATGGTACATTCAAAATACCCCATACACTGCATATGTAATCACATATCAGTCTTTGAGAAACAGGACAGCTCTCTTTCAGATTCTCAACTTCAATCGTTATCAACTGAAAACCCCTCTCAAATGGCTTGGCCATGGGATATGATCAAAAGTATTTTTACCCATTCAAAAGCTTTACTGTAATTCTTCCCATTCATATGATTGCCATAGAACTCATCCAGTTTATTTTCATTTGAATTGAAGGTTTGGATGAAAATTGACCCAAACGAGGGTATATTGTCATTAAATTCACAAAATCCTTTAATATAATTGTCACAGTCTCTCTCATCCATTCTCTTGTGGTTTAGAAGAAAGTTAAGAATTCTTTTCATGTGATTTCTGCTCTTCTCTCTACTTTGGACAACTAATTGCCTTGGATCCAACACTGTCAAATATCGGACAATTAAGTAAGCAACAGGGCACTTTTCAATAGCTTTAGAGTAAAGTCTCTACATTGCATCTTAAATTCTAAGACTTGTCTGTCACTGATTTTATGCTCTTTCACTGGCTGTTTAAATGCTTTGTCAGTTGAAAATCCAGGACCAATTTTGGTATGATCCCTGTTTAAAGAGCTGTCATCTAAATCAACCATAAGCAGCTTTGAACAAGTTGCATTTGCTACAACTTCTGGTTTAAGTATTTTCTCCATCAGTGCTCTGATTAATTTGATGAATTCTGTATACAAAAAGGCACCATAGGACGGTCAGTCTGGAACCTGGTAAGGAATGGTTGTAAATATGAGGCCACATAACGTAGCTGTCATCAGTTTTTCTGCTATAGCACCAGCAGCTACATCATAAGACTTACAAGTTGGTTGGTGTCAATTTCTTTGTCTCAACCTGTTTAACAAATGTCCCAACATCTCACACTTCCATTGTTTGATCAAAAGAGAAATAATTTAAAGCCATCTATGAGATGCAAACTTCAATGTCATTAATACAGACACACACAGTTTCTAATAATTTTCCTTCTTTGCTGGACTGTCTTTGAAAAGGTAATACAGATGACAAATCCCAGCCAGATGCCACAGCTCAAAGTTAAAGGGTCAGCTGTTATCACTGTTGTTCAAAACCGTAACACTTTAAGTTTTGCTTTCAGCTTTTACCTTTCCTGACTTTATTCCAGACCAACTGAGACTAGGGTTTTCACAGCAATCACAGGGTGTTCTGATTTTGCGTGCAATTTCAACGCTGACTGACCCATATTTTCTAAATCTATGTATTCTTGACAAGGCACGCATTTTGCCTTGTGTTTGTTGCCATTAATTTGACGAACTCATGAAAATTCAAGCAGCCAATGTTCATTAAATACAGACTTTCCCGGCATTTTGAATGATTCACATCACAGTTTGTAATTGACATTGATGTAAGCGGCTGCAATTGGATTGGCTGTATTATTGGCAGTACCCATTGTCGGCGTTGTCTCCCTTTGTGTCCAAGGAAACAATCGATGCCATCAATAACAAATGTTTATTCAGATACCGAAAATCTCCATTCCATGTTCTTCCATTTAAAGATCTATACCTCATATTTATAATTTATGTGTCAGCTGCGAGAATTGTATAATTTAAGGGCCCTCGATCGCAATCAATGCTATGTTCAAGGATTGTTTAGTGACTTTTTAAGGCCATGTTCAATTTAGGGCCTTTTAAAGGCCAATGCCGAAATTTAAGGACTTTTTTCGGGCCTTTACAAACAATGTAATTAAGAAATGATAGTGGAGGTGCGGGGGGTCGAAATCAAGACCCCTTTTATACTAGTCATGCGCGTAACCACTCGACCACTGATTATTATTAGTATTACATGTAGTATATTGCTGCTGCAGGATGCCGTCTTAAATTCACAACACGGTACAATTTGACAACAAAAAATGCAATATACAGTGGTTTCTTTTCAAATTTGAAAGTGAATATAATGCACATTTGAAACGTTGGTTATGTAAAATATGAAATTGTTACGCTCTTCCCTTTTAAACTCTTTTTACGATACTGTTATTAATTTCAAAGATTAGTTTTTGTAGTTGAGCTCTCAAAGGATATATTATATAGTGTATTTATTACATTCTGTGCTTGTAAAGACTTTCAATATTATATATTGTATCAACATTATTTTATTACAGCATTTTCAAAAATGTTCTAATAATGTGTAGATTTTACTTTCATCCTATATATGATATTTCTATGATATAATATATATGTAATAAATTTATATCACTTACGTTTAGGAATATTGTGTTTTTGTATTGAACATAAAATGATTTAACAAATAGAAAAAATTCTATCATGATAATTACAGAACAAAGGGTGTTAGAACTACTGCCGCAGATCGGGTTGCAAAGAGTGGCAAAGGGCGTCCTAGATTTTCTAAACTATTTTAAGTGATTTGGTATTTTTCATGACACAAATTCACCCCTGAGTTCAGTATCTGCGAAATAGTGCACGAAGATACTACAAAAAATCAGGCAATTTTTTTAACTTCATAACTCAAATTAGGCTCCGTAATAATTTCTTTGACCAGGATTATCATATTTAAGTTTAAGCTTCATGTTATACCGAAAAGGTTATAATAACGACAAGTAAATATTTTGACGGAAAGATGGAAAAAACAGACAAAAATGTCATAAACCCCCTGACGCCTTCCCCCTCCAACACTCCTCCATCCGATCGCTAGGTCTGTGGGGAAGAAAAAAAACTCAGAACCTCTAATGGTGCAATCACAAAGGCACAGTTGCATTAATCCAGTGGTTGCATGAATATTCTAGCTTACTGTGCAAGCCAAGAAATAAGTATAAATTCACATAAGGCAGAATGTTTACACTCTGGCAATACATACTAGCAGCGACAGTGTACAATTCAGTTATTGGGCATAACCAATTGGATGCTTTTTTAACCCATTTATTAATAACCCAATTTGTTTCTTCTGGTTGGCAGATGAGTATTAGTGAGGCACATTTCGCTGTTAATTTGACATTCGGAAATGCATGTAGTCAGTCTGTCTATTAGTTGCCAAATGAATTTCTGGAAATTTATTCACGAATTCTTTCCATCTTAATCAGCGGCTTATTCACAAGAGCAAAAACACAAAGTTATTATATATTATATGACCAGAATAAATGTAATAAGAATTAGTTGAAACATTTTGGAAGCAATATTTTTTTGAAACTGTTAATTGCTTTTCTTAGCACTTTCGGTTTTGTTGACAAGTAGCGGAGGAGTTGAGAATTATAGATTGCATTTTTGCATTACTTACGTATTTCTTCAATACAGTTGCTTATTATTTTTGTGGGATTGTTTAAAGAAATATTTTCACTTTAAGCAAATATTTGCACTTTTGCTAGGGATTGCGCAGGACGTAGAACTATATTTGAAAACCACTGTTGCGTGTTTTATAATTTGATATATTAATCAAAAGTTCAAAGTGAACTATTTTCTTTTTTTTTACTGTTGGTGATTGTTGACGATGGTTGTCGCCTTTGATCGGTTTTTTTTTTTTTGTTATTTTTGTTTGTAGAGAAGAAGTGCAAAAAAGAGCGAATCTAGTTATTTGTGTTATTCAGTGTATAACACATACAAATAGGATTCCAGTTCGATAAACCATCTATTCAAAAGACAGTTATAGTGTTACAAGAGGTGCGAGTGATCAAACTTGTTAGCCCTGGAATTACACAGCCTTAGCGATAGCATTGCGTGTTTGTATTATATCAATATGAACGCCTCGTTTTATCCACTTCCAATGCATTTATCATTTTATTCATCAACTAAGTTTTTGAATGTGCGTGTCCAATTAAGCTTTCAGTCAGTCAGCTAGTAGTCCAGTCTCTCTCACAGTAGGCCATTTTTTCTATGTAAAACAAAAACAGAGTTTTTTGAGCACAGGATGAAGTCTTTATTCATAGCTGTTCACATCTTGTTTGCCCATACCTTTCAGTGTCTTTCAGGAATAGAATCACACTAATGTCGATAACATATTTACCTCAAATGTAAGGGGAGGTTGCTTAGCAACGTCGAAATTAGAAATGAACTTAATATGTTTATTTTTGAGGCCAGCGCCGTTCATGCAGGAGGCTGTAAATAGGTCTTTTTTCCGAAACTTAGAAGATCGACACAAGCTTCAAGACAATTGTTGAAATTATATTTATATGTTGTCACACACAAAAAGCATAGCGTGTGAATAATGACTTCTTTACTGCCTCAACTTTGCAGGTTTTATTATTCAGTGCCTCTTTTTTGTCACTTGTTTAATATATTGTGTAAGAGTAGCGTGTCTTCCTGTCTGATTATCTTTATGAAAATGAACTACGATTATATGACATTTTATGTACGAACATTCCGGATAAAAATGTCAGTACATGTTTCAGACTTTCTGGTCCATTGACTTTCTGCCTTGAAAGTTGCTTTAGCTTTGATAACGAAGCAGTCGCTTGATTAAAGGGCGACTCAGATTCATTTTAGGAATATTACAGTTTCTGTGCTACTAAATACTTGATCGAGAGAATAATACAAGAGAATGATGATAGTGTAGGGTACGGAATACCGTAAGGGCCATCGTGATTAGACGTTATAATCCAGAGAGCGACAATGCGAAATTGCGATAATGCGATAGCGACAGTGCGATAATGCAATGGCGACAATGTGAAAGTCATATCGTACTGTCGCCATCGCATCATCGCATTGTCGCCATCGCACTATCGCATTGTCGCCATCGCACTATCACGTTTTCGCATTATCGTACTGTCGTCATCGCATTATCGCACTGTCGCCATCGCATTATCGCACTGTCGCCATCGCACTATCGCATTGACGCCATCGCATTATCACACTGTCGCCATCGCTCTATCGCATTGTCGCGTTATCACACTATCGCATTGTAGACTATCGCCTTCTGGTACACATGCGCACATCATTTTTTTCGTATGTACACAAGCGATTTTTACGAAATAAAAACAATTGCAGAAACAAAAAAGAAAATGGATGGCTTTATAATACGCAATATACAGAATACCGTTAGGGCCATCGTGATTAGACGTTATAATCCAGAGGGCGACAATGCGATAGTGCGATACTGCGATGGCGACAGTGCGATAATGCGATGGCGACCGTGCGATAATGCGATGGCGACAGTGAGATAACGCGATAATGCGATGACGACAATGCGATAGTGCGATAGTCGCCATCGCACTATCGCATTGTCGCCATCGCTCTATCGCTTTTTTTTCATCATCGTAATGTCGTCATTGCATTATCGCACTGTCATCATCGCATTATCGCACTGTCGCCATCGCACTTTCGCATTGTCGACTATCGCCTTCCGGTACACATGCGCATATCGTTTTTTTGTTTGGACCCACTTTTAAAAGAATCGGATTTCATTATAACTGTAACCTCTTTCAAAGTATATCTTTATAATGCCATCCATTTTATGTTTCTGCAATTGTTTTTGTTTCGTAAAAATTGCTTGTGTACCTACAAAAAAGACAATGTGCGCACGTGTACCGGAAAGCGATAGTCGACAATGCAATAGTGCGATTGCGACAGTGCGATAATGCGATAACGCGACAATGCAATAGTGCGATGGCCACAGTGCGATAATGCGATGGCGACAATGCGATAATGCGATAACGGCAGTACGATAATGCGAAAACACGATAGTGCGATGGAGACAATGCGATAGTGCAATGGCGACAATGCGATGATGCGATGGCGACAATACGATATGAATATCGCATTGTCGCCATCGCATTATCGCGTTATAGCATTGTCGCCATCGCATTATCGCATTGTCGTCATCGCATTATCGCACTGTAGCCATCGCATTATAGCACTGTCGCATTGTCGCCCTCTGGATTATTACGTCTAACCACGATGGCCCTAACGGTATTCTGTAGTAGGGAGTAGAGAACATTGCGGGGAATGTTGAAATGCTATAGAGCGAGCAAAACTCAGTAAAGCTAATACAGTGAATCGTTTCGTTTCTGGGGGCTTAGTATGAAGTCCGTGTGTGTTTCTCTTAGTTTTCGACGCTGCCTGGCGAATTCCATGTCCTCTTTTTGTCTGTGTAGTTGAAAACAAAGATTTCTGAGTATTGCCTTCCTTTGTTGATACGGTCATAACTTGTTCGAATAGATTTTTTTTTAAAAATCACCTCGTGTCAGTTCTGCCATTTTTCTCTATGATAGCGATAAATAACTACTTTTAAAATCAACAGGCGAATAAACGCAGCAAAAACGTGTTTACATAAACATGAAAATATTTTATTGAAGTAAGATGATGTACACAAAAAAAACAGCAACAAAGAAACAAAAAAAATGTTACTTTTAAAAATCTACAATATGCAGTCTAGACTGCCTTTTAATACATTTTATAGAACAGAAACAACTTAATTGTTTGAAAAAAGAGATTTTGAAAGAACAAAACAACTTAATTGTTTGAAAAAGAGATGGTCACTTTGATAAAACACGATGTAACACTTATTTACATTCATAAAATGTCTATTATATCTTCTTCTTAAATTATGTGAAGACTTTTCCACCATAAAGAAACAAATCTAATTCAAAAGAGTTTTTGCCTGTAAATACATTTAGGTGTTTATATTATATAATGAAGAATAAGCAAACAAATCATCTTTCTCTAAATGCATTTTTTCGTTCAGTTTGAACATAAGTCAAAAGCATACATAGTATCAAATGAAGGTTAACATTTCTACAGTCAACTATGAATGTCAAATAACAATACATCTTCGTGTCATAAAACACTTGTTGTCCATTTGGCCAATTGTCTAAACTAGGAGACGTTTTCTCATGACTGTTCTCAATGCAGAAGCCCGCTGGTGTCTATGATAACCATGCAATCAGGATGTTTTACTGGGATATGAAAACAATCCAAGCTTTGCTTTCTATCAAGCAGCAACACCTTGTATACTGAAGTGACCTTCTCCAGACTTTCTATAGCTAGAATGGTAAAGGTGAGGGACACGGTGAAAATTCCGAGCCTCTTCGCAGCTGTTTACTTGGAGTAAGTGAAGTAAACCACTCTCTGGCATCGCTAAGGTTCTTGGCTTCAAACAAGAAACAGTCATTTGGAATAGAACGGCGATGACGGGTTTTGCATCCAGAAATGCGTACAATGTTCGAGTTTTCGTTGACCATGACCTCACAATTCCTCAAACTGATGAAGTCAAACGTAAACATATACTCAGAATCTGTATATATCTGTGCATGGTGCTCGTAAGTGTTCCGGAACACTTTCATGTGCATCTTATGTTTAGTTGTCTCTCCATTTTTCTCCAATAAGATATTTACTTCCCCCGATTTTATGTCTATAATCGAACACCCTGTCTCCTGTCTTCCGTGTCTTGCTGATGGTATACACAGTGATTCCATTATGTTAATTCCTTTTATCTGCCTTTCCTCTTTTCCTCAAGAACTATTCAGATCGACTTTCTTATCGAATTTGAACGTTGATATCAAGCAGTTACCTTATATATGACCCGAGGCCTTTCCTAGATAGTCTATTGACGTCAGTACTTATGACTGAAATAGTTATTGTTAACCTAATATAATTTTTGTCTACGACATGTTGATACATGAACGTATTAGTATATAATGTCAGTAAATACGTAGTTTGTACATCATTTATGTTAATGCAGTAATGAAAATATGTCATCATATAATTTTCATACAAAATATCTTCTCACCACAGATTAAAAAAATAAATAAAAAATAAAATCCAAGTCAGTGCAAAAACAGAAATATTGGTATATTTAATAACAAAACTTTTGTCATTATTTTACTCTCCAAACAACAGATTTCTTGACAATATAAGTGCGTGAAAAATACATACATATCAAATTAAATTTCTCAAAGAAAACCTACAGCGTACGTACATGTGCGAATCTTATATCCTCAAAATAACCTTAGGGAAGAATAATAGATTATTTTGCTTTCATATACACAATTATGTTAAACCACGCCAGTATATTTCGAAAACATCTAAAATCCTGTTGTTACCAAACATACAAACCCTTGCGTCTTTGACCAAGACAAGGCGTTTTCTCAAGCGAATAATATAGAAAAAAAAGATACTTAAGAAAATCATCTAGTGTGAGCACTAAGAATTTACACACTTATTATTACTTAGAACAAGCGTAACAATATTTTCCATCTGGTAGACGTTTCTGGAGTGTTTGCACTCCTCAAAATCTTTAAATAAAGTAAATGAAACTTTAAAATTTTCTAACAAAGACTATCTGGCAGCTGCCAAACAGAATGTTGTACTTTTGATTGCCGAATAACCAAATACTGTCGATAGTATCGACAATTTTAGAAATTGAATTTGACTAAAATATTAGCTCAGAATTCCAATATATACATGTAATTCCAAATTTTCCAATAGCAACTATGGCAAATGAGAACGGCAGTAGTGGCTAAACAGTTCAAAGTGTCGTTTTCAGTTACAATTTTCAGATTTATTATAGTCATTATCTCGACAAGATAGTAAAACAAAAGAAAACATTTTTCTTTCGATATATCATAAATGTTAGAGTTATTGTTATAGTTGATACTTTTAAATGTCATACTGAGCTTTCTGATTTTTTCATTCTTCCGATTATTACACACATGAAGCTCAATTAGGAGACAAAGAATAGTAACATTATTAGTTAAAATGTCAGAGATACATTATCAAGAGCAGAATCACCCTAGAACGTTACGCGCATCGGACTGCTCATAACGATACTTCCAGCAGCCAGTATGTACAGTTCTTCGCTTATCTATATTGATCTGTTGCAGGTTGTCAATATAAGCTTTTCTAGAGTCTCGTTCACGTCCTTCTATCAAATTGTGTTGTCGTCGTCCCTCGGCTTTTTTATTTTTGTTTTTGCTTTATTTTCTAGGTACATTTTTTGCAAACTTGTAATGTTGTCTGGAAATACGTGACTTATCTTGAAAAGCTGATAAAAAGATGTGACATTTATTCTAAATATATCTTAGCCTCAGACAATATGTTCAAGGTTTACGCCCAAATGCCTTTTGATCACATTTTTTTTAATTTAAAAGCTTTTAAACTGAAAAAAGAAGCGGGTAAAAGAAGAAAAATAGAAGATCCAGGTATAGAGCAGTGTATCACTTCTTTTAGAGTTGTGTTACTCTTCCTATAGGGGAACCTCCGGACTTTTGAGGAACTTCTATTCATGTTTACATTTACGATCCAGTTTTTTAGTCTATAAGGCGATGGATGGGCAGACATTCCTTTACCGTTCTTTAACTACTGGCGGCTCACCAACTAGTGTCTTCAGAACAATCCCCAAAGCGGCTTGAACCACCAACCTCCGGTTCCGTAGGCTTGACGCCTTAACCACACGGTAATGGAAACTATTATATTTTCCTTACAGTTTATTCTATTTCTTTGTGGTAGTATGATGCAAGAAAATGATATACATATTGAATTTTTTGCAAGGACAAAGTCACAAATCTCTGAACACATTAGAAATACACCTTTCAAGTAAAAGAAATACGTACAAGAATATATTTTTCAGTGAAAACTAATAGATATTGTACTTCTTCTCTTCTTCTTGGCGTTCGCTCTAGATATTGTACTGATAAAGAGTATTTTAAACAAAATCAGTACGTTTAAAATCTGCAGACTGTCTTCACGAACAAAGGCAAAACGTCAAAATAAACTTGTTATACATCACGGTCTGAAAAACATCAAGATAACATACTTTAAACTAAAGTCAAACTGTTACAATTCATCTACAAAACGTAAAATATAAGCTTCCGTGTCATATACAATTGCTTTCATTTTAAACTGTTTTACGAATCTGTGTTGACATCATTCACGTAAAGTAAATATAACGATATATAAAACAGTAGATTTTATCCTAAAATGCTTACTAGTTGAACTATTTACGATCTTTCCCGTTGTACAAAACTTGCTATTTACACACTTTACTTTTTATTTGCGTCCGAAAAAGATAGACCTTCTTTCTAACAAGAAAAACAAATTACAGTGTTTGTCGGCGAAGACACATCACATCAGATTACCAGCATATTTCACAGACATATAAAGGAGTTCAAGCTAGATTGTTGACAGTCGCCTTAAAACACTGCTAAGTAAAAGATTCACATTCTGACTTGTTAGCCTCCATCCACTTTAGACTGCTCATGAGCGTTCTTTACACCTAATAAAACAGGAAAATGATTGTCTTCCTATAGCTAATATCACAACACTAAAGTTAACAGCTATGGTACATTAGATCGTTGAAACAGACAAATCAAAGAAAATGTAACACTTTTTTTACTTGAAAACTTTACCGTCATAGTAAAAACAGCACTGCAATTCAAATGTCCATATCGTTTTTCTTTTCTCCTTAATTGAATTCTGGTTTTGTAAATTCATGTAAAGTTAACACTACCGTATAAGACAAAACAAATATAACATTCTCGGATTTGTATTAACAAATTCTTGACACACATGAATTGTATTGTTTCACTATGTTTCTAATTTATCTGGCTCAGTGGTTGAAATTAAAGTCCGTCCAGTCACATTCCAGAATGTTTCAAATTCCTTATCAACCGCCATTTTAAATGGTCCCACTAAGTTTGTACACAAGCTAAATGTTCAACCACTAAGATAGAGTTTAATGGTGCGCATAAAATTATAATTGGTCTCGCGGCGGCAGGGTGCCTAACCAGCTTTAATTAATGCGTACTAATAACAAGAAACATTATAATGAATATGCTGCTTAACACTGTCAAATGATTATTTCACAAATAAAACCATATTTGTCTGTACACAAAATGTCAAATTTTCGCCACGAAAATCCGTGGGTTGAATGTTTATGGTACATCATACAAAGGTCAGAAGCTCCGTTATCAGGATCATTATCACCCCAGAACGTAAAGGACGGATTAGAAGGCTTATAACCATACTCCCAGGGGCCACCTTGCACAGATCTTCGTCCATCTATCCATAGCCTGTCTTGAGTGTAAGACTGTTTTTCTAGAGTTTCGTTCACGTCATGTACTTTTTCAAAAGAGTCAACATTGACAAGATGACCTTTATCCTTTTGACATATCTCCTCTGCGTTGTCTCTCGGCTTCTTATCGTTAGCGTATAATTTCAAACAGAAGCCGTGTTTTGTGACGGAATAGTCATTCGGACAGATAGATTCACATATTTTGAAGTCGTTCTCATCTCTGGTTTCAGCATATCGTTCACACAGTGTAGTGTTAGGTCCACAACTCCTGATACGAGTTTGACTTCCAAACTCTCCAAGTGCAGTAGCATCACACTTTGACCATTCACTCCATTGCGAACACGGATGTAAACGGCATATTTCATCAACTATAACATTTCTTTCACTTCTAATAGATTCCTTTATATTATATTCTATATTTGTGAAAGCCTTTCCAATCAAACGAAGCAGCGGACTATGGACTTTGTTACCGATTTCAATCAATAATTTCCCATTTATATTTCCACTGTCTTGACCATCTGTTGACGGAGCGGCTAAATCCTGATGTAACATGTAGAAAGAAGCTGCAAAAAGTAGCAACAATTTTCTAAAAATAGAATCCATTGTCCGACTTTATTTAATTAAGATTTACAAGCTTCTTACAGAAAACAAAATTTTCACGGAGTCAAAATTTTCTCTACTTTCCTTGCAAAACGAGTGCTCAACTGGTTTGTTAATCATAAAACGTTTCTCTGGGAAACGAAAAACGAAATAAACAGACCTATGAGAAAAAAGCAAACTTGACGTACATGGTTTAATGAGATAAAGCATATGGTTATAAACATAGTGATTTTCAGCTGTTATATTCTGTGTGAAAATGCTCCATTCAGTTTTGTTTGTTTTTAGATATATCATTGAAATGCATACTATTTCAATTAGGGATATTTTTTGCAAATTTACGCATTTTTTATTTTGATTGTAATACTGTAATAGTTTAGCAAACGAATAATCTTGGCACTATAAAGCATGGTACAAATTAAACAGCGTGTATTTGTCTGGGTTATATTGTTTTCATCTTATTACTGTAATTAACCCAATTATGCATTCTATGGTAGTCATTTTAAAGAATATTTGAATATTCCAGTATATAAGAATATACCAGGTACATAAGGTTCATGTTCTTTAATAAATATACAACTTGAAAAATAACACTTGCATCAAAATGAGTAATATAAAAGCAGCCACCCATCGAATTTCCAAGGTGATCCTCGACTTGTCAGTAGAGTTCAACAATAATGTGCATACGGACAATATATATAATATATATGTTATCTATTGAATACGCACTGGCTATGGACTGAAGGTTGCCTTATCAATTCTAGTAGAGGTATGTTCGGTGTGTGATATGGGACAATCTACATCAACAGTCTTATAGGGTCGTAAATTTATTTCCTTTTAATTTGTACTTTAAATAGCGTGTCTGAATCGCTCCTAACTTAAAGGAAAATATTAGTACGTCTAGCTCTGTTAATTCAAATGTCACGACATACGTCGCATTGATGTGACGAGATGGGTTCTTAAAGCCGTCCATACGATAGTCCTGACATGCCGTAATTTAGTATCATGATCACCTTTCAATTCTGGTCAAATGTAGCAAAACATAACTTAATTACGCTATGAAAAAGTGGCTGTTTGTGTTATCAGATCCTGTGTTCGATTCACCAACCTTAAGGAATAGTTCAAACATAAAACGTACCTTTTTCATACTCATAGCTTTTCTATATCGCGTTTTCAGGGAGATTGTAACTGATAATATCTCCTGCAAAAAGGTTTATGGTTGAAACGTCAAGTAGCATTGGCGTTTAAAATCAATCCATTAGTGAAAGCTAAATTTGAAACATTAGCTGCTATGTGATTGCTGATTCATTTTTACAAAATGCATCTTTACGGAGGAAAAAGGTCCATATGGCAACAGATGCTAAATTTCATACGGTCTTGAAAATCTTGTTTATAAGGAAGAATATATGTTCTTAAATTTCATATAACAATCAGGAACAAATAAAGGCCATGTTTTCCAGCCTTCGGGCATTTTCTCAAGAGCAAATTTCGTTATTACAGTGTTTTACAGTGACTGATCAAGCAAGACCGACAATTACAATTAACGGTAACTTATCAAAACAAAACATTATGTCACCCCCATATTACATAAACAAATTCTTTCACCACAGGACACCGCGGGAAAGACAAAAGACAGTTTGATAATTAAAGAAGCGCTAAATAATGCATGTTTATTGTCAAGTATTCTTTGAAACTGTATCAAAGAATAAAACAAGTTCAGTTAAAATAGCGTAAACATGCGGTTGATGATTATGTCATTTTTGTAAGCTTTCAGAGTTGTTCAAATAATTGAAATCATAGTTTCACCTTTCGAAAAGGAAAACAATGCTTTCAATAATATTTGTGTTTTACACATTATATGTGGTTTACACAACTCAAGGTTCCACTTTGAACAGTCCATGGTCTTTTTCCTCAGTCTTTCATGTTTTAAATAATTCAAGGTTACGTAATGATATGTTAAAGTCAGGAATAAAACAAACAGAACAGTAATGATAATACAATAACAATGATGTTTATTCTGTAACAAAATTCCTGCGATATAAGGCAGTATGTCAGCTTTAAAGGTGATAAAGTTATACAGACTTATACGGAACTTAAGCATTATAGCGAGGTTGAGCAGACCTTCAATGGCGGAGGGTCACGTGATATTCAAAATGGCAGAGGTCAATTTATCAATAATGGAACGGTCTATTAGAAACAAAATTCCACAAAATCTTGAAATAGTAAACAGTGCTGAACGTAATAGGACACTGCTGTGTTTCAGGTTTCTTCTCAAATTATTGTCAAGTATGTTATATTACACAGTATCGTTAATAAGAAGAATGCAAATAAGCTTAATAGCAACCTATATGAAGCCAAACTTATTGATAAGACCTAGTGTGTAGATAAAAAACTTCAAGGAAAAACTTCAAAAATGTTCTTGTCTGAAACTACTATGCCTTGAGATTTGATATTTGGCATACAGGTTCACATACGGTTTCTCTACAAAGTTTGTTTAAATCTCGATCCTTGGGGTCATAATTGGCTCCGTCCCTTGGTCAATCAATTTAAAATAGCCTTGTATTTCGAAAAATTTGAACATCTTTTTCTATGAAAACACAAGGCCTAGGTCTTAGTTATTTTTCATGGTGCATCATCTAGAAGTCCTCTACCAAAATAGTTCAAATGATGCTTTTGTGATGAAAACTGACCTTAATAGACCTTTCAATTTTTTGTCATAAAGCCTTTATTTATTGACAAATATCTTAGATATTTGGTTTTTATAGGCATCCTGCATGAAATTCTGCCATTTTCTGGAGTTAAAGTCACCAAGGCTAAAATAGATTTTTGTACTGATCCCCATAGAGTCTTCATTTATTGATCGATATCTGAGATACGTGCTTTGTAGGTGTAACTTGCAAGGACCCATATCCTATGATTAAGTTTGAGGTCACTGGGTCAAGGTCAAAGTCTTTGAGGCTAAAAATAGATTTTTCTACTTTTTGTCATAGAGCCTTTATTTATTGATTGATATTTTAGATATTTAGTATATAGCCACCTTGCATGAACTTCTTCCATTAAATTGGGGTTGAGGTGATCAAGCTAAAAACAGATTTATTAACATTACGGCATGAAGCCTTCATTTATAGACAAATATCTTCGATTTTTTGTACATAAATTCCTTTATGTGTGGTTTGAATAAAAAAGGGTCAAGAACAAGATGGCCGAGTTTAAAACTGTAATAGATTTTTATACTTCCTGTCATAGACCCTTTATTTATTGACTGCTATTTTAGATATTTGGTTTGTAGGCACCTTTTGTAAACCACAATCATTTACAGTGGGCAAAGTTAAGGTCACCAAGGCTACAAAATTGTTTCACTTTTCATTTTAGAGCCTTTATCTATTGACTAATATCTTACATATTTGGTATGTTGGTACCTTGCACAGACGTCTACCACTGAGTATGGTTTAAGGTCAATAGAACCAAGGTCATCAAGGATAAAACATATTTTTCTTCATTCTAATATAAAGCCTTTATCTATTGACCAATATTTTAAACATTTGGGTAAAAGGCACTTTCTATGAACCCATACCATTTATATCAAGGTTACCAAGGCTAAAAAGAAATATTTCTTTTTTTTTTTCTTAACCCTTATAAATAGAAATAGATCACAGATATTTGGTATGTACATACACTGCTTAGTCTTCTACGTTTGGGTGGAATTTCAGGTCACTGGGATAAAGGTCAAGGTCATAGAGGTTAAAATTAGATTTTTTCTTATAACGTACTAGTGCTATGCTCGCTTTTGATGCAATTTTCAACCAAACTTTCACAAAACATTTATAAACAATAAATCTACTTTTTCAACCTGATCCCATCTTGACTTCCAGAGTTATGGTCCTTTAGCAACTGGTCTCAGGGCCATCATGGTCTTCTTTTTATGAAACTTTAGGGAATAGCCTCAACTCATGTTTCATTTGCAAGTAGCAGTTCCCTGAATTCAACCCCGTACTTTCTTTCATACTTTTTTGCTCAATTTATATTCTATGTTAAATACAAACCTGGTTGTCCCATCGGTAAAACTCGATATTTACTAATGTCACTGATTAAAAAAACACTTTACGCATAATAACGGTTTAATTTTCATATTCATCCTATGTTTATTTTATTTCATGTGTGCTGATAATGCCTCTGCATAACTCAAAGATTGCTGTCCATTTGGTTATCCTATGAATATAATAAACATTGAAAAGCATCAAAGTTCCTTAACTTTAACTTAACTTTGGCACAAGAAATCAATAAAAAGTTGTTCTCTCTAGAGAAGTCATTATGTCTGTACCGAACAACTTCAGTGTTTTTAGCGCTTTGATTTTAATACACCACGGTCTGAAATTTATCAAAAACACACACTTGATACTGATGTTAAAAGCAATCGACAAACTGTTATACAATTCCGTGTCATGTTCAATTGTTGTCCTCATCTTCATCAGTTTTACGAATCTTTGTCGACATTTTGGACGTAAAGTAAATATAACGGTACGTAAAACTATATTCTTACTAGCAGGTCTGGGGGTAGGGAGGGGTTCAAAGCATAAATTGTTGACAGTCACCTTTAAAAAAACGCTAAATAGAGATACACATTTTTATTTGATAAGCTCTATTTATACGCATTCTTTACACCTTATAAAACAGACAAAAATGCGTTTCTTCCGTTCAGTTGTCTCACAACACTAATGTTTCCAGTTATGGTAGACTGGATAGTTGCAAAATAAAAAAAAATATAAACAACACTTAAGTAACCAGTTATGGTAGACTGGATCGTTTCAATAGATATTTGTTTTTGCTAGTCCATCAGTATCAACCGCCAGCTGAGTCAATCTCAGCAAGTTTATACACAAAATTCAAGTTCAACCACTAAGCCAGTAGTTGTTTAATAGTGCGCTATAAAAAATTGAACACTGATACACTAGGCCTGTCCTGCTTTTATTAATAACAACAAATGATGATGAATATGTTGCTTCATACTGTTAAATGATTATTTCACACATAAACCGACTCTTCTCAAAACAAGCCCAATCAAATTTCCTATAAGATAATTTATGGACTGAGTCTTTAAAGTACATCATACAAAGGTCTAAAACTTCGTTATCAGGATCATTATCACCCCAAAACGTAAAGGACGTACCAGAAGGCTTATAACCATACTCCCAGGGGCCACCTTGCACAGATCTTCGTCCATCTATCCATAGCCTGTCTTGAGTGTAAGACTGTTTTTCAAGAGTTTCGTTCACGTCATGTACTTTCTCTAAAGAGTCAACATTAACAAGATGTCCTTTGTCCTTTCGACATGTCTCCTCTGCGTGGTCCCTCGACTGTCTAAGGTCTGCGTATAATTTCAAACAGAAGCCGTGTTTGGTGAAGGAATAGTCATCCGGACAGGTCTTTTCACATATCTTATAGTCGTACTCATCTCTGATATCACCATGTCGTTTACAGAGTGTAGTGTTAAGTCCACAACTCCTGATACGAGTTTGACTTCCGAACTCTCCAAGCGCAGTAGCATCACACTTTGACCATTCACTCCATTGTGAACACGGGTGTAAACGGCATATTTCATCTATAACACTTTTTTCACTTCTAACAGATTCCTTTATATCATTTTCAATATTTTTGAAAGTCTTTCCAATTAAACGAAGCAGCGGACTATGGACTTTGTTACCGATTTCAATCAATAATTTCCCATTTAAATTTCCACTTTCTTGACCATCTGTTGTCGGAGCGGCTAAAGCCTCGTGTAACATGAAAAAAGAAGCTGCAAAAAGTAGCATCAATTTTCTAAAAAGTAGAATCCATTGTTCGACTCTATTTGATTAAGTTTTACAAGCTTCTAACACAAAACAAAATTTTCACGGAGTCAACTAAAATTTTTCTCCAGTTTCTTTGTAAAGCTAGTGTTCAACTGGTGTGTTATTTATAAAAGGTGTTTACGGGAAACGAAAAACGAAATAAACACACCTATATGAAAAAAAAAACGCTTTCTTGATCCACATGGTTTTATGAGATAAGGCATATCACTTTAAACATAGTGATTTTTAGCTGTTATGTTCTGTGTGAAAATGCTCCATTCAGTTTTGTCTGTTTGTTTAGATATATCAATGAAATGCATACTATTTCTATTAGGGGTATTCTTTGCAAATTAACTCATTTTTACCTTGATTTATACCGTTAGTTGTTACTTTAACATTTGAATGGTATATATGGATGAAAAAACAATAAAATGTAAAACTTATTTAAAATATATCCTACATACATAGTGTAGACTTGAACACTTTTGATCCCTCTGAAACAGATTGGCTTAGGTATAGCCGTTAAAATATGAGCGTAGATTGTTTATGATCTACGTACTTTCTGGTGGAAACGTACGCTACTGTAATATCAGAGATTGTGCAGTTTAACAAATGAATAAACTTTATAAAGCATGGTTCAAATTAAACAACGTGTATTTGTCTTTCCGCAGTATTCGTCAAAAAATCTCAAACTAATATATTCTTAAACAGTCTAAAGATCTACAAAGGGTCTTTATATCATGTTTAGATTGGAAATGTAGACAACAATGTGTGCGCTATAATGTAACAATGAATCCCCACTTTTTCGGGACTCTTGGCGTTAAGATGACATCTCAAACGGCTTCATGCATTGAACGGACATAATTCTTGCTTTTAAACTGTTTAATGCCATAAAACCCTCACTGATGTGTATGGTATCTATAATAAAATCAAATAAAACTTAAAAATATTTCTTTGACACTGTAAGCTTTTGTTTTTTTATAATTGTTATTAATGTTCTTGATTTCAAGAAAATGTTATTTTTTTCATGTTGAAGCAATTTTGTAAATAAGCTACAACTCTACTGCATGACTGTTTGTAAACAGTGTGATTTCTTACGTAACAGATTCATACCATTACAAATCCAAAGCACAAATTTTCTGCAGTATTTTCGGAATGTCAGAGAGCAAAGGAATGCGTAAGAAAAGTGTTAAAAGTAGCAAAGTTAAGCCTCTACCCCTTGCCAAAAAGTTCTTATTTTTTCATAGGTTATCTATTCAATTGTGCACGTTTATCATAAAACGTAATCACCTATAAGCGGGAGAGACAGAAGAGAGACTTACTAATCGTCTTCAAATTATCTAAATCCTTTATATGTGGATCCCATTATTTTAGAACTAGGATATTGATAGAATTGAACTAACAATAAGTAAGAAGGCAAACAGCAGATCAATTAGGTTTTTTTCTCGCAGTGACTCGAAACAGTGTCGTACCTATTATTCAAATATTTCACACAGATGGGTTACACTATTTTCATTTTATAACTGTAATTGACCCATTTATGCATTTTATATTATTACCTTACGCTCTATATAACTTGTAATTCATTACTTTTGCCTGTTTCCTGGCATTATTCTGGTCCGGGCAACAGTCACACTGTTGACCGGGCAATAGTTTGAACTGTTTCATAGTTGACATTTAAACAAATCACATGCTTTCATTGTGCGCAATTGGATGCGCAATAGGATGTTATAAAGTGAAAGTTACTAAATCTGAATACATGTACATTTTTCAAGGACCCTGGCGGCGCTTTATGGTCGTTTAATTCCATTTCGTATTATTATTGTACCCGAGTTTGGTGTCGGATCTGTACCGGCTTTTAGCCCAAACAAACCAAGCGTTTACATACGATGACCAGTCGTATAGAATTGTATAGAATATTAGGTATTTATACAGTTATATCGAGCATTAGGTAATTCCCTGACACCCTCGGTGTCAATAGTTTTGACTGTTCCCCAAACACACATGAAATAACTGTATAGTAGTTATAGTTAAGAATATTTGAATATACCAGTTTTTTTACAACATACTACCTATAAAACGTAAATGTCTATTTTATTACATGAAATCCACGACTTAAAAGAATATAACTAGCACCAATATAATGTCAAATTGTGAATAAATATTACAAAAGTTTTATGAGTGGAATAAAAGTAGCCACTTATCAAAGTTACAAGATGATCCTGGATTGGTCAATAGAATTCAGCAATAATTTGCACGGACAGTATTTTTAAACTATGGTAGTCTTGTCTTAAGACTGGAGGCTGCCTTGCCAATTCTAGGAGAGATGTTCGCTGTGTGATATCAGACAATAAACATCATCAGTCTTATAAAGCCAGACATTTATTTTCTTTCAATTTGTACTTTAAATAGCGTGTCTGCATCGCTCCTAACTTAAAGGAAGATATTATTAAGTCTGGCTCTGTTGATACAAATGTCACGACATTAATTAGTCGCATATATGCTGTGACATTAGAGAAAGGTTCTTAAAGCCGTCCATACGACAGTCCTGGCTTATGCCGTAACTTAAAATCATGATTATTTTTCCATTCTGGGTCAAATGTAGCAAAACCAAACAAAATTAATATATGAAAAAAGGGTACTTATGATATCACACCCTTTGTACAATTAATCAACCTTCAGGGATAGTTCAAACATTACACTACCTAAGATATAGCTTCTCAATAAGACGTTCTCAGAAATATTGTATTACAAGTCCTATAAAAAAGGTTCATGGCTGAAACATCAAGTAGCATAGGCGTTTAAAATTAATCCATTAGTAAAGGCAAAATTTGTAACTTTAGCTACTATGCGATTGCTCTTCATTTTTTTTTGTTTTTAGCCAAATGCATCTTTACTGAGTACTGGAATATTACAATATTTTGAAATACTTATCAGTGCTGAGCATAATAGTGCACTGCTGTGTTTCAGGTTTCTTCTCAAATTATTGTCAAGTGTGTTAAAATAAACAGTAACGTTTAACAGAAGAAGCAAATATTAAGCTTAATTGACAGAATTGAAGTATACTCGTTCACTAAATCACGTTATTATTTCACACAACAGTTTAAAAAGTATACATACATTTTTTTCTGTCTACAGGTATTTTTAGGCGACAAAACAATTGCGGTGGTTTTTATCATTTATGTTTAAGATTATTATCTTTTTTTTAAAGCAATACCTCACAGCTTATATACTACATGCTTCGGGTATTGTAGGGCTATGAAGAAAGGAGGCATCTTGGACACCCTTAAGCCCAATCTTAATCTCAATAGTCAGATGTAAGAAAAACGTTACATCTAATGAGAACCCGTAAACGCCGTCTATCAACAAAATTAATTTTTCCCAAAAAACTTTTTATAATAACTTATTAAAGAGCGAGTTTCATAAAGCTTTGGATAAGGGTCGAACAATGGCCCCCTTATTGATGATGCAAACGAAATTAGGACTGCGTGTGTTAACTTTCTACCTGATGACGTCATGCCTGTTGAAATAAAAGCTATGCATATCTTTTGTAAAGTATATACTGAATGCTGTGATTTCACTTTCCATGTTTCGTATGTTGTCGTTCGGAACATTTCGACAATTATGAAGATGACCCTGACAATCTAATTGGATCGGATTTTCTTTTATAAAAGCTAGTGTAATGCCTTGTTGTCAGATCTTGATAGCGTAGCGGTTTTCAGAAGATGTTTTCAATCAGATTGCCTAAAATTGTAACCCTTTTCGGAGGCTAGTACCAACAGATTCAACAAAAATATTGTTGTATTAACAATTTTGATTGAAAAATCTCTTAAATCTGTTTTAGTTATATATCTTTCTTATCTTCTGTACTGGTTACAAGTATGGTCGACGCCCAAAGCCAGTTTTAGTAAACTTCGGTTATAAGGGAAAGGGCAATGTATAGAAAGTATCACACTTCAGAAACACTTCTGTTTCTTTACATGTTCAGAGTATAGCAGTGACACATAGGAACTCTATTTAAAGTTTCATTTGAAAGACAAATGCTAGTGTTAGTAGAGGAGCGTTAGATTCAGATCATGACCCTGGATGTGACACCACTGGACTGCCACCTCAAGTACATATAGGATGAAATTAAGTCTGTGAAGTTGGCAGTGGGATCAACATTCGACATTCAATGTCCCGCAGTGCATTGGACATTCAGCAGGACATTCGATTTGATGCATGTTTTTGAATGTCCAGCAGTGGATTGGACATTCAGCAGGACATTCGATTGAATGCATGTTTTTGAATGTCCAGCAGTGGATTGGACATTCAGCAGGACATTCGATTTGATGCATGTTTTTAAATGTCCTGCAGTGCATTCGACATTGGGCAGGACATTCGATTTCATGCATGTTTTTGAATGTCCAGCAGTGCATTCGACATTCAGCAGGACATTCGATTTGATGCATGTTTTTGAATGTCCAGCAGTGGATTGGACATTCAGCAGGACATTCGATTGAATGCATGTTTTTGAATGTCCAGCAGTGGATTGGACATTCAGCAGGACATTCGATTTGATGCATGTTTTTGAGTGTCCTGCAGTGCATTCGACATTCAGCAAGACATTCGATTTCATGCATGTTTTTGAATGTCCAGCAGTGCATTCGACATTCAGCAGGACATTCGATTTGATGCATGTTTTTGAATGTCCAGCAGTGCATTCGACATTCAGCAGGACATTCGATTTGATGCATGTTTTTGAATGTCCAGCAGTGGATTACACATTCAGCAGGACATTCGATTGAATGCATGTTTTTGAATGTCCAGCAGTGCATTGGACATTCAGCAGGACATTCGATTTGATGCATGTTTTTGAATGTCCTGCAGTGCATTCGACATTGGGCAGGACATTCAATTTCATGCATGTTTTTGAATGTCCAGTAGTGCATTCGACATTGGGCAGGACATTCGATTTCATGCATGTTTTTTGAATGTCCAGCAGTGCATTCGACATTCAGCAGGACATTCGATTTGATGCATGTTTTTGAATGTCCAGCAGTGCATTCGACATTGGGCAGGACATTCGATTTCATGCAAGATTTTGAATGTCCTGCATTGCATTCGACATTCAGCAGGACATTCGATTTCATGCATGTTTTTGAATGTCCAGCAGTGGATTGGACATTCAGCAGGACATTCGATTGAATGCATGTTTTTGAATGTCCAGCAGTGCATTGGACATTCAGCAGGACATTCGATTTCATGCAAGATTTTGAATGTCCTGCAGTGCATTCAAAATCTTGCATGAAATCGAATGTCCTGCAGTACATTCAAAAACATGCATGAAATCGAATGTCCTGCTGAATGTCCAATGCACTGCTGGACATTCAAAAACATGTATGAAATTGAATGTTCTGCCACATGTCGAATGCACTGCTGGACATTCAAAAACATGCATCAAATCGAATGTCCTGTTGAATGTCCAATGCACTGCGGGACATTGAATGTCGAACGTCGAATGTTGATCCCACTGCCAACTTCACAGACTTGATGAAATTTATATAGAAGTAGAAAAAATTCGATCAATAGGTGCACCAAGTCAATAAAACATTGCCTACATTAAAACATTTATATATCTATACAATATCACGTTTTTGTTTATTTCATATTTATGCTAAGAACGCTGGGTAACTCTATATTTAATGAAAAATATCTAAATATCTCAAATTGTAAAAGGACTAGCCAGAATCTTACTTCATATTTTTGACTCATTTGAAACGTTTACCGGTCAATAGTTAAAATCTCTTTTAATTTGTAGGTGCCCAAGTCTTGAAGATTATCTGCCCATTTTGTATGTAAAATATGAAGACACAAAACAACTGGCAATAGATAAAAAAGCAGACCAACAAACAGCGAGGATCCGCTATTGATGTAGACATTGGTAACTTATTTAACCAGGAAAAGGACAACACCGTGCTGTTAAAAGCCATCTGTTCAATATTAATTTATTTAGGTTCAGTCAGTTGACTTATCTGTGGCAAAACTCTTTGGAAACACATCTATACTTTTTGTACCGATTCAGATGTTTATGTTTTTACATACCTTTTGGCAGTATTTTGAGTTTAATAGGACCCGTGATATACTCAGTTTTTTCTTCATCGTTATTCAAGTAAGAAGTAATGGTACAAAAAGAGATCTCAAATGAAACCTAGGGTCGCATTTAATCATTTTTGGACAAGCTCGGTTTCAGATACATTTAGTGTCTAAATATAGACGAATCTGGTGTCATCATATTCTCCTTGGTTCAGACCTCAAACATATTTCAATAAGCTCCTCTTTCCGAAAACGATCTACGCGCTTTCACTTTCATTCTTAAGTAGTGTAATAGAATAAAACACTAGTAAACAATTTTGAGACTTGATAGTTGCACTGATATGACCTTTTCAAATGCTGCATAAAACCCAAGTAATAATATTAACAATAACGTAAAATTGGAATTTTGAAATGGATGAACATTCTTCTTTAAGTTAATCTTTTTTCACAATTTCACAACAAATAACAAAGTTACTTCATCATAAGCATATCAAAGTACCTTAATTCTATACCTTTATTTAAAGAATGAAAATAGAGTTTTATATTATTTTCATTTGTCGGTCACTATACCAGTTTGGATATACCTTTATCAAGATATTACTCCTGATAGAGCAAATCACCAGAAAGACGAGTTAGTAACATTCTTTACTGATATAAAATATTACAGGTTGTTAGCACAAGACTTGTGTGTATTATATGTCAATGTTCAAAGTGTCTACGACATACCCTAATGAAATGACTTGGATTCAAAGCAAGTATTTTCCAGCCAAATACAAATGCCCTTACCACAAAGCTATCAAGGCTCCACATCAGATGATTTTATAAAATGTTTTGCATTCAACGCTCATAACAGCTACATAAAAATTTGTTTCTCTAAGATATGATCAGGAAATCTTGTCTTGGTAAACCCTCTGTTTTAGTTTGTAAAACTGAAGGCAAATCCTGTTTTAAATAGTGTTGTGCTGCATGTCAGATGTAGATGTTCTGAAAATATAGATATCCTTTACTGTAAATTATACTTAATTACCTTTATTATACCCACGCCAAACTTTGTTGCGGGATTTGTCGGTCGATTGGCCAGTCCGCCAGTCCGATGCAGAAATCTTGTGACGCGAACTTCTTCCATAATTCTAGGACTATCCATTTGAATGTTCATGTAAATGTTCAACAATAAGTGTAGTTGTGTGTCTTATTCTTTTTTATGCAAGCCAATGCCGCTTTGCTGTTTTACAGCCTGTCGTAGCAAAAACTTGTTACGCGAACTACACCTACATTTCTAGAACTTTTGATTAAAAACTTGGTGTACATGAAAACCAATAAATATCTCGTGTGCGACCAATTTTCATCCACGCCAATGCCTGCACTGTAGATTTACGGCCTGTCATAGCAAACTCTTGTGATGGGAACAACTTCCACATTTCTAGGACTTACGATTTTAACTTGGGGTGCATGTTCACCAATAGTTGTAGATGAGCATGGCATTTTTTTGTGCGCTCTGCTTTTTTACGGCCCATCATAGGAAAATCTTGTGACGAAACCTACTTTCATTTCTCTCGGACTATCGATTTGAAACTTGGTGTGCCAGATCACCAAAATTTATAAATAAGCGCAGATGTGTGTGACGCGATCTTTATTTCCCCCTTTTCTCTGATAAAGCGGTATTGTGGGTAGCCTTTACAATTGATTTTTTAGTAAATTTTGAAGTGTCATCTACCAGTGACAGAATCAGGACTAATAACTCTATAACTATAGTGCATGATTAAACACGGTAAAGTGTATCAAACATGTTTTTTTCATTTATGTTACTACGTCTATATTAATATAACATAATATAATTGTAAAGTAATAAACAAGCAATGAAATCGTTATTCAAGGCTAAACCCTAATATATATTATACCTTATAAGTAAATGGTAATTTTCCTATCTTTATGCAAATTATCATGAATGCGGAGGCTTAAATCATGCAACCCGAACTATCAAAATTTCAATCTATGATACAAGAAAAGCATTCGTCTTGTATAGTACAGTGTAGTTTTATGTTTTTACAAAGTACTTTTCTGCTTAAAACTGTCCAAATTAAGCTATTAAAGTTTATCAAAACTGCAAGACAAATAAAGAAGAAGTATTAATATAAACAATCATATTCTGCTTTTCTGTATATCTGTTATTTATTTTTTGGTGTTTTCAATACAGAAGAAAGAGAGGGAGAGGCACAGGAAGCGGCTGAAAAATGTCGCCAAAGTAGAGGGGGACGTTCAGTTAAAGGGGCAGAGAAGAGGCGCAGATTCATCAAAGTGTAGAGAATGAGATGGTAGAGTCAGAGTGACGGATAGACTGAGGCAAAAGTGACTAAAATTTGACCATTGCGCTTTTTTGACAAGAATCTTTTTAACGTTTCTTTCTCTATTGGTTAAAAGCAATTCTATATAAAACATCTTTATCACGGGATTAACCAAAATATGACACAAGGGGTAAAATTTCAGCAATCTTGGAAGAAGTCTTCGGGGCGATGCTTCATGAAAAAATTCAGAACAACTGGCGTTATGATTTCAAATAACAAAATTTTAAAGATTTCCATTTATATTTCTATGTAATGTTAACACCTGTGGCGACTCCAAAGTAACACCGCGACGTAACTTGAACAATCTTTTATAGCGGTCTGTTAGATAATAGTACATTCTAAATTTAAAATGTCTCAGACGAGCGGAAAGATCATTTTTAAAGAGTTTGCTTATATAAGTCAATGAAAAACATCTAACCATAGGGCCGAGTAAAAATTGGCCCAAGGAGAAAATTTGAATAATCTTTGATGAGCGTCACTGTATTAAATTTCACGCAAAATTTAAAAAGTATTGACCTACTGGTTTCAAACAAGTAGAATCTTAACATATCATTCCTTTCTAAAACTAAACAATTCGGACAGGGCTAAGCATACACAATTGACGTTATCTTAACAATTTTGAGTTCTACTAGATAATGCTAAACAACATGTTATAGAAGAGTCAGCTTTGTGATATGTGAGAGTTTTCTGTCAGTCTTAAGGTATTTTTTAATAATAATATACCACATTTATATAGCGCTCTTTTCAAAAATGCTCAAAAGCGCTTAACAATACATGGTTAAAGAGTACAAATTATTCAGAAAGGTAAAATATATATGCAATACTTGATTAAAATAATAAGCAAACGTAAATTAAAGGCAATGTTAAACGTTCTAGCAATGCTTAAAATAGGCATGGAATTAAAAATATAAAGCAGTTTTCTAAGACATATTCAGAAAACATAGATAAAACAATCGAATGACTAACACTTAAATGGACTATAATATGGAATAAAAGCATTCTATTAAGATATTAAATTTATGGGATATTTTCCATATTCATTTGACTGTTCTATATTACATAATCACAGTTAATAAAGTTAGCGATTCAATTATCAGTTCCCATAAACCTGAACGAAGAAGTGTGTCTTTAGTTGTCGTTTGAAAATTTCAAGAGAAGAACAGTCTCTAACATGTGCTGGTAAAGTGTTCCATAGTTTAGGAGCAGCCGCCGAAAAGCTCCTATCCCCAAATTTAAGTTTTGTTTTTGGTGGCACAAGAGTAAGCGATTGGCTGGCTGAACGCAGATTTCTAGTCGGTTTGTAAACGTTGATCATATCATTGATGTATTGTGGAGCTTTGCCATGAAGTGATTTAAACACATGAGCTAGTATTTTGAAATTGATTCTGTAATTCACTGGGAGCCAGTGAAGATCTTTAAGCACTGACGTGATGTGACTAAACTTTGACTTTCTGGTAATTATCCTAGCAGCAGTATTTTGTACAAGTTGTAGCCTGTTCAATGATTGTTGTTGGACTCCATACAAGAGACAATTGCAATAGTCCAATCTAGATGTGACTAAAGCATTTACGAGTGTTTTCGTAGCATCCTCGTTGATGTACTGTCGAATGCGTCCTATCTGTCTCAGCTGAGCGTATGTTGATTTGCACACAGAGTTAACATGCGATTCCATGTTCATCCGGGAGTCTAGAAAAGCACCAAGATTTCTAATGTTAGCTGATTGAGTGATAACAGATGTTCCAACATTAACTGTAAGATTTGATACTTTTTCAGCCTTCTGATCAGATGAGAAAACTATAAGTTCCGTTTTATCCGAATTCAGTTTCAGCATATTGTTATTCATCCAGTGCATGATTTCAGAAACACAATTTGCTACACGATTTACAATGTCTTCGATAGTTGATTCATCTATTGGTTCAAACGACAAATACAATTGGGGATCATCAGCATAGAAATGTACATTTAGTCCATGTTTTCGACAAAAAGCACCAACGGGTTTTGTGTACATGACATATAATTTAGGACCCAGGACGGAACCTTGGGGGACACTATAGGTCATGTGCACGGGCTCGGAAAGCTCACCGTCAATACATACGGTCTGGTAGCGGTCGCTTAAATACGATTTCATCCACTTTAGTGGCTTCCAAGAAATGCCAAAATGATGTTCAAGACGTGTGAGCAATGTTTTATGGTCTATGGTATCGAACGCCGCAGACAATTCAAGCATTACCAAAACAGTAACTTTTTGTTGGTCTAGTGCTAGCAGGATGTCGTTTTGCACTTTGAGTAAGGCAGTTTCTGTGGAATGAAATTTTCTGTATGCTGATTGATTAGGTTCGTGTAGATTGTTGGATTCGAGATGTCTTTCTAAGCGAGTGTCTCCAATTTTTTCATTGATTTTCGACAAATACGGAAGATTTGCGACTGGTCAATCTTTTTCATTCATAGTTGAGCATGTGATCCATTGGGCAAGGTCAGTGTTGACTCAAGGTACTTAATTTAATAAATTTGATAGAGGTCTGCTAGATTTTGCTTCCCAAAAAAATTATAAAGTTTCTACATTGTGGTTCTGATATGAAGATATTTAAGGAGTTAGCCCTTATAAATCAATGTAAAATATGTGACCCCGTTGGAGAGTCAAACACTCTTGCTAGAAGTCCACTAGACAATGTTCATACGAATTGTCAGAATTCTGGGACTAAGGGTTTCATACAAGAAGAATTATCAAGATTTTCTTATATAGTTTTATGTAAAACATAGGACAGGACATAATTTAAATGAACTTTGTAGAGGTGAACTAGACATTTTTACACACAATTTTAGATCTCAGAGCCTGGTCGTTTTAACCAGGAAGATTTTTATATTTTTTTCTATTCTTGTTGCCATAGCAAACATACTTTGGCAAAGAATTGAGTTTCTTTGAACAACTTTGGTACAGCTTCAAGCAAGGAACATCCATGATCAGTTTAATTTTTATCAAATAGTTAAGGAGGCGACACTGTTTGAAATATGAAGTTGACCACGCACGATGGACACAAGGCGATCATAAAAGTTGACCGTGAGCACATTGTGCACAGGTGAATCAAGAAACAAAAATAGTAAGGCTCAAGAGAGCTTGTTTGTTAGCTAAAATTGTTATAATTAGTTTAAGATGTAATGCACCCGACATCATCCCTCTGTCTCGTTTGCACCGTACTATATTCATGTACTTGCAACTGCATGTGAACTGCAGCGAAAGAACTGAACACAGAACAAGAAAGCAGGAGATGTGGGTTAAACCTTAGAAATGTTTCATCCTTGGGTAAGTAAGTTAACTGTAGTTTTTCGTTTGCTGAAAGCGTCTTTGTTTGAAGCTTTAAAAGTTGTGACGATTATCTTGTGTGATAGCATTATACCACTGTACTAAGTAATAGGAACTAGGCTATTTAAAAATAAAATAAAACCTATATTGACAGCCTTAAATCCTGTGTGTGGTTTGCACAATTTCAAACCCATTTTTTGCTCACCTGACCGAAGGTCATGTGTAGCTTTTAATGCTGTTTTGTCCGTCGTACGTCCACAATTGTCATTAAACGAATTATCCTCCTAGGTCAGTTGCAATTAAACTTTACAGAAATGATCCATATATTGTCTTCTTCCAAAGTTATATAAATATGAAATTCCATGCAAACTCTGGTAACTATGGCAACTGAAAGGAAAATCTTAAAAAATCTTCTTGTCTGAACTACAAGGCCCTAACATATTTGGTTGATAGCATTTCTAGTAAACCTCTACCAAAGTTATTAAAATCATGCCTATGGGGTCAAGATTGGCCAAAATCCAGGGGTCACTTGATTTTAGATAGAATTATATACGAAAAACATTAATTACATTCTTGTCAAAAATCACAAGACCTGGAGTTAAGATATTTGGTGTGCATAATTTTCTCGTGGACTTCTTATAAGTTTCTACAAATCATCGGCCCTGGATTAAAATTTGCCCCGCCAAAGGGGTCACATGCTCTTAGATAGAGTTATATAGGATTTGTTTTAATTCTTCTTGTCTCAAAATACAAGGGCTAGAGCTAAGAAATTTGGTTGATAGCATCATTTAGCTGGACCTCTACTAAGGTAATATAAATCGTATTCTTGTCAGAAACCATTAGGCCTAGGATTTATTTTGTTTGTTCCATTGTCTAGTGGACATAAATTATGGCCTCTGGATCAAAATGGCCCCGCCCAGGTTGTCAGATGGTTTTACATTGAATTATATAGGAAAAAAGTTTTTAAGAAAGTGATGGCCACAAGCTTAGATAAGTATGGTTTAACTTTGCCTAGTTATTGATATGGGTTTTGAAAGATCTTGACACTCACGAGGGTACCCAGCCCCCACCCACCCCACCCGGGTGTACCCCTCCGAAAAAATAATAGGATGGGGTAGGAAGGTACTTATCCTTCGTCCACCTTTAACCTTGACTTTTATATGACCTACTGACCTACTTCCCTGTTTTTTAAGCTACATCAATGAAATCTTACCTATTTGTTTAAATGTGCATGCAGACTTAAGCATTAACCTTGGGTGACCTTGACCTACTTCCTGGTTTTTGAAAATATGTCTTTGACATTCTTACGATTTCAAATAAGTTTGCATACATACTTCAATTTTGACTTTGGTTAACCTTAAGCTATTGCCCTTCTTTCTTGGTTTAAAAATACTTTTTCAGATATCTAATTTGAACTGTTTGAACTGTCATTTGACACGTCCCTAAGATATCCCCCACTCTACCAATTGTTTGGTAGTTTCTTTTCAGGTGAGCGACCCAGGACGATATGGTCCTCTTGTTTATTATTATGTCGGTATGTAGAATTTTGTGTCTAACTTGCATTATAATTATTAGATTTTTGTATCGGAACTGATTGTTTGGTCTTGCCTTCTGGCCTCTTAATTTAGATACACATGCATAGAATGGTTTGATTGGTGCAGCTAATGAACAGAATGAGTTTTGATCGTGTAAATGTTGCGATAAAACTATCCTACCAGAGGAAATGCTGGAACGTTATATGAAATGTAAACTGATGCCATATCCAATATATTGATGCTCCATTTCATACTTACATTATGGATAGCTACGTATAAATGTCTGTTTACAATGCTTAACAGTTCTGCAGCCTAGAACCAAATTAGATAAATTATAATGATGCAGACTGTGTTTTTAGATTTTTTTTTTAAATAAAAATGTAAACTGTCACTGTAAAAGACAAATAATTGCCAGTCTTGTAAGACACATTCCGATCTTATCAGAAAACCTGTTCACATTATCAGAAGATTTTCTCTTAAACTATTTCTAAAACTCTTGTGTATTTATCACCGAGTAAAGGTGGTAGTATGAAATTAAGATACACCATATGGCTCATTTGCGTCAGAACTGTTGTATACAGGTTTTAATTTGTGTGTGTGTATATGTGTGTATATGTGTGTATATGTGGGCGGATGAGGGGCATATCTAAATAAACGAGTTAATCAGCGACGCTTGACTAGTAACGTGCACGCTTCACAGTTAATCAGCGACGCTTGACTAGAAAGGTGCACGCTTCACAGTTAATCAGCGACGCTTGACTAGTAAGGCGCACGCTTCACAAACAAATTGTTGTTGTTGTTGTTTTCTAAAATAAAAAAAAAACGCATTGTCCGATTAATAATATATGTTTAATGAAAATGGTTACATCCCATATAAAATAGGGCATGGGTAAAGAATTTCATGAAAATAAATACAAACAAGCTGAAGCTGAAAATATGAAGCGCCTACAATTACAATCAACAAATGAATGGATATTCAAGATACAAACGGACAGCATCATAATTAGGCAGCATCAAAATGTTGATAGTTTCCATAAGTTCAATTTACCTTTATATCTTTTAACTGTGCAATGATAAAGAAAAAGATAATTTTTTTCTTTGATTTGTTTTTCAAATATTAGTATGATTAACATGTCGGAAAATGCTAATAGTATCATGGAATTATCTAAGTAACATATATAGCAGGTAAACCTTAAACATCATGTCTTAAGGGGACTGACTGGCAGAGTTTAGCTGGAATTGTTTTTCTTTAAGATTTAAGAGAAGAAAATATACTACGGAAAAACATTGTACATGTATTATGCTTCTATACACCATGAAAACTGAAAACAAAATGATTTCACCAGGATTCCAACCCTTGCCCTTGCCTCATTCATAAAAGGCAGGTGAGGCGATCTACACCACTGAGACAAGTAATCCTGTGATGTCAAAATCAATAACCTAAATGAAGTATCTTCCCCGTGACTTACGGGGTAGCTTTTTTACCGACAAATATGTGTCTATTATACACGTATTTTAGATGTGTTCTTTTCAGTAACAACTTGAAATTCTATACGTATAGACATTTCATTTTCTTTTTTGCATTTTCTATCCATCTGTGAGTCAGTCACTTTAACAAAAATAAAACTCGAAGTATGGCGCATCTAATGTAAACTGAAATATTATAAGTTTTGAAACGATGTTATTTTTTTTCTTTTAAAGTTTACGCTTGTTTGAATTTTAAAGTAGTAAGTCATGCATACAGACAGAGAAAACCAAATAAAATAGGCAAAAAATTATGCGAAAACGAAAGTTCTGAGTAAAATGTAAAGCTATCGACAAGGATGTTCAATGACGAAACCTTGAAATTATCATGAACTTCAAGATTAAGAAAATGTGATATGAAGTTTATGTTTCTGCTTATGACTACAGTCCTTTTTTACTTCCCGATGGTTCCATGTGCGATTGCAGGGCACAGTTGTCGAAATTTGCATTAGTTAGACATAAGTGTTTAATTATTTCAAAAGTAGAAGAGTTTCCTGCATATCATGTCATAAAAAATAATAAAAAGACACATTGATATGTTGTGTTACTAGATTCATTGTAACTACATTGTATAACTGTCTTTACGTAGCTAAAATTAAGTTTAAACATAAATGATTACAAATAGAATGTATTTTAGAAATAAAGCATGTACACCAACTACCTTACTGGCTAGGACTAGGAACCCCATTCTTGAATAGATATTGTAATTATATTCAGCCTACTTTGATAACACATGATATTTCTTCATAGTAAGATATATAAGGATTTCTTTATTTTTAAATGATTGTAAATGATTTCCAAAAACACAGTTGCGAAATATAAATTAAATTCAGATCTAATTCATTAGTTTATTTAAAAAGGTGGAGACATATTCTATCTGAACAATGTTCTATCTAACAAAGCAATGCCAACTAAAGTCAAGAGATAAATAAATTCTGTGAAGCAGTTGATTCGGGGACCTGATGATTCTTTATAAATTTTTACTTCTTGTGTTGATGGTTGTACATATGCAAAGACCCTCATCTTGCCAGCGACTGTTTCTGTTCCATCAAGCCAATTGAAAATGTCCGCCTTACACTGAAGACCACTTTTGTGGCAAAAACGCAATGTGACGTCTTCAAATGTAAATGCCAAACTGCTTGAGTCTGTAAAATAACAGATGTTCTATAATAGGGGATACCTGCAGGGATTTTATGATCCCTATCGAAGATGAGGGGGCATATTGTTTTACGAATGTCGGTCGTCAAAGCCAAAGGTCACAGTGACCTTGAATAGAAAAACGGTTTCCGATCAATAACTATAGAACGCTTGAGTCCAGACATTCTAATCTTCATAGGCAGGTTGGCCATCGCCAGTAGATAATCCTAAAGTTTTCAAATCACTATGTCAAAGGCCAAGGTAACAATGACCTTTAAACGATAAACTGTTTACGGTCAATAACTTTAGAACACTAAGGCACAGGTTCCGGAAAATTTCATTGGAGGTTGGCAATAGTCAGAAGATGACCTCTTAGATTTTTGGTCATTCGTTTAAAGGCCAATTTCACAATGACATTGAAAAACAAAACCTTTCCCTATGAATATCTAGAGAATCCTTAGACCCAGGTTCAACAATCTTGGTATGTTAGTCGGACATAGCCAGTGAATTAACCCTATAGTTTGTTTAGATCACTATGTTAAAGCCAATGTCACATTGACTTGAAAAGCTAAATGGTTTTCGATCAATAACTAAAGACCACTTGGGCCCAGGCTTCCTTAAACTTCATAGGCAGGTTGATCGTGGCCAGTAGTTGACCCCATAGATTTTTAGGTGAAAGTTACCTTGAAAAGAAAAAACGGTTTCTGATCAATAACTGCAGTGGCAAAGATTCCTCAAACTTGTCCATGACAAGTAAATAACCCCTTTTCCTTTCCTTGCTTTTCTGGTCATCAGGTCATAAACAAATATAGAGGGCTTTGGCCCAGGCTCGCTAAAATGTCATAGGAGGTTGATAATGGCCAGTAGATGACTCTAAAGATTTTGGGGTCATGGCGTTAAAGGCCAATGTCACAGTGACCTTGAACTGCAAAACCTTTTTTATAAATATCTATAAAATCTTTAGGCCTAAGTTCCTAAAACTTGGTAGGTAAGTTGGTCATGACCAGTAAATGAATCCTATAGTTTTCAGATCACTAGGTCAAAGGCCAAGGTAACAGTGACCTTTTGATTTATGATGAATAACTAGCAAAAGTTTGGGCCTACAGTCCTTTAACTTGCAATGTATGTTTATAATGACCCGTAGAGGACTCATACTGCTTTTGTGGTCACTTGTTCAAATGTCAAGGTCACAATGACCTTCAAACAAAAAGGTTTCCAATCAATAACTAAAGAACACTTTGGCCCAGGCTCCTTAAACCTTCAAAGGCAGGTTTGTTATGGCTAGTAGATGGTCCCTATAGTTTGTTCTGTTTTTTATAAAGGCAAATGTCTAGAGAATCCTTAAGTCCATGTTTATCAAACTTAATAGGTGGGTTGGACATGACCAGTGGATGATTTTCATGGACTTTCAGGTCAATAGATCAAAGGCCAAGGTGACAGTGACTTTAAATAGCGAAGCGGTTTCCGATCAACAACTATGCTTTGGCCAGGGCTCTCGTATATTTATAGGATGATCATGGCCAGTACATAATCCTGATAGTCTTTCCGGTCATTAGGTCAAGGCCAAGGTCACAGTGACATTGAAGAGCAAAACGGTATCCAATTACTATAGAACACTTCGTTAAAACTTCAAAGGAGGTTTGCAGTGGCCAGAAGATGACCCCTATAGAGTTTGGGGTCATTAAGCTAAAGGCCAATAACACAGTGACCTTGAAAAACCAAACATCTCCTAGACATTTCCAAACAGTTCGTGACCAGCAGATGACCCCTATAGTTATTCGGGTTATTTTGCCAAAGGCCAATGTCACAGTGACCTTGGAATGCAAAACCTTTTCTGATAAATATCTAGTGAATATTGGATCTAGAGTCCTTAAACATGCAATGCTGGTTGATAATGTCCCGTAAATCATTCGTAATGCTTTCGGAGTCACTTCGTCAAATTTCAATGTCAGAGTGACCATTTACAGAAAATAGATCAATAACAGATCAATTACCAAAGAACCCTTGGGCACTGGCTTCTCAGACTTGCTATGCCGGTTAGTCTGTTTAAGAGATGACCCCAGTTGTCTTATAGGTCCCTAGGTTAAAGGTCAAGATCAAAGTGGCTATAATTAGAGAACCCTTGGGCCTTGCTGCCTCAAAACTTCCTTCCTACCTATCCATGCAGTTCCGGTTCTCTTTCGTGTTCTTCAGTTATTGAAATTTATACATTTTATAACCGAAGTGTCATTGATATGATCTACAGTTCCTCTCATTCATCTACTTGCCACGGCCAAAAACTTTTTTTATCAGAAGCCCTTGTCATCCCCCTTAATTTACTGACACAAGTTTCTGTCCTCCTTCTACCTTCCTATTCTTTTGTGGCTGCCTCTAGCAATAATGCGCACCGTGGGGGGGATGTATGATTTACAAACAACTGTTGTTTTATTAAGGCTTTCTTGAAAACTGCAGTCATTCATTATAGGATCATAGTAAAATATAACACTCCGGTAGAATTGATTTAATTTCACCTAAAGTCAATTTATGCTTTTTAAGCATACATATTTGACAACGTTTAAACATTTGAACTATTGAGATTCAAATACAAGTTACTTTAAAGGCTCCGAAAATTCATGTTTAAATATATATGTTTAAGTTATAATATTGCCGCTTGCAAAACTGATTAGAGTTTACAATGTTTGGTAAAGAACAAGAATCGTCGGTGCACCTGTCAAAAATCAATTAAAGCGCCGCCCAATGTGTTTCTTTCAAACTCCGCCTTTTACCTGTCAAAAGTGTCATTCTAGTGTCATTCTGTGTACGAAATGGAAAAGCGGTTAGGAAAAAATATTGAGTGCAGATTGCCGGTAGCAACGCAGCGACAATTACGACACAGCAACTTTTTCTGGCTGCGGGTAGATTGCAAGACGCAGTTTTTTGACAGGTATACCTGAGAAAACTGCCTCACTGTGATTGGATGATCAGTAAAGTGACTGTTTAAACTACTGAAATAAACATCGTAACATCACCTTTTACCGCTTTCCGAATACGTGAAACTCTAATCAGTTTTGCAAGCGGTAGTAAATGAGGCACCAAAATTCTTAAATTGCATTCGAAAATAAGTAAATTCATAAAATGTACATAGAATGAAATCATTAAATCAAATACAGGCTTACCCGGATCTATAATGATTGCTTCAGATGAAAAGTCTCCACCATCAAAAAATACAAGTAAAGCATTTATACTGAAGTTTAGATCTGTGCAATATTTTTCAACACAGATTCCAATATTCTTGGCAGCTTCTTCGTCGTCCTGTCCTTTAATCGCAGACTCGCATTTGTCGTTAACTTTAGAAAACTTGGCAATGTTCGGTTTGGCTTCAATTTTGCTGTGGAATATTGATATCTTGCTTCTATCTCCTGCCATATCAGAGAACAAATAGTCACCTGTATGTTTTAAGTATAAAAACTGAAATGTTCTGTAATTTTTCAAAAATATTACGTCACAGGTTTTCCATGGATAACGTTCCTTATTGTTAACCCAAAGAATTGAAGCATTTTGTGAAGCCCGAAGATCCTCTTCTGCATATTTAGAAAATTGATACTTGCAACTGTTTTCTTGAGCATCAAAGATAAGGTTCACTTTATTCACCTTTTCGCTCCAATATTCTATGGTTCTATTTACTGAAAGATTGGAAGAAGTCCTTATATATATCAACTGTAATGCAATACCATCGGAAACCAGTTCAGCGTAATAAAGTTTGAATTCGTAAATAGCCGTCATGTTACATCGTGTGTTTTCAGCGAACAAGTCAACTAACTTCCCTGAAGTTCCAGGAATTGTGTAATATAGCAGTTCAGGAAGAAAGCGAATATGCTTGATAACGTCATGTTCTACAAAACGGGACACAAACAACTTTTTATATTCGTTCCTTTCATCTGGAGTACTTGCCTGTAGGAAGTTTTGAAGATCAATTAATGAACTATGTATGTTAATCACAGCATCATCAATTCGCTCGAGCTTGGACTGAAGCAGCACCGTTGTGATCAGTTTCGTTGTCGAAGCATCGATTCTGGCAGCCAGTATGTTAACTAGTTCATCTAAGTTTTCTCCTGCCTCTTCGTTATCAAATGTTTCCATGAATTGCATCAAGTCCAGTCCTAGGTTTAGAACATCATAGGCAGTTCCTGCAGTTTTTATTACCGCCGTGACGGGAACAGTTTGAATAGGAACACAATTTGCAAACATTACAGAAAGGAATAATACAGCTTTTTTATCCATCATTGTGTAACGTCTTGCAAATCGAAAATGAAATTTTCTGGAAATGGCCCTTTCCAAACCGAAAATCAAATTTTCTTAAAATGGTCCTGCATCGAGTGTGCCGAATGTAATATATATGTTTAAATAGCCATAAACCTGCACTACTTCACCGTGTCCAATCGTTACAATTGGAAGGAGGATTTGTAACGCATCCGCAGTCGTGTATTTCAGGGATTAAGGAAGGGGTGATGTAAATATTTTTCTCGTTATTTCTTCATTTTTTCTGTCTGGTTTTTGTTTAATACTCTAAGATGACCTTCAATAAATGTAGATTCTTGCTCCAAAACTGGTTTGTCTCAGAACTTTGCCATTTTCAAGATCATTCAGGAAAACCTAGCGTTAGAAAGAAAAACAAGAATCTACATTGTAAAAGTCAATATCATAAATCTACTGGTTTTAAAGCAGCGGTGTAAAGTAACGGTAGTGTATTCACTTAGCCGCTGAGGGAGCGTAGCTGAAACCGCCTCTAGCTTTAAATGTAAATACATTGCATATGTTACTTGGGTCTCTTTACAAGGAAAGGGATCTTTCTATCCTGTCCAAAGAGAAAACAATCAAGCGGAGTGGGTTCTTCAATCTATATTATTAAGCAATGCGTGTACATAAAAACAGGGCTTTAATTTACAAATTATTAATAAATTAAAGCCCTGATAAAAAGCACTAGTAATGTTCATGATACACATGTACACTAACCTCCGAAAAACCGGACAACCTGAAATATACAATAAAAGGAACAATCCATAAGTACAAAAATAAAGAATTAATACTGTTTTAACAATTACTTATGTGTGTTACAAAATCACTTAGCCCCAAGTGTCTAGTGGTCTCATTACCTTTGTCAATTAGCAAACATATTAGAACTGAATTGTACACTTCTAATTAAATTCTTAGTGAGGTAAGTTTTTCTTGCAATTAGTATATACAATTATATAGCATCAATTTGTGATCGGTGTATATGAATGCAAAAAATAATAAATGCAAATACAGTTGTCTCTCTTTAGCAACTTAGACGCGATCTTTTGATTCTGATATAATATATAATTAGTTTTCATATAATGGTTTTAGTTAGGAAATAATCAAGACACAAAATTAAAAATGCACTTAAGAAATTTAGAAAATGGCCATATAATTTTAATTTCAAAAAGTTAATGAACGTTAAAAATAAACTTATATTTTTCATACTGTATAACCAAGAAAAGGCAAGAAAAGAAATCTATGAAATAATTTTGATGATATTAACAAATTAAGACAGGTAAATAACTTAATGCCGCGCAATAAATCAATTATTTAAACATCCGATTGTTTATTGGTATAATTATTCTGCTCTTTTATCTAGCGCGTGTCAGTTAACATTTACGACATACCTGTGAACGGATTACACGTGGCTTTATGTTAATTCGCTAATTACTTGTTTATTTGACGAGTATCAGTGGACTAAACTGATTGAAAATAATACCTCTATCATCAGTTAAATTGGAAAGTCTGAAGAACAGTCAGAAATCAATGCAGCAATTTGGTATTTCAATGAAATAAATAATGAAGAAAAAAGATGATTTTTTTTCATTACAATTATCACATTACAACGAAAAACCAACATTTATTTAAACGAAATAACAATAATAAATATTTACTTTTAACACAAAGATAGCCTCGATTTCATTAAGTAAAATCTCCATTTCGCTGAGACAAAACATATGTAAAAGTAACTATTTTTTATAAACGCCGAATCTCTGTTAATAATATTTAAGTGTAACGTTTCCATTTAAACCAATATGCGTTTGTATCTTGATTTATACTTTTGAATAAAAATAAATAAATACGGTAAAAAAGAAAAAAAAACAGTGGTATTTTAATTATCATTTATGATATCACTCTTTTGAATAAATTAAAAAAATCTGGTGGAATTTCAAAATTTTATTCGACAGTTTATTGTACTTTTCTCCATTTTACCGTCGATCTTCTTCATTTCGCGTTATCAGGACTATATCTTCATTTCGCCGAGTTAGATTCATTTCGCCCACGTTTAGTGCATCTTTCAAATATATAACAAAAGATAAATTCACTAATTCAACTTCTAGTCATATGTATTTTGACAGTTCAACAAAACTAATTGTAATTAAAAATTGAAGTGTGTTCTACATTTTTCTCCATTTCGCCGTCGCTCTTTTTCATTTCGCCATAGCAAGAACTTGAAAGCAAATGGTCAAAGTGAAATGTAACGTACATTTTTTTCAATTATGTCTATTCTGAGAACATATGAAATATTTACAACAATTTACCTTTGAACAATTTTAGATATTTTATCTCTAATAAAGGATAATATCAGTATTTTGATTTTTTGATCTTCATTTCGCCCATTTCGCCCATTTCCCATGTAATCTTCATTTCGCTGTTTATACCAACCGCTTCTAATCCTAAGGAAACAACAAATATAGGTACATGTACTTAACACCTAACAATACACACAATACACTTTAGTAAACTTACCAGTATATGGTACTGACTGTCAACACCACCTTGCAATTCTCTCGTACTGTGCTGTCAGTGTGTCTGCAAATTAACAGTGAAAAGATAGAAACAAATGTGATATTATATGGGTTGAGTTGACGTTTAGTAAGACCCTATGCCGCCATTTCATTTCAAAC
The DNA here is from genome assembly GCA_012932295.1 of Cyclina sinensis. Lineage (NCBI taxonomy): Eukaryota > Metazoa > Mollusca > Bivalvia > Venerida > Veneridae > Cyclina > Cyclina sinensis. The sequence goes on from JAAONU010000009.1 coordinate 18,818,851, forward strand.
ATAAACGGACAATTCGAGTTAACAAAAACATGTACTAAATTTTCATTTCAACAACCGAAAAGTTAAGAAATCACACAGGACCTCAAGAACAGAGTAAAACAGCAAGACATCTGGAGATACATACCATTTCATAGTAACTTGGAACACTTAAAAAGTTTAACAGTCAACTTCCATCTGAACTCGTCAGATTTCCCTCTACTACTGAACACAGATTGCTGCGCACCAATTACACGCGCCAAAGAGTGAACTGATCCTGATTAGCCAATCAGGAGACTCCAAGTCACAAATGAATATAACAATAAACCCCAAGGTGATCCGAGTATATAACACACACAGTAATAATAAATTCCGTCCAAGAAATACGTCCGGTTACACATACTGGCAAATTTTTTCTATTAATCTCAGATATATGAATATTTCTTAACGCTTTATAAATATATCTAGTTAATATTTGTTATTTGGTCAATTACGGTGAGAAAATGTACTTGAAAGTTATTGAATCCTTGCTCCGCGTGCGTCACAAAAATAACTGCGCCTACGTTACATGTGTTTCGTTAGCAAAAACGATTATATCAGTATTTAATTGGAAACGCAGGGATAAAGTTTAAATTAAAATCAATTTTTACTATGAAATTCTTGTAAACCAAACAAAATATAAAGTTGTTTGATACGTTTATGTCAAGAAATCTTCAAAACATCGTGCTAAAATCAACCGTTTTTCTTTCTAACGCTAGGTTTTCCTGAATGATCTTGAAAATGGCAAAGTTCTGAGACAAAACAGTTTTGGAGCAAGAATCTACATTGATTGGAGGTCATCTTAGACTATTAAACAAAAAACAGACAGAAAAAAAATGAAGAAATAACGAGGAAAATATTTACATCACCCCTTCCTAAATCCCTGAAATACACGACTGCGGAAGCGTTACAAATCCTCCTTCCAACTGTAACGATTGGACACGGTGTACTTGGTTAAAGGATGTTTACGAAGCACTGAAGCGTCTCTCTCTGCTTAAGCATTCTTTTTTGTAATATAAAGCTACATTTTTAAGCATATCAGTTTCAAAACTCAAGTGACAGATTCAATAATTGCGTATGGTATTTGAAAATAAAACAATGTTATAGCAGTTTTTGTGCAAGTAGAAAAACCTCTACTTTTTTCAGAAACAGTCATTTTGAGCACACAAAATTTGTAGTCAGGTTGTAAATGCCGTTAAGAGCTCTTTTTTTAACTTAATTACTTCGTGATGAGATCTGTATAATTCTTTAAGCTATGTTGTCTTGAAGTTCCAACAGATGGAAAAGTGCAATTGACATAATTATACACTCTAGGTAAACCAGATACGCTTCGCGAACTGCATACGCTGCGATCACGGCATATGCAACGCATGTAACCGGCATTAGTCGGTGTAAACGTAGACAATGTTAGAGGGTCAGGTAAGAATTGTTCAAAGTTTTAACTAGATGTTAAAACTAGCCATTATGCTCATACGGCTGCCAAGTCTTGAAACTTTATGGCTGTAGTCTCCTCAGTGTCCAGGACGTAGTAGATAGCTCAATCATTTATGAAAATAAACCGGTAAGGTCGCAAACTGTTGCCGGTTAAACACATATCTTTCTTGAGCTAAACTTAGTATAGTGAAGACATTTGATTGCTAAGAAATTATCGGCATCAGATAAAAGTGCAGTGTGGAATTTAAAAGTGTTTTATCTGTAGTTCCTTTCTACAAAAATGTGAGGCCAGGCACCTTACACAGGCACTTTCATTTTGCTACGCTGCGTATCACGGCATTTTATGCGATGCTGGTATTAAAATATTATTAACTGCAATATTATTTCGATATCGATCATTGTCTTTCTATAATAATTAAACCAGAGAAAGCATGCAAATCAGATATTTTTGCATGTATACATATCGGTCTTAAAGACTTTATCATATGTATAATAACTCAACGCTGTTCGCATTTCGAGTTGTAGAATGTTTTCTCAAAATTGAACTGATTATTGAGGTGTACAAATCTACGACTTCTGAGAGTGATTTCATCTCTGCTTATTTATCTCTACTTACTACTGGCTCGCTGATTTTAGGTCAAAAATAATAGACTATGTAAAAACACAGTTTTATACTTCAATAAACCATGAAACTAAAAAAGATTTTAGCAGGATTCGAACAAATGCCCTTTCGGTCAGTAAAAATAAGAACAACGTACTAAGCCTCTTTTGAAAACCATGAAACAAAATTTACAATAGAAATAGTATCTACTTCCTGACTGACGGGCTAAATTTTTAACAAATAAAAGTTTGAAAAACTTTATTTTATTATGTGCTTCTGCAACAACAAAAAACGAAACAGTAACTAAGCTTACATATTTTCTAGACAGTTCCACAAAGTCCATGAGGATTTCCAAGACATAATCTAAAGAAAAAAAAATAAATACGACTTTGAAAAAAACAATATTTCATAGTCTTAGATAAAACTCCTCAACTAATCTGTATATGATAACACACAAAATCTAATATGATACGTGTACATAAAGTAGGGTTCCAAACGTAACTTTTTCATTTACCGGTTAACCTGATGCTGTTACCGGTAATTTTACCGGTTAACTGTTAAACAATAAAAATCACTTCATGCTGACTAGTCACGGTATATGATATGTACACTTTAAAGTGAAACCGAAAGTCGGGAAATGTTTACTATTCGGATCCCGCGGGTTCAAAAGAGTATTGTGATCGCTTATTAGATACATATGCGTTGCCCCCGTTAACATTAACCTTTTGCATCCCTAACATAAAGGGTATTTGATGCCTTATTATGAGTATATTAAATGCACATTTAATATTGAACATATTCGTCTGTGCGTGGTGGAGTTCATTACTTAAAGGAATGATAAAATAGACATCAATTACATAGTTTACAAGAGCTTAAATACATGTACTATTAACTATTACAATTTGTATATCTACTTACAAGTTTGTGGAACTGTATTCTTTCTGTTACTCACTCCTCTGTCTCAACAGAAAAAACCACACCACCAGATGTTCATGCGTGTGTTAAAAGAAACAAATGACAGTTCTGTGGAACACCTGATCAAATACAACAGCCACTTAACAAAAACAACCAAGAGAGAATTACCAAAATGCAACTGCGTAAAGTAGTTCACATGACAAACAATACAGATAACAATAGAACAAACTAACCTAATATTTCTTTCCACTTTTCCCCAAGATAGAGTTAATAAACCCTGAAACAACCATACTCCCTGGCAAACATAAAAAATGGGATCTCGGTTTTCTTCTGACAAAGAATACCAACTGACTCTTGTATATTACAATCAGCTGATCTTACTAACCAATATAAGAATTCATGTAATGAACAAACAAGGAAAGTAATATCAAGTTGCAATACCTTTTAAAGATCAAATGTATTGTCTCCCTTAGACCGAAACATTGATTTCTTTCCTTGTATTATAAATAGTTACATTTAAACACTATACAAAAATATGGGGTCTACTACATCCTCCCCCTCCTGTTTCATGTTTGGTTCAATTATATGTATAGATTAATGTCGGCAAATATTTTTCCAATCGGATTTCTGGAATGGGGCTAATGTTCCTAGCAGATTTAGGAGGGTTCTGTTGATTTGTTTCCGGAGTTCCATTCACTTGGTGATAAGGAGTTCCATTCACTTGGTGATAAGGAGTTGTTTTTTACTTTTTTTCAATCCCAGAAATAGAGTATAATACTCTGATCACTGCTGATTCAAAATTCGCTACTTGTTACTCTGATCACTGCTGATTCAAAATTTGCTACTTGTTACTCTGATCACTGCTGATTCAAAATTCGCTACTTGTTACTCTGATCACTGCTGATTCAAAATTCGCTACTTGTTACTCCGATCACTGCTGATTCAAAATTCGCTACTTGTTACTCTGATCACTGCTGATCCAAATTTCGCTACTTGTTTACTATGTAGCCTCTTAGGAATTCCATAATGAAGAATAAAATGTTCAAATAAAGTCTCTGCACAAGTTTTCGCTTTCTGATTCTTTGTAGCCACTGCTGTTCCTAACTAAGTAAAGTCTTCATTTATCACCATCACATTTGATTTTCCTCCTTTAGATGGCTCAAGTGCGAGGAAATCCATACACACGAGCTCAAGTGTATAATAAGTTACCACATTATTCAACGGTGCTCTTGTGTTATTACTTGATTTCCTTCTTATGCATCTGTAACATTTTCTTATCAAGTTTTTACAATCATTAGATATAAGTGGCCAGGAAAATCTTTGTCTTATCAAGGACATGATTTTTTTCTCTTCAAGGATGACCTATGTCACTGTGTTGCCCTGTTAAAGTTGAATATCTGTAACATGAATGAAGAACCAACTGCTGAATATCTGTAACATGAATGAAGAACCAACTGCTGAATATCTGTAACATGAATGAAGAACCAACTGCTGAATAGCTGTAACATGAATGAAGAACCAACTGCTGAATATCTGTAACATGAATGAAGAACCAACTGCAGAATATCTGTAATATGAATGAAGAACCAACTGCTGAATATCTGTAACATGAATGAAGAACCAACTGCTGAATAGCTGTAACATGAATGAAGAACCAACTCCTGAATATTTGTAACATGAATGAAGAACCAACTGTTGAATATCTGTAACATGAATGAAGATCCAACTGCTGAATATCTGTAACATGAATGAAGAACCAGCTGCTGAATATCTGTAACATGAATGAAGAACCAACAGCTGAATAGCTGTATCATGAATGAAGAACCAACTGCTGAATATCTGTAACATGAATGAAGAACCAACTGCTGAATAGCTGTAACATGAATGAAGAACCAACTGCTGAATATCTGTAATATGAATGAAGAACCAACTGCTGAATAGCTGTAACATGAATGAAGAACCAACTGCTGAATATCTGTAACATGAATGAAGAACCAACTGCTGAATTATCTCATTGTTTATTTCCACTTCCTTGTAATCATTGTTTATTTCCATTTCCCTGTAATCATTGTTTATTTCCACTTCCCTCTAATCATTGTTTATTTCCACTTCCCTGTAATCATTGTTTATTTCCACTTCCCTCTAATCATTGTTTTTTTTCCACTTCCTTCTAATCATTGTTTATTTCCACTTCCCTGTAACCATTGTTTATTTCCACTTCCCTGTAATCATTGTTTATTTCTATTTCCCTGTAATCATTGTTTATTTCCACTTCCCTGTAATCATTGTTTATTTCCACTTCCTTCTAATCATTGTTTATTTCCACTTCCCTGTAATCATTGTTTATTTCCACTTCCCTGTAATCATTGTTTATTTCCACTTCCCTGTAATCATTGTTTATTTCCACTTCCCTGTACAAAATTCCTCTATTTTTTTGTTTTTCAGAATTCCTCTTCACAAGAAGCTGTTCTTTTGTATAATGTTGTAAATTTGGAAGCTTCCTGTCCTGAAAGCATTTAACTAGGGTCCTTTTACTGGATCTTCCCTCTGATGTTTTCTAAGATCTCGAATCTCTATTTGTGCCATTGGTTGTCCTGGTGTACGTCTGACCTCAATTATATTTATAGAAGCAGATGGTAAACCTTCAATATAATTTCAATATGAGTTGATCTACATATGGCTTTTACAGTATCATTGTTCATTTTGACTTTTTCTTAAAACGTTTCATGCATTGCATCAGCATCTTTGTTCATCTGTCCTGGCTTATAAGAAACCCATCTCTGACCAGTGGTGTCTAATTTGGCTGAAGTAAATATATGTGTCATAGGATTGTTATCTGTATACACAGTAAATGTAGTAACAGTCATGTAGTCAGAAAATTTGTCCATTTGAATGTTAATAATTTTTGTTTGAAAGTGGAATAATTTCTTTCTGATTTTGTCAAATTCATACTGGCGTATGCTTATACCTTCTTGACATTATCCTGAACCTGGTAGAATATTGCCCCTAGATCGCAATGGCATGCATCCGTGTGTAACTCAAACGTCTGATGAAATCAGGTTAAGCCAATAATGTAGAAGAAAATAAAATGTCATTCAATCTTTTTAAATGTTTCTTTATGTAAATTAGTTTAAAATAAAAGGTTTTTGTCGATGCGTCTGTCCCTTCTTTGTAGTAATAGGAGGCTGTACTTCATTCAATGGCCATGTGATTTTAGAAAACTTCTTTACGAATCAAGGGTTATAACTTTCGAATGCCAAAAATGAAGTAGTTCATCGCTGTTTGAAGGAGTTGGCCATTCTTTAACTTTGTTCATCTTGTCAGGGTCAGTTTCTATTCCATTTTGTGAGACAACATGTCCAAAAAAACCTCTTTTGACGAAAGAAACAGAAACATTTCTAAGCTTAAAGCTTAATGCCACATTCCCTTTAGCGTGTTAAAACAGTATCAAGTCTTTCTAAATGTTTTTCAAAACTGTTTGAAAAAAATTAAAATAATCAGGTCGTCTAAATACATGACATGGATTTTCAAGTTGAGTTACCAAGACTTTCCTCCGTAAGACGTTGATAGGTGGCTGCGGAGTGGGAAAGCCCGAACGGCATTTATTCATATTGAAAAAAAGAGGGCCATGATGGGCCTGGATCGCTCACCTCAGTACTTACTCAGTTAATTGAAAATATATAAGTGTTTCAATCCAAATATGTAAAATATCAGTCAATAAATAAAGGCTTTATGACAGAAAGTAAAAATATCTATTATAAGCTATGGTGACCTTGATCTTGACCTAGTGACCTCAAACCCTACCCATGGGTAGAGGTTCATGCAAGGAACCTATATATTGAATATCAAAGATATTGGTCTATAAATGAAGGCTTTATGAGGTACAGTAGATGAATCTCTTTTAGCCTCCGAGACCTTAAACCTAATCTAATAATTTGAAAAAGCTTGATAAAGCTTGCTTCATGCCAAATTTTAAAATTCTAGGCCTTGTGGTTTCAGACAAGAAGATTTTTTAAAGATTTCCTTTTTTACATATTAAGGGCCCTCGGGGCGGGGCAAATTTTGACCCCATGGCCAACATTTAAACAATATTGGTAAAGGTTCTTTACAAAATACTCAACACCAAATATCTAAGGTTAACACCTATTTGTTTTGGAGAAAAAATATTTTTCATGTTTTTCCTATATAAATCTATGTAAACCAAGAGAACCCTGAGGCGTGGCCAATTTTGACCCAGGGAACATAATCTGAAAAAACTTGGTAGGCATCCACTAGGCAATGCTACATACCAAATATCTAAGCTGTAGGCATTGAGGTTTCCAGTCAGAAGATTTTTAAAGATTGCTTTTTCTACATATTTAGGGCCCCCGGGGCGGGGCCAATTTTGACCCCCACGGCCAACATATAAACAATACTGGTAAAGGTTTTCTACACAATACCCCACACCAAATATCTAAGGTCTAGTGTTATTAGTTTCGGAGAAAAATGATTTTTAATGTTTTTCCTATATAACTATATATAAACCAAGCAAACGCTAGGGAGTGGCCAATTTTGACCCAGGGGACATAATTTGAACAAACTTGGTAGACATCTACTAGACAATGATACATACCAAATATCAAAGCTGTAGGGATTGTGGTTTCTGAGAATAAGATTTTTAAAGATTTCCTATATAAGTCTATGTTAAATGAAGTGACCCTTAGGACGGGGCCAATTTTGACCCCAGGGAAATAATTTGAATACTTTTTGTAGAGTTCCATTAGAGGGTGCTAAATGCCAAATATCTAAGCTCTAGGCCATGTGATTTCAGACAAGAAGATTTTCAAAGTTTTTCCTTTAAGTTGCCATAGTTCTTGATGGAATTGGATTCTTTGAACAACTTTAGTAGTGCTTCATGCAAGGAACATCCCAGGCAAGATTCATCAAATTCGGCCTAGAGGTTTCAGAGGAGATGTTTTTTGAATAAAATTGTTGACGGACGACGGACGACGGACAAAGACTGGTCAAAATAGCCCACCAAAGGTTCAGGTGAGCTAAAAACAAGGGGTCCAACAGTAAATGCACTTCTTTCTTTATGGGATGGATCTATTTTCAGTTGATGATACCCGCTGTCTTCATTATCGCAAGAAATATTGCATCAAGATGTGATCACATGTAAATTTCAATTATTTGGCATAACCAATTGGATCCTTTTAAGCAGCCAACTTGTTTTTCTAAGGTAAGGCTTCACTAAATCTCACTTGGCAGCGCAGTGCTCTCCCCTTTGCAGAGCTATTGTTGGTAATAAACTACTAAATCTTACTTTGCAGACACCTAACCTAATGGGTTGACAGAAAATTCACCCAAGACTTTTCTGTCCACAACTTCTAATCCCCAAAACGCAGATAAGAAGTCTAGACTTACTGACACATTTCACCTCCAACATGTCTTTAAAGGAATGATTTCAAACCAATAACAGATATGACATTTGTAAATAAAATATGTAAGAATGGTAAAGCTGCCATTCGGGACACCGAATTCAATTAAAACAAAGAATTGAACGTAATAAATGTAATAGCTGTATGAGAATAGAAATGCTTTCTTAAGAAATAAATTACTAGTATCATTTTACAAAAATATTATTTTTAAATTTAAATTTAAATCTTTACTACCTTGACAGTAATGAATAATGAATCGTTTGGAAATCTAGGATTTTCATTAATTACTCATATTATCAGAAGTACAACATAAAATCGATATGGAATATTGACTGTAAATTCCTTAATTAAAAGGTCTGTTCATGATCAAAGTTATAGCTTTTTTCCGCGATAGGTTCTCGTTTAAAGGTAATTGGCAATCAGTATTTTAATAAATGCCCTCGGTCATTTAAAATAAAACACTTTGAAAACATTAAGGCATTTAATGTTAATAAAGCTATTGTCTCTGTTCAATAATTAATTAGCCCCTCTAAGAGGTTTAAAGAAACCAAAGTCATACACTTCATGAAGAAATAGAATTTCATACATTCTTGGACTCAAAATAGGAGTCACAAGTGAAGGTCAAAGTTTCATCATTAAATCTTGCAGCTGCTCCATATTTTCAATATATTTTATTTTCATGCTGCTTTTTTGAAAATATGAGGTGTATGAAATGATCTGCAGATTTATATGTCAGGCAAACTTGGCTCTTTAGCAAGAGCTGTCTACAGTGCTTCTTCTTAACAATAAAAGAACATAGTAGTGTACTTTGGTAATTCTCAGTATCTGTGGAGCTGGCGTGACAAGTCACCAACATATTTTCATTCCCGAATAAATGTAGGCATTTTCACATTGAATATGATATTGTAAAGTAAGCTCACTGTCTTTATAGAACATCTGTTCTAGTTACGAACTGTAACATTTCGTTTTAGCGGTAGTTTTGAACCCAATCTTTCTACTTTATTACGTTATATTGGAACAAGTGTCCGTCATTGGGGTGGGAATATGAATAAGAAAGTCATTTTGATACATACAGTAATTCTAAAGATGAGATAACAGAAAAGTGACTTTGTAAACTAAGAAGACACCAATCCTTGACAAATTATGGCGAGACTAAAAGATTCAGATGATCTCAAACCTGTAGTCCTGAAAGAATTAGCAACTCAGTAAGCTCCCTTGGTTACAGCTATATTTAAAAAATCCCTTGAAACTGGCACTATTCCCTCTGACTGGACTAAGGCAAATGTCATTCCTCTCTTTAAAAAAGGTGATAAAGCAAACCCGGATAATTACAGACCAATATCCCTAACATGTGTTCTATGCAAAACGATAGCACACATTGTTGCATCCAACATTACAAAGCACTTCGAACAAAACAACACACTTTATGAACTACAGCACGGGTTTAGGGAACAAAGGTCTTGCGAAACTCAACTTCTAGAACTTGTTGAAAATCTTTCTAGAAACTAAATTCAAGGTCAACAAACGGACTTAGTACTCCTGGATTTCTCGAAAACTTTCGATAAGGTCAACCATCTGAAACTCCTTTTCAAACTCAATCAAAATGGTATACAGGACAATACTCTCCAATGGTTGAAATCATTTTTTATAGGTAGATGTTAGTCTGTCCTTGTTGAGGGTGTGTCCTCTGATGAAGCGTCTGTCACGTCAGGAGTGCCCCAAGGCTCAGTTCTCGGCCCTCTTCTCTTCCTTCTATACATAAATGACCTGCCTGAAAAGATAACTTCACAGGTCCGGTTATTTTCTGACGACACTGCTGTCTACATAACGGTAAACAACAGTTCCCAATAAAACATTCTACAACGGGACTTAGATAGGCAACAGGCATGAAAAGCCACTTGGGATATGGAGTTCAATCCCTCTAAGTGCACAGTTATGAATATTACCAGTTCAAAAAGCCCATTTAAATCAACGTATACCCTCCACGGTCAAATCCTAGAAACAGTAAAAGATGCAAGATGTCTTGGTGTCACTTTCACATCAGATATTAGCTGGAATAAGCATATTAATCAAATCTCTTCTAAAGCTAGTCAAACTCTCAACTTTCTGAGAAGGCATTTTCCTTCCAAAATATAAGAAATTAAGAGAACTTGGATCAGACCCAAGCTGGAATATGCCAGTCCAGTCGGGAGTCCATTTAGTAAACAAAATATACATAAGCTAGAAATGGTGCAACGCCGTGCAGCAAGATGGATTACAATTGACTTTTCGCCTAACAGCAGTGTCAGCTCCATGTTAAGTACTCTTGGGTGGCGTGTGCTTGAACACAGGAGGTTGGATGCAAGAGCAATCATGTTTTACAAAATTGTTAATGGACTGGTTGCAGTGCCAATGCCTCCCTTATCATTTAGACCAATTCATACTGCCTGTAGCTATTATCAGTTTTCATTCTTTCCTGCCTAACAGCAGTGTCAGCTCCATGATAAGTACTCTTGGGTGGCGTGTGCTTGAACACAGGAGGTTGTATGCAAAAGCAATCATGTTTTACAAAATTGTTAATGGACTGGTTGCAGTGCCAATACCTCCCTCATCAGTTTTCTTTCTTTCCTGCCACTATAGTCCTATGGAGCTCATTGCCAGTTGATATTGTGCAGATACCTTCTCTTGACCAGTTCAAGTTGGCAGTCTGTAAAGTTAATCATAAGCCGTAGTCTGATAAAGCTGTTTTTACAACTTTAACTGTACATTTTCATCTTTTTAACACAGACTATCCTGTTATATTTCTATTCTCACCGATACAGCTGTATTACTTGTAATCTCCTGTACATTTCTAATTTACACTTCAAGCACTGACGCGCACCTGCACGTTATGCTCTGACGAGTGTGCTGCAGTATGAATAGAAAGATAGACATCAATTGTCCTGCTTATAACTTTTGGTTAAACGGAGAGGTTCCTGACTATAAACCAAGCCGAATGGTCACTTATGTCATAACGAAATGACTTGTCTTATTATAGGAATTTCTGTTACAGTCAGTTTGAATTTGTCTACTTACAAAAAAATCGAAATGTTTTTTTTCTATACACTGTGTATTAAAGAAAAGGGATGTTGAGTATTTGCTGGAATAGTCTATTTTGGTTTGTTTTGTTCCGTAAAAATGGACTGCTGCTTGTTCGTTGGTCTAAATTAACCTGTTAAATTGCAGAAATCAAACTGAAATCACTAAGATCAAAGTATTTTAAGAAACCTGTCATTTTCAGTTTATTTTTATATGAAAATTATGCTTAAGGATTGGGTCACAGGGTCATTTGTCCTTATATTTAGCATTTCATCCATATATCCAATATCATTCCTGTATCACCCGTTTCATATCTATTTTGCATCCTCATAATATTAATTCCAGTATCATACACTAATAACTACATTAACCACGGTGACGGGCCTCAGTTTGCTTGTTATAGCCTAACCGCCAATTTCACGTCACGCATGCGCACAACCAGAATAGATTTGAGTGGAAACACGAAATCTTGTCTCAATTATTTTATTAGTTTTTGCTGTCTGCGTAAATTATTGACAAGTTGTATTGATATATGTTCATTCTCTATTTTCTCATTCATCTTTTAATTCACCCCATCGTCATTTTCGAGTATTGAAATGTGGACAGGCAGAATAGATTTTGGAATGAAAACACGAAGTCTTTTTGTCTTAGTTATTTTATTAACTTGTACTGTGTGAGTTTTCAGACAGTTAGAGAACACATGTTCCCGACACATTCTCTTACGGGTGTGAAGGGTGACAATTGTAAATAGCTTGAAAATGTACTAATTCATATGAGTTTCCGCTTTCTCCGGAAGTTATAACCGAGTACATAACACATTGTCTTCGTGTTAAGCAGTGTACTGTCTCTTTATATTTTCCAGATTAAATCTATCCAAACTTTCTCTCAAGTTGTTTTACCGGGATCGTCTGAACAGTTTTCTACGCGCATCTGATTTTATCTTCTTATGCAAATTGAAAAAAATGAAATGAAAAAGAAATTAAATCAAATAATAATAATAAAAACATATTGTTTTGGATAAAGAGAAGAATTTGTAGATAGCCTTATTACAAGTTTTGGTCATTACCAGTAAACCGAGGCTCTACTCTTATTCCATTTTTATTTAAAATATTATGCTCCTTTATGCACCTAGTCTGATTCAGAAAATTAAAGCACGCACTTGATTACTGAATAATCTGTGAGAATTCAATTCAAAACTGAGTTTTACGGCAACGTTTTCGACACATTGAATGCAAACCACTGCTGATAATTGCTTCGTCGAGATCAATATTAGTCATATAAATAATTTCAGTAAATTTGACATGTATTTTTGAAGTTGCGCTAGCAAACAATAGATAAAGGCATAATTTATTTAGGAATGGAACAATTAATTTCGGGACTTTCGACAGTAAACGAAATAACAGAACATACAGATTTACGATGTAGTGATACTGTCATTCAAATTAAGAAAAAAAGATATACAAATACTTCTTTTTGCTGGTCCAATTATATCTCCGCGCATTTAATTTAATGATTGTACAGTGCCCATATGGTCAAAAAGAAATCAGTCAGGAAGAATAAAGAACTTCTGCAATCGGCTAAGAAATTGTTTTTAATCTTAATTATGAAGTTCAGTTTTCAAGTTGACTTCAAAAACTGTTATAACTTTCGTAGGCTTCGTTTTTAGATGTATATATATCGGAAATGTCAAGATTTTCCAAGATTTTATTATTTAAAACTCAATATGCATTTGCATAATCATGAGCAAATATCAGAATATAATAAAACAAGAGGGCCATGATGGCCCTGTGTCGCTCACCTTAGTACTTTGGCTGTTGTTGAGGAAACTTCAGAAGCAATAACAGGTTTTGAATCTGAATGAAAGATTTTCGAAGAAATGATATTTTGTAGAAACAGAACGCTGGAGAAGAACCAATTTTGAGCCAAGGGACATAACTTGTTGGAAGAGATCTACTTGACTGTGCAACATACAAAATATCTAACCTTTAAGGAATACAGTTTCAGACAAGAAGGTTTTTTAAATATTTTTAAGCCGCCTATATAAGCTTATGCAAAATCAAGTGGTACTGGGGCAGGTTTACTAGACAATGCAACATACAAAATATCTTGCCTCTAAGGCATACGGTTTCAGACAAGAAGACTTTCAAATATCAAATGATTCACACAAATTGGACCCCCGGCGTGGGGCCAATTTTGACCTCAGGGACAAAATTTTAATAGATTTCACAGAGGTCCAGTAGACAATGCAACACCCAAAATATGTAACCTCTAAGCCATATATTTTTAAATAAGAAGATTTTTAATTTTTCCTTTATAAGCCTATGTAAAATCATGTGACCTGTGGGCAGAGCCAATAATGACCACTAGTATAATTTGAACTATCTTGGTAGAGGACCTCAACATAATTCCCCATGCAAAATATCTAAGGTCTATATTTTTCGGTTTCTCACAACAAGATTTTCAAAGATCAAATGAAGTAGGCCCAATTTCGATCATAGGGCCATAATTTGAAAAACACTTGTTAGATGTATTCTAGACAATGCAACAAACAAAACTATTTTTATCTCTAAGGCATATTGTTTCAGACAGAAAGATTTAAAATTGTTTTCCTATATAAGCCTATGTAAAATCATGTGACCGTAGGGCAAGGCCATTAATGACATAGATGAATAATTTAAACAATTTTGGTAAAGAACAATTTAGATGAAGTTCCTTGAAAAATATCTAAGGTCTATAGTTTACGGTTTCTCACAAGAAGTATTTTAAATATTTTACGTAAGTAAGACCCCTGGGCGGGGCTAATCTTGACCCCAAGTATATAATTTGAACACACTTGGTACAGGTCAATTAATCAAATCTTCAGAACATTATACCATGTAATTTCAGAGAAAAAGAGTTTTAAAGATTTTCTTCTCTGTTTATATGTAAATCATGTGACCCTTATACGGGACTCCTAGTAAACCTAGGGACATAATTGGAACAAACTTGTTAGAGGTCCGCTAGAAAATGCCTCATGTCAAATTTCAGACCTCTGAGCTTAGTAGTTTTAGACAAGAAGACTTTTAAGGATCTTTCCTCTATATTTCTATGTAAAACAAGTGACTCCTCAGCTGGGGCCAAAGGTGACCCTAGGGACATAATTTGAACAAACCTGGTAGAGGTCAACTAGACACTGCTTCGTGCCAAATTTAAAACTCTAGGCCTTGTGGTTTTAGACAAGAAGGTTTTAAAAGATTTTCTTCTATATTGCTTTGTAAGACTTGTGACCCTTCGGGCGGGACCAGTTGTAACCTCAGGGACATTATCTGAACAAACTTTGTAGGGGTCTGCTAGACAAAGCTAAACTTCAAATTTCAGACCTCTGGACTAAGCAGTTTTAGACAAGAAGATTTTTAAAAGTTTTTTATTCTCGTTGCCATAGCATCCAAAGTTCTTGATGGAACTCTTTGAACAAATTTGGTAAAGCTTTATGCAAGGAACATTTCTGCAAAGTTTTCTCATCTTTCCCTTACTGGTTTAGGCGAAGGTGTTGTTTAAAGTTTAAAGTTGACGGTGCACGACACACGGACGCACGACGGACACGACGGCGTTCACAAAAGCTCACCTTGAGCACTTAGTGCTCAGGTGAGTTAAAAATACCGGCCAACATCTGCAGAGGACAACATTAAACAAGAATAGAAAAGTAACTATATACGGACAATTATTATGAGCATGCGATGCTTCAAAAATTATTTCTGATCAAGCATGACCATCCGAAATTTTGGGCGTTAATTGTAAGTGTTGTACTACCATCTAACATGTGTACTTTCAATTATATTTTGGTTGAGGACGGCGTGTGTACTTGACTACTTTCGATTGGTTTTGTTTTCACGTGTGCTGTCCTTGCTTTATCGAGTTAACCATGTGACAAATATGAAAGTATTATTTCGTCGGAATATCACTGTTTGTTGGATTTAATAATATGTAGGCGTTCTGAGTGTTGTTTTGATATTCGTCAACATTTTGGAGAAGCAAACTATATGATGTGTTTATCTTACTTTTAGCACACCAGTATGAACATTAATGAATTTTATTGAATGGTCCATTAGTATAGCCAATTTATTTTACATTCTTCGTCTTCTTACATAACAATATTTATTGTCACTTAAAGATCATCATTTATGCAAAAATAACCTAATTGTTTAGGCATTCTATCTTATTGCAGGTTTTTTAAGTTACACAATGTTTTATCAATTATACTTTTACGGGGAAGCGATTTAGTTCTCAACTATGGACCATGCTTGCCGGAAATATAAACAATGTTTGCCACAACAACTAACTTAAAGCGAGGGTCCAGGTTAATATATATTACAATAGAAAGGTCCCAAATAGCAATTTTCAATAAAATTAAATTGGCTGTTTAAACAACAGCAACAAGGAAAATTCAAATGGACTTGAGTCCATTTGAGTGTACGGTTTTTTACTGTGTTTTTAAGGAACCTTAAGCTACAGCACTCTACCTTGTTTGCAGATGCCAATAAAAAAAATTTAATATATATCCTTAAATTGTAGACCTGTTTGTTCAGACAAATTATAACTAAGGTAATGCACATTTTTGAAGAACAACAACAACATATTTGTTCAACCTTTTATTTCCATACATCTCTTGATGTTAATGGTGATAATTATGATACTGAAACATTGTTTGTTTTGTTATGTAACAAAAAACATGAATTTCATGAAATAACATGCTTGAACAGAATATCAAATATGCTTGAGTATAATAAAAAATATACTTGTAATATAAATTATGATAATAAACTATGACCATGCTTTGATTACTTTGATATAATTCAACATATTAAAGACCAGGTGAGATACAGTCACAGTTGTAGCAAAGTAAGATCAGGAAACAGACAGAATTTTTAACTTTAGATATCTTTTTTCTTTTTGAGCCGAATTTTATTATTTGAAAACATTAAACATAAACATTGTATCATTTTACATCATTTGAAAGCTCTTTAAATTCATATTTTGAAAATATAAGCAGATTTTGAATGTTTGCTTTTAAAAAAGAAAACTAAACTAAGTTATACCTGTCGTTTCAGCATTTTTTCAGCATTTTTCTAGCAGATTAGATGCACTAAGTTTAACCATTTACAAACCAGAAAGTGAACATTTTTGACAATTATTTTTTAGATATGTAAAATATGAGCTTTCAGACCTTTTAAATGTTATAAAATATTGAATTGTTTGATGAAAAATGACGTTGTAACTGTAGCCTAATTAATCAGGCTTAAAGCGTTGAACCCATTTATTGATCTGATATTTTTTAGTTGTTCAACCTTTAAGCCTAATTTTAAACTGCATATAACCAAGCGGATATTGTTCGGCAGATTTTTTACCCTACCCTAGTTAACTTATTACCTACAACTCCGATTATTCCGATCGCCAAATTTTGAATAAAATGGTGGATAATTATGAACGATAAAGTGTTTCAGTTCGATACTTATATATATCAGTGTTGTTTCTTGGATTACTGGATCAGGTATGGATTTAGTTATCACATTTTATCATATTTTTATCATTTTTACTTTAAACTCTGTGATTTGTTGGACAAACGAGCCATAAAAAGTGCCAAATCGCCTACGATTGGGCGAGTCCGCTTAACCAGATGCAGATCAAAGTGAGACGTAGAAGGTGAACAACAATAAAATATCAGCCTATAAAATGGGTTCACCTTCGGAGGCGAAATAGTGAGACTATTGTAACTGTAATTACAAATTTACTATGTTTTGCATTTTTATCAACCGCCATATTTTTGCCAACGTTCGAAAAGTTACCTGTATCTCTTATCAGTTACTTGTTACTATTAATATATTTCAAAACAATAACATTCAGTGTTCCTACACAATATTACCAGACAGTCACGTGATTCTGTCCGAGGATTTCCGGAATAATACAACTTCGCAAATTGATTCAACAGGTAGTACATCGTAAAAATACGTAATGCTTCGGCAATAATCGGATCTTCTAACAGCCAATCAAAACATAGAATTACATAATATTGGATAACACTAACCCCGCTCCAATTGTACATATAGGAATATAATACTGGCAATTTTCCGTACAGAAAGAAAGTGAAACAAATATACTCGGCTCTGTAACGACCGAATATTTACTTGTGGTGGCAGTGGTTTCTGTACTGATAAGGGGAAGTAACCGCTGCGGGAAGTTTGACACGGGTTAACCTTAGCTGGATTTCAGCTATATATACATGTAAGAACTTTTTTTAAGAATTTATCTTTTTCTCTGTTTTGTTTAGCTACAATTGGAATTGCATCGATTAAACGTGCCTGGGTGTAATGAAATTTAAAAATATGTAACTTGAAAAAAAGTTAAAAATTTTGTTAATTTACTTTCGACCATCATCACGTGACATGCCTGTCGGCAGTGATTACTGTACTAAAAGTATGGAAGGGAAGTAACCGCTGTGTGGAGTTTTTCCAAAGAATGAAGGGGAGATCACTGCGAGGAGGTTGATTTAGATGATGGTCTGGTACTACGTTATCGCAGTAGTAAGCAGGGAACCAGACTAGTTTAGCTGAATACCGAGCTCTTCCCAAACGAGTTAACCGACTTAATGCAAGGCCATTTAATCTTGTATGTTAGTATTTAAAATTTGGATCTTTTATGACGTTGCACTTGTGACAAATGTGAAACAGAGCGGCTCTCTAATTCATTTTCAGAGATTCCATTTCAGTTTTACTAAGATAATTAACTAAGGTCATTTAGCATCTAACCATTTCTTTATTCAGCAATAGCCATTTGTTTTGCAAATGAAATATCTGTCTATGGCGTAAAACTGATCAATTGTCAACATCTTCTTAATATAATAGAACAGTGTTATATACGATTGAGATAGTTGTTAATACAAACAAAACAAATGTTTTTAATTATTAAGAAAGCCCGAAAAAGATGTTTACATACAGAGGTATACCAATAAAAATAGTAAACCATTTAAAATATTACAGATTTGTCATTGCAGTGTTTTTATTTTCTTATTTTATTTTATTTCTATTTATTTATTTATTTCTTTTTTTTGTTGGGGTGGGGGTGTATTTTGTGCAAACTTTTGACTAGCTTGCAGTAAAATTTCATAAACTACCGTCTTTCT
This sequence comes from Cyclina sinensis, assembly GCA_012932295.1. NCBI lineage: Eukaryota > Metazoa > Mollusca > Bivalvia > Venerida > Veneridae > Cyclina > Cyclina sinensis. The sequence goes on from JAAONU010000009.1 coordinate 18,837,446, forward strand.
TAGAATCTCATTTTGTACAATGTAACTGTAGACAAAGACAAAAGGTGTAAAACCTGATCAGACAATATGCAACAATATGCAGCAACTAATCAGGGTATTCACTGTTTGAATAAACCGACAAGGATGAAATAATCCACTAGGCATTTAAAAAAAATAATATTGTTAGATATTGGAGAAAATTATACAAAAGTCTGAATGCAAAGTATCAAATGTGGATATAATTCAATGTTTAGTGATTATAAATATATCCAGAGAAAAACTCTTGGGTAAAACCTGTGAAGCATATCTAGATACTTCTGGGCTTTCTGATGTTTAGCTGAATATGGGTATCGGAAATACAAAAAGGTACTTACTGCTGTCAATATTTAACCAGATAGTGAAATAAAAACGCTCTCTGAATACTTAAATAAAAGACTCGTTAATATATAAAGTATGTAGCAATTTCAGTTTTAATTCAGACCTAGACAGTAAGTTTAGATTTTCTATTTAATTAGATTTAGATTGTCAGCAAAAAGGAAAGAAACTAAGGCTTCGAGATAGCACAGGCCAATTAAATACTTTATAAATGACGTAAATGTCAAGTGTGTAATTTCTTGGAAGACGAATATCATTTATTTTTGCTACACTGTCCGTTATATCATAAGATTTGAAAATGAAATATTAAAGATTGTTATTGAAAAACTTAGATGTGATAAGATTTATTGAACTTTTATCATCTAATTGTAAAAGCTGTCTGGAATCTGGATATATTAATTTAGAAAAGTTTTCAATCAAATAAATCAAATAAATTATCTTAATTGATAAATAACAGTTTAGTTTTGACTATAACAACATTATCTTACATTTTAAGTATCAATATTGTACTTCTGAGAGAGAGCGTACATTGAATTCATGTGCAATATTCACCCTGACTAACCAGCTACGCTCCGCGAACGGCACTACGCTTCGATCACGGCGTAGTGCCGTTCGCGGAGCGTAACTGGTTAGTCAGGGTGATATTTAAAACGTTAAAAGTAACAATACTGCATCATGTCTGTACACATATATAGACTAATTCTGATTGTTAGTTACCATTTTAAAAGCCGCGTTTGAAAATGCCATTTAACTTACTTTTTATCTTCTATTGCATCCTAGACGACGACGTGGGCGTGTAATAAAGACGTGCTATATTTTTCATATGACACTTGTGTAATAACACTTTGACGTCAACGTCATTTAACATACGCTTATGACGTTTGCGCGTATAATGAGAAAACAAACAGTTTCTGTGCGTCTCTGTCACCATTCATTTACAGAACTTCCATGATATAAATAGAACATTCTAACACTATCCGCAATTCGCCGTCAATAAACAAAGAATGAATTGAGCGTGACATATCATATATATTAGATAACGCTGCAAAAAAACGTGCACACCCGCTGACGTCACTGCAAACTACTTTCGGCTGTTCTTATTTTTCATTGTAAACCGAAAATTGTTTTTAAATATTTTTATAGTGAAATATTGTTTTAGACTAAATTATCTTCTTTGATGTTCATCTATGATAAAATTATAGATATTTGTTTAAACGTAAATTATTGACTGATAAGCTAAAATAACCTTGTTGTTTTCATTTTTACGTGGGGAATGAATAGCGGGAAAAACGGAATAGCCTGCCAGGGTCAATTACCGTTCAATATGGCATGAGAAGTAGTGCACATAATTGTGTCCCTTATAGCTATACATATGTGTTAGAATGGAAATAGATTTTAAAGTTTTTGTGTTCTACCGTCGCATATAGCACGGTATCTCGTTCAGATGCGTAATTATTTAATCACTCAGGCCTACGGCCTTCGTGATTAAATTCATACGCATCTGAACTCGACACCGTGCTATATTTAACGGTAGAACACTCAAACTTAAAATCTATTTCCTAATTATATTCGTGGTCATGTATTACAGAATTTATCAAACTCATTATTTTAAAACGATAAAATCTCGGCAGAGCCTCGTTTTTTTATCGTTTTCAATAACTCGTGCAATAAACACTATATTACATGGCCGTTCATTTAATATCCTTTATTTGCTAAAACTATTTGCAGTAGCATAAATGTAATTAGTCTATCAAGTAGATCAGAGGTTTGGATAGATAGTTACTCCAAGAATGAATGTGATTACACTTGGTCCCCTTGTGTTAATCATTAGAATGATTTACTCATCTCATACTGAGCTCGCTGGGAGAGCAATTGACGTCAGTGTAGACCAATAACAATATGCGTGGACAGTGTTGGCTGGTAAGTGATAATGTACTGTAGGTTATGAATGGAAAACATTCTCCCCTGGAGTTTCAGACAGACAAAAGTAGCAAGATGTTAGCAAAAGTGCATGTTACTGCTACAATAATAATAATAATATAGTTTTTAATTTTAAAACTAGATGACTTAAACAATGTGATAATTTGTTCAAAATCGTGAATTATAAAATACATAATTATTTGTCCGTTTTATTAGGTTTATAATGTCAATACCAACTTTAGGAAAACAAAGTTCCTTGTAAAACTATGTATACTTTGCACCTTGTGGCCCTTTCAGTCACTTAAATGGCAACTCACTCACCCTGTCACCTACTCACTCGCTTTCTTGCTCACTTCCCTCACTCACTCACTTATCCACCTATCTCCGCGCATTTACACACCTACCCACCGATGAATCCACCCACATTTCAAGTCAGTAGTGTCTTTTTGTGAAAATTCTCTTTAGATTAGTTTGTAATGGCAAGAGCAATACTTACAAACAATATTGAGACCGCGATTGGCCATAAAAAATATTTATTTTTAGGACCAGAAACTCATAATAGTAATTTAGCATATTCTTTTTACAAATATATATGTGTAGAATATGAAGGAGAAAAGAATGTCACGAAGTATAATTTATGCACAAACTTTTATATTACAACGTAGAACAATTACAGAAAAATCTTTAAATTCAAATCCAAATGTTCACTTGGACTCTTTAAAGCAATTATGGTCATTCCAGTTGTGTTAAAGTCCGACTGTAGTGACAAGCAGCCTTTCTTGGCCGGGCCATGAGAGGTTGCAACTTCGTCTTAAGGATCAACCCAGACGGACCTGCGGAGACTGGAGATGAGTGCCCGGGTTTCGATTCATCAGATCATCTATATCTGTTTTGTCAGTCACGTGACTGATAAAAACAGTCTTTGGGTTTCAGTTTCTTGTTCGATGCATTTTCGTTTTACCTAGTATTTGTCCTTTACTCGTACTATATCACTGAACTGACCCTTTCGTATCTGTACATATCCAGTAAAAGCGGGACCTCTGTGCGTAATAGATTTTAATATTTTTAAAAATATATTGATTAAATGAATGTTTAGAACGTCAAAAACATTTGAACTAGAAATGTGTCCATAGGTCACAGATGCCCCCACTCAACCTAGCTACTCATATAGCTAGCAATTTGGCCACGAGATAGTCATACACGCTGAATCATTAATAAGATTGGTTTAACAAAATGACAACTATAAGAAACCTTTTGTGGTGTGAAGACTCAAAATACTGTCTCTAACACTGTGACAATGGATGAATATTATCCTTCACAATTCTGTATGCATAGTTGGACATTCTTGGAGTTTGCAGATGGTAAACAGGTGTTTTCATGTCTACTTTTTACTAAGTTCCTAAGTTATAATATGTTCTATAAGTCAGAATGTTTATAAAATGCCCATTGTCATCTAAAAAGCAAACAATTTTAAGCAATTGATGGAACAAAATTTCAGCATTTCCATACTTAAATGTTGAATTCTGCTTAAGCTGGCGTGGACAGTAACTTGCATTTTCCATTACTGTCCATGAACATGTTAAATCTAACTGAGTCTGCAATTTGACCATTGGAACAGCGTTAAACTCGCTAAGAAGAAGGAAAAAAATTTAGGTATCAAACTGTAGGGCAACAATGCTGTGATCTGAGAAGTAGGTTGACAGGCAGGATAATCTGGGTTGTAGAATATTATTCTGTATGTAGACAAGGTCAAGTGTAGAACCACCTCTGTGAGTTGGGAGTTGCACACACTGGGAATAGTTATTCAATTTCTGTGTCAGTCTTGTATAATTTGTAGAATTAAAAGCTTAGTTGAAATCTCCAAGCAGTACATCTGGAGAAGTTTGACTCTAGCTCCAGGTGAATTGAAAATTGCAAATTAAGAGTGTGTAAGGGGCCATAACTCTAACAATTCCGAATAAATATATACGGGAAACCCCAGGTGCACAATTTTACAAGCTGATCAACATTCCTGTTTAGTTTCTTGACTAGGTGCAGCGCTTTTGCAGGTACAGGCGACACAAGTTGAAAATTGCAAATTTTGAGTATGTAAGAGACCATAACTCTAATAATTCCGAATAAATCTATACGGGAAACCCCGGTGCACAACATTCCTGTAAAGTTTCTAGACTGTAGGTGCAGCGCTTATGCAGGTACAGGCGACACAAGTTGAAAATTACTATTTTTGAATAAGTAAGGGGCCATAACTGTAACAGTTCCAAATAAATTTATACGGGAAACCCCAGGTGCACAACTTAACATGCTGATCAACATTCCTGTAAAGTTTCTTGACTCTAGCTCCATTGCTTTGGAGCTACAGGCGACACAACCTTTTGTGACGGACGGACGGACATACGGACGGACGGACGGACAAGAGCAAATCTAAATCCCACCCAGAGTGAGGGCATAAAAATTGTCTTGACTAATATAAATTTTAAATTGGACCGGATTAATGCTCCGGATTAATGCTCATTTCAAAGAAGGTTGTAGTGTGTCTGTCAAACTGCTTCTTACAAAGGACCTGCTTAATGTCTGTTTATAAGACATAAGAGTGGGAATACAGTGAGGGGATTTAACCCTAATGCTAGAGATTCTAACCCTAGACCTGAGATCTATAGAACTTGAACGGAACTGACCAAATCTCTTAGAAGGGATCTTCGACCCTTTCTAGAGATCTACAGAACTTGAAGTGAATTTACCTAATCTCCTTCAGCTTAACAAGCAAACCATCAAAATTTTACAGAAATTTCAACATATAATGCAAGAAAGACATGTCTGTAGTGGCAGAAGATATATCTTTCAAGCGGCACCTATTGGCCTCAGCAGCACTATTTTTGTAACATGTCATATAAATGGTACTAAAGCCCCTAGACTGATTTGTGTTGAAACATTTAAAATCACATTAAAAACAAAAGAACAAGTGCTTATTGGATAAACTACAATTATTTTCCCACATGCAGCCACCATCTCCTGCAATTAAAGTTTACGACTTTCTAATCTAAAACAGTGCAAAAAACCTGGTAGGTTTGGCAGGTAAAAATATCCTTGGCTGCCAGTTGGATTTCAAACTTATTTAGATTGTCCGCAGATCAAATTTCTGATATTTCAATGTGACAAATGTAGATTTTACAGCATTTTCGTCAATTTTATAATTATTCTATCTTTCATAATGTTGCCACAACTGGTGCATATTTTATAATCACTGTCAAAATAGTTCTTTTTGAGGAACTGTATTTCGGCCTTTCAATACAAGTTGCATTAGGTGTGATAATGCGATAATGTTTGGATTCAGAAACTTATTTTATAACCTCACAGCATCAAGTTCTTTTTTCAAATGAACCAAAACTTGCACTTCTTGAAAAGAAATCTTTTTTTTTTTTTTTTTTTTGGGGGGGGGGGGGGTGGTGATTTTTTTTAAGTTATAGATCACTCATTTTTATTCTACCATTACTGAAAAGTCAACCCTAGTGGTCACCTAGACACCAGTCTGTTGCTTTCAACTGTTTGCATTACAAAACTACAAAATTACAAAGGATTTTATAACTTTTTATTAAGGTCATCAAGTTTCATTTAAAATGACATGGTCAGCCAAAGTTCCATTAGCTGCGGACACTTAGAACAACACTCTGAGAAGAAGTATTTTATTTTTCTGAGAAAAAAGTATTTTAAACGCCTATCCAATGCCACTTATACTTAAAGGGAATGTCTAAGAAAAAAATAATTGAAATTCATTCTTGATATATACAAAATTTTCGTCTTCAACTATTCTTTGGAAGAAGGGACTGATTGATGAAAGCAGTTTTACTTTACAAAATAAATTCTGAAAAAAATGCATGATTGCTAATAACTCTCTCATTAGGCCTTATCTTGAATTTTCAGACTTATTTCTGCTTTTTACATTTCAACAAAATGCTATTTCCACAAAGGTGGTATTGTCCAAAGATTTTGTATTAGCAGGGGAGTTTTTAGAGGTATCAGAGATAAACCACATCTGAAATGACATGATATAAGATCCTTCTTACTTCTAATTGTCTGTAATCTTACGTACATTCTAGGAGACTGTACAATGAAATAAAGTAGAAACATTTGAAATAAGAAACTGATGCTGAAGAACTATGATACAGAGTCTCGTCATATCTAAAATAGATGTACTTTTAATGAGAGAACCACTCATGGCGACCCAATAAACTATATCTCTAAGTTTTGCTAATATCAATGTCCACTATTTTTACTTTCACATTATTTATGTTTATTCTTTATATCAAAAACAACCTGTAAGAATCAAGAGATCAGTATCAGCAACCTTGACCTTTATATGTTATGACAGTTAAACAAACAACAATAAAATTACCGAAAATGTGAAACTGACAGGCTTGTATCTCAGCTTCTAAAAAGTTTTGAGTGGAGAATAAGTCACATGGCTTGTACACCTGAGGGATTAATTCTCACTTCTCCACTATGTTGCTGAACTTCTTCAGAGGACACAATGTATTGGTAATAATCTCTGCTGGAGTGTCCCTGGATTGGATGCCTTCCTATATTGCATTATCTCCTGAAACATAAAATAACTGAACTGTTCCAAGTTTGTCTATCATATGGGCAACTGGTACCAGTGATAAATAAACTCAGACAGAAAGTAAGAGCCACTAAGGGGGCAGATCAGTGGCCCACAGGTAAGACTCAGGACTGGTAATCCAGGGATCGTAAATCTGATCTTATACTCCTCCGCCAACAGTACGTATTGTCTTTGGATTAGATGTTAAACTGAGTTCCAATGTCATTGTATCAGTGAGCATGTAAAAAAAAACATTCATGTCAAAAAATTATTCATTCTTGTGATTTCTCAGTAAGTCTGAAAAAAAACCAGAAAAATAGTCAAGTGTAGTACAGCTCGAGATCTGCAAAACAAATTGATACAAATATGTGAAAAGTACTTCTTCCACATTTTTGCATGCACTGATGAAGACTCCTTAGGACTTTCTGTTCTGCACCATATGACTTTAAGTCACTATCAGTCATTTCTCATTCATTATTAAGATTTTCTCAGTAGGTCTTTAAAAACCCCCCAGAAAAACAGTAAAGTGTGGTACAGCTCTGCAAAACAACTGACACAAATATGTGAAAAGTACTTCTACCACCTATTTGTATGTGTTGATGAAGACCCTTAGCACTTTTTCTACTGAACCATATGACCTCACGTAAGGTGAGGCATCTGTAGAACAAAACAAAACGTGCTTTAAAAATGTATGCTATAGTAAAATGTGTTGAGTTTCAATATTGCTTCTGGTTTCTGATTATTCTAAGCACAGAATATATTTCAAGGTACAGATATCGTTTCAGTGTCAATTCAGTGTCTTTTTTATGTTCAGAATATGTGGACTTTTTGTCTCCTTTTTGTCTTAAAATAAAAACAAAACTCGTTAGAAAGACGGAAATATAAGTACAAGAAAGAGCAAGAAACCAACCCAGACACCCAAATCATCCCCACCAACAAAACATTGTATGTTAAATTCAAAATGAAGATTTTTTAGTCTTTAGATAGAGAGATTTAAATGTTTCGGTCAAAAGTAGCATTTTAATCACACATAACCCTATTCATTTTTCAAGTTCCAAGTCTGTATCTTCAATGGTCTTGACAAGAAACCTGATTCAGGTTGACTGTTTGGTCATTCTCTGTTTTTGTAAAGAACTACCAGCAGGACTGGTACCAGACAAAACAATTAGTTCCCAAAGAAACATAAAACATAAAATCTGAACAGCATTTTAAAGAAAAGAGACACTTTATTGCATAATTATAATCAAATGAATAAAAAAGAAAACTTTATCTAAAAATAAATCACAAGTAATGCATGGTAGATCAATAAAACAGATTTTTATTTAATATGACATCGGACCAGTTATCGTGTATTTTCATTAAAGTAAAGTAACTTAAAAGCTTGATGAAAAAGATCATACAGGCGTGAATTAATGCAAATAAGAAAGCCAAATTACAGCCTTGTAAGAAAATTATAGCCCGTCTAATGTCTTCAAATTAATCATCTCTATTTATGGACTTATATAAAACCTTCAGAATACACAAAATTCAAATTCAGGCGTATTAAATTGTAGATTTTATCAAATAATGGAGTCTACCTATCCTTTTTATCACTAAGGGTGACAGCCAGCCTTTCTGCAGGCAGACCATATCAGATGTACACATGGGATGAACAGAAGACTTTTAAAAAGATTACAATTGAGATAATACTTTTTCTGTTTGCTATGCATAACTTTGCTAACCAGATATTGAAACCAGGAGTCAACACTTCTGGCAAGTAGCAGTTCTAGCAGCCATCAGTGCTTGGGTGCACCATAAACAAGATATAGCATTGAAAGGACAAACCCTCAATTTACAGAAGAATGGGTGTGTACCAGGAGCCATCACTCTATGAGTACCATAATCCATCACTACTGCATAGTTCCAATAGAATAATCCATCACTACTGCAAAATACCAATACCTTAATTCATCACTACAGCATAGTTCCAATAGAATAATCCATCACTACTACAAAATACCAATACCATAATCCATCACTAGAGCATAGTTCCAATAGAATAATCCATCACTACTGCAAAATACCAATACCATAATTCATCACTACTGCAAACTACCAATACCATAATCCATCACTACTGCGAAGTACGAATACCATAATCCATCACTACTTCAAAATACCAATACGATAATTCATCACTAAAGCAAAATACCAATACCATAATTCATTACTATTGCAAAGTACCAATACCATAATCCATTACTGATGCAAATTACCAGTACCAGAAGCCATCACTACTGCAAAGTAATAGTACAAGTAGCCATCACAAATGAAAAGCACCAGTACTTTAATCCATACTGCAAAGTAAAATAATCCATCACTACTGCAAAATGAGCCTTCACTACTGTTAAGTATCAGTGCTAGAATCCATCACTACTGCAAAGAAAAGTACTATAATCCATCACTATTGCAAAGTACCTGTACCATAATCCATCGCTATTGCGAAGTACTAGTACCATAATCCATCACTGCTGCATCACCACTACAAAAAGCCCAGTACCATAATTCATCACTACTGCAAAGTAAAAGTTCTACAATCCATCACTCTAGCAAAGTACCACTACCAATTTTTACTGCAAAGTACCAGCTCCATGAGCCATCACTACTGCTAATTACTAGTACAAGGGGAAACTAAGCAGTCAGAGTCAAAAGTTACAGTCTGTATACGCACCAGTATATCCTCTATCCTCAAGACGGTGTTTGAGGCAGAAGACTTACTCTACACGTTGAACCGATCTCATTTTATATACACTAAATACATGTGTATATTAAACAATCCTTCTACCACTTTTTCATTTCTTTGTTGCTGACATCAATCCTTTTGATATAAGTTTATCTGGTTTCGACTTTATTTTTTTTGCAATTCTTAGTTTTCTTTTTTTATAAAGTCTTTTTTACATATACCACATCAACATCTTATCAAAACGTGATGCCAGATTTTCCATATTTTTCTAATATATATGAAGTATTTCTTCAGTTTTCAACAATTTGATGAAAAGGGGCATTTAAAAATGCTATTTATGTCTATCAAGAAGTCTATAGTCAGCCTTAACTGTAAATAACTGCAAATTCATTTAATTTATCACAGTCTGATATGATAAAGAATTTATGCTAAAAACAACAACAGCAACAACAGAATATTTTAATATCACATTTTCCCAAAACTAAGAACTAAAATAGGCTTATATACTCCCTTACTCCTTCCACTGATGCAACAAGTAAAGAAATCAAAAGTGTAAAACTCCCTCTGGTGTCCTTTCATCAAATAATTAATTCAAAAATTTACATCTCCTTATGTCTTTTTACAGAAGTAGCAAATTAAAAAAATGCTTTAAACTAAGTTGAAAAACAATAAACAAGAATAACTGTAAATTTATGTCAAATAAAATTTCTGTACAAGTCATCGTTATGAACCTTCAAAATCAACATGAGCTCATGCCTCTAGAATATTTCTGCTGTTTGCCCCTAGAATCTTTCTTCAACATGCCTCACGAATCTTTCTTCTACATGACTCTAGAATTTTCTCTTCTAAATGCTTCTTGAATCTTTTCATCAACATGCATCTACAATTTTTCGTCTACATGCCTCTTGATTTTTTTCTTCTGCAAGCCTCTAGAATCTTTCTTCTACATGACTCTAGAATCTTTGCTTCAACATGCCTCTAGAATCTTTCTTCAATATGTCTGTAGAATCTTTCTTCTACATGACACTAGAATCTTTGCTTCAACATGCCTCTAGAATCTTCCTTCAACATGACTCTAGAATCTTTCTTTTACATGCATCTAAAATCTTTCTTCTACATGACTCTAGAATTTTTCTTCAACATGCCTCTAGAATCTTTCCTCAACATGCCTTTAGAATCTGTTTTAACATGCCTCTATAATCTTTTTTCAACATGCCTCTTGAATCTTTCTTCAACATGCCTCTTGAATTTGTCTTCAAAATGCCCCTATAATCTTTCGTCAACATGCTTCTAGAATTTTTCTTCTCCATTCCTCTTGAATCTTTCTTCAACATGCATCTAGAATCTTTTTTCTTCATGACTCTAGAATCTTTCTTCAACATACCTCTAGAATCTTTAGAACCTTTCCTCTTCATGTCTCTTGAATCTTTTTTTCAACCTGCCTCTATAATCTTTCTTTTCCATTTCTCTTGAATATTTCTTCAACATGCTTCTAGAATTTGTCTTCTACATGACTCTAGAATCTTTCTTCAACATACCTCTATAATCTTTAAAATCTTTCCTCTACTTGCCTTTAGAATCTTTTTTCTACATGTCTCTAGAATCTTTTTATGAATCTTGAATCTTTTGTTCTACATGCCTCTTTAACCTTGTTTTCTATATGTCTCTAGAATCTTACCTTTTATTGCATCTAGCATCTTTTCTTCTATATGCCTCTAAAATCTTTTCTTCTACATGCCTCTAGAAGTTTCCCTTTGTATGCATCTAGAATCTTTCTTCTTTATGCCTCTAAAATTGTTCTTACTTATGCCTTTAAAATCTTTCTCCTATAATGCTCTAGAATATATAGCACTGATTCATAGGACCTCAGTTAAAAGTCTCATACAAAGACAATTAGTATCTTTAGTGGAAGAGTAGAGCACTGAACCCAAAAACTTTTTAACAAATTTTAAGGTTTGACCTCTTTTTTGAAATAGCGACCGTGTCTTTCTGCTGCAAAACAAGGGCATTGCTGTATGTTAATTTCTTTACTGAAATGATGACTGTAACTATTCTTTTTCTTGTTGCTTTTGTTGTTTCCAGTATGTGGGACTTACAAAAACAATGTTTTTTCTTAAGTCCTTAACTTTGGATTGAGTCAAACTGGTCCTATTAAATACAGCATTTTGGAATTATGGTTATCAAAAAAAAATATCACATATTTTTCACCTGATACAGTATTAAATGTGTCAAGGGTTAAGAAAATCTCAAAATACAGAATGATATTTCAATGATCTCTTATTTAGAATTCATGGACATTTACTCATTATCAAGCTGAGTACCTTGGCATAACAGAAGGTATACAAGAATTAAATTTTGGCAAAATACAAACCATTACTCCATTTATCTATCACCACAAAGAAGGATTCACAGCAGCCTTGTCAAACTGATCAAGCATTTCAAACAATCTTTTCAGTAGGTTACAGATTTTTCTATTTCTTGAAACAGAATTACATGAAGCGATGTGTGCAATAAACAAGAGGGCCAAGATGGACCTATATCGCTCACCTGAGAATCATTCCAGAGAAACATCAAAAATCGGGAAGTACGTAAGTAGTTCAAGGCAATGTTCATCAACGGTCAAAGATTTAATCTGGATGCAAAATTATCTAATGTTTCATTGTTGAAGATGAACAGAAGGACTTTTAAGAATAAGCCCTGTGACCTAGTTTTTGACCCTGAATAACCCATATACAATCCAATCCTAGATCTCATCAAGACAAACATTCTGACCAAATATTAGGAAAATCTAATGTCAAATACAGCCTCATCGCGTACACAAGGTTTTTCTAAGATTTGAACCCGTGACCTAGTTTTTGACCCCAGATAACCCATACACAATCCTAACCTAGATTTAACCAAGACAAATATTCGGATATTATTTGGATAATCGAATGAAAAATACTGCTTATATCCCATACACAAATGTTTTCTAAGATTTGACCCCGTGACCTAGTTTTTGACTCCAGATGACCTAAATGCAATCCCAACCTAGATTTTATCAAGACAAACATTCTGACTAAATGTTTGGAAAATCGGAAGAAAAAAACAGCTTCTATTGCATACACAAGGTTTTTCTAAGATTTGACTACGTGACCTAGTTTTTGACCCCAGATAACCCATATACAATCCCAACCTAGATTCCATCAAGAAAAATATTCTGACCGAGTTTCATAAAGATCCAATGAAAAATACAGCCTCTATTGCATACACAAGGCAAATGTGAACAGACAATCAACAGACGACAGACGCCAGACGACTGACAGACGGACAGACGACGGACATCCAGCGATCACAATAGCTCACCCTGAGAATTCGCTCAGGTGAGCTAAAAACGCAGGCTGACATTACTGCCTGGTTAACCACAAACCAATAAGGAATCAAGTGACTTTTACTTGTCAACCAATTTTTCTCAAATCTGTTATCTCTTGATGATAAAATTAAAGTGATTTTTGTTAGTAGATCAACTTTAAGTGAGATAGGAAATCCACTTCTGTTTTATCTTTAATTTTATTATCATTTTTTATTATATAAAGGATGTACGAATATAAGTCAGTATTGAGAAAACTATTCATACTTTTTCTGATTTTTATTATATAAAAATAGATCTGTCAGAATATGAAAAACATCGGCACAAAAGAGCAATGTACTTTTAACTGAGTTATGGTTCTGGAAGATGTAATGCTTTTAATCAAACACGTTAACAATTTGCTGAAGAATGCACGTTTAACAATCGTTACTCTAAAGGAAGGCACTTTAAATTACATTCAAGCTTTCTTATATCTTCAATGGTAATTTGGTCAATTTTTGACTTAAATGTAAGAAGTGGGAGGAACATGATAATTCTGACTTATCCTGCTGATGATATTTAAATGGGTGACTAATACTTAAGAAGTTGATAAAATGGCGTAACCCTGATAAAACTTTTTCTGATGATACTAATATAGGTGAAATAGAAGTAAAAAGTAAGTGAAATGTGGCATTCCTTATCAAAATCCTGCTGAAAATATCAAAATGGATGACTGACAAGTAAAAAGAAAGTGGAATGTGACACTTCTGATCAAACTCCTGGTTCATTGGGTGATGGACAGGTAAAAAGTAGATACAATAAGGCAATCCCAATCAATCATGCTGTTACATTTATATAAGTGACCTTTTGAGTAAAAAGGTGGTGGAATGTGGCAATTCTGATCAAACTCCTGCTTAAATGGGTGACCGACAAGTAAACAGTAGGTGGAATGTGGCAGTCCTGATCAAGCTCCTGCCTAAATGGGTGACCGACAAGTAAAAAGGATGTGGAATGTGAAACCCTGATTAAGCTTTAGCAAATAACAACCTACGGGTAAGAAGTAGGTGGATTGTTGTAATCAAACTCAACCTTTTGAGGTTTAAACAATTGACTTACAGGTCAGAAGTATGTGGACTGTGGCAGTCCTGTTCAAGCTCTTGCTTACTGTATTTGGATGTTCTTTAAGTAAGGAGTTTGAGTCCAAGTCTCTACACAATCCTTACTTCGTGAATTTTCTGATTTTCAGTCTTTTCAGACCTCACTGGAAGATTTATTACTGTAACAATACAAGGAAGTATTACAGGTTAACAAGTTTAGGAACAGGCTATTTTCTCTGACCCATCTACATTAAAAATTGATCAAACAATATAAAAACTTCCCATGCACCTGCCACTTTCTTCTCATCAAAATGTTACTTATGTTTCTGGTAACAGTAAATCAACAATGCTGTGGTCTGAGAAGTAGGTTGACAGGCAGGATAATCTGGATTGTAGAATATTATTCTGTATGTAGACAAGGACAAGTGTAGAACCACCTCTGTGAGTTGGGAGCTGCACACACTGGGAATAATTATTCAATTTCTGTGACAGTCTTATATAATTTGTAGAATTAAAAGTTGAAATCTCCAAGCAGACCATCTGGAGAAGTTTGGTCTGCAATATGTGTTAGATCATTAATAAAGTCTGTTATGTTCGAGGATGGAGATCTATAGAGAAGACAGAATGACCTTGGACAGAGGTCTGGTGAGATGTTCACTGACACTTGTACCATATGAGGTTGATGTGAAACACTGGAAGTTGTCACTGGCAACTTATCTCGTATGTAGAACAACAAACCATGGCAGTTGTCTTCCCGTGACATAGACAAACATTTCAAGCTCCACCCAACACGCTGATGGTTCTGTACTTGATTCTCATAGATATTTGCTTCAGTCAGACACAGTATGTCAACCCTGCTCAGAACTGGGTGACTCTAGCTCCAGCGCTTTTGCAGTTACAGGTGACACAAGTTGAAAATTGCAAAATTTGAGTATGTAAGGGGCCATGACTCTAACAATTCCGAATAAATCTAAACGGGAAACCCCAGGTGCACAACATTCCTGTAAAGTTTCTTGACTGTAGGTGTAGCCCTTTTGCATGTATAGGCGACACAAGTTGAAAATTACTATTTTTGACTATGTAAGGGGCCATAACTGTAACAGTTCCAAATAAATCTATACTGGAAAACCCAGGCGCACAACTTCACATGCTGATCAACATTCCTGTAAAGTTTCTTGACTCTAGCTCCAGTGCTTTTGGAGCTACAGCCGACACAACTCTTTGGGACGGACGGACGGACAAGGGCAAATCTAAATGCCCCCCCCCAAGAGTGGGGGCATAAAAAACAAACAAACATAAGATTTGATATACTAAGAAATATTTTTTATAAATCAGATAAACGTTTAGAACTCCAATAATATGAACATTCCCCAGAATTAAAAAAATGCCTAAAATGTCAGCAGGCGATGTGAGCGTTGCTACAATAACTGTGTATTACTCTGTCTTTTTGAGTTTATTAATAGCTGCAATTGGCTGTTCATACGGCCGATGCCCCTGAAGAGGTCAATTGTTTATGGTGAGGGCGGATGAGTGGATGGAATTATTTAAGGTGATGGGGAGGGTGTGTATGATACAAAAAACATCCCATTCCAAAGGACTTTTTTAAGGACATTTTTCAGGCCAGTTTAATGTGTTTAGGGTCCATAATACTTGTGTATAAGATTCACCTTAGCATATCATGTAGACAAATTAAAGGCTCCTATCTTCTTTATATCAAGCTGCACACACATATATTCAATTTATAACAATTCATAACACTGTTTTTGAACTGCCAGGAATAAGTAACTCAAAATTGAAACCGCAGTCAGCTGTTCTAAATTAAACATTTTTAACACTTAAACAATGTCCATTAACACTTTAAATAAGTTTACAGATCCTTTAGTCTTTTAGATGTTTCTAAAAGTTTCTTTACTAGCTTTGCACTCTAATTTGATTCTTCTTGCTTTTTCCTTTAGACAGTTTGCATGAGAAACATGGGTCAAGTTTTGGTCTTTTTGGTCTTTCAAACACATTTCACCTGCTGCTTTATTTAAGCCATCAGCATCAGTTTTTGCTTGTTTGTAATTTTTGTAGTTCAATAATCTCTCCTCCTATCTATTCCCAATTTCTCTTCTGTGTGTCAGTATTATTTGTTTTAATTGTTCACAAGGAATATCTCATATCTTCTTCTAGCCTGTGATGCACTGGCAAGGAGTTTCTGTGTCAATGGTACATTCAAAATACCCCACACACTGCATATGTAGTCACATATCAGTCTTTGAGAAACAAGTGAGCTCTCTTTCAGATTCTCATCTTCAATCTTCATCAATAGAAAATCCTCTCTCAACAGTGGCTTGGACATGGGATACGATCAAAAGTATTTTTACCAATTCAAAAACTTTACTGTAATTATTTCTATTCATATGATTGGCATAGAACTCATCCAGTCTGTTTTTATTTGGATTGAAGTTTTGAGAGTAAATTGACCCAATAGAGGGAATATTGTCAATCCAACACTGTCAAATATCGGACAATTAAGTAAGTAACAGGGCACTTTTCAATAGCTTCTTCTTCAGTAGCTTTAGAGTAAAGTCTCTACATTGCATCTTAAATTGTAAGAATTGCCTGTCACTGATCTTATGCTCTTTCACTGTCTGTTTCAATGCTTTGTCAGTTGAAATCCAAGACAAATTTTGGTATGATCCCTGTTTAAAGAGCTGTCATCTAAATCAACCATAAGCAGCTTTGAACCAGTTGCATTTGCTACTACTTCTGGTTTAAGTATTTTCTCCACCAGTGCTCTGATTAATTTCATGAATTTTGTATACAAAAAGGCACCATAGGACGGTCAGTCTGGAACCTGGTAAGGAATGGTTGTAAATATGCGGCCACATAACGTAGCTGTCATCAGTGTTTCTTCTACAGCACCAGCAGCTACATCATAAGACTTACAAGTTGGTTGGTGTCAATTTCTTTGTCTCAACCTGTTTAACAAATGTCTCAACATCTCACACTTCCATTGTTCGATCAAAAGAGGAATGATTTAAAGCCATCTGTGAGATGCAAACTTCAATGTCATTAATACAGATACACACAGTTTCTAATAATTCTCCTTCTTTGCTGGACTGTCTTTGAAAAGGTAGTACAGATGACAAATCCCAGCCAGATGCCACAGCTCAAAGTTAAAGGTTCAGCAGTAGTACAATCATTATTGTTAAAAACCGCAACACTTTAAGTTTTGCTTGAAGCTTTTACCTTTCTGACTTTATTCCAGGCCAGCTGAGACTAGGGTTTTCACAGCGATCACAGGGCGTTCTGATTTTGAGTGCAATTTCAACGCTGACTGACCCATTTTTTCTACATCTATGTCTTTTTGACAAGGCACACATCTTGTCTTATGTTTGGTGCCATTAACTTGACGAACCCATGAAAATTCAAGCAGCCAATGGCCATCAAATACAGACTTTCTCGGAATTTTGAATGATTCACGTCGCCATTTGTAATTGACATTGATGTAAGCGACTGCAATTGGATTGTGCGGTATTATTGGCAGTACCCGTTGTCGGCGTTGTCTCCCTTTGTGTCCAAGGAAACAATCGATGCCATCAATAACAAATGTTAATTCAGATACTGACAATCTCCATTCCATGTTCTGCCATTTAAAGATCTATATGTCATATTTATAATATATGTTTCAGCTGCGAGAATTGTATAATTTAAGGGCCCTCGATCGCAATCAATGCTATTTTTAAGGACTATTTAGGGACTTTTTAAGGCCATGTTCAATTTTGGGCCTTTTAAAGGCCAATGCCGAAATTTAAGGACTTTTGTCGGGCCTTTACGAACCACGTAATTAAGAAATGATAGTTAAGGTGCGGGCGATTAATGATAGTTGAGGTGCGGGGGATCGAAATCAAGACCCCTTTTATACTAGTATAGCGCGTAACCACTCGACCACCGATTAGTCAATTAAATGTAGTATACTGCTCCTGCAGGATGCCGTCTTAAATTTACAACACGGTACAATTTGACAACAAAAAATGCAATGTACAGTTGTTTCTTTTCAAATTTTAAGTGAATATAATGCACATTGGAAACGTTGATTGTGTAAAATAAAAAATTGTTATGCTCTTCCGTTTTACGCTCTTTTTACGATACTGTAATCATTTTCAAAGATTAGCTTTCGCAGTTGAGCTTTCAAAGGATATATCATATAGTGTATTCATTATATTCTGTGCTTGTAAAGACTTTCAATATTATATATTGTATCGACATTACTTTATTACAACATTTAAAAAATGTTCTAATAATGTGTAGATTTTACTTTCATCCTACATATGATATTTCTATGATATTATATATATGTAATAAATTTTTATCAGATACGTTTAAGAATATTGTGTTTCTGCATTGAACATAAAATGATTTAACGAAAAGAAAAAAACTCTACCATGACAATTACAGAACAAAGGGTGTTAGAACTACTGCCGCGGATAGGGTTGCAAAGAGTGGCAAAGGGCGTCCTAGATTGTCTAAACTGTTTTAAGATATTTGGTGATTTTCATGACACAACTTCACCCCTTCAGTAGCTGCGAAATAGTGCACGAAAATACTAAAATAAATCAGGCAGTTATTTTAACTTCAAAATTCAAATTGCGCTCCGTAATAATTTCTTTGACCAGGATTACCAGATTTAAGTTTAAGCTTCATGTTATACCGAAAAGGTTATAATAACGACAAGTAAATGTTTTGACAGAAAGATGGACAAAACAGACAAAAATGTCATAACCCCCAGACGCCTCCCCCCTCCCCCACCCCTCCATCCGATCACTAGGTTTGTGGGGAAGAAAAAACAACCCCAGAACCTCTAATGGTGCAATCACAAAAGTACAGTTGCATTAATCCAGTGGTTGCATGGATATTCTAGCTTACTGTGCAAGCCAAGTAATAAGTATAAATGCACATAAGGCAGAATGTTTACACTCTAGCAATACTTAGTAGCTGCGACAGTGTACAATTCAGTTATTGGGCATAACCAATTGGATGCTTTTTTAACCCTATCCCAATTTGTTTATTCTAGTTTGCAGGTGAGTATAGTGAGGAACATTTCGCTGTTAATTTGACATTCGGAAATGCATGTAGTCAGTCTGTTTATTAGTTGCCAAATGAATTTCTGGAAATTTATTCACGAAATTCAATTCTTTCATTCATAATCAGCGGCTTATTCACAAGAGAAAAAACACGAAGTTATTATATATTATATGACCAGAATAAATGTAATAAGAATTAGTTGAAACATTCTGGAAGCAATATTTTTTTTGAAACTGGTAATTGCTTTTCTTAGCACTTTCGGTTTTGTTGACAAGTAGCGTAGGAGTTGAGAATTATAGATTGCATTTTTGCATTACTTACGTATTTCTTCAATACAGTTGCTTATTATTTTTGTGGGATTGTTTAAAGAAATATTTTCACTTTAAGCAAATATTTGCATTTTTGCTAGGGATTGCGCAAGACGAAGAACTATATTTGAAAACCACTGGTTGCGTGTTTTATAATTTGATATGTTAATCAAAAGTTCAAAGTGAACTGTTTTCATTTGTTTTTACTGTTGGTGATTGTTGACGATGGTTGTCGCCCTTGATCGGTTTTGTTATTTTTGTTTGTAGAGAAGAAGTGCAAAAAAAGAGAGAATCTAGTTCTTTGTGTAATTCAGTGTATAACACATACAAATAGGATTCCGGTTCGAAAAGCCATCTATTCGAAATACAGTTATAGTGTTACAAGAGGTGCGAGTGATCAAACTTGTTAGCCCTGAAATTACACAGCCTTAGCGATAGCATTGCGTTTTTGTATTATATCAATATGAACGCCTCGTTTTATCCACTTCCAATGCATTTATCATTTTATTCATCAACTAAGTTTTTGAATGTGCGTGTCCAATTAAGCTTTCAGTCAATCAGCTAGTAGTCCAGTCTCTTTCACAGTAGGCCATTTTTTCTATGTAAAACAAAAACAGAGTTTTTGAGCACAGGATGAAGTCTTTATTCATAGCTGTTCACATCTTGTTTGCCCATACCTTTCATTGTCTTTCAGGAATAGAATCACACTAATGTCGATAACATATTTACCTCAAATGTAAGGGGAGGTTGCTTAGCAACGTCGAAATTAGAAATGAACTTAATATGTTTATTTTGAGATCAGCGCCGTTCGTGTTGGAGGCTGCGAATAGGTCTTTTTTTCCGAAACCTTGAAGATCGACTCAAGTTTTAAGACAATTACATTTATATGTTGTCGCATACAAAAAGCATAGCGTGTGAATAACGACTTCTTTACTGCCTCAACTTCTGCAGGTTTTATTATTCAGTTGCTCTTTTTTGTCACTTGATTAATAATTATATTGTCTAGAGTAGTGTGTCTACCTGTCTGATTATCTTTATGAAAATGAAACCACGATTATGACATTCTATTTACGAACATTTCCGGATAAAAAGTTTAGACTTTCTGAACCACTGACTTTCTGCCTTGAATGTTTTCAAGAATCAAACGCTTTAGCTTTGACAACGAAGCAGTCGCTTGATTAAAGGGTGACTCATTTTCATTTTGGTGATATTACAGTTTCTGTACTACTAAATACTTGATCGAGAGAATAATACAGGTGAATGATGACAGTGTAGGGAGTAGAGAATATTGCGGGGAATGTTGAAATGCTATAGAGCGAGCAAAACTCAGTAATGCTAATACAGTGAATCGTTTCGTTTCTGGGGGCTTAGAATGAAGTCCGTGTGTGTTTCTCTTAATTTTCGATGTTACCCGGCGAATTCCATGTCCTCTCTTTGTATGTTTAGTTGAAAACAAAGCTTTCTGAGTATTTCCTTCCTTTGTTGATACGGTCATAACTTGTTCGAATAGAATTAAAAAAATCACAGGGTGTCCGTTCAGCCATTTTTCTCTATAATAGCGATAAATAACTACCTTTAAAATCAACAGGCGAATAAACGCAGCAAAAACACGTTTACATAAACATGAAAATATTTTATTGCAGTAAGATGATTTACATAAAAAACAACAACAAAGAAAACAAAACAAAACCAAAAACAAAAATATGTTACTTTTAAAAATGTACAACATGCAGGCTAGACTGCCTTTTCATACATTTTTATAGAACAGAAACAACTTATTTGTTTGAAAAAGAGATTTTTATATAACAGAAACAACTTAATTGTTTGAAAAAGAGATTTTTATAGAACAGAAACGACCTAATTGTTTCAAAAAGAGATTTTTATAGATCAGAAACGACTTAATTGTTTGAAAAAGAGATTTTGAAAGAACAGAAACAACTTAATTGTTTGAAAAAGAGATGTTCACTTTGATAAAACACGATGTAACACTTATTTACATTCATAAGATGTCTATAATAATATTATCTTCTTAAATTATGTGAAGACTTTTCCACCATAAAGAAAAAAATACATTTACTAATTCAAAAGAGTTTTTGCCTGTAATTACATTTAGGTGTTTATACTATATAATGAAGATTAAGCAAACAAATCATCTTACTTTAAATGCATTTCGTTCAGTTTGAATATAAGTCAAAAGCATACATAGTATCAAATGAAGGTTAAAATTTCTAAAGTCAACTATGAATGTCAAATAACAATATGTCTTCGTGTCATAAACACTTATTGTCTATTTGGCCAATTGTCTAAACTAGGAGACGTTTTCTCATGACTGTTCGCAATGCAGAAGCCCGCTGGTTTCTATGACAACCATGCAATCAGGATGTTTTACTGGGACATGAAAACAATCCAAGGTTTGCTATCCATCAAGTAACAGCACTTTGTATACTGAAGTGACCTTCTCCAGACTTTCTATAGCTAGAATGGTAAAGGTGAGGGACACGGTGAAAATTCCGAGCCTCTTCGCAGCTGTTTACTTGGAGTAAGTGAAGTAAACCACTCTCTGGCATCGCTAAGGTTCTTGGCTTCAAACAAGAAACAGTCATTTGGAATAGAACGGCGATGTCAAACGTAAACATATACTCAGAATCTGTATAGATCTGTGCATGGTGCTCATAAGTGTTCCGGAACACTTTCATGTGCATCTTATGTTTAGTTGTCTCTCCATTTTTCTCCAATAAGATATTTACTTCCCCCGATTTTATGTCTATAATCGAACACCCTGTCTCCTGTCTTCCGTGTCTTGCTGATGGTATACACAGTGATTCCATTATGTTAATTCTTTTTATCTGCCTTTTCTCTTTTCCTCAAGAACTATTCAGATCGACTTTCCTATTGAATTTGAACGTTGATATCAAGCAGTTACCTTTTATATGACCCGAGGCCTTTCCTAGATAGTCTATTGACGTCAGTACTTATGACTGAAATAGTAATTGTTTACCTAATATAATTTTTGTCTACGACATGTTGATACATGAACGTATTTGTATATAATGTCAGTAAATACGTAGTTTGTACATCATTTATGTTAATGCAGTAATGAAAATATGTCGTCATATAATTTTCATACAAAATATCTTCTCACCACAGAAAAAATAAAAATAAAAAATAAAATCCAAGTCAGTGCAAAAACAGAAATATTGGTATATTTAATATTAAAACTTGTGTCATTATTTTACTCTCCAAACAACAGATTTTTTGACAATATAAGTGCGTGAAAAATACATACATATCAGATTAAATTTCTCAAAGAAAACCTACAGCTTACGTACATGTGCGAATCTTATATCCTCAAAATAACCTTAGGAAAGAATAATAGATTATTTTGCTTTCATATACACAATTATGTTAAACCACGCCAGTATATTTCGAAAACATATATAATCCTGTTGTTACCAAACATACTTAAGAAAATCATCTAGTGTGAGCACTAAGAATTTACACACTTATGATTACTTAGAACAAGAGTAACAATATTTTCCATCTGGTAGACGTTTCTGGAGTGTTTGCACGCCTCAAAATCTTTTAATAAAGTAAATGAAACTTTGAAATTTTCTAACAAAGACTATCTGGCATCTGCTAAACAGACTGTTGTACTTTTGATTGCCGAATTACCAAATACTGTCGATAGTATCGAAAATTGCAGAAATTGAATTTGACTAAACATGTATTTCAAAATTTTCCAAAAGCAATTATGGCAAATGATAACGGCAGTAGTGGCTAAACAGGTCAAAGTGTCGTTTTCAGTTACAATTTTCAGATTTATTATAGTCATTATCTCGACAAGATAGTAAAACAAAAGCAAAACATTTTTCTTCCGATATATCATAAATATTTGAGTAATTGTTATAGATGATACTATTAAATGTCATACTGAGCTTTCTGATTTCTTCATTCTTCCGATTATTACACACATGAAGCTCAATTAGAAGACAAAGAATAGTTACATTATTAGGTAAAATGTCAGAGATACATTATCAAGAGCAGAATCACCATAGAACGTTAAAGGTTGATAGGACTGCTCATAACGATACTTCCAGCAGCCAGTATGTACAGTTCTTCGTGTATCTACATTGATCTGTTGCAGGTTGTCATTATAAGCTTTTCTAGAATCTCGTTCACGTCCTTCTATCAAATTGTGTTGTCGTCGTCCCTCGGCTTTTTATCTTTTGCTTTATTTTCTAGGTACATTTTTGCAAACTTTTAATGTTGTCTGGAAATACGTGACTTATCTTGACAAGCTGATAGAAAGATGTGACATTTATTCCAAATATTTCTTAGCCTCTGAACATCCGGTAAATGTTTACGCCCAAATGCCTTTTGATCACATTTTTTTTAAATTTAAAAGCTTTTAAGCTGAAAAAAAAGCGGGTGAAAGAAGAGAAACTGACGATCCAGGTTAAGTATAGAGTAGTGTATCACTTCTTTTAAAGTTAAGTGTTACTATTCCAATAGGGGAACCTCTGGACTTTTGAGGAACTTCTATTCATGTTCACATTTACGATTCAGCTCCTTAGTTTATAAAGCGATGGATGGGCAGGCATTCCTTTACCGTTCTTTAACGACTGGCGGCTCACCAACTAGTGTCTCAACAATCCCAGAAGCGGCTTGAACCTCCAACCTCCGGTTTCGTAGGCTTGACGCCTTAACCACACGGTCATGGAAACGATTATATTTTCCTTACAGTTTATTCTATTTCTTTGTGGTAGTATGATGCAAGAAATTGATATAAATATTGAACTTTTTACAAGGACAATGTCACAAATCTCTGAAAACATTAGAAATACACCTTTCAAGTAAAGAAGATACGTACAAGAATATATTTTTTAGATATTGTACTGATAAAGAGTATTTTAAACAAAATCAGTACGTTTAAAATCTGCAGACTGTCTTCACGAACAAAGGCAAAAAGTCAAAATAAACTTGGTAATACATCACGGTCTGAAAAACATCAAGATAACATACTTTAAACTAAAGTCAAACTGTTACAATTCATCTACGAAACGTAAAGTATAAGCTTCCGTGTCATATACAATTGCTGTCATTGTAAACTGTTTTACGAATTTGTGTTGACATCATTCACGTAAAGTAAATATAACGGTATGTAAAACAGTAGATTTTTTCTAAAATGCTTATTAGTTGAAAGTATTTACGATCTTTCCCGTTGTAGAAAACTTGATATTTACACACTTTACTTTTTATTTGCGTCCGGAAAAGATGAACCTTCCTTCTAACAAGAAAAACAAACTACAGTGTTTGTCGGCGAAGACACAGCAGATTACTAGCATATTTCACAGACATATAATGAAGTTCAAGCTAGATTGTTGGCAGTCGCCTTTTAAGTAACTGAAGTAAAACATTCACATACTGATTGTTAGCCTCCATCAACTTTAGACTGTTCATGAGCGTTCTTTACACCTAATAAAACAAGAAAATGTTTATCTTCCTTTAGCTTATATCACAACACTACAGTTACCAGCTATGGTAGATTAGATCGTTGTAACAGACAAATCAAAGAAAATGTAACACTTTTTACTTGAAAACTTTACCGTCATAGTAAAAACAGCACTGCAATTCAAATGTCCATATCGTTTTTTTCTCCTTAATTGAATTCTGGTTTTGTAAATTCACGTAAAGTTAACACTACCGTATAAGACAAAACAAATATAACATCTTCTCGGATTTGTATTAACAAATTCTTGACACACATGAATTGTATTGTTTTACTATGTTTCTAATTTATCTGGCTCAGTGGTTGAAATTAAAGTCCATCCAGTCACATTCCAGAATGTTTCAAATTCCTTATCAACCGCCCTATCAAATGGTCTCACTAAGTTTGTACACAAGCTAAATGTTCAACCACTAAGATAGAGTTTAACGGTGCGCATTAAAATATAATAAGTCTCGCGGCGGCAGCGTGCCTAACCAGCTTTCATTAATGCGTACTAATAACAAGAAACCTAATAATGAAAATGCTGCTTAACACTGTCAAATGGTTATTTCACACATAAAGCCATATTTGTCGGTACACAAGTAGTCAAATTTTCGCCACGAAAATCCATTGGATGAATATTTATGGTACATCATACAAAGGTCAGTAACTCCGTTATCAGGATCATTATCACCCCAGTACGTAAAGGACGGATCAGAAGGCTTATAACCATACTCCCAGGGGCCACCTTGCACAGATCTTCGTCCATCTATCCATAGCCTGTCTTGAGTGTAAGACTGTTTTTCTAGAGTTTCGTTCACGTCATGTACTTTCTCAAAAGAGTCAACATTGACAAGATGACCTTTATCCTTTTGACATATCTCCTCTGCGTTGTCTCTCGGCTTCTTATCGTTAGCGTATAATTTCAAACAGAAGCCGTGTTTTGTGACAGAATAGTCATTCGGACAGATAGATTCACATATTTTGAAGTCGTTCTCATCTCTGGTTTCAGCATATCGTTCACACAGTGTAGTGTTAGGTCCACAATTTCTGATACGAGTTTGACTTCCAAACTCTCCAAGTGCAGTAGCATCACACTTTGACCATTCACTCCATTGCGAACATGGGTGTAAACGGCATATTTCATCAACTATAACATTTCTTTCACTTCTAATAGATTCCTTTATATTATATTCAATATTTGTGAAAGCCTTTCCAATCAAACGAAGCAGCGGACTATGGACTTTGTTACCGATTTCAATCAATAATTTCCCATTTATATTTCCACTGTCTTGACCATCTGTTGACGGAGCGGCTAAATCCTGATGTAACATGTAGAAAGAAGCTGCAAAAAGTAGCAACAATTTTCTAAAAATAGAATCCATTGTCCGACTTTATTTAATTAAGATTTACAAGCTTCTTACAGAAAACAAAATTTTCACGGAGTCAAAATTTTCTCCACTTTCCTTGCAAAACGAGTGCTCAACTGGTTTGTTAATCATAAAACGTTTCTCTGGGAAACGAAAAACGAAATAAACAGACCTATGAGAAAAAAGCAAACTTGACGCACATGGTTCAATGAGATAAAGCATATGGTTATAAACATAGTGATTTTCAGCTGTTATATTCTGTGTGAAAATGCTCCATTCAGTTTTGTTTGTTTTTAGATATATCATTGAAATGCATACTATTTCAATTAGGGATATTTTTTGCAAATTTACGCATTTTTTATTTTGATTGTAATACTGTAATAGTTTAGCAAACGAATAAACTTGGCACTATAAAGCATGGTTCAAATTAAACAGCGTGTATTTGTCTGGGTTATATTGTTTTCATCTCATTACTGTAATTAACCCATTTATGAATTCTATGGTAGTCATTTTTAAGAATATTTGAATATTCCAGTATATAAGAATATACCAGGTATATAAGGTTCATGTTCTTTAATAAATATACAACTTGAAGAATAACACTTGCATCAAAATGTCAAATTATATTGAGAATGTTTTATGAGTGATATAAAAGCAGCCACCTATCGAAGTTCCAAGGTGATCCTTGACTTGTCAGTAGAGTTCCACAATAATGTGCAAACGGACAATATATATAATATATATATATATATTATCTATGGAAGACGCACTGGCTATGGACTGAAGGTTGCCTTATCAATTCTAGTAGAGGTGTGTTCGGTGTGTGATATGGGACAATCTACATCCACAGAATTATAGGGCCGTAAATTTCTTTCCTTTTAATTTGTACTTTAAAAAGCGTGTCTGAATCGCTCTTAACTTAAAGGAAAATATTAGTACGTCTAGCTCTGTTAATTCAAATGTCACGACATACGTCGCATTGATGTGACGAGATGGGTTCTTAAAGCCATCCATACGATAGTCCTGACATGCCGTAATTTAGTATCATGATCACCTTTCAATTCTGGTCAAATGTAGCAAAACATAACACAATTACGCTATGAAAAAGTGGTTGTTTGTGTTATCAGATCCTGTGTTCGATTCACCAACCTTAAGGAATAGTTCAAACATAAAACGTACCTTTTTCATACTCATAGCTTTTCTATAACGCGTTCTCAGGGAGATTGTAACTGATAATATCTCATGCAAAAAAGGTTTATGGTTGAAACGTCAAGTAGCATCGGCGTTTAAAATCAATCCATTAGTGAAAGCTAAATTTGAAACATTAACTGCTATGTGATTGCTGATTCATTTTTACAAAATGCATCTTTACGGAGGAAAAAGGTCCATATGGCAACAGATGCTAAATTTCATACGGTCATGAAAATCTTGTTTGTAAGGAAGAATATATGTTTTTAAATTTCATATAACAATCAGAAACAAATTAAAGCCATGTTTTCCAGCCTTCAGGCATTTTCTCAAGAGCAAATTTCGTGATTACAGTGTTTTACTGTGACTAATCAAGCAAGACCGACAATTACAATTAACGGTGACTTATCAAAACAAAACATTATGTCACCCCCATATTACATTAACGAATTTCTTTCACCACAGGACACCGCGGGAAAGACAAAAGACAGTTTGATAATTAAAGAAGCGCTAAATAATGCATATTTATTGTCAAGTATTCTTTGAAACTGTATCAAAGAATAAAACAAGTTTAGTGAGATTAGAGTAAACATGCGGTTGATGATTTTGTCATTTTTGTAAGCATTTAGAGTTGTTCAAATAATTGAAATCATAGTTTCACCTTTCGAAAAGGAAAAGAATGCTTTCAATATTATTTGTGTTTTACACATTATATGTGGTTTACACAACTCAAGGTTCCACTTTGAACAGTCCATGGTCTTTTTTCTCAGTCTTTCATGTTTTAAATAATTCAAGTTAATGATATGTTGAAGTCAGAAATAAAACAAACAGAATAGTAGCAATAATACAATAAAATGATGTTTATTCTGTAACAAAATGCCTGCGATATAAGGCAGTATGTCAGCTTGAATTGTGCTAAAGATATACAGACTTATACGGAACTTAAGCATCATAGCGAGGTTGAGCAGTCCTTCAATGGCGGAGGGTCACGTGATATTCAAATTGGCAGTGGTCAATTTATCAATAATGGAACGGTCTATTAGAAACAAGATTCCACAATACAGTAAAATTCCTCTATTAAGACCACCATTGGGTATTAAGGGAAGTGGTCTTAATTGTGAGTTGGTCTTAATACCGGGTTGAGACCTCGGCAACATATGTTTTACATAATTATGCAAGTTCATAAAAGGAAAATAGAACATTATTTAGACAGAACAAAATACATTATTCATCAATATGATGTTATTATATTCAATAATTAAACATTTCAATAATGAATAAACATTTCAATAATTTCATTTTCGTCTCTCCATGCTGGGATTTGTCTGACACAATTAAAATTTAACTGTTACAGTAAATATTCTGAGTTTTGAAGTTAGAATAAATTTCAAAATAAGATCTTACGTTTTTTAACAGAATTAACCCTTAATAAAATTAACTCAATATTTTATTTAACCAACTTAAAAGATTTCTTTTTCAATCAACATAGGTAAGCGTCGATCTACGATTATATTTTGTTTTGACCCCCAGCAAACTGAAAACTTATTATACCCCCGAGGATTCAGTTCCCTTCCCAATTTTTTACTCGTGTCGCAATCAAGTTGTAATTGGATCAATTTTAAGTAACACTCATATCATCCTTTAGTATCCTTACTTTCAGTAATCACCTGAAGAAAATTTGTTTTTCACAGCACAGACTTTCTTTTGTTTACACATGCAGCTGTCGTAAAGCAATGTCGTAAACATGGCGGTGCATGTACTCAACTGATATTGATAACGTGCTCGGGGGCACTAATTTTGAGTGGTCGTAATCGAGGCATTACAATAAGAAGAAAACATACAAAATGATCTTGACAAGATGGTCGCATTACCGGATTAGCGGCGTGGTCTTAATTCTGATAAATACCTGTAATAGGGCAAGAATAAAAATGTTTTTTTTTTCAAAAGTGCCCGTAATAGCGCCGTGGTCTTAATTTCGGCGTGGTCGTAAGGTGGTAATCTACCGTATCTTGAAATAGTAAACAGTGCTGAACGTAATAGGACACTGCTGTGTTTCAGGTTTCTTCTCAAATTATTGTCAAGTATGTATATTACACAGTATCGTTAATAAGAAGAATGCAAATAAGCTTAATGGCAACCTATATGAAGCCAAACTTATTGATAAGACCTGCAGTTTAGAAATAAAAATCTTCAAGGAAAAACTTCAAAAATTTTCTTGTCTGAAACTACTATGCCTTGAGATTTGATATTTGTCATACAGCTTCACATACGGTTTCTCTACAAAGTTTGTTTAAATATCGATCCTTGGGGTCATAATTGGCTCCGTCCCTTGGTCAATCAATTTAATATAGCCTTGTATTTCGAAAACTTTGAACATCTTTTTCTATGAAAACACAAGGCCTAGGACTTAGTTATTTTTCATGGCGCATCATCTAGAAGTCCTCTACCAAGATAGTTCAAATGATGCTCTTTTGATGAAAACTGACCTTAATAGACCTTTCAAATTTTTGTCATAAAGCCTTTATTCATTGACAAATATCTTAGATATTTGGTTTTTATCGGCATCCTGCATGGAATTCTGCCATTTTCTGGAGTTAAAGTCACCAAGGCTAAAATAGATTTTGTACTGATCCCCATATAGTCTTCATTTATTGATCGACATCTGAGATACGTGCTTTATAGGTAACTTGCAAGGACCCCTATCCTAAGATTGAGTTTGAGGTCACTGGGTCAAGGTCAAAGTCTTTGAGGCTAAAAATAGATTTTTTTTACTTTTTGTCATAGAGCCTTTATTTATTGATTGATATTTTAGATATTTAGTATATAGCCACCTTGCATGCACTTCTTCCATTAAATTGGGGTTGAGGTGACTGAGGCTAAAAATAGATTTATTAACTTTACGGCATGAAGCATTCATTTCTAGACCAATATCTTCGATTTTTGGTATATTTATTACTTTATGTGTGGTTTGAAGTAAATGGGTCAAGAACAAGATGACCGAGTTTAAAACTGTAGTAGATTTTTCTACTTCCTGTCATAGAGCCTTTATTTATTGCCTGCTATTTTAGATATTTGGTTTGTAGGCACCTTTTGTAAACCACAATCATTCACTATGGGCACGGTTAAGGTCATCAAGGCTACAAATATATATATTTACTTTTCATTTTAGAGCCTTTATCTATTGACCAATATCTTACATATTTGGTATGCTGGTACCTTGCCTAGACGTCTACTACCGAGTATGGTTTAAGGTCAATAGAAAAAAGGTCATCATGGATAAAAAATATTTTTCTTCATTCTGTTATAAAGCCTTTATCTATTGACAAATATCTTAAACATTTGGGCAAAAGGCACTTTCTATGAACACATACCATTTACATCAATGCTACCAAGGCTAAAAAGAAACATTTCTTTTTTTTCTTAACCCTTGTATATAGACATAGATCATAGATATTTGGTATGTAGATACACTGCTTAGTCTTCTACATTTGGGTGGAATTTGAGGTCACTGGGATCAAGGTCAAGGTCATAGAGGTTAAAATTAGATTTTTTCTTATAACGTGCTAGTGCTATGCTCGCTTTCGATTCAATTTCAACCAAACTTTCACAAAGCATTTATAAACAATAGATCTCCTTTTTCAACCTGATCCAGATCCCATCTTGAGTTCCAGAGTTATGGCCCTTTAGCAGTTGGTCTCAGAGCCATCATGGTCTTCTTTTTATGAAACTTTAGGGAATACCCTCAACTCATGTTTCAATGGCAAGCAGCTGTTCCCTGAATTCAACCCCGTACTTTCTTTCATACATTTTTGCTCAATTCATATTCTATGTTAAATACAAACCTGGTTGTCCCATCGGTAAACCTCACTTATGTGACTGATTAAAAAAACACTTTACGCATAATAACGGTTTAATTTTCATATTCATCCTATGTTTATTTTATTTCATGTGTGCTGATAATGCCTCTGGACAACTCAAAGATTGCTGTCCATTTGATTATCCTATAAATATTATAAACATTGAAAAGCATCAAAGTTCCTAACTTTAACTTAATTTTGGCAAACTCAATAAAAAGTTGTTTGCTCTAGAGAGGTCATTAATTTATATGTGTAAACGTCGTACTTTGTTTCAACCACACAAGTGTATTTCTTTCTAAGTAACAGCTTTAAAATTCATAAAATTGTTGAACGTTATGAGTAGATGACCCTTATAGTTTTGTTGAATTTTACTCAAATTCAAAGTACATCCACTAATTTGACAAAAAGTTTTATCTATCTTCAATGGTAAAATGATTGTTTCAGTCATTTAACTGTATGTCTATATAAACTACAGCATTCAACATTATAGAACTGTTGATGGCCGTTAATATTTTGAGGGATTTTACTCAAAGCTAAAGGTTACATCTGACAAACACAGCAAACACCCTTTTATCAAGGGTCTTTAACCTTCAGAATTTATATATCGCTACAACGGTTAAATGATTGCTTTTGAAGTCAGTTAATTATCTTTACAAGTGCAGTTTCTTCAAGGACTGGTTAGTTTTTAAACCTTATGTCTGTGTTCAGTACCGAACAACATCAGTGTTTTTAGCGCTTTGATTTTAATACATCACGGTCTGAAATTTATCAAAAACACATACTTGATACTGATGTTAAAAGCAATCGACGAAACTGTTATACTATTCCGTGTCATGTTCAATTGCTGTCCTCATCTTCATCAGTTTTACGAATCTTTGTCGACATTTTTGACATAAAGTAAATATAACGGTACGTAAAACAATATTCTTACTAGCAGGTCTTAACCGTTGTACAAAGTGTGATATTAACAAACACTGAAATACATTTGCAAGAGAGAGAGAGAGAGAGAGAGAGAGAGAGAGAGAGCGGGCTGGGGGTGGGGAGGGGTTCAAAGCATAAATTGTTGACAGTCACCTTAAAAATACGCTAAATAGAGATAAACATTTTTATTTGATAAGCTCTATTTATACGCATTCTTTACACCTTATAAAACAGAAAAATGTGTTTCTTCCGTTCAGTTGTCTCACAACACTAATGTTTCCAGTTATAGTGGACTGGATCGTTGCAAAATAAAAAATATAAACAACACTTAAGTAACCAGTTATGGTAGACTGGATCGTTTCAATAGATATTTGTTTTTGCTAGTCCATCAGTATCAACCGCCAGCTAAATCAATCTCAGCTAGTTTATACACAAAATTCAAGTTCAACCACTAAGCCAGTAGTTGTTTAATAGTGCGCTTTAAAAAACTGAACACTAATACACTAGGCCTGTCCTGCTTTTATTAATAACAGCAAATGATGATGAATATGTTGCTTCATACTGTTAAATGATTATTTCACACATAAACCGATTCTTCTCAAAACAAGCCCAATCAAATTTCCTATAAGTTAATTTATGGACTGAGTCTTTAAAGTACATCATACAAAGGTCAGTAACTCCGTTATCAGGATCATTATCACCCCAGTACGTAAAGGACGGACCAGAAGGCTTATAACCATACTCCCAGGGGCCACCTTGCACAGATCTTCGTCCATCTATCCATAGCCTGTCTTGAGTGTAAGACTGTTTTTCAAGAGTTTCGTTCAAGTCATGTACTTTCTCAAAAGAGTCAACATTAACAAGATGTCCTTTGTCCTTTCGACATGTCTCCTCTGCGTCGTCCCTCGACTGTCTAAGGTCTGCGTATAATTTCATACAGAAGCCGTGTTTGGTGAAGGAATAGTCAACCGGACAGGTCTTTTCACATATCTTATAGTCGTACTCATCTCTGATATCACCATGTCGTTTACAGAGTGTAGTGTTAAGTCCACAACTCCTGATACGAGTTTGACTTCCGAACTCTCCACGCGCAGTAGCATCACACTTTGACCATTCACTCCATTGTGAACACGGGTGTAAACGGCATATTTTATCTATTATAACACTTTTTTCACTTCTAACAGATTCCTTTATATTATTTTCAATTTTTTTGAAAGCCTTTCCAATTAAACGAAGCAGCGGACTATGGACTTTGTTACCGATTTCAATCAATAATTTCCCATTTAAATTTCCACTTTCTTGACCATCTGTTGACGGAGCGGCTAAATCCGCATGTAACATGTAGAAAGAAGCGGCAAAAAGAAGCATCATTTTTAAAAAAATAGAACCCATTGTCCGACTTTATTTAATTAAGATTTACAAGCTTCTTACAGAAAACAAAATTTTTCTCCAGTTTCTTTACAAAGCAAGTGCTCAACTGGTTTGTTATTCATAAAAGGTTTCTATGGGAAACGATAAACGAAATAAACACACTTATATGAAAAACGCTACCTTGATGCACATGGTTTTATGAGATAAGGCATATCACTATAAACATAATGATTTTTAGCTGTATGTTTTGTGTGAAAATGCTCCATTCAGTTTTGTCTGTTTATAACAGTTTTTTAAACAGTCTAAAGATCCACAAAGGGTCTTTATATCATGTTTAGATTGTCTGGATATATCAATAAAATGCATACTATTTCTATTAGGGGTATTCTTTGCAAATTTACTCCTTTTTTTTTTTTTTTGATTTATACCGTTAGTTGTTACTTTAACATTTGAATGATATATATGGATGAAAAAAAAAACAATAAAATATAAAACTTATTTAAAATATATCCGAAATAAAGTGTAGACTTGAAAACTTTTGATCCCTCTGAAACAGAATGGCTTCGGTATAGCCGTTAAAATATGAGTGTAGATTGTTTATGATCTACGTACTTTCTGGTGTAGACGTACGCTACTGTAATATCATGAGATTGTGCAGTTTAACAAATGAATAAACTTTGCACTATAAAGCACGGCTCAAATTAAAGAACGTGTATTTGTCTTTCCGCAGTATTCTTCAAAAAATCTCAAACTAATATTTTTTAAACAGTCTAAAGATCAACAAAGGGTCTTTATATCATGTTTAGATTGGAAATGTAGACAACAATGTGTGCGCTATAATGTAACAATGAATCCCCAATTTTTCGGGACTCTTGGCGTTAAGATGACATCTCAAACGGCTTCATGCATTGAACGGACATAATTCTTGCTTTTAAACTGTTTAATGCCATAAAACCCTGACTGATGTGTATGGTATCTATAATAAAATCAAATAAAACTTAAAAATATTTCTTTGACACTGTAAGCTTTTGTTTTTTTATAATTGTTATTAATGTTCTTGATTTCAAGAAAATGTTATTTTTTTCATGTTGAAGCAATTTTGTAAATAAGCTACAACTCTACTGCATGACTGTTTGTAAACAGTGTGATTTCTTACGTAACAGATTCATACCATTACAAATCCAAAGCACAAATTTTCTGCAGTATTTTCGAAATGTCAGAGAGCAAAGGAATGCGTAAGAAAAGTGTTAAAAGTAGCAAAGTTAAGCCTCTACCCCCTGCCAAAAAGTTCTTATTTTTTCATAGGTTAACTATTCAATTGTGCACGTTTATCATAAAACGTAATCACCTATAAGCGGGAGAAACAGTAGAGAGACTTACTAATCGTCTTCAAATTATCTAAATCCTTTATATGTGGATCCCATTATTTTAGAACTAGGATATTGATAGAATTGAACTAACAATAAGTAAGAAGGCAAACAGCAGATCAATTAGGTTTTTTTCTCGCAGTGACTCGAAACAGTGTCGTACCTATTATTCAAATATTTCACACAAATGGGTTACACTATTTTCATTTTATAACTGTAATTGACCCATTTATGCATTTTATATTATTACCTTACGCTCTATATAACTTGTAATTCATTACTTTTGCCTGTTTCCTGGCATTATTCTGGTCCGGGCAACAGTCACACTGTTGACCGGGCAATAGTTTGAACTGTTTCATAGTTGACATTTAAACAAATCACATGCTTTCATTGTGCGCAATTGGATGCGCAATAGGATGTTATAAAGTGAAAGTTACTAAATCTGAATACATGTACGTTTTTCAAGGACCCTGGCGGCGCTTTATGGTCGTTTAATTCCATTTCGTATTATTATTGTACCCGAGTTTGGTGTCGGATCTGTACCGGCTTTTAGCCCAAACAAACCAAGCGTTTACATACGATGACCAGTCGTATAGAATTGTATAGAATATTAGGTATTTATACAGTTATATCGAGCATTAGGTAATTCCCTGACACCCTCGGTGTCAATAGTTTTGACTGTTCCCCAAACACACATAAAATAACTGTATAATAGTTATAGTTAAGAATATTTGAATATACCAGTTTTTTTACAACATACTACCTATAAAACGTAAATGTCTATTTTATTACATGAAATCCACAACTTAAAAGAATATAACTAGCACCAATATAATGTCAAATTGTGAATAAATATTACTAAAGTTTTATGAGTGGAATAAAAGTAGCCACTTATCAAAGTTACAAGATGATCCTGGATTGGTCAATAGAATTCAGCAATAATTTGCACGGACAGTATTTTTAAACTATGGTAGTCTTGTCTTAAGACTGGAGGCTGCCTTGCCAATTCTAGGAGAGATGTTCGCTGTGTGATATCAGACAATAAACATCATCAGTCTTATAAAGCCAGACATTTATTTTCTTTCAATTTGTACTTTAAATAGCGTGTCTGCATCGCTCCTAACTTAAAGGAAGATATTATTAAGTCTGGCTCTGTTGATACAAATGTCACGACATTAATTAGTCGCATATATGCTGTGACATTAGAGAAAGGTTCTTAAAGCCGTCTATACGACAGTCCTGGCTTATGCCGTAACTTAAAATCATGATTATTTTTCCATTCTGGGTCAAATGTAGCAAAACCAAACAAAATTAATATATGAAAAAAGGGTACTTATGATATCACACCCTTTGTACAATTAATCAACCTTCAGGGATAGTTCAAACATTACACTACCTAAGATATAGCTTCTCAATAAGACGTTCTCAGAAATATTGTATTACAAGTCCTATAAAAAAGGTTCATGGCTGAAACATCAAGTAGCATAGGCGTTTAAAATTAATCCATTAGTAAAGGCAAAATTTGTAACTTTAGCTACTATGCGATTGCTCTTCATTTTTTTTGTTTTTAGCCAAATGCATCTTTACTGAGTACTGGAATATTACAATATTTTGAAATACTTATCAGTGCTGAGCATAATAGTGCACTGCTGTGTTTCAGGTTTCTTCTCAAATTATTGTCAAGTGTGTTAAAATAAACAGTAACGTTTAACAGAAGAAGCAAATATTAAGCTTAATTGACAGAATTGAAGTATACTCGTTCACTAAATCACGTTATTATTTCACACAACAGTTTAAAAAGTATACATACATTTTTTCTGTCTACAGGTATTTTTAGGCGACAAAACAATTGCGGTGGTTTTTATCATTTATGTTTAAGATTATTATCTTTTTTTTTTAAAGCAATACCTCACAGCTTATATACTACATGCTTCGGGTATTGTAGGGCTATGAAGAAAGGAGGCATCTTGGACACCCTTAAGCCCAATCTTAATCTCAATAGTCAGATGTAAGAAAAACGTTACATCTAATGAGAACCCGTAAACGCCGTCTATCAACAAAATTAATTTTCCCAAAAAACTTTTTATAATAACTTATCAAAGAGCGAGTTTCATAAAGCTTTGGATAAGGGTCGAACAATGGCCCCCTTATTGATGATGCAAACGAAATTAGGACTGCGTGTGTTAACTTTCTACCTGATGACGTCATGCCTGTTGAAATAAAAGCTATGCATATCTCTTGTAAAGTATATACTGAATGCTGTGATTTCACTTTCTATGTTTCGAATGTTGTCGTTCGGAACATTTCGACAATTATGAAGATGACCCTGACAATCAAATTGGATCGGATTTTCTTTTATAAAAGCTAGTGTAATGCCTTGTTGTCAGATCTTGATAGCGTAGCGGTTTTCAGAAGATGTTTTCAATCAGATTGCCTAAAATTGTAACCCTTTTCGGAGGCTAGTACCAACAGATTCAACAAAAATATTGTTGTATTAACAATTTTGATTGAAAAATCTCTTAAATCTGTTTTAGTTATATATCTTTCTTATCTTCTGTACTGGTTACAAGTATGGTCGACGCCCAAAGCCAGTTTTAGTAAACTTCGGTTATAAGGGATAGGGCAATGTATAGAAAGTATCACACTTCAGAAACACTTCTGCTTTTTTTACATGTTCAGAGTATAGCAGTGACACATAGGAACTCTATTTAAAGTTTCATTTGAAAGACAAATGCTAGTGTTAGTAGAGGAGCGTTAGATTCAGATCATGACCCTGGATGTGACACCACTGGACTGCCACCTCAGGTACATATAGGATGAAATTAAGTCTGTGAAGTTGGCAGTGGGATCAACATTCGACATTCGACATTCAATGTCCCGCAGTGCATTGGACATTCAGCAGGACATTCGATTTGATGCATGTTTTTGAATGTCCAGCAGTGGATTGGACATTCAGCAGGACATTCGATTGAATGCATGTTTTTGAATGTCCAGCAGTGGATTGGACATTCAGCAGGACATTCGATTTGATGCATGTTTTTGAATGTCCTGCAGTGCATTCGACATTGGGCAGGACATTCGATTTGATGCATGTTTTTGAATGTCCAGCAGTGCATTCGACATTCAGCAGCACATTCGATTTGATGCATGTTTTTGAATGTCCAGCAGTGGATTGGACATTCAGCAGGACATTCGATTGAATGCATGTTTTTGAATGTCCAGCAGTGGATTGGACATTCAGCAGGACATTCGATTTGATGCATGTTTTTGAATGTCCAGCAGTGCATTCGACATTCAGCAGGACATTCGATTTGATGCATGTTTTTGAATGTCCAGCAGTGGATTACACATTCAGCAGGACATTCGATTGAATGCATGTTTTTGAATGTCCAGCAGTGGATTGGACATTCAGCAGGACATTCGATTTGATGCATGTTTTTGAATGTCCTGCAGTGCATTCGACATTGGGCAGGACATTCAATTTCATGCATGTTTTTGAATGTCCAGTAGTGCATTCGACATTGGGCAGGACATTCGATTTCATGCATGTTTTTTGAATGTCCAGCAGTGCATTCGACATTCAGCAGGACATTCGATTTGATGCATGTTTTTGAATGTCCAGCAGTGCATTCGACATTGGGCAGGACATTCGATTTCATGCAAGATTTTGAATGTCCTGCAGTGCATTCGACATTCAGCAGGACATTCGATTTCATGCATGTTTTTGAATGTCCAGCAGTGGATTTGACATTCAGCAGGACATTCGATTGAATGCATGTTTTTGAATGTCCAGCAGTGCATTGGACATTCAGCAGGACATTCGATTTCATGCAAGATTTTGAATGTCCTGCAGTGCATTCAAAATCTTGAATGAAATCGAATGTCCTGCCCAATGTCGAATGCACTGCTGGACATTCAAAAACATGCATGAAATCGAATGTCCTGCACAATGTCGAATGCACTGCGGGACATTCAAAAACATGCATGAAATCGAATGTCCTGCTGAATGTCGAATGCACTGCTGGACATTCAAAATCTTGCATCAAATCGAATGTCCTGCTGAATGTCGAATGCACTGCTGGACATTCAAAAACATGCATGAAATCGAATGTCCTGCTGAATGTCGAATGCACTGCAGGACATTCAAATTCTTGCATGAAATCGAATGTCCTGCCCAATGTCGAATGCACTATTGGACATTCAAAAACATGCAAGAAATCGAATGTCCTGCCCAATGTCGAATGCACTGCAGGACATTCAAATTCTTGCATTAAATCGAATGTCCTGCTGAATGTCGAATGCACTGCTGGACATTCAAAAACATGCATGAAATCGAATGTCCTGCTGAATGTCCAATGCACTGCTGGACATTCAAAAGCATGCATGAAATTGAATGTCCTGCCACATGTCGAATGCACTGCTGGACATTCAAAAACATGCATCAAATCGAATGTCCTGCTGAATGTCCAATGCACTGCGGGACATTGAATGTCGAACGTCGAATGTTGATCCCACTGCCAACTTCACAGACTTGATGAAATTTATATAGAAGTAGAAAAAATTCGATCAATAGGTGCACCAAGTTAATAAAACACTGCCTACATTAAAACATTTATATATCTATACAATATCACGTTTTTGTTTATTTCATATTTATGCTAAGAACGCTGGGTAACTCTATATTTAATGAAAAATATCTAAATATCTAAAATTGTAAAAGGACTAGCCAGAATCTTACTTCATATTTTTGACTCATTTGAAACGTTTACCGGTCAATAGTTAAAATCTCTTTTAATTTGTAGGTGCCCAAGTCTTGAAGATTATCTCCCCTTTTTGTATGTAAAATATGAAGACACAAAACAACTGGCAATAGATAAAAAGCAGACCAACAAACAGCGAGGATCCGCTATTGATGTAGACATTGGTAACTTATTTAACCAGGAAAAGGACAACACCGTGCTGTTAAAAGCCATCTGTTCAATATTAATTTATTTAGGTTCAGTCAGTTGACTTATCTGTGGCAAAACTCTTTGGAAACACATCTATACTTTTTGTACCGATTCAGATGTTTATGTTTTTACATACCTTTTGGCAGTATTTTGAGTTTAATAGGACCCGTGATATACTCAGTTTTTTCTTCATCGTTATTCAAGTAAGAAGTAATGGTACAAAAAGAGATCTCAAATGAAACCTAGGGTCGCATTTAATCATTTTTGGACAAGCTCGGTTTCAGATACATTTAGTGTCTAAATATAGACGAATCTGGTGTCATCATATTCTCCTTGGTTCAGACCTCAAACATATTTCAATAAGCTCCTCTTTCCGAAAACGATCTACGCGCTTTCACTTTCATTCTTAAGTAGTGTAATAGAATAAAACACTAGTAAACAATTTTGAGACTTGATAGTTGCACTGATATGACCTTTTCAAATGCTGCATAAAACCCAAGTAATAATATTAACAATAACGTAAAATTGGAATTTTGAAATGGATGAACATTCTTCTTTAAGTTAATCTTTTTTCACAATTTCACAACAAATAACAAAGTCACTTCATCATAAGCATATCAAAGTACCTTAATTCTATACCTTTATTTAAAGAATGAAAATAGAGTTTTATATTATTTTCATTTGTCGGTCACTATACCAGTTTGGATATACCTTTATCAAGATATTACTCCTGATAGAGCAAATCACCAGAAAGACGAGTTAGTAACATTCTTTACTGATATAAAATATTACAGGTTGTTAGCACAAGACTTGTGTGTATTATATGTCAATGTTCAAAGTGTCTACGACATACCCTAATGAAATGACTTGGATTCAAAGCAAGTATTTTCCAGCCAAATACAAATGCCCTTACCACAAAGCTATCAAGGCTCCACATCAGATGATTTTATAAAATGTTTTGCATTCAACGCTCATAACAGCTACATAAAAATTTGTTTCTCTAAGATATGATCAGGGAATCTTGTCTTTGTAAACCCTCTGTTTTAGTTTGTAAAACTGAAGGCAAATCCTGTTTTAAATAGTGTTGTGCTGCATGTCAGATGTAGATGTTCTGAAAATATAGATATCCTTTACTGTAAATTATACTTAATTACCTTTATTATACCCACGCCAAACTTTGTTGCGGGATTTGTCGGTCGATTGGCCAGTCCGCCAGTCCGATGCGGAAATCTTGTGACGCGAACTTCTTCCATAATTCTAGGACTATCCATTTGAATGTTCATGTAAATGTTCAACAATAAGTGTAGTTGTGTGTCTTATTCTTTTTTATGCAAGCCAATGCCGCTTTGCTGTTTTACAGCCTGTCGTAGCAAAAACTTGTTACGCGAACTACACCTACATTTCTAGAACTTTTGATTAAAAACTTGGTGTACATGAAAACCAATAAATGTCTCGTGTGCGACCAATTTTCATCCACGCCAATGCCTGCACTGTAGATTTACGGCCTGTCATAGCAAACTCTTGTGATGGGAACAACTTCCACATTTCTAGGACTTACGATTATAACTTGGGGTGCATGTTCACCAATAGTTGTAGATGAGCATGGCATTTTTTTTG
Organism: Cyclina sinensis; assembly: GCA_012932295.1. Taxonomy (NCBI): domain Eukaryota; kingdom Metazoa; phylum Mollusca; class Bivalvia; order Venerida; family Veneridae; genus Cyclina; species Cyclina sinensis. Next base: position 18,878,967 of record JAAONU010000009.1, read on the forward strand.
TGCGCTCTGCTTTTTTACGGCCCATCATAGGAAAATCTTGTGACGAAACCTACTTTCATTTCTCTCGGACTATCGATTTGAAACTTGGTGTGCCAGATCACCAAAATTTATAAATAAGCGCAGATGTGTGTGACGCGATCTTTATTTCCCCCTTTTCTCTGATAAAGCGGTATTGTGGGTAGCCTTTACAATTGATTTTTAGTAAATTCTGAAGTGTCATCTACCAGTGACAGAATCAGGATTTATAGCTCTATAACTATAGTGCATGGTTAAACACGGTAAACATGTTTTTTTTTTCATTTATGTTACTACGTCTATATTAATATAACATAATATACTTGTAAAGTAATAAACAAGCAATGAAATCGTTATTCAAGGCTAAACCCTAATATATATTATACCTTATAAGTAAATGGTAATTTTCCTATCTTTATGCAAATTATCATGAAGGCGGAGGCTTAAATCATGCAACCCGAACTATCAAAATTTCAATCTATGATACAAGAAAAGCATCCGTCTTGTACAGTACAGTGTAGTTTGATGTTTTTACAAAGCACTTTTCTGCTTAAAACTGTCCAAATTAAGCTATTAAGTTTATCAAAACTGCAAGACAAATAAAGAAGAAGTAGTAATATAAACAATCATATTCTGCTTTTCTGTATATCTGTTATTTGTTTTTTGGTGTTTTCAATACAGAAGAAAGAGAGGGAGAGGCACAGGAAGCGGCTGAAAAATGTCGCCAAAGTAGAGGGGGACGTTCAGTTAAAGGGGCAGAGAAGAGGCGCAGATTCATCAAAGTGTAGAGAATGAGATGGTAGAGTCAGAGTGACGGATAGACTGAGGCAAAAGTGACTAAAATTTGACCATTGCGCTTTTTTGACAAGAATCTTTTTAACGTTTCTTTCTTTATTGGTTAAAAGCAATTCTATATAAAACATCTTTATCACGGGATTAACCAAAATATGACACAAGGGGTAAAATTTCAGCAATCTTGGAAGAAGTCTTCGGGGCGATGCTTCATGAAAAAATTCAGAACAACTGGTGTTATGATTTCAAATAACAAAATTTTAAAGATTTCCCTTTATATTTCTATGTAATGTTAACACCTGTGGCGACTCCAAAGTAACACCGCGACGTAACTTGAACAATCTTTTACAGCGGTCGGTTAGATAATAGTACATTCTAAATTTTAAATGTCTCAGACGAGCGGAAAGATCATTTTTAAAGAGTTTGCTTATATAAGTCAATGAAAAACATCTAACCATAGGGCAGAGTAAAAATTGGCCCAAGGAGAAAATGTGAATAATCTTTGATGAGCGTCACTGTATTAAATTTCACGCAAAATTTAAAAAGTATTGACCTACTGGTTTCAAACAAGTAGAATCTTAACATATCATTCCTTTCTAAAACTAAACAATTCGGACAGGGCTAAGCATACACAATTGACGTTATCTTAACAATTTTGAGTTCTACTAGATAATGCTAAACAACATGTTATAGAAGAGTCAGCTTTTTGATATGTGAGAGTTTTCTGTCAGTCTTAAGGTATTTTTTAATAATAATATACCACATTTATATAGCGCTCTTTTCAAAAATGCTCAAAAGCGCTTAACAATACATGGTTAAAGAGTACAAATTATTCAGAAAGGTAAAATATATATGCAATACTTGATTAAAATAATAAGCAAACGTAAATTAAAGGCAATGTTAAACGTTCTAGCAATGCTTAAAATAGGCATGGAATTAAAAATATAAAGCAGTTTTCTAAGACATATTCAGAAAACATAGATAAAACAATCGAATGACTAACACTTAAATGGACTATAATATGGAATAAAAGCATTCTATTAAGATATTGGAATATGGGATATTTTCCATATTGACTGTTCTATATTACATAATCACAGCTAATAAAGTTAGCGATTCAATTATCAGTTCCCATAAACCTGAACGAAGAAGTGTGTCTTTAGTTGTCGTTTGAAGATTTCAAGAGAAGTACAGTCTCTAACATGTGCTGGTAAAGTGTTCCATAGTTTAGGAGCAGCCGCCGAAAAGCTCCTATCCCCAAATTTAAGTTTTGTTTTTGGTGGCACAAGAGTAAGCGATTGGCTGGCTGAACGCAGATTTCTAGTCGGTTTGTAAACGTTGATCATATCATTGATGTATTGTGGAGCTTTGCCATGAAGTGATTTAAACACATGAGCTAGTATTTTGAAATTGAATCTGTAATTCACTGGGAGCCAGTGAAGATCTTTAAGCACTGACGTGATGTGACTAAACTTTGACTTTCTGGTAATTATCCTAGCAGCAGTATTTTGTACAAGTTGTAGCCTGTTCAATGATTGTTGTTGGACTCCATACAAGAAACAATTGCAATAGTCCAATCTAGATGTGACTAAGGCATTTACGAGTGTTTTCGTAGCATCCTCGTTGATGTACTGTCGAATGCGTCCTATCTGTCTCAGCTGAGCGTATGTTGATTTGCACACAGAGTTAACATGCGATTCCATGTTCATCCGGGAGTCTAGAAAAGCACCAAGATTTCTAATGTTAGCTGATTGAGTGATAACAGATGTTCCAACATTAACTGTAAGATTTGATACTTTTTCAGCCTTCTGACCAGATGAGAAAACTATAAAATCCGTTTTATCCGAATTCAGTTTCAGCATATTGTTATTCATCCAGTGCATGATTTCAGAAACACAATTTGCTACACGATTTACAATGTCTTCGATAGTTGATTCATCTATTGGTTCAAACGACAAATACAATTGGGGATCATCAGCATAGAAATGTACATTTAGTCCATGTTTTCGACAAAAAGCACCAACGGGTTTTGTGTACATGACATATAATTTAGGACCCAGGACGGAACCTTGGGGGACACTATAGGTCATGTGCACGGGCTCGGAAAGCTCACCGTCAATACATACGGTCTGGTAGCGGTCGCTTAAATACGATTTCATCCACTTTAGTGGCTTCCCAGAAATGCCAAAATGATGTTCAAGACGTGTGAGCAATGTTTTATGGTCTATGGTATCGAACGCCGCAGACAATTCAAGCATTACCAAAACAGTAATTTTTTGTTGGTCTAGTGCTAGCAGGATGTCGTTTTGCACTTTGAGTAAGGCAGTTTCTGTGGAATGAAATTTTCTGTTTGCTGATTGATTAGGTTCGTGTAGATTGTTGGATTCGAGATGTCTTTCTAAGCGAGTGTCTCCAATTTTTTCATTGATTTTCGACAAATACGGAAGATTTGCGACTGGTCAATCTTTTTCATTCATAGTTGAGCATGTGATCCATTGGGCAAGGTCAGTGTTGACTCAAGGTACTTAATTTAATAAATTTGATAGAGGTCTGCTAGATTTTGCTTCCCAAAAAATTTATAAAGTTTCTACATTGTGGTTTTGATATGAAGATATTTAAGGAGTTAGCCCTTATAAATCAATGTAAAATATGTGACCCCGTTGGAGAGTCAAACACTCTTGCTAGAAGTCCACTAGACAATGTTCATACGAATTGTCAGAATTCTGGGACTAAGGGTTTCATACAAGAAGAATTATCAAGATTTTCTTATATAGTTTTATGTAAAACATAGGACAGGACATAATTTAAATGAACTTTGTAGAGGTGAACTAGACATTTTTACACACAATTTTAGATCTCAGAGCCTGGTCGTTTTAACCAGGAAGATTTTTATATTTTTTTCTATTCTTGTTGCCATAGCAAACATACTTTGGCAAAGAATTGAGTTTCTTTGAACAACTTTGGTACAGCTTCAAGCAAGGAACATCCATGATCAGTTTAATTTTTATCAAATAGTTAAGGAGGCGACACTGTTTGAAATATGAAGTTGACCACGCACGATGGACACAAGGCGATCATAAAAGTTGACCGTGAGCACATTGTGCACAGGTGAATCAAGAAACAAAAATAGTAAGGCTCAAGAGAGCTTGTTTGTTAGCTAAAATTGTTTTAATTAGTTTAAGATGTAATACACCCGACATCATCCCTCTGTCTCATTTGCACCGTACTATATTCATGTACTTGCAACTGCATGTGAACTGCAGCGAAAGAACTGAACACAGAACTAGAAAGCAGGAGATGTGGGTTAAACCTTAGAAATGTTTCATCCTTGGGTAAGTAAGTTAACTGTAGTTTTTCGTTTGCTGAAAGCGTCTTTGTTTGAAGCTTTAAAAGTTGTGACGATTATCTTGTGTGATAGCATTATACCACTGTACTTAGTAATAGGAACTAGGCTATTTAAAAATAAAATAAAACCTATATTGACAGCCTTAAATCCTGTGTGTGGTTTGCACAATTTCAAACCCATTTTTTGCTCACCTGACCGAAGGTCATGTGTAGCTTTTAATGCTGTTTTGTCCGTCGTACGTCCACAATTGTCATTAAACGAATTATCCTCCTAGGTCAGTTACAATTAAACTTTACAGAAATGATCCATATATTGTCTTCTTCCAAAGTTATATAAATATGAAATTCCATGCAAACTCTGGTAACTATGGCAACTGAAAGGAAAATCTTAAAAAATCTTCTTGTCTGAACTACAAGGCCCTTACATAATTGGTTGATAGCATTTCTAGTAAACCTCTACCAAAGTTATTAAAATCATGCCTATGGGGTCAAGATTGGCCAAAATCCAGGGGTCACTTGATTTTACATAGAATTATATACGAAAAACATTAATTACATTTTTGTCAAAAATCACAAGACCTGGAGTTAAGATATTTGGTGTGCATAATTTTCTCGTGGACTTCTTATAAGTTTCTACAAATCATCGGCCCTGGATTAAAATTGGCCCCGCCAAAGGGGTCACATGCTCTTAGATAGAGTTATATAGGATTTGTTTTAATTCTTCTTGTCTCAAAATACAAGGGCTAGAGCTAAGAAATTTGGTTGATAGCATCATTTAGCTGGACCTCTACTAAGGTAATATAAATCGTATTCTTGTCAGAAACCATTAGGCCTAGGATTTATTTTGTTTCTTCCATTGTCTAGTGGACATAAATCATGGCCTCTGGATCAAAATGGCCCCGCCCAGGTTGTCAGATGGTTTTACATTGAATTATATAGGAAAAAAGGTTTTAAGAAAGTGATGGCCACAAGCTTAGATAAGTATGGTTTAACTTTGCCTAGTTATTGATATGGGTTTTGAAATATCTTGACCCTCACGAGGGTACCCAGCCCCCACCCACCCCACCCGGGTGTACCCCTCCGAAAAAATAATAGGATGGGGTAGGAAGGTACTTATCCTTCGTCCACCTTTAACCTTGACTTTTATATGACCTACTGACCTACTTCCCTGTTTTTTAAGCTACATCAATGAAATCTTACCTATTTGTTTAAATGTGCATGCAGACTTTAGCATTAACCTTGGGTGACCTTGACCTACGTCCTGGTTTTTGAAAATATGTCTTTGACATTCTTACGATTTCAAATAAGTTTGCATACATACTTCAATTTAGACTTTGGTTAACCTTAAACTATTGCCCTTCTTTCTTGGTTTAAAAATACTTTTTCAGATATCTAATTTGAACTGTTTGAACTGTCTGCCATTTGACACGTCCCTAAGATATCCCCCACTCTACCAATTGTTTGGTAGTTTCTTTTCAGGTGAGCGACCCAGGACGATATGGTCCTCTTGTTTATTATTATGTCGGTATGTAGAATTTTGTGTCTAACTTGCATTATAATTATTAGATTTTTGTATCGGAACTGATTGTTTGGTCTTGCCTTCTGGCCTCTTAATTTAGATACACATGCATAGAATGGTTTGATTGGTGCAGCTAATGAACAGAATGAGTTTTGATCGTGTAAATGTTGCGATAAAACTATCCTACCAGAGGAAATGCTGGAACGTTATATGAAATGTAAACTGATGCCATATCCAATATATTGATGCCCCATTTCATACTTACATTATGGATAGCTACGTATAAATGTCTGTTTACAATGCTTAACAGTTCTGCAGCCTAGAACCAAATTAGATAAATTATAATGATGCAGACTGTGTTTTTAGATTTTTTTAAAATAAAAATGTAAACTGTCACTGTAAAAGACAAATAATTGCCAGTCTTGTAAGACACATTCCGATCTTATCAGAAAACCTGTTCACATTATCAGAAGATTTTCTCTTAAACTATTTCTAAAACTCGTGTGTATTTATCACCGAGTAAAGGTGGTAGTATGAAATTAAGATACACCATATGGCTCATTTGCGTCAGAACTGTTGTATACAGGTTTTAATTTGTGTGTGTGTTTATGTGTGTATATGTGTGTATATGTGGGCGGATGAGGGGCATATCTAAATAAACGAGTTAATCAGCGACGCTTGACTAGTAACGTGCACGCTTCACAGTTAATCAGCGACGCTTGACTAGAAAGGTGCACGCTTCAGAGTTAATCAGCGACGCTTGACTAGTAAGGTGCACGCTTCACAAACAAATTGTTGTTGTTGTTGTTTTCTAAAATAAAAAAAAAAAACGCATTGTCCGATTAATAATATATGTTTAATGAAAATGGTTACATCCCATATAAAATAGGGCATGGGTAAAGAATTTCATGAAAATAAATACAAACAAGCTGAAGCTGAAAATATGAAGCGCCTACAATTACAATCAACAAATGAATGCATATTCAAGATACAAACGGACAGCATCATAATTAGGCAGCATCAAAATGTTGATAGTTTCCATAAGTTCAATTTACCTTTATATCTTTTAACTGTGCAATGATAAAGAAAGAGATAATTTTTTTCTTTGATTTGTTTTTCAAATATTAGTATGATTAACATGTCGGAAAATGCTAATAGTATCATGGAATTATCTAAGTAACATATATAGCAGGTAAACCTTAAACATCATGTCTTAAGGGGACTGACTGGCAGAGTTTAGCTGGAATTGTTTTTCTTTAAGATTTAAGAGAAGAAAATATACTACGGAAAAACATTGTACATGTATTATGCTTCTATACACCATGAAAACTGAAAACAAAATGATTTCACCAGGATTCCAACCCTTGCCCTTGCCTCATGCATAAAAGGCAGGTGAGGCAATCTACACCACTGAGACAAGTAATCCTGTGATGTCAAAATCAATAACCTAAATGAAGTATCTTCCCCGTGACTTACGAGGTAGCTTTTTTACCGACAAATATGTGTCTATTATACACTTATTTTAGATGTGTTCTTTACAGTAACAACTTGAAATTCTATACGTATAGACATTTCATTTTCTTTTTTGCATTTTCTATCCATCTGTGAGTCAGTCACTTTAACAAAAATAAAACTCGAAGTATGGCGCATCTAATGTAAACTGAAATATTATAAGTTTTGAAACGATGTTATTTTTTTTCTTTTAAAGTTTACGCTTGTTTGAATTTTAAAGTAGTAAGTCATGCATACAGACAGAGAAAACCAAATAAAATAGGCAAAAAATTATGCGAAAACGAAAGTTCTGAGTAAAATGTAAAGCTATAGACAAGGATGTTCAATGACGAAACCTTGAAATTATCATGAACTTCAAGATTAAGAAAATGTGATATGAAGTTTATGTTTCTGCTTATGACTACAGTCCTTTTTTACTTCCCGCTGGTTCCATGTGCGATTGCAGGGCACAGTTGTCGAAATTTGCATTAGTTAGACATAAGTGTTTAATTATTTCAAAAGTAGAAGAGTTTCCTGCATATCATGTCATAAAAAATAATAAAAAGACACATTGATATGTTGTGTTACTAGATTCATTGTAACTACATTGTATAACTGTCTTTACGTAGCTAAAATTAAGTTTAAACATAAATGATTACAAATAGAATGTATATTAGAAATAAAGCATGTACACCAACTACCTTACTGGCTAGGACTAGGAACCCCATTCTTGAATAGATATTGTAATTATATTCAGCCTACTTTGATAACACATGATATTTCTTCATAGTAAGATATATAAGGATTTCTTTATTTTTAAATGATTGTAAATGATTTCCAAAAACACAGTTGCGAAATATAAATTAAATTCAGATCTAATTCATTAGTTTATTTAAAAAGGTGGAGACATATTCTATCTGAACAATGTTCTATCTAACAAAGCAATGCCAACTAAAGTCAAGAGATAAATAAATTCTGTGAAGCAGTTGATTCGGGGACCTGATGATTCTTTATAAATTTTTACTTCTTGTGTTGATGGTTGTACATATGCAAAGACCCTCATCTTGCCAGCGACTGTTTCTGTTCCATCAAGCCAATTGAAAATGTCCGCCTTACACTGAAGACCACTTTTGTGGCAAAAACGCAATGTGACGTCTTCAAATGTAAATGCCAAACTGCTTGAGTCTGTAAAATAACAGATGTTCTATAATAGGGGATACCTGCAGGGATTTTATGATCCCTATCGAAGATGAGGGGGCATATTGTTTTACGAATGTCGGTCGTCAAAGCCAAAGGTCACAGTGACCTTGAATAGAAAAACGATTTCCGATCAATAACTATAGAACGCTTGAGTCCAGACATTCTAATCTTCATAGGCAGGTTGGCCATCGCCAGTAGATAATCCTAAAGTTTTCAAATCACTATGTCAAAGGCCAAGGTAACAATGACCTTTAAAAGATTAACTGTTTACGGTCAATAACTTTAGAACACTAAGGCACAGGTTCCGGACAATTTCATTGGAGGTTGGCAATGGTCAGAAGATAACCTCTTAGATTTTTGGTCATTCGTTTAAAGGCCAATTTCACAGTGACATTGAAAAACAAAACCTTTCCCTATGAATATCTAGAGAATCCTTAGACCCAGGTTCAACAATCTTGGTATGTTAGTCGGACATAGCCAGTGAATTAACCCTATAGTTTTTTTAGATCACTATGTTAAAGCCAATGTCACACTGACTTGAAAAGCTAAATGGTTTTCGATCAATAACTAAAGACCACTTGGGCCCAGGCTTCCTTAAACTTCATAGGCAGGTTGATCGTGGCCAGTAGTTGACCCCATAGATTTTTAGGTGAAAGTTACCTTGACAAGAAAAACGGTTTCTGATCAATAACTGCAGAGGCAAAGATTCCTCAAACTTGTCCATGACAAGTGAATAACCCCTTTTCCTTTCCTTGCTTTTCTGGTCATCAGGTCATAAACAAATATAGAGGGCTTTGGCCCAGGCTCGCTAAAATGTCATAGGAGGTTGATAATGGCCAGTAGATGACTCTAAAGATTTTGGGGTCATGGCGTTAAAGGCCAATGTCACAGTGACCTTGAACTGCAAAACCTTTTTTATAAATATCTATAAAATCTTTAGGCCTAGGTTCCTAAAACTTGGTAGGTAAGTTGGTCATGACCAGTAAATGAATCCTATAGTTTTCAGATCACTAGGTCAAAGGCCAAGGTAACAGTGACCTTTTGATTTATGATGAATAACTAGCAAAAGTTTGGGCCTACAGTCCTTTAACTTGCAATGTATGTTTATAATGACCCGTAGAGGACTCATACTGCTTTTGTGGTCACTTGTTCAAATGTCAAGGTCACAATGACCTTCAAACAAAAAGGTTTCCAATCAATAACTAAAGAACACTTTGGCCCAGGCTCCTTAAACCTTCAAAGGCAGGTTTGTTATGGCTAGTAGATGGTCCCTATAGTTTGTTCTGTTTTTTATAAAGGCAAATGTCTAGAGAATCCTTAAGTCCATGTTTATCAAACTTAATAGGTGGGTTGGACATGACCAGTGGATGATTTTCATGGACTTTCAGGTCAATAGATCAAAGGCCAATGTCACAGTGACTTTAAATAGCAAAGCGGTTTCCGATCAACAACTATGCTTTGGCCAGGGCTCTCGTATATTTATAGGATGATCATGGCCAGTACATAATCCTGATAGTCTTTCCGGTCATTTGGTCAAGGCCAAGGTCACAGTGACATTGAAGAGCAAAACGGTTTCCCTTCAATTACTATAGAACACTTCGTTAAAACTTCAAAGGAGGTTTGCAGTGGCCAGAAGATGACCCCTATAGAGTTTGGGGTCATTAAGCTAAATGCCAATAACACAGTGACCTTGAAAAACCAAACATCTCCTAGACATTTCCAAACAGTTCGTGACCAGCAGATGACCCCTATAGTTATTCGGGTTATTTTGCTAAAGGCCAATGTCACAGTGACTTTGGAATGCAAAATCTTTTCTGATAAATATCTAGTGAATATTGGATCTAGAGTCCTTAAACATGCAATGCTGGTTGATAATGTCCCGTAAATCATTCGTAATGCTTTCGGAGTCACTTCGTCAAATTTCAATGTCAGAGTGACCATTTACAGAAAATAGATCAATAACAGATCAATTACCAAAGAACCCTTGGGCACTGGCTTCTCAGACTTGCTATGCCGGTTAGTCTGTTTAAGAGATGACCCCAGTTGTCTTATAGGTCCCTAGGTTAAAGGTCAAGATCAAAGTGGCTATAATTAGAGAACCCTTGGGCCTTGCTGCCTCAAAACTTCCTTCCTACCTATCCATGCAGTTTTTATCAGAAGCCCTTGTCATCCCCCTTAATTTACTGACACAAGTTTCTGTCCTCCTTCTACCTTCCTATTCTTTTGTGGCTGCCTCTAGCAATAATGCGCACCGGGGGGGGGGGAATGTATGATTTACAAACAACTGTTGTTTTATTAAGGCTTTCTTGAAAACTGCAGTCATTCATTATAGGATCATAGTAAAATATAACACTCCGGTAGAATTGATTTAATTTCACCTAAAGTCAATTTATGCTTTTTAAGCATACATATTTGACAACGTTTAAACATTTGAACTATTGAGATTCAAATACAAGTTACTTTAAAGGCTCCGAAAATTCATGTTTAAATATATATGTTAAAGTTATAATATTGCCGCTTGCAAAACTGATTAGAGTTTACAATGTTTGGTAAAGAACAAGAATCGTCGGTGCACCTGTCAAAAATCAATTAAAGCGCCGCCCAATGTGTTTCTTTCATACTCCGCCTTTTATCTGTCAAAAGTGTCATTCTAGTGTCATTCTGTGTACGAAATGGAAAAGCGGTTAGGAAAAAAATATTGAGTGCAGATTGCCGGTAGCAACGCAGCGACAATTACGACACAGCAACTTTTTCTGGCTGCGGGTAGATTGCAAGACGCAGTTTTATTGACAGGTATACCTGAGAAAACTGCCTCACTGTGATTGGATGATCAGTAAAGTGACTGTTTAAACTACTGAAATAAACATCGTAACATCACCTTTTACCGCTTTCCGAATACGTGAAACTCTAATAAGTTTTGCAAGCGGTAGTAAATGAGGCACCAAAATTCTTAAATTGCATTCGAAAATGAGGAAATTCATAAAATGTACATAGAATGAAATCATTAAATCAAATACAGGCTTACCCGGATCTATAATGATTGCTTCAGATGAAAAGTCTCCACCATCAAAAAATACAAGTAAAGCATTTATACTGAAGTTTAGATCTGTGCAATATTTTTCAACACAGATTCCAATATTCTTGGCAGCTTCTTCGTCGTCCTGTCCTTTAATCGCAGACTCGCATTTGTCGTTAACTTTAGAAAACTTGGCAATGTTCGGTTTGGCTTCAATTTTGCTGTGGAATATTGATATCTTGCTTCTATCTCCTGCCATATCAGAGAACAAATAGTCACCTGTATGTTTTAAGTATAAAAACTGAAATGTTCTGTAATTTTTCAAAAATATTACGTCACAGGTTTTCCATGGATAACGTTCCTTATTGTTAACCCAAAGAATTGAAGCATTTTGTGAAGCCCGAAGATCCTCTTCTGCATATTTAGAAAATTGATACTTGCAACTGTTTTCTTGAGCATCAAAGATAAGGTTCACTTTATTCACCTTTTCGCTCCAATATTCTATGGTTCTATTTACTGAAAGATTGGAAGAAGTCCTTATATATATCAACTGTAATGCAATACCATCGGAAACCAGTTCAGCGTAATAAAGTTTGAATTCGTAAATAGCCGTCATGTTACATCGTGTGTTTTCAGCGAACAAGTCAACTAACTTCCCTGAAGTTCCAGGAATTGTGTAATATAGCAGTTCAGGAAGAAAGCGAATATGCTTGATAACGTCATGTTCTACAAAACGGGACACAAACAACTTTTTATATTCGTTCCTTTCATCTGGAGTACTTGCCTGTAGGAAGTTTTGAAGATCAATTAATGAACTATGTATGTTAATCACAGCATCATCAATTCGCTCGAGCTTGGACTGAAGCAGCACCGTTGTGATCAGTTTCGTTGTCGAAGCATCGATTCTGGCAGCCAGTATGTTAACTAGTTCATCTAAGTTTTCTCCTGCCTCTTCGTTATCAAATGTTTCCATGAATTGCATCAAGTCCAGTCCTAGGTTTAGAACATCATAGGCAGTTCCTGCAGTTTTTATTACCGCCGTGACGGGAACAGTTTGAATAGGAACACAATTTGCAAACATTACAGAAAGGAATAATACAGCTTTTTTATCCATCATTGTGTAACGTCTTGTAAATCGAAAATGAAATTTTCTGGAAATGGCCCTTTCTAAACCGAAAATCAAATTTTCTTAAAATGGCCCTGCATTGAGTGTGCAGAATGTAATATATATGTTTAAATAACCATAAACCTGCACTACTTGGTTACAGGATGTTTACGAAGCACTGAAGCGTCTCTCTCTGCTTAAGCATTCTTTTTTGTAATATAAAGCTACATTTTTAAGCATATCAATTTCAAAACTCAAGTGACAGATTCAATAATTGCGTATGGTATTTGAAAATAAAACAATGTTATAGCAGTTTTTGTACAAGTAGAAAAACCTCTACTTTTTTCAGAAACAGTCATTTTGAGCACACAAAATTTGTAGTCAGGTTGTAAATGCCGTTAAGAGCTCTTTTTTAAAATTAATTACTTCGTGATGAGATCTGTATAATTCGTTAAGCTATGTTGTCTTGAAGTTCCAACAGATGGAAAAGTGCAATTGACATAATTATACACTCTAGGTAAACCAGGTACGCTTCGCGAACTGCATACGCTGCGATCACGGCATATGCAACGCACGTAACCGGCATTAGTCGGTGTAAACGTAGACAATGTTAGAGGGTCAGGTAAGAAATGTTCAAAGTTTTAAATAGATGTTAAAACTAACCATTATGCCCATACGGCTGCCAAGTCTTGAAACTTTCTGGCTGTAGTCTCATCAGTGTCCAGGACGTAGTAGATAGCTCAATCATTTATGAAAATAAACCGGTAAGGTCGCAAACTGTTGTGCATTCCGGTTAAAAACATATCTTTCTTGAGCTAAACTTAGTATAGTGAAGACATTTGATTGCGAAGAAATTATCGGCTTCAGATAAAAGTGCAGTGTGGAATTTAAATGTGTTTTATCTGTAGTTCCTTTCTACAAAAATGTGAGGCCAGGCACCTTACACAGGCACTTTCATTTTGCTACGCTGCGTATCACGGCATTTTATGCGATGTTGGTATTAAAATATTGTTAACTGCAATATTATTTCGATATCGATCATTGTCTTTCTATAATAATTAAACCAGAGAAAAGCATGCAAGTCAGATATTCTTGCATGTATACATATCGGTCTTAAAGACTTTATCATATGTATAATAACTCAACGCTGTTCGCATTTCGAGTTGTAGAATGTTTTCTCAAAATTGAACTGATTATTGAAAAGTACAAATCTACGACTTCTGAGAGTGATTTCATCTCTGCTTATTTATCTCTACTTACTACTGGCTCGCTGATTTTAGGTCAAAAATAATAGACTATGTAAAAACACAGTTTTATACTTCAATACACCATGAAACTAAACAAAGATTTTAGCAGGATTCGAACAAATGCCCTTTCGGTCAGTAGAAATAAAAGCAACGTACTAAGCCTCTTTTGAAAACCATGAAGCAAAATTTACAATAGAAATAGTATCTACTTCCTGACTGACGGGCTAAAGTTTTAACAGATAAAAGTTTGAAAAACATTATTTTGTTATGTGCTTCTGCAACAACAAAAAAAACGGAACAGTAACTAAGCTTACATATTTTCTTCACAGTTTCACAAAGTTCATGAGGAATTCCAAGACATAATCTAAAGAAAAACAAAATAAATACGACTCTGAAAAAAACAATATTTCATAGTCTTAGTCATATAAAACTCCTCAACTAATCTGTATATGATAACATACAAAATCTAATATGATACATGTACATAAAGTAGGGTTCCAAACGTAACTTTTTCATTTACCGGTTAACCTGATGCTGTTACCGGTAATTTTACCGGTTAACTGTTAAACAATAAAAATCACTTCATGCTGACTAGTCACGGTATATGATATGTACACTTTAAAGTGAAACCGGAAGTCGGGAAATGTTTACTATTCGGATCCCGCGGGTTCGAAAGAGTATTGTGATCGCTTATTAGATACATATGCGTTCCCCCCGTTAACGTTAACCTTCTGCATCCCTAACATAAAGGGTATTTGATGCCTTATTGTAAGTATATTAAATGCACCTTTAATACTGAACATATACCTCTGTGTGTGGTGGAGTTAATAACTTAAAGGAATGGTAAAAAATACATCAATTACATAGTTTACAAGAGCTTAAGTACATGTTCTATTAACTATAACAATTTGTATATCTACTTACAAGTTTGTGGAACTGTATTCTTTCTGTTACTCACTCCTCTGTCTCAACAGAAAAAACCACACCACCAGATGTTCATGCGTGTGTTAAAAGAAACAAATGACAGTTCTGTGGAACACCTGATCAAATACAACAGCCACTTAACAAAAACAACCAAGAGAGAATTACCAAAATGCAACTGCGTAAAGTAGTTCACATGACAAACAATACAGATAACAATAGAACAAACTAACCTAATATTTCTTTCCACTTTTCCCCAAGATAGAGTTAATAAACCCTGAAACAACCATACTCCCTGGCAAACATAAAACATGGGATCTCGGTTTTCTTCTGACAAAGAATACCAACTGACTCTTGTATATTACAATCAGCTGATCTTACTAACCAATAAAAGAATTCATGTAATGAACAAACAAGGAAAGTAATATCAAGTTGCAATACCTTTTAAAGATCAAATGTATTGTCTCTCTTAGACCGAAACATTGATTTCTTTCATTGTATTATAAATAGTTACATTTAAACACTATACAAAAATATGGGGTCTACTACATCCTCCCCCTCCTGTTTCATGTTTGGTTCAATTATATGTATAGATTAATGTCCGCAAATATTTTTCCAATCGGATTTCTGGAATGGGGCTAATGTTCCTAGCAGATTTAAGAGGGTTCTGTTGATTTGTTTCCGGAGTTCCATTCACTTGGTGATAAGGAGTTCCATTCACTTGGTGATAAGGAGTTGTTTTTTACTTTTTTTCAATCCCAGAAATAGAGTATAATACTCTGATCACTGCTGATTCAAAATTCGCTACTTGTTACTCTGATCACTGCTGATTCAAAATTCGCTACTTGTTACTCTGATCACTGCTGATCCAAATACCGCTACTTGTTCACTATGTAGCCTCTTAGGAATTCCATAATGAAGAATAAGATGTTCAAATAAAGTCTCTGCACAAGTTTTCGCTTTCTGATTCTTTGTAGCTACTGCTGTTCCTAACTAAGTAAAGTCTTCATTTATCACCATCACATTTGATTTTCCTCCTTTAGATGGCTCAAGTGCGAGGAAATCCATACACACGAGCTCAAGTGTATAATAAGTTACCACATTATTCAACGGTGCTCTTGTGTTATTACTTGATTTCCTTCTTATGCATCTGTAACATTTTCTTATTAAGTTTTTACAATCATTAGAAATAAGTGGCCAGGAAAATCTTTGTCTTATCAAGGACATGATTTTTTCTCTTCAAGGATGACCTATGTCACTGTGTAGCCCTGTTAAATCTGAATATCTGTAACATGAATGAAGAACCATCTGATTATCTGTAACATGAATGAAGAACCATCTGAATATCTGTAACATGAATGAAGAACCAACTGCTGAATTATCTCATTGTTTATTTCCACTTCCCTGTAATCATTGTTTATTTCCACTTCTCTGTGATCATTGTTTATTTCCACTTCCCTGTACAACTGCTGAATTATCTCATTGTTTATTTCCACTTCCCTGTAATCATTGTTTATTTCCACTTCCCTGTAATAATTGTTTATTTCTACTTCCTGTACAAAATTCCTCTAATTTATTTGTTTTTCAAAATTCCTCTTCACAAGAAGCTGTTCTTTTGCATAATGTTGTAAATTTGGAAGCTTCCTGTCCTTGAAAGCATTTAACCTGGGTCCTATAACTGTATCTTCCCTCTGATGTTTTCTAAGATCTCGAATCTCTATTTGTGCCATTGGTTGTCCTTTGTACGTGTGACCTCAATTATATTTATAGAAGCAGATGGTAAACCTTCAATATAATTTCAATATGAGTTGATCTACATATGGCTTTTACTGTATCATTGTTGATTTTGACTTTTTCTTCAAATGTTTTATGCATTGCATCAGGATCTTTGTTCAACTGTCCTGGCTTATAAACAATATTAAAATAATAAATTGCCAGTGCTGAAACCCATCTCTGACCAGTGGTGTCTACTTGGGCTGAAGTAAATATATGTGTCAGATGATTGTCATCTGTATACACAGTAAATGTAGTAACAGTCATGTAGTCAGAAAATTTGTCAATTTGAGTGCTAATAATTTTTGTTTGAAAGTGGAATAATTTCTTTCTGATTTTGTCAAATTCCTACTAGGGTATGCTTATACCTTCTTGACATTGTCCTGAACCTGGTAGAAAATTGCCTCTAGATAACAATGGTATGCATCCGTATGTAACTCAAACGTCTGATGAAATCAGGTTAAGCCAATAATGTAGAAGAAAATAAAATATCGTTCAATCTTTTTAAATGTTTCTTCATGTAAATTTGTTTGAAATAAAAGGTTTTGGGTGATGCGTCTGTCCCTTCTTTGTAGTAATAGGAGGTTGGACTTCATTCAATGGCAGTTTGATTTTAGAAAAGTTCTTTACGAATCAAGGGTTATAATCTGCGAATGCCAAAAATGAACGTAGTTTATCGCTGTTTGAAAGAGTTGGCCTTTCTTTAACTTTGTTCATCTTGTCAGGGCCAGTTTTTATTCCATTTTGTAAGACAATATGTCCAAAAAAGCCCCTCTTTTGACGAAAGAAACAGAAAAAGTCTAAGCTTAAAGCTTAATGCCACATTCCCTTAAGCGTGTTAAAACAGTATCAAGTCTTTCTAAATGTTGTTCAAAACTGTTTGAAAACATAATCAGGTCGTCTAAATATATGACACGGATTTTCATGTTGAGTTACCAAGACATTCCTCCGTGAGACGTTGATGGGTGGCTGGGGAGGTTGAAAGCCCGAACGGCATTTATTCATATTGAAAAAAAGAAAACAAACAAGGGGTCCAACAGTAAATGCACTTCTTTCTTTATGGGACGGATTTATTTCCATTGGATGATACCCACTTCTCATATCGATCACACTAAATAGTTTGGAACCATGTAAACAATAAAAAATTTCCTCCATGCGGGGTTATGCATATGCTTCTTTCTTTGTTTTTTTGTTCAGCATTCTATAATCTATGCACATTCTGAGGTTCCCATTTTTCTTTCTTACTAATACAACCTTTCAGGTCCATGGAATGTTTTATTTCATTAAAACCACTGCTACCGAAAGCTGTTTAAGATAGTTGCGAACTTGATCAATCGATGCTGATGGAATTCTTCTGTTTCGCTGTTCGAATGGTGTTTCATCTAATAGATCAATTCGATGTTTTATTCTATTACAGTGCCCAATATATGTTTCTCCTTTTGAAAAGAAGTCATGATGTTTCAGTTAAAGAGTCTCAATACGATTATGTTGTTTTTCTGTTAAATCTGCTTCTATGTGTGCTTGATTTAAAATATTTGCTTGACCTTCCTTTTCAATTTTGTCAAAAACAGATTCATCAATGGTAACTAGCAGATGTTCACAAATGATTTCCTTCGGTGCCGCTGTAACTGTGTTTGTTGTAAGGTTATTAATGTTGACCAATATACTGTCGTTATGCTTATACTGGTAATGGATAATTGATGATGTAACATCCAAGTATTCAGGTAATGAAGAGTCTTCCCTGTCATTAAGTATCTCACATGTTAGTATACTATCAATTTCTTTGTCTGTATAACAAATAATATCCACAGACTGATTTGGTCTTATGGTAAATATTAATGACTCAGCTAATATGACCATTGCTAGTCTTCCTTTATTCCTTTGTAAGTCTTTTTCCCGACGGTGATGACACCGAAAGGTTAAATACTAGGGTGTGTGTAAGTGAGCTTTCTGAAGAAACTAATCACCGAATGTTTCTTTGTAGGAAATCATCATTTCATTTCAGATATTTGTACCAGTTAATATCGGCACACTTCTAAATGGTATCCGGTACAACAAGAAACAAACACTTCGTTTTTTTGGTTTCAGAAGCTCCAACAGATGATAAAGTGGTTTCGATGTATCCTTTATATGGCAGTGTTTGACCATCGACACACTCTATGTGTAAATTTATGACAAACTGACAACTAAATATTTTCCACTTCTAAAATTATTTTTATTTGCTGAAACTTAAGTCTTAATTTCTTCATACAGATTTAGTTTTACTTTGTGAAATCAAAGTCACATTTAAGGGACATGACATGTGAACTGGTCATTTGAGTATCAAAACATGTGGCAAGTTTAAAATGGATATCTATAAGGATTCAGAAGTATAGCAGCGTTTTTGCAATATTTCAATACTTTTTGTTGTCATAGCCACACAATTTCTCAACAAAATAAAATGATATGCGTAATCTCAATATTGCCATCTATCCATTTTTAAGTTTCATGAAAATACTTTTTGAATTATCGCCTGATCCAGTTTTACGGACGGACTGATTGACGGACGAACGGACGGCCGTACGGACGGAGGGCATACCCATAGTCTCCTCCGGTGAACATGTAGGGGACTAAAAAGTGACATACAAGTCAGAAGATAACTAGCAGCTAATAAACTGATAACATATATTAAGTACATATAAGCCTATGACTTTATTTGAGACTGTAGAAGAAATTATTGTTTTCAGTTGTCACACACACACGCGTGCTAGATGAATGAATATATATGCTAGAAGCACATTGCCTATTGTTAGAATGGAAGCAGGGGACAAATCCTCTGAATTAAAAAAAAGCAAAATATGAAAAGCACGGAAGTACAAAACTCTCAATCCAATCTTGTCATTCCTTACAAGAGACATTTTTCAAAACAATTTTTAGGTTATCTTTACCCCTCGCTTCCCTAAAAAAATATAACAAAATCTCCCAAACCTGAAGGGCTGCCAAGTTTTGGTATGCATGAATACAAAAGAAAAAACTTTCAAACGTTACATTCTGTCTCTCTTTTACAATGTTACCCTAACTAAATCTGGTTATTTGTGCCACTTATTTATGCCAATTTTTTTTAGATACAAGTAACTATATATCTTGTGTTGCAAAATACATTAGTTCGTTTTTTCACTTAATTCTTTTGCTGGAACAAAGATATGACTATCATGTGTATGAATACTTGCTTTATGTTAAGGCAGTGGCAACAGAAGCTCTTTATTCTTACTTTTGAACTTTTGAAATGTTGAAAAATCTGACAAAAGCTACCTGGAACTGAGCTTAACATTTGAAAATCAAATTTAAATACACCAACTGTCTGCTTCAAATAGAAGAATTGTATCATTAATTCCACAGCTGTAAAAGTTTTTCTATTCTGTTTCTTACACAAATACTTTATCTTATACAAAAATGCATAAAATGACACAACACAATTTTGAGTTGAAAATTATGTAACAGATTTCCATTACACATTATTCTTATTTTTGATATTTGCTGGTGGTATGAAAAGATCATGAAGTCAAAGTTTCAATATATTATGCTGTTCAAAAAATTGGTTATATTAATCTAATTATAATAATGCAATCATATATGGTAGATAAAACAGTATAATAGAAAGTAAAACAAATACAATATTTGGCTTTAAAATTTATTTGTACAATCACATATACTGGGCATGTAAAATTTCCTATGACACTAAACACTCAATATACTGAAAGTTTTATAAACATACGAACTTCGCTACTTTTATTTTCCAATCACTTTACTTTGTAAAAAAAAAATATGTTCTTTTCAAAAATACAAAACGTTTCTTCGTTTTACCTTAAAGAGTCAGTTAATCTGTAGAAAGTAACTTAAGCAATATCAAAATTTAAGAAAATTGAAAGAGTCTGATTTGAAAAGCCAACATAATTATGCACAACCGAAAAATAGAAATATATACATCTTTTCTAATGCCTCAAAAATCCTAGTATTACATTCATTCACATCCTGCAAAATACACGATTCTAATAACGTTTTGTCCGATGAAAAGGAAAACTGACATTGCTTTCTACAATATATCAATATCTTTCATCAGTCACAATATGCTTCCCTATACCTTAGAATACTTTCAAAACTTTCTTCCAAACAAGTCAACATTTCCTTGTAGATAATCACAGTGAAACGAATCTTAGCGATATTTGAATATTTGAAACATTTTCTTCGTAGCTGATTCACTTTCTCTACAACTTACATGTAAGTGCAGCTGATTTAATGCGCTGTCTCGATATTGATGTTCTTGAAACATCCGTCGGGAAGAGTGTCCATGATATCTTTAACATTCTGCCTCAAGCTCTGACAGATCCTGACGATAGTCCTGTACAAACATCTTCACCTAAAAAAGCAGACGGACATGATACAAGCAGACATTCTTCTGGTGCTAGACATTTACAAACACTTTTTGGAGCTAAAAATTAAAGACACAACATGACCACAAAAAAGTAACAATTTACTATGATGATAATTTGGCAAATATTTCTGCCTGACCACACAAAAAAGACCTATTTCACATGGTAATTGTAAGTCAGTAGAGACAGGCAACAACAACCTAGAAGCCACTTTGACAGCCATAGATTTCAAACTACTCACACATTCAATTTATTTCTGACAAAAATGTTTCTGTCCAACTATTTTAGAACTTCTCAAGTGGGATATCAATCATGTATTGATTTATTACATGGTTTATAATAAAGTTAATTTGAATATATTCGGCTAAGTCGTGTTATAATAATATACATTAAAACATTATTCATATCTAAATTAAGTAACTAGCATATTCTATATTTTTCTATATTCCATAATCTGAACGAACAAAATAATGACAAAATATAAAATAAATCCACACTGTAACAATGCAATTGTGAATTTAGAAAAAAAAATATGACAGAATTCAATCTTAAACTATTATTTGGTATCGATCACAATGTTCCTCACTGTGTGTAAAACATTCGAATACCAACTTTTCTTAAAGTCTTTTCAAAGTATTTGAACAAGGATGGAAATTTAAATGCCTATTATTTGTAAATTGCGTCAGCTAGGTATAAATATTCGATTAAGACAGGTGTCGCTTGCGTATGGGGAGATAAACTACACCGCCTTCATCGACTTTCGCCAGTTGAAAAACATGTTTAAAATAAACAAGCGGACAATTCTCGTTGTTGTGTGGAGCATAGGTATTTGCTTTAGATTATATTTCAGGTTACATTTTTAAGTTTTTGACTTGCCATAAGCATTGTAATGTACATTGATTTCAAATGTATGTCATCAACCATCAACATCAAAACATAGGGACAAAACGTGTTTTGGAACGCAGTTGTAATTTGCTTGTTGGTTGATATAACCTCGGGAAACAAATTTTTATTTCTAAAGCAGGGATTTGAACAGGTATACAATTTAGAACTATGTTTTACTTATCTGTTTGAATAATTTGAATTCATAGCATCACATTCGAAGAAATTAAACCTTCTTAAATTAGTTTAAATACTTATGATTAGAAATGAATGATCAGTTAAATATATTTCAAGTGAAAATTCTTATAATGATTCGTTGTTTTTGTTTTGAATAATCCTCCGCCTAGTCTATAGCGTAACGAACGGTATACGAGAAGACATTAACATTATAGCATGCAGTAAAACATAAGATCAAATATATCTCAAAATTCTTACTAAAAATTCAGTTATTTTGTGAATAATAGTTTAAGCTATATATAACAAATTTTACAACTGTCTGAAAAAGAATTCATTGTTTTATTAAACTTGTTAGTGAGCTGCTTTAAAGTATTAAGATATCTTTTGTTTTTGTTTCTCTTTTTCTTAATAAAATAATTCTTGTCTTGAGCAGAGTAAGAATAAATCTATTTTCAACAACAATAACAGAAATCACTTTAATTAATGTCAAATTACAAACTAAGTTGTTACAACAAGACTCATTTTCTTTAACCAAAAAGCGTGAGGGACAGATGGGGACAGCAGTACAGTTTGTCAATCACTCATGTTGAGCCTCAAAACAATAAGTGTTCGAAATGCTGAAGAAAGCCTGCTTCTTCAGAAGTATCAGCTGGCTGAATATATGTCTTTTTACTATTATGATAATTATTATTATTATAAACGTAAAAAGTACTGCAGTAAAGCTTTTCGTACGGAGGTTATTCATATTTGCATTTAGATTTTACTTAGTTGCAAGTAGTCTAGCAGGTAGTCGTGTATTAAAGCTCTGTACAATTTATATTCATTTTTATTCTTTTTCAGCTCTCATTTTCTTACTTCTTAAGTACAAGTCAAGTAAGTGTTTTGATATACAATTATTTTTTACGAGCGTATTTTCGTCTTGCTTAGAGAATTTATTGCATTTTCTGATGTAATAACTAAATAAATAAATATTGCATGCTAAGTGCCGTGTTAAATTTATAGTTACAACATTTACTGATGCTTGTTAAAACTACTTCAAAGATAGTTATAGATACCGTCATTATAAAAAATACACCGGTTGAAATTTTAGTCTTTTTTCAGTTCAACTGTAAATTATTCTCTTGACTAGGAATATCACTTGATACAGGCCTGATACATTTATTCACACTTACTTTTCATTTTTTCATACTCAGTTGGCCCATATATTTATATATGCTTTGTTTTTATTACCTTGTTGACGATGTTAATATTTTTATTGCAGTAAATTTGATGCCAGGGACTAAAGAAATTAAAATGTCAAGACCAATTAAACAAACTGTTGAAAGTACGTATACCACGACAACACACTTGCAACAATTTTTTCCGGTTGATTCAAAGCAGTTTAGGATAATCAAGGATAGTTGTTAAATCAAGTGTCAAGACCGCTGTTAATTTATACATAAATAGACTAGTAGTTTAAAGCTTTTGATGTTTCAATCCAGTTTTTTTCTCGTTTAAGTCGACTTACGCTGACGATCAGATGAATGTTTATAGTCAAACCTACTTTTATTCAATGACAGTATTTATGACTGCTATTTACTCACGACACTTTATTACTGAAGGTCCTATTTCTTTTATTTTTGTAGGACTGTTGCGCCAGGAGAGACGGTAGCAGGAAAAGGTTTTTCCTCAAACTATAAAGGGTAATAACTTTAGTGCGTTACAGTGTTTCGTTTTTACCCCTGGCTTAGATAAATTTTGTGAAGGTGTAAGCGTTATACCCACTAAAAGAACTGAAATACCAATGTCTAACTACCTCTCCCAAAATCTCGCAACAGGTAAAAAGAACTTGGCAAAGTTTTGTATTATTTAGCATCACATCTCATATACCACCACAATTTAAGCTTCATGAACACCATCTCCATCAAACAACAGAAAAGGCATTATGTTTTTCTTTACTTCACAAAAACAAGACAAGAAATGAAAAGAAGAAACCTAGCAGTATGATAAGGAATGCTCGAAATTTGTCATGATAATTGCAAGCTGACTTATTCTAAATCAGAAGTTACAACAGCTTAAAATTTGTCATCGCTTTTTTTCTATTCTATTTATGCAGAAATAATCTGTTTATTCAATTTGATAACGATGTTATACTACTACTTTACGGGTTATTACGTATTTTGGAAAAGACTTTAAAAGGTGCATATTCTATTGGTTATAAACCTACGTACGCTTCGAACTGTGTAAATCTTGTTTAAGGCTGAACCTCGCCTCAGGGCGATGCTTCGGAAGCATTCGAAGCGCATTTGGCAGCGACAATTGCCACAGTGTCTGCAGTATGTATACCTTAAATAGAATGTCATCTTGAAAATAATAACGAACACGAAATGTTCCTTGCCCGAGAGCAAACAGTCACCATAAAATAAGTACTGCAGGAGGCAAAATAAAAATTGCTACCAACCAAGGGAACTACAGTGTTCATCCGCTTTGATGTTTTTTTCAGTTAAGTTCGCTAAAGTTTGCTTTATGTTGAAAGTCATAAATGTCACTCAGTCTGAATTTCATTAATGAACAGGTATCTACAATTCAGTCAATTAAATGATATCATTACAGCCTGAAGGCAGCTAGAAATAATTCTCATTTTTCTCTTCACTGTTTTTAATATTTTGCTCTAATCTGAGAGTTAATTTGTTACCAGAAATCACTTGGCTTCTCTATTTTTAATGATGTATTAACAGTCTTAATTTTTTACATTCAGAATAGAATTTACGAAATTGTTACACCTTTTCCTATCTAAAAATTGGGTTGTACATTTTGATCAGTTTAAGGTACAATTACATGGACAGAGATATTTTTCTTGTTTGAAAATGATAACCACTTTCCATTTTAATTTTCAAGACGACAGGTGAAGATATACGATAATTTGCCATATAAAATTATTCGTGCTATAATAATCAGGCCTGTAAAGTATGTCCATTTTATTAAATTTAAAGTTTTTTGGACATTTCTTATCTACAACGTGGGAAATAGATATATTTTTAAATTGTGATTAAACATTAAAAACAACGCAAAAGAAAACACGAATGACATATTGCTTCCTGTACACTTTTTCATGTACAGTATTATTTTCAGAAGACTTCAAAATTGTACTGATTTCCTATGGCGCCTCATATAATCTTTATCGTTTAGCTTCGTAATTTGCATCGTCTTCTACTGTAATTTATGGCTCCAATTGAATAATGGAGCGAAAGGTTAATACATGATTTATGATACGTAAATTTCACTAACAATTTATCACAAAGCCGATGTACTGTTGAACGTAAAATATACAATTGTACAATTGTATAAAAGATTCATAAAGAAACAGATATGTGTAGAATTCACATTGTACGATTATAGGTAAAATTCTCAAATGTTCAATCATAGGTAAGGTTAAAAAATGTACAATCATTTGTAACATTAACATGAAAGTACAGTTCAGTACAAGTAAGATTAATAGTGCACACATATAGGTGAGATTCACAAATGTACAGTTATAACTAAGATCAACAAATGTACAATAAAAGGCAGGATAATCAAATGTATATTATTGGTAAGGTTAACAAATTTTCAGTTATAGGTAAGATTAACAAATGTTCAATTACAGGTAAAATGAACAGTGTACAAATATCGGTAAGATTTACAAATGTATAATAATAGGTAAGATTCAAAAAAGTAGAACTGTAGGTAAGATGTGTGTGTGTGTGTGTGTGTAAGATTAATCAGTCGTGAAACCAACGTGGAAACGAACGTTGTAACTTTAAAAAGCCTATGTACAACTGTACGTTAAATTCACGAATGTACAGTTATAGGTAAGATTTACAAATGTACAGTTTTAGGTGAGATTCACAAATGAACAGTTATAGGTAAGATTTACAAATGTACAATTTGAAGTAAGATTCACAAATGTACAGTTATAGGTAAGATTTACAAATGTACAATTTTAAGTAAGATTTACAAATGTACAAAATAGGTAAAATTAATAAACGTCGACGTGAAGCTTATAATTACACAAAGTTTGTTCACAGAAACATTTAGAATTAGGATGGTTACAAAATTGATAAATACCAATACAACGATCTTTTTTATCAGAATGGCTGAAGGTTCTCTTGTGATAGCAAGTACAATACTGAAGAAGTTCTACGATTGTCAGTTTAACGACTTTGAGAAGAGTGTATCCTTTCCGAAAATTACAGTAAACTTTGGGGGTAAGAATTACTTTTTAATAAATTTACAGTCTTACACAGATACAATATAATGTTCCTTACTTTTAATTTTTGGAATCAGAAAGTCGTTTAGGAATTTTCAAATTTGGGAAAAGATGGATTATCATCTGTTAGTTCTCAAGTTTAAAAAAAAAATGATATTAAAGATAAACTATTCCCATCTTTGCATAAAATACTTTTATTGCAGAAATTAATTGAAATCTAGGAAATTCTTACCGAATATGTCTATTAGGCTACCACACTATTTATGGGAAGCTGCATTCCCTATTACAGGTCATGTTATGTTGCTGCTTTCTTAAAAAACTGCCAGTGTTTAATGACAGTATGTATTTATACTATGTTTACCTATACTCTGTGTGTTCTCAAACATGTTTATTTTATATTAACACAGAAAAGGTGTAGTAGTTATTTGTTTCTGAAACTTGAGCATAATTACTATATATCTTTAAATAATCAGTAGAAATTTTCCCTACTCGCTCACCTATTCTTTCAAATCGTATTTATTTATTGTCATATAATGAAGTTTTTTCCTATAATGTTTGATTTATTATCATTGACCCTGTAATCATGCTTAACTTGTACATATGTTTTCTGTTAGGTCCAAGCTGGTCACAAGTTGGCATCTGTTTGAGAGGAAAGGGGGACCCACTTAGCTGTTTGCACGAGTTTATTCCAAGAAAATGCAAGAATGCAACCCATAGGGTGTCCAAAGTATTGAGGCTTACAACAGATCTTCTAGGCCCCTTACTTCGGGATCGCGAAAATTTGAAAGTGATCCACCTTTTTCGAGACCCGCGGGCTATCATTAATTCAAGAAACCATACGTCATGGTATCCAAGCCATACACCCGAAGCACTCATTGAGAATGCAGACGTTTTATGCAGTAAAATGTTATATGATTTTAGAGAGGGTAAAAAGCTGCTAAAATTGTATCCTAATAGATTTAAATTTATTTACTACGAAGACTTGAATAAAAATCCGTTGGACAAAACTAAAAATCTTTATAAGTATTTGGGTATGGATTTGGATGAAAAGAAATACAAGCAAGTAATAAAGTTACCAGTATTTAGAAATTCAACAGAAGGAAGTGCTCGCCAGACAAATACGGCATTTTGGTGGAGAAAGTCGCTAGCCTGGGATGTGGTGCAGAAGATGGAATCAGTTTGCAGAGAAGTCTACAAAGAACTAGGATACAAATCTATGTCAAACTTACAGGAATATAAAAACCTTTCTATAAGTAGCGTGGATATACCAAAAAAGTATTTGATAACTTGATAATTTTGAGTGTACAAATATGTGTATATAAGCGGAATTCAACAACGTTTATCCAGAAAATATTGTACAGTTACGAATTAACAGAGAGGCAATTTATGATTTAGGTGCAATTTAATTATTATTGGATGTAACTTCATTAACACCCAATCATATTTTTAATTCACAGCACTACATTTTGGGTAAAGAAGCAATAATTTCTATTTGTATGAAAGCTCAGTTTATCTTCAAGAACAATTTGTCAACAATGTATAAATATAAACGATTGGTGTACAAAATGTAATGCACAATGAGGTATTTCCAACGATTATATATATATATATATATATATATATATATATATATATATATATATATATATAGATATATATATGAACTTAAACACCGGGGTAACAGTATAAAAGGGACAAAGAGTGAGAAAATGTCTACTTTTCACTTACACACAGGCCAGTTTAGAGCTCAGAATTTGAAATAAAATCTGGATTTTCTCTAGTTTTATTGAATCATTTTCTTTGAAATTTAGCATATAGATTCTTTATAACACTTTTAATATAACCCTTAAAAATGTCAGTTGTTTGTTGTATATAAATCATGTTTTTCAAAAAAAAAAATTGTTGTCTGCTAGAAAATTCAAATTTCCCTGTAACTGATAAACCAAGCCCACTTTGAGGTCATGAACTTCCAACATCCAATAAAATACTACTGACTCACTGAGTGTTTGTTTACATTCTATCACTGACAGATGGCGGGAGAAGTAAAGTGTTTTCACACAGTATCTTAAAGTTTATTTGGGTCAAAGATGCACTATTATTACTTACATATTCTTTTAGATAAAGATATTTAGTATTAGGTTTTTTTCAAATAATGGCCCATACATGGGATATTAGCTGGATTTGAAAGCCATTGTCTAACTAACAATAACACACACTTTGTACAATCTCATGCCTGTGCCATTCAAACTTTTTACATC
Organism: Cyclina sinensis; assembly: GCA_012932295.1. Taxonomy (NCBI): domain Eukaryota; kingdom Metazoa; phylum Mollusca; class Bivalvia; order Venerida; family Veneridae; genus Cyclina; species Cyclina sinensis. The sequence continues at coordinate 18,907,345 of JAAONU010000009.1, forward strand.
TTGGATCCCACTTCAAAGAATCCTTCTTTTTTTGCTATATAATGTTTATCAGTCCATATTTTTCTGTGGTGCATCAATGTCCAAAATCTCTTATACTTTTCCTTTCATAAAACAAAGATTTATCAATAAGTGCCATAGTTTCATCTTCCAGCCAATGCTGTATTTTTCTTTCATCATTATCCATGGTTTGCAAAAACAGAAGACCCTTTCTCACTTGTGTTACCTTCTTCAATTCTATGATCAGAATAATCCTGCACGTTTTATTTTTGGTTGTTGTTGTTTTTGTTATTCTAAAGGCCCAGTATTTAAATTTAACTTTGATTTTGAACTATACTCCATTATAACATTTTCTATTTTCCCATTCCCATCATAGTGATGAAATAATTGTGTTACTGAATTCAACTGTAAGTATGACACATACAGTGATGTTCCAAAAAGTATATTTATCATCAGAGATTAAAATAGTAAATGATCAGTTCACTATGTTAATAATTCCATATAACTTTTACTGCTCTCTGTTGAAGTGTAATAAATGAAATCAATGCAAATGACTAAATTCCAGATGTTGCACATTATCAGTGTAAGTGAAAGTCTTGACTGCATCTCTGTAGTTCACACTTTACAGTTAATTAGTGAAAACTAACAGACCAGCCACTTGAAAGCTGAAGATAAAAGTGATTTATATCTTGTTCTGTTGTGAGCTGACCCATTTGAACAAAAATGTTAGGTTACATTATTCGCCCAGATTCCATAATATTATAAAACATATTACAGAGATAAAAAGATAAATGGACTTCGCACACTGAAATAACATGGAAAACATAGATTTATATATATCATGATATTATGAGTCAATAATTTTAGCAAATTAAACTATTACTTCAAATATATAGTTAATTGGCCACACTGATGTACGGTACCTATTAATGGAATGAGCACATCTTTGCTAAAAAAAGAGCTATGATAAACCTACTACGAATCTTCAAAAGAATAATTAGTGGTTATATGATATTCAGTGTAACTAAGTATAATTTTTAAAAAAATGGATAGCAGAGCAAATAATTTCAGAATTCAGCTTCCTGAAGATGTAAAGTAAAATCAAAATATTCAAACTAAAAGGGCATTTGTAAGTTTATTCATTCATTTTATATAGCAGTTATTTCTTGTGCAAAAGGTAAAAGATTAAATCAGCTCTTTGAAATAATGATTATAAAATAATCAATTTTTCAGTAATTAAGAATGGGTAAATAAATTACTCAAGTTTAACTAAGAGCTGAAAATTATTTCTTGGTGTAAACTGTTGTATCTGAAGCTACACGTGGTTTTGTTTACAAGAGATAAGGGTTCAGTGTTACCATTCATCATGTGTCAGATAAGCCCAGCCTACTCTCCTTTTATGCTTAATGGCTTTACTACTGCTGTATCAGCCAGGTAGGACCCGGCGTTTAAGCTGACGAAGTATTAAAATGTAAGTACATCAACTATTTAACGTACCGTGGTTTTGTTTATCACTTGCTACCAAATGAATGATTTTTTATCAACTCATCTTTATTCTAAATGTTGACGGTGTGCGAAACAAGACCTGGCACAGATAACTTCTGGGAAATTAGCCAGATAAGGGAGATGAACTAGATAAGACAATTTCATTTATTCCGTTACTTCAAGGTGCCTGTAATGTGGATATAGCATATCTTTGATAGTATTGTCACTATCATCAAATTTAATTTAAAGGGAAAGAAATATAACATTGAAATATAATGCTGCTTTGTTTGCTTCAGTATCATATTATTCCTGGTTTAGACTCTAAGGCCTAAACAAGGAGTATAATATATAAAAGGAGAAATTATTTCAGTCGCTTCATCTATCCTATAGTGGCTTGCAAGAAGCTGAATGAGAATACATTCTTAAGGGGAGGGTATCCCCTTGAATAAGGTTTTTAGAGGGTCCAAATATATTTAAAATATGGGCCTGGCATTTTGGGGGAAACTGTCTTAAAACTGCTAGATAAATACACCTCGGGGAGTGCAAAAATGGACCCAGAGGAAAAACCAATTAACACCAGCGACTGAATGTGAAGCTCTGTGGTAAAAACATTGCATCAATTATTCAGCGAAAAGATTACCTAATATTATAAAACGTATGTTATATTCAACTTATTGGCACTTAAAATTTACGAAATGAATAATCATAATACTCCTGGTTTAGAATATATGTAAAGGGAAGAAGAACTAGAACAATGTCCCTATCTTATCATTTCAGTTCCTTTCTTCATGAACTAGATGAGATGAAAGGGTCTCGTTCTTCATTCCGCAAATCTTAAGTGCCAATAAGTTCTTGATAATATTGCTGCTATCATCAGTTTTATATAACACGTAGTAACCTTATTGGGAAACCAAACATGAAGCTAGTGTCGTTGTGGCACTTTGGCGGGAAACTGATACTTTTTTATGTAGGCGGTGCCAGTTTCTGTCACAATCTGTTTTATCAATGCCCTACAGTGACCGTTTAATCTTATTATTTTATATTCCTATAATATCTAAATTGCATTTAAATACAAAGTACATTTATAGATACTTAAAAAACGTTTGCGTTTAGTCGAACAGTAACAGTGAATGAAATACGTAACTGATATTAAATAAAGGTAAAGAAACAAAAAATTAGCATGTTTGTAACAGAGATAAATACTTCGTTTACTGTAAAATCAGAAATTTTCGCGAGGGTTTAATTTTCGCTTTATTCGCGAATTCAATAAATTCGCGAAAATTGATCCTCGCGTATATATTACCGTTATAGAAGTTGAAAAAATGCTGAAATTCAAGGATCGCGTTCCACCATTACGTCCGCCATTACGATTGATTCGGAACAGTTTTGTTTTATTCCTTACGCTACATGTATAGGATAAATATTAACGAAGTATTTGATTTATTGTTGTGGTAACTTTTATTGAAAATCACTATAAGTGTCAATAGCATGTACTAATTATTCAATGGTCCATTTTATTTTTCAAATATTCCACAATTATTAAATGCCCGGGTTATCATCGTTTTGTTTTGAAAACTTAAAAAATGACCAAAGCAGTCTAGTTACACCTGTAAAAAAGGTGTAAAATACGGTCAATTAAGGATAAAGTCAAACATGACTTATAACAGCTTTGGGCAGCTATTGTTTGTCACATTCAAAGGATGTTTCACAGTTTCTTTTCAAAACTTATTCAATAAGATATTCAATAGGTAATAAGTCCTATTATGTCAAACAATTTTTATTGTAATAAAAATTGATCGTCAAAAATATTTATTCTTACAACAGTCAAAACGAAATGGTATAAAACTGGCAACAAATAACGAAAAATATAGTCCACTCATTTTATTGTACAAATTTCATGATTAATAATCAAGAATTAAGTACCATATTACCGGATTAAATAACAATCAAAGGTCAATATCGGCAATTACGTATATATATATATGACCGTTAAACAACTCCCGGACATGATGCGCATTTTTCACGCATTTTTACATTATCACCGGCAACATCGGGCTTCTCAGTATGGACGAAAAATGAAGATCTGAAATTTTGATTTTCGCAAATATTTAACCTCGCGAACCACTTTTGACTTAAAGATTCGCGAAATTTCGGCCTCGCGAAAATATCTGATTTTACAGTATGTTGTAAAGAAAAAGTGTCCTAAAATTATGCAAGCTTCCAGTGGGATTTAAAACTGCACCAACGGCACACAGACGCCTAACAATGCAAAGTAGGAATACTTTGGAGCACTCAGTTGTCGCAACGAACCAAAAATGGTTGCGTAAATATTCAAGATATAAGTGTCTTCCTCACACCACACCAATGGCATGCGTAAGATGTATAATAACACCAACTATATGTGTATACATATATAAGAGTATAGTAACAGCCGCCGTGGTTCTATAGGGTTTCTAGAAGTGCGTTAATCTGAAGAGAAATTGGGTTCGAGTCCCGCTAAGAGTATTATATTCTTAATGTTTGATTTCTTAAATAACATAGAAAGAAACCAAATTACTTCTAAATGAAGGGCCTCAGAGTTTCAAACTTCAATTTAGTATTAAGAACCTGTCTAATTCTGTGGGCGGGGCTGAACTTGTCACGATATGTCAAACTTTGAGCAGGCTTCATCCAATCAGTGAAAGCAAATTTCAGAATAGCTTCTTCAGAAAAAAACCAAAAAAAAAACCGCTGAAGTGCTGGCAATTACGGGACCGAAAAGCAGACCAAGTGAGATTTTTATTGAGGACTTTTACCGACAGCCAGGTAGTGAAAGCATTATTTCAAGACGGCTTCTTTAGAAAAAAAAAACTACGAAATTATTAGACCCGCAAAGCTGACCCAAATGGGATTTTTATTAAGAACTTTCACCCTCCATGTGATTTTTATACAGTCGTGATACAAGATGATTACTGTGTCATCAGGAATGGATTATTACTCGGGCCTATGCCCTGTCACAAACCTATGTGCAAAGATAAACTTTCGCTCGCAAAGAGGTCACCCTCTACTCAGATGTAACAAGCACCAAGACAATGAACAGAGCGTCAGCAAGATTCCTTTCTTTGAGAAATATAAACTCATCAACCAGGATGTCATGTTTTCCAAATCTTACCTAGACCGCTTTTCGCTGAGTACTTGTGCAAAATTTAGTGTTCGTGGCTTACGGCACTACTGCTGTGGACTGGGGAAGTTTTACAAGGGAAGTGTTAAAGCAGTATTATCAGAAGCAACTGATAACTAATTGCTTATCAGAAGAGATTGAGATCGGCGAAAGTCTCTTTAATGCCGACGGTAAAGAAGTACCTTATCTACATCCTCGTAACCCATATGTGTGTCTGAGTGAGATAACTGATTCTCCTACAGAGATCTGTGATGTCCTTAAATCAAAACCTTACTACCAGATGGTGTTAGTAAAAGGATACTTCGAGGAGCGGCTATTGAACTTTCTTATCCTCTTTGCGATCTTTTAACTCTTCACTACAGCAATGTAAACTGCCCTCAGCGTGAAAAGAAGCAAATGTTACGGCAGTATTTTAAAAGGTGATGATTCCGTTCCAAACAACTATTGACCAATAACCTTACTAACTACTGTCCTGAATGTGTTCGAACGAATTGTTCTTAATCAGGTTTTCAATCATTTAACAGAACTTCAATGTCTTACTCCTGTTCAATCTGGGTGTATTCCAGGCGTTTCCACAATTTACGAACTTAACTTAGTTTAGTTTGAGCCCTTAGTTATATATAGAAAAAGTAACCGCCCTATTCACCCTGTCCTGAAAATGCTTGGTCAAAACATTCCAGGTGTCAAGGTCCATAAACAGTTTAAGTGAACATTTCTGAAGATACCAGCTGGCTTGTACATATTGACTTTATAGCTGAAAAAAGCATGAAAAAGGGTAAACATAATGAGAAGTCTGAAATTCCTGCCAGATCGTAAATCATGGGAAAATCTCAATAAATCATACATTCATTCAGGTCTTGAATATGCTGCTATCCCCTAAGCAATATTATGAAAACAGATTCTGAAAAGCTTGACTGTATACAAAATTGTTACAGGAGCCAAACGGCTTGCTTCTTTGGAACGTCTCACAGACGAAAGCAACTGAGAATCCTTATCTGATAGAGGATTGAAACACAGGATGACACACTTTACTAAATGTATCATGATATCGTACCTGATTATCTGTTTTCTCTTGTTCTTCGTCAACAAAACACACGCGATAATCTTAAAAATGAGAAGTGGTCCTAGAAATAAGCTGTATGACATCACTTTATCAAAACTCATTTTGTACAATTTCTATCCGTGAGTGGAATACCCTTCCTCTAGAAACCAGAAATGCACGTTCCCTCTCGGCTTTCTTAAGAACACTTATCAAAACAGAAACCAATTACCTACCTCTTATTTCTCAGGAGCAGGAAAATTCCAAATTTTACACAAGTATACTTCAAATTTACACATACGATTGCGCACTAAATGTAGTTCTTTAACCTACCATCTATATCTCAGCAATGTTTCTCAAACAGCTCTTTGTGATTGTGGACAAATAGAGTCTGATTATTACTTCTTCTTTGAGTGTCAACTTATCAGGATATCCGTAAAACATTATTTAACCAGCTTCAAACCTTTGAAGTCAGCATATATCTATTCTTATCTGGTGATAGAGCCCCATCGGACCAAGACAATATTTTCGTTCTCAGCCAGGTTCAATGTTACATACGCGAGAGCAAGCGTTTCTCATGATCTATGGTGGGTGTTTGAGACGTTTATCTTTTTTTCATCTGTATTCTCCCTTTATCACGCCTATCTCTTCTGTGATTTTGATTATCGATTTCTTCATATTTTGTAACAATATTACAATTATTTTCGATTAAATTAGTCAGTCATCTTATTTCTATTAATAGTTATTGTAATATAAATTACAAAATTCATCCCCCATTTCGCAAAGATTTGTTTCAAAGAGCGTAAATTAACTAAAGAAATCATATAAAGAAGAATTTTATAAGAGAGTATTGGTTTCCATTCTTATCCTTTTCCTTTTTGTACAATTGCATGTTTTTTATGTGTAATTATATATATTTTGGAATGAAATATGTTTTTCAACAATACATAAAACAAGGGAAGCAATTTATGCTAAATAAAGAATATCTAGCGCGCTCATACAGTACAAGTTGTCTCCCTTTATCTGAGTAGCACCAAATGACGCCAATGTTTATGAATTTAAACTATTAAGATTAATCTTACGAAGTTATGAACAACAATATTTATTTTCTCTACTTAAATGATGAAAATAAGAAATTAATCTAGTGTCTCTCTGTTTTAATATTAATATATAAAGCTGTATAGTTAGTTTTGTGTATAATATACCCCGGGATCAAACTAGGAGTATGTAAAGGAGAAGACAATTTTTAGGGTATATATCCTTCGTTTACACCATAAATCTAAAGTAGACCATCAAAAATTAAAATAAAAAACTATCAAACGTTTCTACTACAATCTATTAAAACTTAGACATAAGAAAACGATATTAAAACGTGTCGTCAATAGTATGAATTCAGTATGGATCATTCGCTATTTACATTAGGTCCTAGTTTACCTGAGAAAAACACAGACCGCTCCGGGAATTTAATCAGGATATTGCCCATGACTCCACATATTGATTTATGAGAGTGGAAGAACTTAAATTATAGTTCATTTATTTGTTTTCTTTTCAGTAAAGGGTTTCTTGCTTTTTACAATATTTTATTGTATATATGTTAATTTTGATAACTGTCTACCATGTAAACCTCTTATGTTTTTCGAAAAGGTTTATTTATTGTTAGAAAACTATTTCAAATAGTGTCATAAAAATGCATTGTTGAATAATAATATTTCTCATCACATTTACAGTGGTGTATTTGTAACACTTATGGTGTGGGGTTTTGTCCGTGTGGGGTTCTGTCCGTCTACCAACACAGTCATGTCCCAGTGTATAAGAAAGTGTAGAAGTTATTTGAAACATGACTTTGTATTAGGTATGTTGTACTCAAACTTGCCCTTTTTATTGAGCACGTTCAGTTAAATTATTTTCATTGAGATAAAGTTCTACTTTCAAAATATTTAAAATTAAGTCCATGACTGGTAGTGGTAGAGAATGTCTTTAAAGTTGCAATGCAATTATTTCATGTATTGTTAATCTAAAAATGCGTTGAACATTCTATTCTCGTTGGAAGTATTTCTGAACTGCTTTTGACAAACATGATAAAATTTCAGTTTACCCGAAATATCACCAAGTCTGTTACTTTTTAGTACTGAACAGCATCTAACCATAAGTTTAAGCGTAGTAAAAAGACACTGATTGTGTACTCAATATATATTTTCTTTTTTAAGTAATATATCTGTATTTTATTCATTTCATAAATACAATGTACATATAAAACTTTAAACGTATGTTGAACAGCACAGCACCATACAAGTGTTGTAGTCAAAAGTATTTTTGGTCAAATAGACTTATTAATTTGAGATAAGATGTTGTCTGATTATTTTTTGTGCATCTGAAGTTAAAAGAATATGAAATAATCTTTAAAAAATAGCATTTTTGAAATTCAAATTAGGATGGAGTGAATTCTTAAGTTCAATCTTTTTTACAGTTTGGACCTATTTTCTTCGATGAAGCGAGCAAATCAGTGTGCATGTTGTTGTTGAGGCTTCAAATTAGCGAGCTTTTACAAGTTTTACATTATTTTGTTGTAGAAGTTATGCTATGTGTTACTGTTTGTAAGCTTTTACAAAATTATTCTATTAATAACAATAGTAATTATAATAATGACTTTATTTCGAGGGGTAACACAGTTTGGTCTAGCTTCCCTGTGAGCCTATTCTATAAACAGTCACAATATTTACAATATTTACAACAATATAATCGGAAATCATTTTCAACAATACAGCAATTTTAGAGAAAATATTTACGTATTAACACATACAGGAAAGAACAAGTAAAATTTTATAACTGAAAAGAATAGAATAAAATAAAATATGGTACAACTTGACCTGATGATAAGTGTTAAGAAATTTTCTTATATCTGTGTTAAAGGGCATTTTCCAGTATGCAGTGTAGCTAGAGAGGGTTTCAGCCTGACGGATTTCATCTGACAATGAATTCCAAATTTTAGTTCCAGAATATTTAAAACTTTTCCTAAAAGGCTCTATTCTTGGTTTTGGGGCATGCAAGTTCAGTTTTGAGCCTGTTGATCTGAGGTTTATAGTATGTATATTACGCCTGTCAGTAAACTTGTAAGGAAAGTATTGGGTACAGATACAGTTGAATATAAGTACATAATTTTTTCTATGGCAAAGAAATGTATTTTTGCAGGACTATGAATAACCCACATCAAGATATGATCACTGCCTACTGGAACCTGGAAATACTTGTTCCAAAATGCTTCTAGTGTGTGGAAGGTAGAATTAACAATACTTTTGTACAGAACCAATATTTTGTTAACTAAAACAATGTACATTAGTTACTAGGAATATTGATGAATAAAGTGAAGCAATGATCTTTTCATACATTTGCCAGCTCGTAAAATTGTACTGAAATGTTTACTGTTTTGAAAAATTTCTATTATTCAGAAATAACATCTATCTAAACTCATTTGATGTTCACATATTCGGAATCAGGCAAACATGTATGCAAGTCACACAAACTAATGTGTAGGGCGCTTCTCTCTTCAATGTGCAGACACCCTGGACTATTGTATTCAAAAGATTGTCTAGGCAGTAACACATTAAGGTCATAACTGATAAGGTTTGGAATCGAGTTCACATAAAGCATAGCCTGAAAATGATTTGGACGAATTGTTCTGCCTATAATAAAGAAATGTGAGACAAAATACAGAATGAATGTGCTCGTATAGCAACGGGCGCAACCAAACTAGTTTCCTTGAGCAGTTTACAACATGAAATAAACTGGAAGCAACTCGAAGAAAGGAGAAGTGAAAATAGGTTAATAATGTTCTCCAAAATGGTACATGGCCTGACCCTACAATAGCTTTTAAATCTTGTCACACACAATTATTCTATTTCTGTTTACAACCTTCGTAATTCTGATCATTTGCTCACCGTGCAAGCACGAACGTTTCAGTATTCGAATTCATTTTGCCTTCTACTTTCCGTGATTGGATCCATTTACCAGCATTTGTAAAAAAATGATCCTACACTAAATATATTTAAATCCGAACTTAAACGAAACGAACATAGTACACATGTTTACTATTACACTGGAAACAGACGGGCTCAGGTTCTTCACTGCAGACTTCGTTTGAATTGTAGTTGTTTTAAATGTCACCTCTTCTTATGTAATTTAGATATAATTGATTGCCTTTTTTGTGTTTGTGGTGAAACTAAAAACAGTCAACATCAGTAGTAGGATACTACGTCGTCGCGCACCTGTTTTATGCTCTCTCGCGGATCAACAATCCGTCGCTTGAAAGGTTAAATGGCCTTTTTAAATGGTCTTTTTCAACATGTATTCAGAACAACACTTTCACCTGTTTCCAGACCTAAACTAGAATTTTACATTATTAAAATTCTTTACGTAAATACAAAGCACACCAGCCAATCTTCGGTGCACAACGTGATTTTTTGTAACTTTACAGATTTCTGATTGAAAAAGACCATTTAACTTTTAAAGCGACGGATTGTTGATCCGCAAAAGAGCGTGGTGCAGGTGCGCGATGACGTAGAATCCTACTATTGAACATTTCCTACCGGAATGTAATCTTTTTTCGAATTGTAGGCGTTCACTTCTCTCTAACCTGAGACGAATCACTGACAATATCTCAGCTGAAACATTATTATTTGGTGATAAATCATAACATCATATTGAAAAAAAATGTTTTCTTTTGGTCCAAATATTTATCACAGACTGGCAGATTTTCAGCAAGTTAATTTCATACAATTTCAGTTTGTATGTACAAGACTTAGTATTAACTGCTTAACTGATGAGTTTTAACGTCGATTGTTGCTTGTAGTATTTCCTTTTCATTGCTGTATCTTCCTTTTTTGTCCTTAAAGATATTACACCTTTTGCATTTTTAAACCAAATAAATGGCTATGAGAATGTGGTATAGAATTAATTTCTATATTTAGACTCTAAATAAGATTACTTTTAAATTTTTATTGATTTTGCCATGTTTATTTGTTGAAAATTATCACATGTGAAGATTGAATTACGTATTAAGTACAATGTGCTTTTGTCAAAATTCTTTGCATATGTTATTAGCTGATCGTCATGTAATTCAGCTTAGTAATGAACGCCTTTTTGGGGAGAAATAGATAACCGACGCTTCTTAGATCAGTTTCGTTAAAAGAAATTGAATGAAACTTTTAATTGAGCTGAAAGAATATGTTGTGAAATTTGCAGTGTGGAAAACCCTTTTTCAGATCTACCAAAATGTGATGCACTCTAAGAGAAAATATTACATCAAATGCTTTTTTATATCGCTCAGCGCTATATAATTGTATTCACAAGAAAACAGGAATGAATTTTTCATTGCCATTTGGCGATAGCTGTTTGTATACAGTATACACAACAAACCCTCAGCTAATATTTCTCTAAAACATTGAGAAGGTAATGACCCAAAACAATAGTAAGATGGTAAAACTATTCATTTTGTAAATTTGACAGATTTTCCTCGCTACAATGTCGGCAAAGCGTAAGCACACAAACCAAAGTTTACTAACGACTGATTGATTGATTGTCTTTGGATTTGATTTCGCAAATTCGGCCACGTTTCTTAAGTCCGCTCTACAGATACATAAAAATACTATATCAGTATAACCAGATAAGTCAATAATGAAGAATAAATTATCAAAGAAAAATAGTCGCTGCTCTTTACATCCAAAATATTAAACTGTAACGCTAAATGCTTAAATATGATTCTCTTCTAATCAAACTGAATCGATGCGTAACTAGGCCAGTTTATGACCGAAACACAAATGGGGTAAAGGTAAAGGTTTCTTATTTAACGTAGGTAGTCAACGAAAGTCCCCACCTGTTGTGGATAAAACAACTTATTTCCAGAAGGGCTCACGGTGCGTGTATTTTAACCCCAGATCCCCAGCCTAGGCCGATACTGCTGGAAACAGTATCTGGTTAGGTTACCACTCAGTCCTGGGAAATCAGTCGGTAACTCCAAGTCACCTATGTGGTAGATGAATAAACTAGCAGTCGAATTACTGTGCTATATAGAACATTAGACAGAAATTTAAAAAGGAAAATCTAAACTTTTTCTCAAACTACGGTAGTCTTTATAACCGCAAATGAAAATCAGGCAGCGAGGGACACGTCAACTTTAACATTGATATATTAATGCACCCCCACTGGCGTATCCACATGTTCGAACCAATACGCAATTCATTAATACATCACCGAAAGTAGATAAATTACGGTATTTTTCAGTCTCATCGTTATGACTTCCTGCAAACATTGTCTTATTGTGATGTGTACACTATAAATGTGGAAATTACGTATAGATTAAACGATACTGAGGACATGGACCGTAGATTAAAACTGTATTTGGATAGCTAAATGAAATGAAAAACAAAACAAAAAAAGAACAATGCAAAAACCGCTACGTTACACTTTATGAGTACATTTAAAACGACCATAATAGCAATTTATTTGCATTTCAAATATATTGTGTCAATTCTGTTTCTGAAATATTGGTGGATCCCTGACCCCTCACATTTGCATGATTTAACAAAGAAGTACAGTTATATTTTCACCACAAACAATTATATAATAATAGAGCACATGGTAATGTTTTGGGTAAAACCTATTTTTAAAAAATGTAAGAGTCATGCTTTGGATCCATGAACTATGGTTTCATCCCAGAATGCCTTACAAATGTAATTAAAGAAGATAGTATCTGAATAATGTACATATATATCCTCTTCGCAGAATACCGAAACTGAAACATTACCTGAAATTATTTATGTAAATGGTTTGCAGGTGTGTCAGTTTTTAATAGTCAGTAAGTCATACTTTGATATAGGCTTTCAAGACTGCTGAATCCTAAAATCCGAAACAAAAGATCACGCGATATATTTCCTTGCGATCTTTATCGATATCAATATAATAGTCAGTAAGTCATACTTTGATATAGGCTTTCAAGACTGCTGAATCCTAAAATCCGAAACAAAAGATCACGCGATATATTTCCTTGCGATCTTTATCGATATCAATATAATAGTTGTGTATTCAATGTCAAGCGTACAATAAAGATACATATAAGCTTTATCTTTAATCGATCATGAGAATTTTGTTTTGCATTGAAAATGTCTAATTGGTAGATTATTGTGGGATTGAGTTCCACGTCATTGTTTAGTAAGTCTCCACTAACCAGTTATTCTTTGTAAAGACACTACATATGTTCAAAATAATTCTATTTACATATTGTAATATGCAAAGTTTAAAACTGAAACATGTTTTTGTCCACTAATTGTATATTTAAGTTCTTAAAATTGCATGACTATAATACAACCAACTCGAAACCAATACTGTATCGGAGCATTCTTGATTTAAGTATACAATTTGTATTTTTGTACAATTCAAGCATGTCTTTGTATATCACGACATTCTAAGTTTTAGAAGAATAAGATGTTAAACAACAAAGAATTTAATGGAGAACGTTTGAACGTTCGGACCTGATGCTGAACATTCGAATGTATTTCGGGCATTCGGATGTTCGGAAAAAAATATCAGTAATATTTTGAATTATTTATCTTTTTTCAAAAGAAATAAAACAATAAAAAAAGTTAAAGAAGTGAGAAAGCAGAAGAAAACCAGAAGAAAAAGACTATCAAGTTAGGGATCAAACTTGGAGAGTGAATGACTGTTTCACAGGTAGAAACCAAATACACTAACGCGTCAATCAATAGCTCCGACTTTACTTTTATTGGTCGTATTCTTGTGTTGTTTTATTCTTCAGAAATCTCTAACAGTTCACATCTATATCGCTACAAAGCATGTCACCCGGCTCTTGCCTAACGTCAAGATTGTTTTAAGAAAAGTTGCCTTAATTTTGCAGAAAAGTTTTATGTATGTTTTCAAAATTATTTGTATAGTTTTTAAAGAAAGAAAGCATGCCGAAATTCAAAATACTGGAATTTAACTTGACTTTCTGTTTTTAATAGCAACAGAAAAATGAATACAAATTTGTTTTCTGAAAGGCAATTGAAATGGTATGGTTATAGTTGGTATATCATTTTGGATATGAAGCTGTTATATATTGATAATGATATATTTGATAGCAATCAGCAAACCATTTGCTTTTGACAATATACGAAAGCGAAAGTAATGACAAAGACAAGACATACATATTGAGGATGCCTACAGTAGAAGGTATTAATTAGTTGCAAAACAATCAGTAGACATGCAAAGTTTCTAGAGTATTTTTGCGAAGTTATTATGTTTCTCTGACATTTTATTCTGTCCATATGTAACATGAATGCAAAGTCTAACTATATGCAATGTGGCCATACCACGTGGTATATGATGTCATTTTGGCTGTCGCAAGCAGCATTTTTTAGCCTCGATTCGGAGAAGAAAACTGCTGTGTCTTATTTCTTCATCAATTTAAAGGGAATATAGTGCATGCAAAGCGGAAAATTGCTTACATATAGGACCAAATGATTCTTTTGTCAGATCTACAGTTTATCGTAGTCGAGAAATAAAGAGTTCGTATAATATGCTTGCTATCGCGAAAAGTGATTTAGATTTCTCAAATGTTAGAATATTCTGTGACCCTAACAAATATTTTAAGTCTTAGACTATACAATTACATAATATATTTTTCCACACTGTTGTCCGTCACTGTTTAAGGTATTTCAGTATAAAGGTTGAGTGTTTAAAAATAATAATTTTCTATGAATACACTCAGCAAAAGAACTGTCAACATGTGCTGTTTAATATCCAGAGTCATACGTCAAAACCCAAGCAGTTCCTTCAACTTCACCGCCAACTTCTTAGTTATTCGATGATAAATACAAAAAAAATGCAATCAGTAAGTTGAATTAATATTACATAATACTGAACGTATATGAAGAACAACCGATACGATTTTTGCGTTAAACATAAAATAAAGGATTTATGCATACTGAATTTATCAGTCTGTAGAAACACGTTTTAAAAATGTAGAGTACGACACACACACACACACACACGCACACGCACACGCACACACGCACACACACACACCTCAACACACACACACACACACACACACACAGATCCTGATTTGTCAGACAAAAGCGCGACCTTTCATGAAGCTAGCATAATGTAGGGTCATGTTAAAGCAATCCTGTATGATATTAAATACTTTTTGTTGCACCTAATGGTGAAAAGTCTTTTTTAAACATGACCCTGCATGATGAAGGAATTTTGAAAATGTTCTTTCAGCATGAAGCTGGATTTATTTTGCATGACCCTGTTTTATTGTGAAAAAAATTGTCATAACCATATATGATGCTTGAAAATGATTATCATGACCCTGCATGATGCTAAAAAACTTAACTGCTGGACCTTATAACTAAAATCCTTATGTTACGCCATACAATACACAACATAAAATCGTACCACAAAGTTGACATACCCGGTAATATGTCGCCAAAAGAATAAGAAAAACACCCTTTTCTTGGATATGTGTGGATTTCTTTAATTGTAAAAATCATAAATAATGACAGACAGCCTATTCTAACAAGTTATTAATGAATCGCTCCACTCCGGGCTCGCCCAATAACGACTCGCCCTACTTAGGTGACAATTCGCCCCAAATTATTAAAGGTCATGTGACACGAATTTTTTACCTCGAAATTTTTATATGAGCGAAAAATATATATCTAACTATGACTGTTATACAAAATTCCGCAGGTAATTTTCATCTTAAAGATGTTTTTATAGTAAATTAAAATCCATATTTTACGCACTTGGTTGCGCGCACCTGTCACGAGTGAAACCGGAAGTGACGCACATTTATCTCTAGCCACTTTACACAGCTGCCTGGATTGTTTAAAAAAAACTTTAAAATTATGATGGAAAGTGAAAAATGTACACTGAATATAGTAAAAAAACAAAATTGAACAAGTTAAGCTAACATCATGCATATACATTGAAGATTTTTTAAATAAATAATTTGAAATTTTGATGGAATTACGAAGCCAATGAGCAATATTATATATAGGCTAGTTTAATCAGGGTTATAGAATTAAAAGATAAATCAGTGGAAATATCTAGACTAAGAAATGTTTTTTCAAGTAACTGATCCAAAAAGATTTTGAACATGGTTATTTTTATCCGATGCAGTTTGTTTGAAGACTTCAATCGAGAGATATTTTTCCATATAAACATTCTCCTTACAGTGATGTGTTGCTTATTTGTCTGTGGTATATTTTGCCTGAGGCAGGTGTAAGTAATCTTTGACTAGATCTATGATTTTTGCATTAGAAATGCATATCTATTTTTCTTGGCTTATTCATTCTACTTTTTTTGGGAAACAAAACAATAATGATCAAAGAACAAAAAATATGAAGAAGCCCTAAAAACTATGTCAAAATCATAACACAAACACATTGTTTTTTGTTTTTGTTTTTTTAAATAATTTGTTCACATTTAAAAGTCGAATGATTTTTATTTTCATCATAAATAGATCCATTACATTTAATTATCTAATTAAAATATGTATCTGCATGGAAGCTTCTTAACTATAAATCATTTAGACATGTAAATTGGAACAAGCTATTACATAATGCTTTCTCAAGTGTGACTGATCAAAAGCAATACAATCAATTTGTAAGATCACTTGCCATAAAATTTTGCTATTTGTCTCAACTTTATCATTGATTGGGTCATAAAAAAGTTAACTGCTTTCTTTTGACAGCTATGCAGAATATACAAGGGTCCCATCTGGGCAGGTTAATCTGCATAAATCTCACAGTATAAGGCGTGATTTATAGATCTTTGACATTTCATTGGATATTGATATATAAGTAGAAACAATTTTCTACTTCATGGACATGCCATATTATTATTTTTTAAACAATATCCCATCGTGAAAATACACTCTAATGTGAATTTCCATTCCAGTGAAACAAATGTTAACACTTTAGATCACCTAAATTCACTTCAATTTTACTACACTTAATGAAAAAGAATTTCTTTATAACGTAAACATCAAGTGAGGAAGTGTTACGCAGCATGTAAAAAGGTGAAGGAGATAGTTTTATATAGACCCACAACATGGAAGAAAATGGAATATTTATTAATATTTATTAAGGTAAAATTACAACCCGTTCTCCCGGCACAAAGTTTTAATTTACTTATAAAAATCGAGATGTAATCACATTATTTTATTTAAATGACAATTTATAGCATGTAAATTTTATAAGTGTGCCTTTAACGTGTTTCTTGCACTTGTGGTGTTTTTTTCATTTAAAAACGGATGTGTTATGAGCAGTGTAATTCTGCACTACTGCCTCGTACAGTGGGGATAAATCTACGTCACAGCCAAAAATTGCGGCGGAAACTACCGATGTCGAAACGGAAACAGCTGATCATCAAAAACACGTTTTTTTCTTATCAAAAGCAATATTTTCATAATTTTGCAGTTAAACCATTTTAATCAGTACATTACGATTTTTTTGAATAGACAAAGTTGCTATAGTCGTGTCACATGACCTTTAAAGTATGGACCCATTTTAGTAATGAATCGCCCCACATTAGTGACTATTCGCCGCCTCCCCGCCCCGACTTCTATCATTTTGATTTTAAGCAAATGTAAAAACATTTATATTGTAAAATGATTAAATTGGAAGGACTGTACTTTCAATATGATTTTTTTTTAATTTTCAATGAATGCTATGCAAATCTTTAATATGAAAATTATTGATCTGGGGCGGGTAGTCACTAGTGGGCCAAATCGTAATTAGTGGGACGAGTCGTTATAGGGCGAATCGAAAGTGGGGCAAATTCTTATATTTGTTATACACTACCAAATCAGTGTTGTCAAGAACCAGTCAATTTTGTGCACGGTTTGTGCGGAATTTAAGATGACAAACATGTCTGATTATTCAAAAAATGGATAGGTTGTTTTGAAAATAATTTTACTTAAAAACAACACATATATTGAAGAACAAATTGAAATTAGGCATAAGTGTGACAGACAATTCTTCGCCATTATATCGTTTTATAATTCCCGACAACACTGATTTGGTGGTGTGTAAACACCATTCTAACAATCAACCAAGCTGGCCTTACTGGACGCAACCATTTTTATTTGAGTCAGCCAATGAAATCCGCTACTGAATTCCTACTGAATTTTGCCACGTTTGTCATGTTATGTACAACCTTACTGAACATAATTATTGAATTAACGGATCATATAAAGGTTTACTGCTTAGCAGAGCGGTTTTTAAAAATTTAGGAAGATTCACTCTGTCGTTTTGAGACAATAAAAATGGGTATTAAATGTTTTTTGATGTTTACATTATTGGTTACAGGACATACTATCAGTCAAGCGGTGCGTCTTGCAGGTATTATAGATGTTGCAGGACAAGCGTTTAATGTCTTTTCGCTCGGAAATAAACTGTTGAAATTATTCAAACCAGAAACGGAAAATGTTGACTTAAATGAACTTGTCGAGACTATGACTGCTAGAATCGATGCTTCGACAACGAAACTGATCACGACAGTATTACTACAGTCAAAACTCGAGCGAATTGATGATGCTGTGATTAACATACATAGTTCATTAATTGATCTTCAACATGTCTTACTGACTAGCACCCAGGAAGAAACAAACAACGCCATGGATTTGTTTGTGTCCCGTTTTAGAGAGCACGATGTTATTAAGCATCTTCGCTTTCTTCCTGAATTGCTAGATTACGCCGTCCCTGGGACGTCTGGGAAGTTAGTTGATTTGTTTGCAGAGAATACAAGATGCAACATGACAGCTGTGCATGAATTCAAACTTTATTACTGTGAGTTGCTTTCAAATGGTATTGCTTTAGAATTTTTTTATTTACGTATTTTCAACTCTATACTAGAAAGCACAACTAACTATTGGACAAGCAAGGTAAAGGAAGTGAACAGCATTTTCTTTATGAGGGAAAAAAGATGCATGGATCAATTTTCTAACTATGCAAAAGAGGACATTCAAGCCACGGACGATGCTTCAATTCTTTGGAGAAACAACAAAGAGCGTTATTCTTGGAAAACCTGTGACGTAATATTTCTGAAAAAGTACGGAACATTCCAATTTTTGTACACGAAACATACAGAGGACAATTTGTTCTATGATACAGCATCGAGCAAAAGAA
This sequence comes from Cyclina sinensis, assembly GCA_012932295.1. NCBI lineage: Eukaryota > Metazoa > Mollusca > Bivalvia > Venerida > Veneridae > Cyclina > Cyclina sinensis. The sequence continues at coordinate 18,926,216 of JAAONU010000009.1, forward strand.
ACAAAATAGTAATATGTATTGACAAAACTGAGGACAAGGCAAAAGTTTCTCTCATTTCCAATGTCGAAAACGAGTGCAAGTCTGCTATTCAAGGCAAAGATGATAAACAAGCAGCCAAAAATGTTGGAATCTGTGTTGAAAACCATTTGAACGATCAGGGATACAGCCTCAACGCTTTACTTGTATTTTTTGATGGAGATGACTTCTCCTCAGAAGCAGTCATAATTGATAAGGGTATGTACTCGTCCATATTGTATAATACAAATTAAATGGACATTCCCTACAATTATCCAATGAAAAACTGCATACATATTTTATAGGCCCATTTTCTATCGAAAGATGAACATTATTATTGCTTTAGGAATTCAGGAACTCACCAAGTGTCTATCTACCCAAATGTTGTACAACAACTTTATAGAAGACTAATATAAATTTATTACGTTTCACATTTACACAATTAAAACAATGGAATGCGCTAGATTTTCGGGTATGACTTTTTAATTTAAATAAAGTTGAGACCTGGTTCTTGAAATATTGTGACTTGTGCACTGGCTCCTTGAAAATGCTTCCGGACTGTCATTTTGACAGAATTTTATACGTGCGTGGATACAATACAATAAAAATGTTAAATGTATACTTTTTATTACAGATTCAAGCCGATTACCTGTATCTTTTGACGGTGTCGCTTTACGTTTCTGCTACAAAAGTGGTTTCCAGTGCGCAGTAGATGTTCTTAACTGGTTCGATGGAACACACACATATGTCGGAAAAATGAGGGTACTTGCATACGTAGGGTCGTCCTCAGCAAAGCAATACAAAACTGCGTCTGGCTCCCGGATCACCTGCTTCGAAAAATCATTTTATTTTTTGTTTTCATTTGGCACAGTATTTTTCACACAGACATTGCGTGTATAATTTTAGTTTCGCCGGTACTAACTCTTTATGTTGAAATACTTTGTATCAGTTCTTGCTTATTCATGCATTAGAAGTGTTTCTTAGCGATGTCCATAAGCATCCTAATTAAGTCGCCCGGATTTTTCGATGAAATCTAGCCCAGTTTTGAATATGGGTAATCGGGGGTCAAAACCTAGGTCACAGAGCCCAAATATGGAAAAACCTTGTTAACATTCTACAGGTAAAATTTTCAGTCCAAATATCCTGGAAATTTGTCGAAAAGGTTGTTTTGGTAATATCTATCTCAGGTTTGAATATGGGTTATCTGGTGTCAAAAACTAGGTCTCAGAGCCCAAATATGGAAAAATCTTGTTAACACTTCAGAGGTTACATTTTCAGTCCAAATGTCCTGAAAATTTGTCAGAGAGGTTGTTTCAATGATTTCTAGCTCAAGTTCAGTATGGGTCATCTTAGATCAAAAACTAGGTCACAGAGCCTAGATATGGAAAAACTTTGTAAACACTCTATAGGCTACATTTTCTGTCCAAATAACCTGGAAATTTGTCAGAGGGGTCGTTTTAATGATTTCAAGCTAATCTTTGAATATGGGTCATCTGGGTTCAAAAACTAGGTCTCAGAGCCCAAATACAGGAAGACCATGTGAACACTCTAGAGGTAACATTTGCAGTCCAAATATCCTGGACGTTTGTCAGAAAGATTGTTTTGATTATTTTTAGCTCTTGTTCAAATATTGGTCATCTGGGTTCAAGAACTAGGTCACAGATCCCAAATATGGGAAAACCTTGTGAACACACTAGAGGTAACATTTTCAGTCTAAATAAACTGGAAATTTGTCAGAAAGGTTGATTTAATGATTTTAGCTCAGGTTTGAATGTGGGTTATCTAGGATCAAAAACTAGGTCTCAGTGCCCCAATGTGGAGAAACCTTGTTAACACTCTAGAGGTAACATTTTCAGTCGAAATATCCTGAAAATTTGTCAGAGAGGTTGTTTTGATCATTTTTAGCTCAAATTCTAATATTGGTCATATGGGGTCAAAACCAGGATCACAGAGCCCAAATATGGAAAAAGTTATGGAAAAACTGTATAAACATTCTAGAGGCTACATTTTCAGTCCAAATAATCTGCATTTCAGAGGGGTTGTTTTGATAATTTCTAGCTCAGCTTTGAATATTGGTCATCTGTGTTCAAAAACTAGGTCACATATCCCAAAAAATACCAAAAAAAAACATGTTAACACTCTATATGTTATATTTTCAGTCCAAATATACTGGAAATTTGTCAGAAAAGTTGTTTCGATGATTTCTAGCTCAAGTTTAAATATGGGTTATCTGGGATCAAAAACTAGGCCACAGAGCCCAAATATGGGAAAACCTTGTAAACACTCTAGAGGTAACATGTTTAGTCAAAATAACTTGAAAATTTGTCAGAAAAGTTGTTTCGGTAATTTCTAGGCCAGTTTCGAATATGGGTCATCTGGGGTCAATTCATCAGGTCAATAACAATTTTGTTAAAAGCAGTCATACTCAGGTAGCGATCTAGGGCCATCATGGCCCTCTTGTTTTATTATTACTATTCACATGATGTTTTTAATCCTTCAAGGTTGTAAACTTGCTTAATCTTAATCATGTATATGCAAGTTTGGGTAAAAAAAAACACTTCAAGAGAAAGAAAGTGGCCGGTTAGGTAAAGATACCAATCTATCTTGTTAACATAATCGGAAAATAGGTTTTTTTTACAAAGTAAAGAACAATTCTCTATCATACAGCTGACAAAAGAAAAGTGTCTGTATAGATTGTTTTAAAAACAGCTAACGTAAGAAACGGCTAGCGGGTCATAAAAAATATTAAGTTGCCTGGCTAAGGCAACTTTAATGACAATATGCCACTTACTGTTTAGAGAAGAGAGAAACATATCCACACAGATAGACGGGTTAATTGTCAAAAACACTGAACGAGAAGTCAGAATATCATGAAAAATCATAATTTTATGCTTCTATACAAATTAAAAATGGAAGAAAAACGTTTTTGACCTAACAGGATTCGAACTGATGCCCTTCCAATAAGTAAATCTTTTATGGCTACCACTGAACCATGACACTATTTATTTTTAATGTACATTACTCAGACTATACCTGTGATGATCTGTGAATTAGTTGCGGGACGTTATAAAACGCTACCACTCTACTATGATATATAATAGAATAAGAAAAAAAAACGCTAGAAAGAAAAAAAGAGAAGCTCTTGGTTCCCGGCCACGTGTATAACACAGCATGTAATCAACTCATTTATTAATGACATGAGAATTAGATAAGCTCCCATCTTCATTTATATAGCAACATCATAATCAAAACTACAAAGTATCTGATGTATACAAATACCCATTTCACATACACATACAGTGATACTTGGATATCTGTTGATTGACCATAAGGTAAGAAACAATTGACATTGGCATGAGCAGACAATTCTTTGATATTACACGTGTTATTGTAATTTGAATACATGTCTCCAAGTGGCCAAAGTGCACAAGTCATTGTTTGCATAACTTCAACATTGATTTCAGTTATATTTTTTCGTCTTTGTAATATGATTGAATTAATCATTATTTGTTGCATCTGTTTTATGATCATATTTTTAATAATCTTGTTAATAAAATACTATTCATTAAATCTAGAACTAATTTGAATTACTTTTGTTTGTGCACATCCTCGTCCTTTTAGTTTAAACATAGCTTATTCCCAAATATATATAATTACACATATCAAAATAGCAAATATATATCTGTACAGTGAGGAAAATGATAAGAATGAAAGACAATACAGTCTTATTTGATTCTTCTCCCTGACAAGACTTCTTAGTCATTTTGCGCTGTATAATCAATTACACGTAAAACTGGGTGTCAGAATTGTGGTTTATATACTTGAAAATGAAAAAAATAAATAATAGATAAAATGGTCAAGAGAGAAAAGTTTGAAAGAAAACTTAAAGGAATTAAAAAAGAAAACCATACTTTACGGGAAAAATTAGAAAGATAAACAGAACGGAGGGTTACAGTTGAGGTAGAGAGAAAGAAACGTCTCAAGAACGCAAAATAGGTTATGTGAATCTCTTGCTATCACGTATATAAAACTGAACCTGTTTAAAAATAAAGATATTGTCTTGATCCGAGATGGTTGGATCGTCAAAGAGGAGTAGGTTTAAGTTAACTTCGAAATTATGAACCCGGGCAAGCAATATATTATGGATATTCTGAAATAGTCGACACTCGAAGAAGAAATGCTAATTTGACTCTATTTGTCCAGAATAACAAAGAGCTGTCCGAGAAATATTGCAAAGATACAAATGGTAGTTCTGTTTTCGTTATGTTGCTCCAGAGAACATCCGCATTTTCAAGACCTGGACGAATAAATGAAGTAAAGATAACATCTAGCGAGTTGCGATCTGGCAAAAATTTCAGTTTCCTCATAATGTTAACCTTTTTCCAGGCTTTTTTCGGCAATAGATACAATATGTAATTGCCAGCTAGCATCTTCAGAAATGCTTACTCCGAGATGCTTATTGACCGTCACATCTGGAATGTTTTGACCTCGCATTTGCAGTACAGAATGAATGGGACGGTTGGTCTTTCTAGAGAGAAATAGGGATACAGGTTTAGCCGGATTAAATGTTACCAACCACTTATCTGCCCAGGAAGAGATCTTATTGATATCGATTTGAAGTTGGTTAGAATCACTATTGGGATCTTGGACTATGACATACAGGCTTGTGTCATCAGCAAACAGATTTACCGAAGAATTATTGTCTGCTACAATATCATTAATGAAGATCAGAAATAACAGAGGGCCTAAGATTGACCCTTGAGGAACTCCCACTTTTATTTCACACCACTGTGAAACTGCTACGGGGAGAACAATACGTTGACTTCTACCAGAAAGGTGGTTTAAAAACCAAAGAGAGACCCCGTTATTCCTGCTAATAGAAGTTTTGCCAGCAAGCCCTTGTACCAAACTTTATCGAAGGCCTTTCTGATATCAAATCTATTGCGCGAACTTCTAACCATCATCAAGTGCCTTGCACAACGAATTGTAGATATAGGTCAGTTGGTTGACCGTTGAATCACCTGGAACAAACCCAGACTGTACAGGGGTTAGAAATAGAACTTCTCTCAAATGGTTGAACACATGCTTGAAAACAATACGTTCAACAAATTTTTCGATAGTATTTAGTAAGGAAATTGGTCTATAGTTATCTGGAAGAGACACATCACCTTTTTGTGCACGGCCGTGACATTTGCTTCTTTCCATGATGTTGGCATTTGACATTGCTGAAGTGAATAGTTAAAGAGTTTACAAAGAGGATAAAAGAGTTCAACAGCCGCTTCACATCGTCGGAAACCCACGTTCAATCCATTCCGTTTCACTCTATTTATCTACCGTGGGACAATTGGTTGGTAAAATTTCGTACTCATGAATAATTCATTACCTACTTTCATTGATTTCCGAAAGATTTCCCTTGCGCAATCTCAGCCAGTGAAAGTACTCGTTACAATTTGCCTTTCGCGCCCATGTTTAAATCTTAGGAAATACGTCTATTTTAAGTAACTTGTCATTATTCATATTCTTCACACTGAAGAGTATCGATTTGTATTGCGGAATCTCATTCGACGAGGAGTTACTTCACTTTGCTAATAAATATTCATGAAAACGAATAATCTGCAGTCAGTTATCCCACACTGGCCCAGAGGGTTTATTCACGTTTACTGATTTGAGGATATCGCAAACCTCTGTTGGTGATGTGATTATCTCTATATCTAGACAAATATTTGAGTTACTATGTTGTATATAAGGTATTTCCTTTCCCTCGTTTTGAAGAAATGTTTGTTGCTGAAAGTAACAGTTTAGGGCATTCGCTTTGTCGATGTCAGATGAAGCAATTTGGTTCGTATTAGAGTTGTATAAAGGAGGAATAACCTTATTAGAATTGGTAGTTACAAATGATTTGAGGATTTTCCACCAGTCTTTTGATGAGTAGTAGCCTTCTTGAAGTTAACTAGCAAGTTTATTGAAGTAGTTTGTTTTTGTTTTGCGGAAAGTAAGTATAACTTGGTTTCTGTACTGTTTAAAAGTTTGCCATTAATTTGGTGATTGTTTTTTCTTGGCTTTTCTGTACATTCGTTTTTCTGTTACGTATCATTAACCGAATTTCACCAGTAATCCAAGGAGATTCATGTAGTGTTGTTTTTACAACTGAATTTGGAATATTTTTCTTAGATATGTCAAGTATTTTGGTGGTGATGTTTGAGGTGTATACATCAATGTTAACGTCGAAACAGGAGTTCCAGTTGAAGTTTGCAAAATCAGATCGCAGCTTCGTATTATCACAATGTTCATATCTCCACATATTACGCTCAATACATATTTGTTTGGACTTAGGAAATTTGAGTACCCCAAATACAGGACAGTGATACCTTAACTCCTGTTCTAGAAAGTGCTCTTCAACTCCTGAATGGAGGACAAAATCACGATTTGCATTGATACAAGAATCAAATCTAAAAGAGAATGCGATTGTTCTGTGTAATGCGCAGGTTCGTGTATTATTTGTTCAAGTGAAAATTGCTGAGTATTAGAGGTTATTTTGCGCAGAGTTAAATCATTAAGAGCGTTGTAATAAAAGTCACCCATGACTACGATATCTGCAATATTTGAATCAATAGCAAGTCCAATAGAGTCTTCAATAGAAGAGTGATAAATTGCATCTGCGCTAGGAGGACGATAGAAACAGCCGAATAGGATGCCCTTGTTCTTGCAAACTTGAATTTTAAGCCAAATACATTCGAGATGGGCTAATTCGAGGTCATATCGACATTTATAGTAAAAATTATCTTTAATATATACAACAACACCTCCATGTGAGTCGCCATTTCTATCACGTCTTTCAGGTAAATGGTATGAATGGAGCCTTATGTCTTCTGTTGCAATCTGATGATTTAACCATGTCTCTGTGAAAGCAAGAATATCATAGTCGTTTAGCTCAGTGTAAAGCAATTCCATTTTTATGAATGCTTTGAACATCCAAGTGCACAAAAGAGAAATAATGCAACAATTCATTAGCATCTGAAATCGAGTCTAGTAATACACTCGAAGATGAGCTGTTGGATAAGGGTGCTGGATTTAAATGAATGTCTCCCGCCTTTAACAGAATAATACGTAGCCATATGCAAAAAAAAAACACACACACAATAACTATAAGGACCAAGAATAGTAGAAGAGTAAAGCTTCTGTTTTCAATGTATCGAGTACTTGGTGTGAATTTTCTGAGTGGCAGTTCAACTAAAAGTCATGCATTGCTGCATTGCAAAACTGAACTAAGCAAGAAAACCAAATACATAACATTGCTGCTAAGGTAAAGCAACAACAACAAATGTGTTTGTAGTGGAAGAAGCCCTCTGTATCTGTAGGCAAACATGACGAACAAATTTCTCGTTAATTTATGTTACCGGTAGTAATAAAATGAGGAACAGTTGAATAGTCGTCATGCCAAACATACTATAATTGTGCAAGTCAGATTCAGTGTTATCATTACGATAGTAATGATTACTCAATTATCTCTGGCACATCTCTTGTACGCCAAAGTAGACTTTCCAGTATTCTTTCAGTATATCTTTTAAAAAAGTATGTTCCCTACCGAACTGTCAGACATTCCAGGCCATTATATTTTCGTATGCTTCACTGAATATTCCCCTGTATATGGCTGAAAGTAAGTACATGTATATTTTCGTACTGCTCCGTATTCTTGACAAATACTACATAGATAATTCCCGTACTCTCAGAAAATATATATATTAATAAAGGAATATTAGAAATATACGGAAACTTATACATGCATGTATATTGGAAGAATACGGAAATCCGTAAATTCGTGATAAATATACGGAGTTCCCGTATACCCCATGTTCCGAATACGGATCAGTATACTGTCCTTATATACGAATACGCCCGTATATCTAACATATACCGGTCCTTACACTTCCAAATATTGACATACATTTTGCAGTGTAAACATATAGCCGTTGCCATCTTCATATTCTTTTAGGAAAGTCTCTGTATTATCATTTGATGACAATATTTACTCTTAAAGTCACATGTGTTTTATCGCATTACAAAAAGTTCGGGTCCTGCACTACAAACACATTTGTTGTTGTTGCTTTACCTTATTTCTTATTATGTTACCCGTTTAATAGCATTCAAGGGACCATGTTTGACTCAGACATTGATCTTTATTTCTTAACAATTTTTATTGCCTAAGCCAATTGCATGTTTGAATTTATACGAGGCTCTTCGGTGAGAATATCCTACTAAGCATTGGTTTGGTTTTATACTCCTATTAATAAATGCATTACAGCTAAGAACACAGTTTTTGAGTTAAGCATGAAAACTAGAATCAAAGAGTTTTATGCTGACGCCCTGCAATTTAATATATATGTGGTAAAATCTTCGTGTTAATATTCGGGACGACCTATAGTAAATGCATTACTTTTGCGTAAATATCATTTCCAACCGTCAAGAAAAATTTGGCCATGCCGGTTTGGCGAAACATATCCGTTAATCGTCAAAGTGTTAAAAATTCATCGTGCAGTTATTATTAATAAGGATTGATGTTCTGAGAAGTAGGTAAATGTTCCTAGAAATGCATTCATCTTCTTATACTGTGGCATCTGATAAAGTTATATTTACGCCTTAAAGACGGCGGAAAAACAAATGGTAGTATGAAATTTGATTATATTTTTTTAAAATCTTCAATCGACGTAAGATTTTGACACAATGAATCACAAATACTTATTTTTCCATTGTTTTAATATCTCGAAGTACAATTAATACAAAGAAATACCTTTATTATTGTAAGAATGAACCTCCTGCAAGGAATACCTTCATGACATTTCTTTTCAAACACCAAAGTTAATGTGAAGAGTTATCACGAGATCTTATTTTAAATATAACAAGAATGATAAGACATGCAGATAAAACTCTGAAAGATTTATCAATACAAAAGATTGAAGAATATAAGATTTTCAAAAGGCTTTATATTTCAAAAAATTAACATAAACAGTGATCTAACTGTGCTCTAATATTTAACGGAGTGATTTTTCTTTGTTTAAAAACCTGAAAGATCAGAACAAGTACCTCGGCTTCATTTATTGTCAGCGTAAATAAGCGCACCCTTTGTCTGTCAAATATTTCTTATTATGTAACAATGAAATACTGGGTTTATGCCTCTTGCAGTGTTGTCGTATTGCAAACTAATGCAGTGGATCTATCATTGGTATTCTTTTATAATGTTTGCCAACACTCGTGTGTCTTTTATACATGTACCGACTGTATTTCATCTGCAAACCCATTAATGAAGCTTATAGCTGTGAAGACGAAAATGAAGTTCCTAAAGTGTTCTGACATTTAACCCGTCTGTCTTTGCGGATATTTTTCTCTTTTCTCTAAAAAAGTAAGTGGCATATTGCCATAAACATTGCCTTAGCCATGCAACTTGATATTTTTCTACGCCCCGCTAGACGTTTCTTCTGTTTAACTGTGCTTTGAAACAATCTATAAAGAAACTTTTCTTTTGTCAGTAGTATGATAGAGAATTGTTCTTTATTTTGTAAAAAGACTTTTTTCCGATTGTGTGAACGAGACAGATTGATATGTTTACCTAACTGGCCACTTTTTTCTGTTAAAGTGTTTCCATCCAAGTTTGCATATACATGAGTAAAATTAAGCATATTTACAACATCATGTGAATAATAAAAAATATTTCATCTGTCATATTTCAAAAGCTGTAACCAAATACGTAATTTTTTAAAACGTCAAAATTCACTACCCTCTAAGTGCAAGGCGCGGTGAGACTAACCTTTGACACTGTGCGCCCAAATCAATCAATAAAATTATCTAATTAACATACATTACCTACCTACGGGTGTAATGTTTTCTCAAGTTATTGTTCGGAGATAACTGGTCAACAAACAGAAATTTGCAAAGCCATTTTCCGCCGCTCCCTCGAAGGGGGAAAAATATTTAATTACAAAGTTGCACGGATTCATAATGTTTAGTTAACATGTTCTTTGACATTCCTGTATTTGTATGTAACAAATTCTTCAAATTTCTTTAAACCGTTCAGGTATCATAATGTTAGCCAATGATACCGACTTTTTAATAAATGGTCAGCTGTACTAATATATAAATGTATAAATGTAAGCCGTACAGAGTTTTAAAAAGGGTATATTGTTATAATTGAAATTTTTGACTGTCAGTTAAATGTACCAGCGTGCCATGTAAAATACTGTACTAAATGTATAGGTCATCGATATTCCAATGAAAGTAAAGTAACTATTGCAGATGTTTCAGAGTTTGCCATTTAACTGCCTAGACCAATTCAAACCAATTTTGATTTAACAACAAAATGTTTTATTTTATGCCTACCAATGAAATATAGGGAAATATCAGTGAGATAAAAGTGATAATCCACTGTTTTGAATCAGTGAAATTACCATTTTGATAATCCACTGTTTGTGCCGGAACTGCTTTTCCCAACCACGTAAATACAAGAGAATCCGCGGTATTTCAGACAGTGACAGCGAGTGAAATTTATTTACATTGTTAAATCCAGTTATAATATTGAATTCCTGAGCCTAACTAGTTGTGAACAATGATGAAATTCGCCATAAGTTATTTAAAATGTCCATTTGTTTACATAACTCACATGGACAATATCCAATATGGCCGACTTTCAATTTATTGAAGGCCCTAATTAAAAATGTCATAAAATACCCATTTTTGGCTGCGCCACTCGTGAAAATATCACATATGGTGTTCACTCGATGAAATAAATTCTCATCTTCCACAAAAACAAACAAATATCCTCTATTTCATAATCCAGTGAACAACAATAATTTTGTAACTGAAAACGCTCAAAGACTTTTAAACAAAGAATCCTTGACAACTTAACAATAAAGCCGTGCTTCTTTATATAATTCAAGCAGAGCCTATGGCAAGTTTTATCAGAAAAAAAAACAAAAACATAAAAGGGATTTCGCTTCCCAACAGAAGCAACGGTTAATCAGTTTGTAGACGACACTCATTTTTTGTGAAAAAAAAGAATTATATTTCGCGTGATTTTGAATCTCTAAATACCTGTGAGAAAGCCTCTGGAGCAAAAGTAGACAAAGGAAAAACAAAACAATTTTGATAGGAACTTCGAACTTTTAATGAAATTGTTTGGACAGGCAATTATGTTAAAACACTAGGGATTTGTCATGGATACAATATAGATAACGAAGAACTATGGAAAACAAAATAAATAAATCAAAATCTTGTCTACAATAGTGGAAATCACGAAATCTTACGTTAAACGGTAAGGTTCTTATTATCAAAAGGTTTGGGTTTTTTTATTCTTCATAAATTAAAACAAGAGTAATTCCAGAAAAGTTTGTATTAGAATTAGATTCTTTACTATATGATTTTTGAGGGATGGAAAAAACCTTTGGTAGCGAAAGAAACACTTAAAAGAAGTAACACTGACGACGGATGAGGCTTATAAGATATATCTGATTTGCTTTTATCACAAAATGTTAAAATGATCTGTAAAATCATTCACGATAAAGAAGAAACATGGAACCAAATAGAAAAACATTATTTGAAATTGCTAGCTTCGTTTTACGATTTAAAATACTTAATGTGCACGTTTACATATTTTGAAAAGGTTAAAATAGGTAAAAATACCTTTTCACTAAAAATCTTACGATAATTTTTTATCGTAAGAGAAATCTTACGATAAATTTCCTTTTCACAAAAAATCGTAAGAAAATCTTAAGTGTAAAATTTTAACTTTACTTAACTTTTCGATTTATAATGTAAAAACTTTACGATTAATGTTAACCGCTCGTAAGTGTAAAATTTTACACTTACGAGTAAAATGTATCGTAAGTTTTTATCTTGAGAGAAAAGTAAACAAACAAAATGGCGTTTGTAGTTTTGTTTATGGAAGGTAGAGTTTTGCATCGCGAGAGGGTGTTTAGGGATAGAATACTCTAGACATACTTACTGACAAGGAATTGATTGCACGCTATCGCTTCCCACGACAGATCATTCTTTCGTTGACTGATAGTAGGTAGCAGACATTATTCAACGACCAACGGAAAGATCCAACCCGATCTCAGCTCATATCAAGTATGTATTTTTTATCTTTGTAGGCCAGTATCTATAGCACATTAGTGTATATTGGAAAACCCATTGTACCTGACCCGATCAAAATAAAGGCGTTAACTATAACACGGTGAAAATGTATGGATTTGTCGGAAATAATGTTGATACAATTGTTATGAAATGTATCTTAAATGATTGGAAATTCTTATTTAAGAAAAAAACATCTACTCTATTACATTTTCGATAGCATTTATTTAATATATTTTTTACATCGACAATGGCTGCATCCTCGATAGCCGAGCGGTTTAAAGAGTTGCGTAAACAACTAATACACTAACAATGTCTGGTTGTTTTTTGTTTTTGTTTTTTGTTTGTTTGTTTTGTTTTTTTTTAATTTTTATTCTTTATAAAATACGTTTATAAGTTAGAGAACAAATATTTTGAATACATTTTGTAAAAAGAAAACAAACAAAAATATGAAATCTTTGTGGCATTTTAATGCTGTTAAGAAAAATTTATATCAATTTTATGATAATTATGTTTCTTTTTTTTACTAAATATATATGTATATTTTTTTCATTTTTTGGAAGTGAAGGAAATTGAATCATATATCAAATAATTAAGCACATTTTACTTGAAAAAATACTGCAGTTAAGATTGTTTGGGAATGACAGTGAGGAATGGAGACGAGAGGGGTAAGGGGTAGTGACCAACCAATGCCTCAAAAACGTGTGTGCTTAATATTCTACAAATGTTTTTGTGCATTACTCAGACACAGAGACAAAATGAGATTCATCTCAATATTGCATTCGGGCATATACTCATTTAAATAATATAACGATACTGTTATACTTGGGATGTATATAATATCCCTGATATATTCAAAATCACATTTTATGTATATACATGCTTGGGATCTGGGAAGACTAATTAGGGAATACAGCAAACACTTGTCCCCTTCTTACTCTGGGAAGCATTGTTCTTGTTATGAAGTGTCTGCCTATTAACCACCGATCATGGGTTCAAGCCCAACTAAACATCTTGTTCATTTTCAGCTCTCACAATTATACTGTCCTTTTTCATTTAAATGTGATGACAGCCTTAACGTTCTATGCCAAGGATGAGTATTTATCAGAAGTGGCTGATGTACATGGTATATCTATTTCATCAGCATGACAGATAATCACATCAGTGAGCAATGCAATATGTGAAGTGTTGGACAACATAACTTTCCCAACCAACAATGACATCAACAAGGTCAAAGATGGATTTTACAAAATTGCAGGATTCCCTAATACTGTTGGTGCTACTGACGGGACACTTATACCGATCCAGGGAATTAGTTTAATCATATTTTATTACTTTTGCAATACATATATCAATACAAATATTTATATAGCATGCAGAATAATAAGCAAATATTACAGTATAGTATAATGGGTCAAATGCATGTAAAATATTTATAATGTCAAAAGTAAACGGGTTGGGCCACAAGTTATGGCAACATTAGAGATTGGCCCGTCCCAATAGTCAACATTTAGGTAACAAGATGAGCATTATGTTAATTGTATTGTCGTAAGTACACGGAAAGTAATATAAACAGTAAATTAAAAGAGAGAGAAAAAAGGAAAAACAAAAAAAAACATTAAAAAAAACCATTTCAGAAGGTATTAATACTGGTAAAGATTCAAATCGACGAATAATGATTATGTATTCAGATAGATATTTACCTGATATCATAATAACATATTTATTATATGAAATTGTTTTATACCTCACTAAAAAGTATGATCTTGATAAAAAATAATGAAAAATAATGACAAATAATAAAAAATAAAAATAATGAAGTCCCCTGCCTATATATTGCACTATGTTGCCTACATCATTAAGTCAAGGTTTATTGATCAACGACAGTAAATAACGGTTCATGTATTTTCGAAACGCCTAGAAGTTTTTATAAAGCTATGTACTTGCTGAAACAGGTTTTCATTGTCCTCGTCGGTATTGTTTTCAATGCCAAAAAGAAGTTTTCTTGCACTAAGCGGATGGTAAGCACGTGTATTAACAAAAAGAGTTCTTCGCTGCGCAGCGTATAAGTGACATTTAAAAAGAAGTGGTCCGCATTTTCAATATAATTACCGCATTGACAGTTCGGACTTTCTCGTAAATGATTTATATACAAGTCATAATTTAGATTACTGCAGTTATTTCTGAGGCGCGTGTGATGAACATGTTGAAATCTATCACCCTTTAGGAAATATGTAGGTACTGTACGTGGCTTAAATTTCTCCTTGAGCTTAGTTTTAAAAGACGAAAGGTTTTCGGCATTTCTGATGTCAATATCTAAATTATTCCACATTTTTATTGACGACGGTATAACTGATTTAGAATAAAGCTCTAAACGCCTTACAACCGTTGCATAATTTTCATGATTTCTTAAGTTATATGTAGTAGTTTCAAAAACAGTGTCAGGAAATATTTCGTTTAGATAGGTAGGAAGTTCGCCTCGACTATATTTAAAAATAATAATAAGCTTTTGTATTTTTCTTCTGTCTGACAAAGCATCCCACCCAATTTCTCTTAAAAGTTTATCAACAGAAACAGAACGCGTTAAGCCAGTAACTATACGTGCAGCATCATATTGAATCTTTTCTATAGTTTCTTTTTCATATTCTGTATAACTGTCCCAAATAGAGGAAGCATATTCTAGAATAGGTCTTGAGTACGAAATATAGATCTGATTAAGTGTATTTCTTTTAAGTTTAAACTTAAGCGTACGCATTGACCCAAGGACTTTGGAGACTGATAAAGATATATCTGAAATGTGTTTGTGCCATGAACCATCATCACTTAACGTAACCCCAAGATGTTTGTGATGACGAACATATTTTAAGAGTGTATTTTGAAGATATATTGCAGGATAGTTTTGAATGTTTCTAGTAAAAGAAAAGAACATAACTTCTGTTTTAGATGGATTAAATTGCACTAACCATTGTTTTGCCCAGTTGTCAATAATTAACAGGTCACTACTGATCGTATTTTCAATAGAATTAATGTCATCTGAACTAACGGCCAAAGAACTGTCATCAGCAAACAGACGTGTTACACTAGATAATGAGTCAGCTATATCGTTAACGTATATTAAAAACAGCAAAGGTCCCAACACTGAGCCCTGTAGCACACCGGAAGTGATAACACGCTCTTCAGAAAATGCAGATTTAATGAAAACTTTTTGTTTTCAGGGAATGGCAGGAGAGGAATAACATACATTGGTATGCAGGAAAGGTTTCCATGCCCTGAACAAAAAGGAGTTTGTGATTCTGAATTGAGGTAAAGCAAATCACTACTTGTATGTTAAAGTGGCACACCTCAAGATGAGTAAAATGTGTCTTAAAATCAGTTTAAAAAAAACCTTTATAATTTTAGAAATGTATAGACATTCAAAATCTAGTTAAAACTTTGGGTATTGAATGCACAACATGACAGAATAAACTATTTCATCATCAATATTGTACCCTATTTTAATGAAGCAAAAAAAACATCAGAAAATTTTCACAAGTTAATATAAATATGTTGACAGTGCCTTCTAAGTAAATATGTTTAATTATTCAATCTGTACACTCGCAACATCTTTACACATTGGAACAATTTTTTAAGTTTTTATAACGATTATCAGATATCTGGAGGTGTGCTGCTTTAAATAAAATATAAACTCATTCTTTAAATTATATTTTTTCATAGGATCTGTACTTATAGCTGCATGTATGTTATTGGTGCATTCACCACTTATGTTACTATCTGCATAATTATGATATTTATAGATTTACAAATATTTTTGTAAGATGGCCTGGCTCCACCCATGATGCATTCATCCTAAGTAATTCCTGCCAACCAGCTACCATGGAAACAATAAATGGCTGGTTATTTGGAGACTCTGGATATCCCCTGAAGAAATGGCTGGTATCAAACCCCAGTAATCAGCATGAAATCAACTTTAATTTAGCCCACACACAGACACGGAACACTGGAGAGAGCTTTTGGTGTATTGAAAAGCAGATTCAGGTTTAAATTCTTGCAAAATAGTTTGCTATTGCATTTGCAGAAATATATTACTTTCATTTAATTGTACCAATGAAATATGGTGCTATATCATTCAAATATATTTCATTTTTGTTAAATACAAATATGCAATACAAATATGAAAATGGGTGGAGTCAGAATTCTTATTTAATTTTAGGGACTACTTTCTGAGATGTTTTTCTCTGAGCTCTATTTCTGACAGTCAGTAGCTTCAGTTATTCATTTCATTATCAAAATTATTTTTTCCTAAGAAAAAAATATAACAATAAAAGATATGCAACATTTTGAAATATTTACTTCAGTGAAATTTATATCTTTCAGATGTATGCATAAAACAGGAGGAAGTTTACAATTTGCTCCAGTAGTCAACGATTTAGTTCATATTTACCATAATGACTACATTTATGTAGAACAGGGCAGCCATTATGAAGGGCAAGCAATTCGCCAGAGGCTTATTCAACGTTTTAAGCTCACCTGAAGACAATGTCCTCACTGTGAGCTTTTGTGATGGCCCATTGTCCGTCGTCCATCGTCCGTGCGTCAACAATTTTTTAAACAACTTCTCCTCCTAAACCACTAAGCCAAATTTGTTGAAACTTTGCAGGGATGTTCCCTGCATGAAAGTCTACCAAAGTTGTTCAAAGAATTTAATTCCATCAAGAACTCTGGTTGCTATGGCAATTGAAAGGAAAATCTTTGAAAATCTTCTTGTCTGAAACCACAAGGCCTTGAGCCTTAAGATTTGGTATATAGCATTGTCTAGTAAACCCCTATCAAGTTTGTTCAAATTATACACATGGGGTCAAATTTGGTCCCACCCCAGGGGTCAATTGATTTTACATAGGCTTTTATAGTGAAACTTTAAAAATCTTCTTGTCTGAAACCACAAGGCCCTGAGCCTTAAAGATTTGGTATGCAGCATTGTCTAGTGGACCTCTACCAAGTTTGTTCAAAGTATGCCCCTGGGTCAAATTTGGCCCCGCCCCGGGGGTCAACTGTTTTCGCATAATGAAACTTTAAAAATCTTCTTGTCTGAAACCACCAGGACCTGAGCTTTCAGATTTTGTATGTAGCATTGTCTTGTAGACCTCTACCAAGTTTGTTCAAATTATACACCTGGGGTCAAATTTGGCCCTGCCCCGGTGGTCAATGGATTTTACATAGGCTGACTTGGGGTCACTATTGGCCCCTCCCGAGGGGTCACAAGTTTTAAATAGCAGTATAGAAGAAAATCTTTAAAAGATCTTCATGTCTGAAACCACAAAGCCTAGAATTTTAAAAATTGGCATGAAGCAAGCTTTGTCAAGCTTTTTCGAATAATAAGATTAGGTAAAAGGTAGGCTAAAAATAGGTTTAAATACTGTACCTCTTACAGATTTCATTTAAATACCAATATCTTTGATATTCAGTATATAGGATCCTTACATGGACCTCTACCCATAGCTTATGATAGATATTTCTACTTTCTGTCATAGAGCCTTTATTTATTGACTGATATTTTACATATTTACATATTTATATTTACATTACTTACATATTTTCAATTAAAACATGAAATACTGCTTTACTGCAAACCTACAGCCAAAATACTAAGGTGGGCGATCTAGGGCCATCATGGCCCTCTTGTTAAATGATAATATGGAAAAAACTATGAGGTTATTATATATTGCTGAGTACATAACATTGAATTATGTTGGGCAAGTACCCAGCTGTAGAACCTATAATGGACGAGAACTTTTAAATGTTTTCAAAAGCACAATGCTAGAGTGAAAATATAAAACAACTCTCAATTCAAACTGAACAGGGAAATCTGTATTCATTATGTAATACTCTTTAATACATCTTTGGATGAATATAAATGAAACCAAAATTTGATATAAAACTTTATTTTATCCTACGTTATTTAAATAGATGGACATTTTTATTTTAACAGATACATAAATGAAACATAAGCATTATTGTTAACTTAATAAAACAGTAATGAAATAGAAACGGTGCTTCTAAAGATACATCACTATCTTTTTAATGTATATGACCTCAAAAAATATATAATGCAGACATTTTTTAAGCTTGCATGTAATATAGTCTTATGCCAGAATTGCAAATGAATTGCAACAAAATTGTAATTGTCAAAATCAGTAACAGTCACTTGTCATGTTTTATTCATTAGAGTTATGAATTATTTTGCAGTAACAAAGTTGGTAAGTTTTATTTTATGCCTACCAATGAAATATAGGGAAATATCAGTGAGATAAAAGTGATAATACACTGTTTTGAATCAGTTAATTACCATTTTGATAATACATGTTTGTGCCCGAACTATTGAATATTGAGTATTAATCCGCTTTTATAATTAAAGTATGTATGGCAAAATTCAATAAATACTGATAAACTGTGTAGACAAAACTAAATATTATTTGATGAAAGTGTATTCAGTGTATTTCAGCAGAAGTAAAGTTATTATATGTATTGGAGATTGTCTGCACTTTTTTGTGCGGAGTAACCAAAGTACGCATTAACTGATTTGGGGCTCACCATGGGGAATTTATTGAAGGCCCTGATTAAAAATGTCATAAAAAAACCCATTTTTGACGTGTTGGCATAAAATAAAAAGAAAATTTGTTTGTTTTTTAGTGGAAGATGGGAATTTATTTCATCTCGTGAACACCATATGTTGATATTTTCACTCGTGGCTGCGCCACTCGTGAAAAAATCACATATGGTGTTCACTCGATGAAATAAATTCTCATCTTCCACAAAAACAAACAAATATCCTCTATGTCATGTAAATATATGTTGGAATAGGAAAATAACTGTTTCAGCATTTGAGAGAAATTCCAAGACTTTATAATTCACCAAACTTTCAAATCATACAACCATATTACACATTGTATTTAGAATGTAGTTTAAATAATGTTATGGTTGCTAAATACTTCAGTATCAAACAGAAGAAAAAAGAGAATAATTTACATCGAAACTGTGGTTAACTCTTCTGTTCTACCAATGAACATTTTCACAGAACTCCCTGTACTGGAAGAGGATTACAAACTTACAGATTATAGTAAAAAGATACCTGTAAAACCTTGTTTTTTTCTGTCAGAGGCAATGATCATCAAATTTATTAGATTTTTATCCTGTCTTGTATTAAACAAAAGTAAGTCATCAAAAATATATACAAAACAAGAAAAAATCGCTGTAATTTTTCACATTTTAACATCGCTTTCTTATATTCACCTTGTTCGAAGAAAAAAAACACGAAACACAACAAGATGATTATTGCGATTGTCACTGTTTAGATAATAGTATAGGTAATTATATTTATATATATTAGCACATCAAGCATTTTCCTTGCATATCAGCAATCTTTAAGGAAAATATCTACGAGTTTCAAATCGCATTGCCAGGTGTTTTATATAAGCACATTTGTTTAGCATTAAATATCGTTTGTATATAAACCGACTTAGTACAGGCTAATTTATCCCCGTATTTAATTTTATTTCTAGCTTTCCATATTTGCCATTTACATTCAAATATAATTGTATTCAGAAGACCTGTACCGTTTTTACTTTCTATTCCAAGAACAATATCATTTAACTTTAAATCCTCTTTTAAAAATTCACAATCTAAAATTTTGACGAATAATTTGAAGTCATATTTTACTTCCAAATTGATTTTATGCTATCGCGTTCCCAAAATAGTTGAAATAGCGTTACTGTGTGTGATTTACATACATTACAAAGACCATTTGAAACACTCATTATGTATATTTATTTTATGCCTACCAATGAAATATAGGGAAATATCAGTGAGATAAAAGTGATAATACACTGTTTTGAATCAGTTAATTACCATTTTGATAATACACTGTTTGTGCCGGAACTACTGCTTGATGAAACTTCAGGAATTTCCCCACCACAAGAGAATCCGCTGTATTTCAGACTGTGACAGCGAGTGAAATTTATTTACCTTGTTAAATCCAATTATAATATTGAATTCCTGAGCCTAACTAGTTGTGAACAATGATGAAATTCGCCATAAATTATTTAAAATGTCTGATTTGTTTACATAACTCACATGGACAATATCCAATATGGCCGACTTTCAATTCAATTGATTGAATATTACTCGGTATTAATCCGCTATTATAACTAAAGTATGTATGGCAAAAATTCAATAAATATTGATAAACTGTGTAGGCAAAAATAAATGTTATTTGATGAAAGTGTATTCAGTTTATTTCAGCAGAAGTAAAGTTATCATATGTATTGGAGATTGTCTGCACTTTTTTTTGTGCGGAGTAACCAAAGTACGCATTAACTGATTTGGGGCTAACCATGGGGAATTTATTGAAGGCCCTGATTAAAAATATCATAAAAAAACCCATTTTTGACGTGTTGGCATAAAATAAAAAGAAAATTTGTTTGTTTTTTAGTGGAAGATGGGAATTTATTTCATCTCGTGAACACCATATGTTGATATTTTCACTCGTGGCTGCGCCACTCGTGAAAATATCACATATGGTGTTCACTCGATGAAATAAATTCTCATCTTCCACAAAAACAAACAAATATCCTCTATTTTATGTTCAGTAAAAGTCGTACTGTGCAAAAATTTCCATTGGAAATGTCTGGCTTGATTTGATGTGTATGATTTAGAAATATTAGACCAGATAGAGGTCCATGTTAAAGGTTGTATATATATACTGAAAGTTTCGTTTCCTATTTAGCCTCTGAGTTTAATTTCTCACTTGTTTCCGTATCATAGAACTTTTAGAAAATGTCTTTTGCATTTAAATTATAAGGTAATATCCATTTGTGATGCTTTTTAAGAGCTGAAAATTTTACCAGATGAAACCCGGTTTATTTGTGGCATTATCATTTCCTGTCTTCAGAATTTCGGTATAGGATTTTGGAATAGAAGCTTTAATTTTTCACCATTCAGCGATCCAGTTGTGTTTAACAATTAACCTTCCAAAAATTTCAGTTTCAGAATAAAAGCATCCTTAGGACATATTCCATATATCCGAAATCAGCACTATGTTGCATTTTGAAAATGATTTAGACAAGAGAGGTTTCTTTCTGAAATTTATTTTATCATTACCAAATAGATTTTGATCTAAAATTTCTTCAATTGAATTTGGATTGAAGGATTTGACAAATCGTCTCCAGTTATAAACAGCGGATTTATAAAATTTGGGCAATTTAATTCCAATCAAATATTTTTCTTTGCATTTGCTTTTACATAAAAAATATTCTTGATCATATGTTTTATCAATATATTTTAGATAATATTTTCCTATAGCATTCCAATTTTGGCTGTCAGACAGGAGAATTTTATATATCATTTTAATATCTAATGCTATTTTCAAGTCTTTTATATAAAAAGAATTATATCCTACGTGCAACTTATTTCGCTTAAGAGTTTTTCGCGCCACCAGGGTTTTCTTCCGTTCCATACAAAATTTTCAGTCAGTTTCTCAATTTCTAAACAGTACTGGTCTGGAAAACCTCTAGTTTCCATTTCATAAATGATCATTAAAAAAACAACAGTCTTGATTATAAGAATTTTTCCTTGTACTGTTAAATCGCGAGATTTCCTTATTTGTAGACATGACTTGATTTTATTATTTTCCTTCCTCCATATATCTTCATTACTTATATTATACCCATGGCAGACACCAAGAGTTCTGACATAGGATTTTGTCCATTTTATTTTCTCAAAAAGAGGTTTATTATTTTTTAGTTTTCCAATGATTGTCCAGTAGTTTTAGCTTTATTCATTTTTGCACACGATGCTTTACCTATCAAAAGTATGAGGGAGCGAACTGTCACACTGTCATGTGTATCATCAACATATTGATTAATTTTTGCTTCAAATGTATCGTTTTCATTTGGTGGAATCACTATTCCCTTAATCAATTTATTTTATCTAATACTACATGCAATAGTCTCGGCTTGAATAATATAGAGAAGAGGGGCTACCGGACATCCTTGTTTTATTGATTGCAAAATACGAAAGAAGTCTGAAAGGAAACCATTTGTTTGAATTGCAGTTTTTGCAATTTATCCAACCCCTTAAGTTTTTTCCTAAAACCAAAGTTTTCTAAAAACAAATCTATCTACTTCCTTTCGCACCTGTCAAAACCTTTTGTTTGATCTATAAAAACTGATAATGCTCTCCTGATTTTCATCGTCAAAAAATCGATCAAATCTTGACTAAACCTGTTTTTTTTTTTTTTCATTTGTGTTCGTTCCTTTGACGTAACCTTTTTTTATCAGTATGAATTATATTTGATAAAAGGTGTTTTAATCTATTAGAAATTGATTTGACTATAATCTTATACTCGACGGCGCCATTTTTTTTTTAATAAAAGGTTCACCATTTTTATATATTAATGATAAAACTCCTTTTTATTATATACCTATAAATTTTCTTTCTAAAATACACACAAATCTAGAAGCGCGAATACGCTTCGACGGATAAAAAAAAATCCGTATTATGTTAGTGTCAAATACGGTACCATATTTGGAAGTGCCATCCTTGTTGTGCGTGACGTAGTATTTGGAAGCGGGAACCGATACTACAGGCACCTTGCGGGGAATCCGTTTCTATTTATAGTAACGAAATCCCCCGTCAAAAAATATAAACAGACATAATTTAACGAGTTTTATTGAATTCTGTTACAATTTTTTAACATAAAAATCCATAAATTGTACCCTTCTATCAAAATCTTATGAATACACACAAATAACGTCCTACTTGATAGAGAATCCTCGTAATTTTAACTACGTCGTCTGCAACTGTTTTACATGTATATACAGTCACAGGCGTTCGGCACATTTGTCTTGCCAATAATGGTCAAGTTATCATAAAATAATCTCCCTTTGATCATCAAGAACAAAATAACTATCCAGAACCCGTTTACTATATAATATATATATTATATAGTAAACGGGTGCTGGATAGTATAATAAATAAATATAATAAAAGGAAAATTATGCTGTTTTCGGTTTCGCGAGATATCGATTTCCCCACGCTGCTCGTAGCAAAATAGCGTACAAGGTCTCAGACAGCTACTACAACATAATATTCCCTATGTTTTGTGACATGCTTAATTTATATTTGTTAAAACATTCATTAACTCATTCAAAGAAATCATGTTTTATTAGATACCAAAACTGCTGATACCATTTTGCCGGAGTTCCGTCTTCTCCCGGCGATTTTGAAAGTTTAAATTTAAAGACAGCAGATTCTAGTTCTTTAATTGATAATATTGATTCAAGAAACTACATATTTTCGTCTGTGATTTTGGAGTTTACTGAAGAAAGTATCATGCTAACTGCTTGTGAGTCTATGTTTTCAGATATGAATAAATTCTTATAAAACTTTTTTTGTTCTTCTAAAGTATTTTCAATACCGGTTTTGCTTTCCCAGTTTTCTGTTTTATTTTTTGACCACAACTTTTGTTTGCCGTTTCTTTTTTCTAAGTTGAAAAAATATTAGGTCGATTTCTCATTTTCTTGAAAAATTTTGCCTTTAAGCGTATTTTGCGGCATTGGCTTTATTTTCATAAATTTTAAGAATTTTCGCTGAGATCTGCTTATACTCAATATTGTAATTCTCGTCCGTTTTTAAAGTTTTTCAGTAATTGTAATCTTTTTTCTAAAACTTTACAAATTAGAAAGACGACACAAAATCACATCCACTCAAGTGGGTAACCGGAGCGAATCGGTCTTAAAAATGGATTTATTTGTGTTGTTTTATAAATTATTTGATTACTTTTCGCGTGGTTTTGAAATAACTAGAGCGGGCTTTATGACGAGGTTTTACTGTAATCGAGAAAAACTGGCTTTGGTCTTTTTTTATTTTAAGTCATATTAGTTTGCTAACATTGTACATGTACTTCATCTCCCATGAATATTGACAAATAGACGTAGAAAAATATTGTATATGTTGACTACAGAAGTTAAAGACAGTCATTAATCTTACTATATATATATGCAAAGGCATCAGAAAGTCTTCTGTGTCTATAGTAATCTAATGCCTATATAACATTGTTCTTAAAATACTCTACACTAGTGTTTTTTTAAAGTTTATGACATGTATAAAATTCTGTCAATAAAAAAATAGAAAATTAATTGTGCACAGTAAACATTTCAAATCCTTTGTTTCTTTCAAGGTTATGAGTGATGTGTTTTGTTTTAGTAATGCTTTTTTTCAGAAAAAAATCTTGACGGTTTGTCAATTCTACTATAAGCATATAAGCATGTTCCTGAAATCCAACTGCATTCGCGAACTTCTTGACGTCTGGCCTCTTCGTTTGACCACGAACGCACAATCTGCATGGAATTCGCGCACATTTAAATTGTCTACAAGTTCTTCGGAAGTAAACCCGCTTGTTTTCGTTTGTTTAAAACATTGTTGAGCAATTCATCAAAAAGTTTATGAACACCATCACCCGTGGCAGCACTTGCTTCGTAAAGGCTGAAAAACAAGAGACTGATTTAGCACCATCATATCACATATACAAGTTTGTTTCTCATGCGGTTTAACGTCAGTTTTTGGTCATGTTCTAGGCGAGTGGTCCATTAAACAGGTGTTCGTGGATTTACAAACAGACTACTTACTAATTGTTCCACAAGCAACTGACTGTTTTCTCACTTGAATCAGGGGTTGGCCTCGGTAGGGTATGGACAGTGAAATCCTGGATTGACAATCCGATGCCTGTGTTTGCATCTTTAATCTATGCATCATCATACAATGTTAATGGAATGAGCTTGTCTTGACGTAAGACGGGGTCAAGAATCCCATTCTTCACTTTCGGATATCAGAATGTTTTGAAATTACTTTTGTGTATTTTTTATCGCAGTCTGATTACCAGAAGGTACAGAAACAGCGTATATCATTTCTATTAATCATTTTCACATCAGGGACGTCATACCACGCAACGTGCAACACGAAATATAGTGGCAAGGTTGCTGTGCAATCCATAGGCATGTTTCAGTAACCTTCGCAGACTTTACTCTCATTTTTCAAGGACAGCTTTTTATGCTAACTCAGACAGAGCAGAGAACATTATGTGTTTGCAGAAATCGTTGATTAATTTATGACGTCAAACTTTGACGTCGTTTTCTCTATGACGTCAAACTGACCAAGGCTAATTTTGTCACGTCACGTCACAAATAGTATTTTCAAAGTAAGGTTACACAAAGAAACGGTCACTTACGCGTTCACTGCAACATAAACATCTCTCTTCCACGTACCTCGTAATAAATTTAAGACTTACAGCTTAAAATCTGTTAAATGATGCAATAATCTATATAATGCAATACTTAATTAATATTTGTTTATTGATCTTTCAAATTCTTATTCATATGAATTGTATTTAGAGTATGACCTATATTTTCCAACAATATATATTTTCAAGCATTTTTTGTAAATGAACTAGTATCTGAGTTACTTTATTTTGTGACTAGTTGCCCACTTTTTCGCTTCCTGAGTTGATATCAGCCTCTTCCCTGACTTCGTGTCCACCTGAAATGAGACAAAGATCTCTGCTACAGTAAAATAACTTACCAAGAAGTTGTTCATTTGTAAATTCTAAAATGTGAAAAATACATGAAATTATAAAAGAACGAGCATTCAGCAAAATAATATATCAAAGTTTTGAACGTAAATCAACATAATTATTAACAATTAAAAGAGGAGCACGGGGGATTAAAATGATATATATCTTAATCATCTGAAACAACAAATTATTTCCTAAACAGTGTGACCAAAAATATAGTGGAGACGGAAAGAGGTACCAGACTTGGACCCTTTATTTAAGGGGTTAATATGCTTCTTTGTAATACACCAATAGGTTAGTTGTCCACTTGTACGTACGTGAAGCTGTGTGCACTAGTGGATCCAGAGGGGAGCGAATCCCCCCCCCCACCCGAAAAAAAAACAAAAAACGATGCTCACTGACTCTGGTACTCTGGTATAATATAAAGCTATGATCTATCGCTTTTGTCTTGCATATTGTATAGTGTGCGTATACTCATTATGCGTTGTGACACTGTAGAAAACGGACCCAAAGTCGGCCGAAATATTACGCCCCCCCTAACCTGAAATCCATGATTTGCCCCTGGTGTCAATTAAAATTTATGTAAATGGTAAATGTATCTATCTGCTACATACAACTTTTCGCCAAACAAATCATCATCAATTTAAACCAGTACTCTCTGAAGTTTAGAGAATCTTTCGATGTAAACCAAAGTTTATATGAGTAGCAAAAGCAAGCAGATTCTAACAGGATTAATGCACAATTACAATTATTTGTTAACGAAGGGGAGATCACTGCGAAGGAGACTGAAACAAATTGTAATATTACACCACATGCTACGATTTACCTTATTTGCCACGAGGATGACTTCTTGAACACCGCTGCTGTACTTGTTGACTTCTTTCAGCCACGTGTCTAGACTCTCAAAAGACGCCTGATTGGTGACATCAAAAACGAGAAACACAGCGTCCGTCTGTCCGTACAGCTCATTTCGGACGTCAAGATATTCTGGACTTCCTGACAAATCCCAGAGGTGCACGCGCACTACGTAGAAAAAGGTTTGTTATCTTATCACAAAACAGAAACAAGTAGTAGTTTTGCTAGGTTTGCAACTCATTTAAGAGATTAGTATTAATCAAGTGACGACTCAATTTTCAGGCCAAATCCCTTTATTGAAATAACGCATTTACAAAACTAAGCAGGGTATATGCAACATGACTGTAACAGTCTAAATTTTCACTTCGTACAAGCATAGTCTCACTTTAAGCATCAAGGCCCTAATTTCTACAGAAGACCTGCTGTAGGCGGACCCTTTATGTGAGTCACTTTCCTTAAACATTTTCTTCTCTAAATGAACTAGAAACATATTATAATAAGCGATAACGCTCGTAAAAGCAAGAACTTAAAACTTAGTCATGGTTAAAACTACAGCACAAAATGTGTGTGTAAACAGTACTGTTTTCAGGGAAATGAAATGGACGAATGAGTAGGTAAATTTTTGACTACAGATAAGTTTCAGCAGTTGTGGCAATATTAAGACAGACCTTCAAGGCTTAATTTTGATTTTTTTTTTCGAACATCTGTATTTTGAATGAAAACAGCAATCATGTTTTGAAATGTTTATGTAAAACAGCAGACGTCAATTTCTTTGTCACTTACATTCATAGCCTTTAACATTCTGTATCTTGAATCCATAATCAACACCCACAGTTGGCTGGTAACCACCACTGAACTGTAAGACAAAACCATATCAACAACAGTTTGATTTACTCCTACTTTATAAATAATTTACTGATATTTTATCCAAAAAAAAAACGACATGCATACTTCTTACTCTTACAATGCGGGGACGCTACCATAAATGTACTGATTGAATGACGATTTAAAGTGTTACTAGACCTCACCTTGCTCTCACAGAAATGCTTGATTAGACAAGTTTTACCAACTCCTGCATTGCCTATCCCCACAACCTGTAAAAAAGATGAAAGCGTTTAAATTACAAAATACTCATAAACTTCATATCACGATTGATTCAAATACTTTGCAGTAGTCCAGTTTTTTAACCTGCCACTGGGTCACATTGTATAATGGCCAGTTCACAGCATTCGTTTCAAGCTGTTGCCAAAATAAACTTTGAAACTGTATACATCGAATGTATCCACTACCAAAATCGCCGTGCTATAGATACGCCCCTGCGTAGAACATTAGTTCCAGCTTAAGTAAAACTAATGAATTTTACATTCCAATGCACTCTTAAATAGTTTCTACTGCAGCCAACAACTACAATAAAAATATGTATTCTGATTTTAATTCTATTTGAAATTTCTGAAAATTCTCATCCTAATAAATTTAAAAAATAAAATGTTTGTGACGAATATTAGGGTTTTAGGACGGTATTTGGTGGGAAGGTCATACTTTTAAATGACTTTTGCACTCACCTCTCGATTTAGATTAAAACCAGAGATTGGCTGTTATTAATAATACCTCAACCGTGTTATTGTTTGTGCTTAAGACTAAATGATGAGCCGTAGAAGTCACAATCGGCTACTGTCATAGTTATGTTTTACCATGTATAAGATTTATTTCATGTTTGCTGCTGACATAAATCGAAATCTTTCTATTTATTTGAGTTTATATTTATCGTCTTTACCGGTTCCCATATGGCCGACGAACCATGCAGAGAATATAATTATTTTATATTGTGGGGATAGTGCAAGATACAAAAAGCATTCCATTCCAGAGACATCCCTGGTTCTTTTACATGCTCAGTGTACAGCACTGATACATGGGCCCTCAGTTTATAGTCTCAGCCGGGCCCTCGGTTTAACGTCTCAGCCGAAAGACAATTAGTAATGTCAGTGGAAGAGGGAGGGGTCGATCTCGTGACCCCTGGGTTACCAATCCAGTGCGTTACCACTGGACCATTGATCTCCGCCTATAAATCAAAAGTGACCTGGAGTTTATATTCTAATGCCTTTTCAGTGACTGTACACTGTATTCGCAGAGAGACATATTGACACTTCTCACGACCAAGAGAACTAATTTAATATGGATAAGTCCAAATAATTGCACTCAAACAGATGAATATCGTTTAATTTTGGTCCATATCAAGTTTTCAAATCAGTAAAGGAGTCACCCTGCCGACAAGATCCGCATTAGAAGGATCAAGCTGAATATGTATACATGCAGAGACATAGATAACAGAGATAGGCAACTTCCTAGCTAGTTAAGGTCTCACGTGTGCCTGCTAAGACAGTGTCTTGTAGCAAGTAAAACATGTTAACTAGTTGCCAAATTGAAACAAATTATACATTTTCTGAAAGCCTAGTCATTTGTCTATTGCTGCAGGTAAAATAATTTTAGTCCTGGTAAAAATAAATGATGCATCATGTGTTAAAGAGAACTGCAACTTAATCATTTTTCACAAAACTATAAAGGTGGTGAAAAACTGGGAGATGGGTATATTCTGCCAAGTTATATTAAATTAAAGGGCTAGAAAGTTGCCAATATCTTAACTTGCAGCTATAGACGACTGTTTAAGCTTTCAAATGATGTATACCTTAAAAGGGTCAAACAAATAGCCATTGAGTTTTAATTGGTACAAAATGCCTAATTTTTTCACTTTTTGAGAGGCATGTGCGCTATTTCAATGGAGTAAATAGGAGCTGCTTATCTCTGTTATCTATGTCTCTGATACATGTTAGTCCAACTAATTGTACGCAAGTCGAGATATTGTGAAATTTTTGTATGGGTCAATATCTCTCCTTCGCGTACAACATAGAAAGTACCTTTTCTGTGGTGAAAGTTCCGACCAAATTTTGGTCGCTGACTTTAACTCGTCTAAAATCATAGTTAAATAAACATCTGAGTAAAGTTTTTATCATGCCTTGAAAGCATATTCATTATTACATCAATTCCATGCAATTTTCATTTGATTTTACCTAAACTGAGGAATTTCACAGAGTTATAAACACATGTACCATCGAAGTTTACACATCCCCGCTAATATCACGTGACAAATTTACTGTTGATAACTACACTGTATTGAACGGTTACTGCGAACAGTATTACGCAGCGTAAATGATTGCGTTTCTACAGTATTAAATGTAAGTGCTGTTTATGTTTAATATTGAAAATATGAATATATACATCAATAATGACGTGAAAGATAAAGAAAGTAGTGTTATATCAGGTACATTGCCATTGGTATATCAGGTACATTAATAGCTTTAGAAAGTTATTAAACTGTCCGTAATAATAAATAAATCGAAATAGGAAATCTTAAAAACATTATCAAAACTCGAAGACTTAAAATACCACGGTGTTTGCAAAACTCTCTCTGCATTTTTTTTCTTGAATGACAAATTTGCTTTTGAGAAAGGGTAAAAAATATCACCCGCCTGGTTTAAATTCCCGTAAGAAATGCCGAACGCTTTCCGCCGATATCCGTAAAACGAGTCACGAATTTGAATATGCAATATCAACAAAGACCTAAAATACCATATTATTTTTGACCTTTGGTATAAAATTGCAAAACAACAAGAACGTACTCGAAAACGTGTTCGTCCGAACTTAACGGATTCGGAAAGAAAGTACCGAAATAAACGGAGGAAAAAAACGCGCGACAAGTCGAAAAAACTATTTGGCACTGAATTGACCAAGTACTTTGAATTCTGAAAAAATAAATCTTACATATGCAAATTAGCATTTCCTAGTGATTTGGGACCAGTCTGTGCAATGGCCGTGAAGCAACAGAAAAAGTAAGTCGGCATTTTTATAACCGTTGACATTCGTGAACCCAGTTGTGCTATAAATGAAAGTAAACTTCATATTTTCTTCTAAGCATTGAAGGTTTTGTGCACTAGTGTGAACATTTGCATTTACTGGCGATAACGTTAACTTTTCGGTCGCACTGGGGTTTAATGTGAGGAGTCAACCCGCGCCAAACCAATTAAGTCACCCCAGGTAAAACCCGTCATATTTTTGGTCAACTCGCCCCATATAGAGATACAGACCTTTTATAAGTTATTATCACCCCATACAAATGAATTATAATGCGACAAACAAAAACTGTTTGATTGATGTAATGTAGACAAATGATTTTATTATTTAAAAAAATATTTTGGATTAATATGATTAGGTGATTAATATTACTGCTTGCATAACTGATAGAGTTTCACGTATTCGGAACGCGGTAAAAAGTGACGTTACGATGCTTATTTCAGTAGTTTCAAGTGTCACTTTACTGATCATCCAATCACAGCGAGGCAGTTTTCTCAGGTATACTTGTCAATAAAACTGCGTCTTGCAATCTACCCGCAGCCAGAAAAATGTGCCCCGGCGGCGCCAAAGTTGCTGTGTCGTAAACTGTCGCTGCGTTTCTACCGGAAATCTTCGCGCAGTATTTTCCTAACCGCTTTTACATTTCGTACGCAGAATGACATTAGAATGACACTCACTATTGACAGGTAAAAGGCGGAGTTTGAAAGAAACGCATTGGGCGGCGCTTTAATTCATTTTTGACAGGTGTACCGACGAGTCTCGTTCTTTACCTAACAGTGTAAACTCTAATCAGTTTTGCAAGCGGTAGTAGTATTACTGAAGTATTCGTTTATGCAAATTTGGGATAGTCTCTAAAGTTTAACTTAAAATGTTGTTTTATGAGAAAATATTACCTTTAATAGTCTTGATCGGGATAACAGAAAAATGATAAGTTAATATGTTTAGAACGTTGTTCACGTATTCATTACGTCAATAATGTTGTACAATTAATTATTAGAAACAACATTCTTTTTTGTCTAGTCCATTTTCTCTTTACCTTTTCTACGTCCACAACAACATTTTTGGCAATTTGCCAATGTAATATGTATTTTCATATCCAGAATGATGTAAATAAACATTTTGTAACACATTTATGGAATTTTCTTTGTTTCAGGACAAATTTTCTTTCCGACATTCCGTGCCAAAACTACAGAACACATCAGTTAAAGCACAGCCCGCACCTGTGCACTTTTACACTATAGGTACACTCTCAATAACAAAAAAAGGGCATGTTTGACTACAGTAAACAAGACGTCAGGCTTTTCGCTGATCTTATTATTAAAGATTGAGAAAATATTTAAGATTGTGTCTTTTATCAGTAGCATTTTTAGGCAATTGACAAAATCATCGTTATAAAGGTCGTTATAAAGAGTCAGTAGTCTCGGAAAAATCCAGTGAAATATCAATATCATCGTATCAGTTCTGCACATTGTTTAAATTGTTTTTAGCGCAGCGCTTTATGGAATATGTTTTGGCGGAAACGTGATGGCATAGGCGATATTTTTATAATAATGTTGGCAATATCAAAAACAATTTGTTGTATGCTGAAAAACTTCAGTTTCAGTATATATGAAAAAAACGTGGATAACGAACGTCTATAAATATATAAAAAAAAATTACTGATAAACTTGATTTTTTTTAACTGAAAACAAATGATCGATCACTTTGTTTAAAGTAAACAATGAAAGTAAGCAATGATTTAAGATGAAGAAGACATGTTTAATTCTCGAAAAATGGCTAAAATAACGTTTGATATAGAGGGACATAAAGTTTAAAAAACAGTTATATATTAATCAACAGCATTCAGTCGAATGAATTATTGTAAAAAAAAAAAAAAAACGAAATAAAAATCACTTTAAATAACAATGTCATCCATTTTTTTGCTTTCTTACGTATACTTAAAACGAACAAAAACCCGCGCCGTTTGCGCAAATATGCAAATAAGTAAGAAAATAAGATTTCAGACTTTTAATTACAAAGAAAATAATCTTTGAGATTTGTCTTCATTCATCATCATTTTGAAAAAAAGCATCAGTCAGTTAACGCACGATATGGTCCGGTACCGGACCAACAAAACACAATTTTCAGCGTACACGATTCACAACCGTAGTAGCATATAAATATGGCGGCGCGTGTAAACAATAGAGACGGTGAAAGGAAACTTTAAAGGTTTAAAGTCTTGTAACTTGATAGACTGGCATTTTTTGCACCGAAAGTGTATTATAATTATTTTGTTGAACAAATTCTTTATTTAAATCACATACATTTACACATTTTTACCTAAATCTATGTTTCACCACAGAAAAGTATCTTTCTGGTTTTGACGTTATAGCGGTATTCTGACCATAACAAAAATATCTCAGAATTTGCTCAAGACGTCACTTGAATTATTTTGACTAGTATACATGTACATTCACCTTGAAATGCTATTGAAGAGTTTGGCTAATCGTCGGAGGAAGTAAAATTCTTATACCTTTATCCAAATAAGATTGTCTACTGCATCTTGTGGGTTCTTCTCTAAATGTCCCCTTTGTCGATCCATGTTACAAAATAAGCAGATCAAATGAAATTTCAAATCATTATGCTTTGAAAGATGCACACGCTTTCCTGTTGCTGCCCAACTGTAAACAATAAAATGCATTATGGACTTGGGAAATTCTGGTTCTATTTATAGCGAAATTCATGTCCTGCGGTGTAATCGTAATCAAAAATTTATGGAATACAATAAAGCACTTAACTTTTTGGTGCGTAAATTTTCACAGTTACTTATAATATCCGTGAATTTTATAAATACATGGTCGGTGGTTTAGCCTGTTGTATACACTATTTAATACGAATCTACCTCTGGACACGTTAACGTTTCTAAATATAGAAAATAAATTTCCACTTTTCATATTTGAGCATGCGTACTTCATATTAATAAACATCCGGGATGTATGAATTTGATAATTGAATTTGCCGGATGCGTGTTCCAGCTAAAACTGATTAGTACTTACGTGTCAGGGGAACCATGGCACATATTGTAATAGCTTATTTGTGTTGGCTTTTTGGTGGCCCGTTTGGACTACACCATTTCTATCTTGGAAGGGACAAACATGCGTTTGTTTGGTGGATGTCTCTTGGTGGTTTGTTGGTTGGATGGTTCAGGGATTTATGGAGGTTACCCGAGTATTTATACGAAGCGAACAAGGACCCTAGAGTCCGTGCAGTGTTTAGAGTAAGAACACAGCTGCATGCAAAACCACCATGGAAGATTGTAAGATTTGCTGGACAGATGCTTATAGGTAGAATCTTACCCTTTTATCTTGTATTCATTATGCTTTATAGAGTTGAACGGCTTTGATAAATCTGACCACAGGAATCTGATATTTTATCAGTAATTAACACTAGACTCCAGTTAGCTGTCATAGACACCATACATAAAGATATATGTGTGGGGTCTATGGTAGCTAATTTCTCTGTTGTCTGTCTGTCTCTCCGTCCGTCTGTCCGTCCGTCACAAAACTTGTCCAGACTACTTCTCAAAAATGATTGGGGCAATTTCATCCAAACTTTACTGGAACGATCAGTACCAAGTCTAGTCGTGCATATTATCGGCATTTTCCAGTTCAATGATTTTTGTCAGAGTCATGGCCCTTTAATGATTTTTATTTTTAAAGTTTGTCTTGACTTCTTCTCTTATACTTCTAATGCAATTTGAATAAAATGTTACAGGATCGGTACCTCAAGTACTTGCGCATATTTAACGGGTTTTTGGTTGAATGGTTTTACAGCTGCTTAATTGGCTTATCATCAGGCAACACGTGATCACTGATTGCTCTTGTTCATTTGGATATTTATTCATATGTTTTGTCATACCAGATAAGACAAGGTATTTTTACATTACAGGAGCAATTATGGCTTACCTATTCAGGTTGTCAATACCAGAGTTTGTCCTTGAAAACATGGAATTCGGTCTTGGCAAGGTATTTATGGTGGTACTTCCAATCATGGGAGCAGCAACAGGTAGGCTTAAATCTGTTTACATGTGTTTGAAGACAGAACCTATTTCAGAATCTTTAGAGAAAGCTTCATCACACATTGGTTCAACTTAAATGTTCAGAGGCAGTTTATTTCTGTTCAAGAACCTACATTAATGAATTAACAGAGGTTTGATTATTGGATTGAAATTAAGTGCAAAAGGTTTATTGATCAGTCTAAAAAGGTAGAACAGTGGTCCAGTGGTATGGCTGAGGCCTTGTAATAAAAGAGTTACAAGTTTGATTCCCTGCTTCACTTACATTATCAAATGTCTCTCAGATATGATCTTAAACCAAGGTCATATTTTCTATCCTTTGTATTGAGCATGTGAAAAAAACACGAGTGTCATTGGAATCATGTGCTGTTACTAAGTCTTAAAAACTCCAAGGGGTATTGGTCATATGGGATAATAACAATAAATCAATTGATTGGTAGAATCATTCTTAACTCTAAAGTTACAATCATGTGGTATCAAATATTCAGTTGAGTTCCACTTTGTTACTATTAAATTAACACTTGGTTTAAGAAATCTTAAAGCTGTAATTTCTGATTGCAGGTGTATATTTAGTAACCAGCATAGGTATTCAAAAGGTGGCTATGAAATGGTGCATAATAGGTGCGGCAGTTTCAACACCCTGGCTTTTATTGGAGAACCAATCCATTATTGTTGCCCCTCTGTTTGCGTCCTTAGCAGCTAATTATAAAGCAGAGTGGGACATTGAAAAAGAACCACCGTCAGGTGTGTGTACCTTTTTTAAACGAGTGTTTATACTAAGTTTATGTGGCTGTATATATATCTCTCTGTGGACTTCTGTTATATACTTCAATATGCATGTTACAACAAGTGATGGAATGAAGGTACCAGTTTATGAGGCGATTGGGAATTTCTTTGAGTCACCAGCTTGGAAAGACTTCAAGAAAACTCTGGATGATTTGTACCAGTTTTGTCAAGTGAATGGTTGGGACACATGTTATCAACAGTTAATAGAACATATGGATCCCACTGGTGAAGCACATGCTTATAAGGTAAAATTAATAAATTACCTTCTTTTCACAGATTAAAAATTAAAAAACTAAAATTCACTGTTTGTTGTAAGATTTTTGGAAAATTGTGTTAAAAACATTTGGTATAGATAATGATAGTTCAGGGGTAAACTACAATTTTAAGCCTCTTCTCTCCACTTCGATCTGTAGCTACTACAGAGAATTTCAATTGGTTTTCAGTAGATTAGTGTTAAAAAGTCATTTTTTCATTACCTTTAACTTACAGGTGTTAGGATTTGATGGGGTAAAGGCTCACCCTGATGAAATCCAGCCAAGATGTCGAAAACTCAGCCGCCAATACCATCCAGATAAATTCAGAACTGCCGAAGAAAAACAGGAAGCACAGGAAAAATTCATAGAAATTCAAAAAGCCTGTGATATCTTGAATCAAATGCGTAAAAGACGCACAGAGAAAAACATGAAATTTGACACTACAACAAAGACACCACACAAGGACTTCAGAAAAACTGAGTTTTAGTTTTTATGATCACAAGAATTATTTTTTTTTTACTACTAGTATCATTGCCATCATTTTCATGATGTAAGCTGTTTGCTTCTGTTTTGTTCATCAGTAAGTGATGAAACATGGTTGATAAACCAAACACTAATTTGTATTCATTTACTTAGTGATGAAACAAAGCTAAGCAGTAGAAACACTAGAATCTTGAACATTCACATTAGAATAAAATTTCTTTTTTCACCATTTTTGGTTCTTCTGCTGTACTTAAAAGCCTCAAACTTATTTAGTATAAAACTGATTCTGGTAAAAAACTGATTCTGGTAAAAACTGTCTTTTTATTTCATGAAAAAAAATGTTTTTTTAGTTTCTCTCTCTCTCTCTCTCTCTCTCTCTCTCTCTCTCTCTCTCTCTGTAAATGTAGTGGACCAAGGGAAAAGGTGTACGCTTTTGTAATTGTTTGCAGCGCTCCATCATTTGTAATGATCTTTTGACATCAGAATCTATGCATATCTTAAAAATAACAAGTGTTTCAGTGATATAACTATATTTTTTACTGAAAATCTGGAAAAAAAAAACATATAAAAGATCCGTAGTATTCACTGTTTTGTAAGTTATATTTTATATGTATGAATTATGCATATAAGCCTCAGAAAAATATGATTTATATGTCAGATTAAAAACAATATTGAATATTAAAAAATACATCCTTTGTTCAAAGATTTTAGTTTGGAACAGGACTATTCTCAGTGAAACTTCAGATAACAAGAATAAAAATTGAAACATATTATTCTGAGGCTTAATTGAATCCGGCCATTTTGTTTAAATATATTTGCTAGTTAGTAGTATGTTACGTATTTATCATTGTTTTACACAAATTATTTTGCTACCACAGGGTGTAATTGTCAAAAAGGCTTGCAAATCAAAGAGTATATTAATTTTGTATATACAGTATAACTTGCTCTTAACGACACTTGATTATAACGACATTTGCAGCATACCGACATATATGTCCATTCCCGTTTTTATTCATATTAAATATTCATAACTTGCCATATCCAACAACCTCCCATAACTGACACAACCAACTAGTCCCAATGAGTGATGGTATAGACAAGTTTTACTGTAGCATAATTGTGTTTTGAAAGCATACTGTTTAAATGTGTAGCTTTTTTGATTGGCTTTTGTCAGTCTTTTGTCTTCCATCATCGACACTTTAGCTTGTCAACATTCTGTAGGTCACATTTTGCCCATTAAAAATAGATGGTCAGAATATCTCCAAAATGAGTTTGAAACTGGGTTATGTTGGTTTAAAAACTAAGTCAGCAAACAAATTCAGAGGAAAATTTTGTTACACTTCTCTCGAGGTGACATTTTTCACCAATCGGTGATGAAACTTGCTAATATTATTTTGTCCTTATGATCTTTCCTATAATTTTGAAACTGGATCTGATAAGGTAAAAAAAAAACTATGTCACTGGCTAAGATCAGTGGAAACAGTCTATACTAAAATATTTCGGCTGAAGAGTTAGAAATTTGGTCATGTTTGATCAAGAACTAGGCAAAAGGCGATCTTGTGAACACTGTAGAGACCACATTTTTGCACTCGAACTTTTTGAAACTTATTTGCCGTACAGGTTTAAAACTGGGTCACTTTGGTACAAAAACTTGGTCACCAGCCAGATCAGTGGGTAACTTTATTTATCACACTATATGTCACTTTGCCCAATCCTCTTAACACATGGTCAGAATTCAAAACTAGGTCACCAGCTTAGATGAGCAGCAAGTCTAGAAGAACACTAGAAGTCACATATTTTGCCAGTGTGAAATATGGTGAGACTAGGTGTTTTGATTATCCCAAGAATTAGGGTTAACCAGGAACGCATCTGGTTAGAATCTAGGTTACAGGCTGAGATCAGTAGAAATCTTATGATCACTTTATACATGTAGGTAATTTCTTTTTTATGCCCATTTGTGTTGAAACTTTGTCAGTATGTTTGTCTTGATATCCTTTTCTGATCAGAAACTTGGTTATGAAGGGTTAAAAACAAGGTCACTAGCTAATCTTAGTGATTGACCTTGACCTGCTGTTTTTGAGTGACCTCGATCTTCTGTTTTTGCAACACTTAATTGGATTGTCTTTCTAGATGACAGGATTTGAACTGGGTCATGGGGGCACAATATTGAAAGGTACATGAGTAAGTTATCTCTATGCAAATGGCAAAGAAACACATCTAGTGCATTAAAGTAACCAAAGTTGTTTTCCATTTTCAAATATTTGATTGTAAACTTACCCTATTGAAGTAATTGTATAGAAGTTGCTAGACCAAGGTGTTTCATATAACATGTATAAGATGATAAATCTTGCCTTCAGGGTTGGTAAAATATCCCATCAAGATATACATATACCAGAGTTATATTTGCTTTTTAAAAGTAAAGGTTTCTTTTCATGCTTTAAGTTTGAATTTATTTTGTTTTTGAAGATTTTTTGACATTGTCTTTTTTTATTTTCTTACTCTCCTTACATTGAGATCTGCAAAGAATTTTTACTTGAGCTCTAAAATTAAGAGCTTTCCTGAGCTTTAGAAACCACTTTTTTCCATCGGTATGATGCTGTGCATGCCTCATTTAGAAACCACTTTAAATTTTTCCTTGGGTATGATGCTGTGCATGCCTCAGTCTGTTCAGATGTATAGAGTTAGAAGTGACCTTATAATTTTGAATGTTACTGCAATCACCTAATTTGCATAATGACATTTTGGATCTCATTAACTCACCAAGTATGGTTTACATTTTTTTCAGAACATCTTTTTATGTAACAGATCTGTAAATCTTCACCTTTTGAAATGTATTTCTACTTCCATTGTGATTGGGGGAGGGGTTGTGTATGTGGGGGAGGGGTCGGGCATGGGGGGGGGAGGAAGAAGAAAGATTATCCAGATATATATGTAATTGCATTTACTTTGAACAGTGCACAATATTTGTATCCCAAAGACCAAGGTTTTGTATGTTTTCTGTTTTTGTGCAGATTAATTTGCCATATGTAATAAAAATTTCTGGTAAAGCTGATGTTTATTTATACTTTGGGTTTACTTTCCAGGATAGAAAAGTTGAGGAAAATGATTGTATTTATAGTATTTGGTTTCACTCCTATTGTAAGTGCCAGTCCCACCCACACCTCTGTTTTGGTGTATCTCCACTCCCCAGTGTGGGCTGCCCTGCAGACAAGAAGTCAGTAACCATTCTTTAGTTGGGGTCACCAACTAATCACACAATGATCTTGTGGAGGATTTAAACTTTTTACTTCTGCTTTCCTACCATTACAACTTGGCCAAAGTAATATTATATTACATGTACAAATAAATTGCAAGGGTACCACACTGCAAGAACTTTTGTTATTCTACGAGGGCTGTCATGTCCAGGTGAAGAAATAAGGTTTAAGGAAATCCACAGATTTCTATCAGATTAAATTCTCATCCTTGTTTTAAAGCAAAATGAACAATAGTTTGTAGTTTTATGATAATTTCATTTTTAGCAGAAAGCTTTTTCACCTTTGAGGATGGTGGTTGAATTAATTCAGAATCACCAAGATGGTTAAGTCTGATAATCAACCAAATTAAAACTGCTACATTGTAAACACTACAAAGTGCCTGGGAAATCTTTAATCTTAATATCTAAATGAATTGCAAATGACATCACTGATAACTGTTCAGTCTTAAATGTGAAAATTGCTCCATTTTGGATGCATCTTTACTGTTCTTATTAACTTGGTCTCAAGTCAGTCAGTAACAACTGGAGCAGGTTAGTTGTAAGAAACAAGAACAAAAGTGTTGCCACCCTGTGTTAAAAAGATTCAGTCAGACCTGACTTAAAGACCACCTGAGAATAAAGAGCACGTATTTCACCACAATAAAGAAAGTTGTCTTTAACCAAAGACCACCTTTTTACAAATGCTATGTTGGTCTTTCAAAGGGTGATCTTTGTACAAGTTTGAGTTGATTTTATTTTGGCTGGAAAAATGTCTCTGGTAGAATTATCTTTTTTCTATCAAGTTGCAGTAAAATAAGACAATCAAGTTTCTTAATTTTATTTTAATAATTTCATATCACATTACAATATTGAAGTTACACAGAATACACTAAAATAACACAGTACATGGTAAACACAGAGTTCACACAAGCATACTAATGTACATCAAGAGCTCATCATAAACTCTCACTTAAAAAGAAAAAAAACTTAATGCCTGCATCAAAAAATACACCAAACAGCTTCTTACAACATTTACAATAACAACAGAATGAATATTTTACAGCAAAATGATGTATGATATTTGAATTTGAAAATGGATTTCTAACCGAAAAAAAGCTTTTCTGTGGCCTAAACAAAGTAAATTTTTTAACTTAATATTATGATATTACAAGTCAGATTAGAGGGAAACAATTCTTAAGTATGTAACATGCTTGTGAATAGCTGTGACTAAAAGCAAAAAGGTGCTAATTTCTACGAAAAGACATGACTGGTACCAGTCTGAATTCTCTTGTTTGTAACTGAACAAGTTAAAACTGAACACACTAACAGCCAATCAGAAATAAAAAATTCTAGACTGGTTCCAGAACGAACATAAAATCCTTTAAAATGATAAAATACTGACAAACATAGGATAAGAATAACAGACGGCATACAAAATATAATTTACTGTCCTATATGAATACACATTTTTATTGCCATTAAATAAAAAAGAATATATTGCAACTAAATATAGAAAATGACTCATGTAAATATTTGAATACATCAAGATAAAACTCAAGAAAATAAATTAAACATGGCAAGCTTTAATTGGGACTAGGTTTTGAAATGATTATAATGATGACAAGAAGGTTTCATGTATAAAATTGAGGTAACTTTTCAGAAAATTGATTGTGTTGGTATGGCTCTGTGGTCCAGTGGTAGAACAAAGGACTTGTAGTCCAGGGGTGTCTCTTCATAAGATGCTTTCTGTATCTTTTACTGTCCCCATCAACCTAAATAACTTAACTCTTCAGGGGGGCATAAGTCAAATGGGTAACTGGTACCAAGGTGAAAATTGAAATAATTCTGATTACTACAAACAGAAACAAATTTTAAACAAGTCTTACAGGTTTTATGTAGGAAGTCTGTAAAATATGTCCAACTATTACATTATAAGTGTTTACTACAATCCCTGGACACAGATGGTGCTTCAATAAAATCAAAGGACCCATAAATCTGTGAAAAATAATCAATGCAGATCATGCTGGCAATACGAACATCTCTTAGTTCGTACTAAGATACCCTTTTAAATTTCTATTTCATTCCAACCAGTGATTGCAAAGATACAGCCAATACCTGAAAGTGTGACAGACGGACACACAGAATAAATATAGAAACTTAAGACTAAACATGTTGCTTGACCAGTGTGCAAAGATACATACAAGCTTATCATGGTCAACCACAGTAAATTACCTATGACATAAACAAACACTGTGTACAAACAGTTTGAATTTCATGTAATAAAATCATGGCATTCCTAATACTTATAAACATACTTGTCTAAGAGATTTTGGAACTTATTAATGATATCTTAAAGAGAAAATAAACAATTTCAATTTGGAGACAATATCAAGACATCAGATGAAATGAGCTGTAAATTGCAGGAAATCAGGAATGCTTATCAAACCTGGTGGGTTTTAAACCAAGGACATTTGCATCAGGAGCGATTATCACACCTGGTGGGTTTTAAACCAAGGACGTTTGGATCAGGAGTGATTATCACACCTGATGGGTTTTAAATCAATGACGTTTGCATCAGGAGTGATTATCACACCTGGTGAGTTTTAAACCAAGGATGTTTGGATCAGGAGTTAAGCATTTTATGCTCAAACTATGCACTATCATTTAAACCCATTTTGTTTATTCATTTTGACAAAGCAAAAAATACAATTTGCAGAAGTTTTCATACCAATGAAATTTCTTGGACTAAAGTCTTTTTCCAAAACCTCAAAAGAAAATCAATATCTGCTGAAGAACACCTTAAAAATAAATATTCCTTCCTTTTAATAATTATAAAGATGTAGATATTTTCTAAAAAAAAGTTAAGTTAAATATACTCATAAAAATAGATGTGTACAAAAATGATGACAAACATATACATGTTATACTGATAACAAAGAAAAGAATATATGCACCAAATGAAACAAACAAACACTACATTACTTGATGTACAAGTATGCCTTGACATGTATGCGATCACAGTCAAAATGTGAGTCTTTCAACCAGTTATGGACTTGACAACCTTTTTTGTAGACTCAAATTTTTTGTAAATTTTCTTTTTCTTTTGTAAGTACTGAAGGTAAAGAAAAATGTTTCTTATGCCTTGATTTTGTTCTATCATGATTCAAACAACTGTGTTTTCATTATGATTAAATATGATTAATCAAAATAACATATGATTTATCATTGTGTCTGTTGATTAATAAAATTATCATATAATTAATCATATTATTGTATGATTAACCATATTAACATACGATTAATCATTTTGTTGTACGATTAATTAAATTATTGTATGATCAATCATATTATTGTATGATTAATCATATTGTTGTATGATTAATAATATCATCAAATCATATTATCGTATTATTAAACCTTACATATGATCTCATTCTTGTACATTACTTTATAAATGAACTGTCAATTACAACATCTGTAAACCAAAATTTACATACATACAATACCATTCTTCAAGAGCAAATAGATTTCTTATAATAATAAAGAATTGAACATAAATGGAATGATGTAAATGGAAAAAGAATCTATGTACGTCTCTCCTTTTTTTCATTTTCTGGTTATGCTTTTACAAAACAATTTTTACAACAGACTTTCCATCTAGTGGACTGACATGTCTAAACATCTTTTTTTCTTGCATTCCACTTCTGAGTAAATTTTAATACATAACTATTACATTAAATTCTTAACTGAATGAAAATTTGTCACAAACTACATGAAGCACTATTCAATCACACTTTGTTCAAATTGATAGGCAAACTTGAACTAAGAGCACAAAAATACAAAAGTTCAAAATAAAGGCAGTTAAAATTCAATAATTTTATAGACATAAGAAGAAGAAAAAAAATAAACTGAAAAAAGGGATTGCTCATATTTGTTTTTCTAAGGATACATGTCATTGCAAATCAAGTTTCTTTTCCTGAAATATTTGGTCATTTCAACCAAAAAATAAATATTCAATATATTTTGTTTTATAACGTTCCTTTCTTTAATTTTGTTCATGTACAATCTTCAAGTTTCAAACATGACTCATAAGTTTTACACCAAAAAAAAATATACATAAATAAATATCACATAAGTTATATAATATAATTAATCACCAGTAATATTACAAGTATAGTTACACCAATGTTATAATACTACAACGACAACATTTACATGAAATAATACACATTGTACATACTTAATCTCAGTTTAAAATGCTAAATAGTTATATAATTATACTGATGTATGGATTTGACCAGTGATAAAACCTCTATTGTAAAATGCTTAACCGTTAAAAACTGCTTTCAAATACTTCCCATTCATTTGGATAAAAATAATAAATTATCATTAAATTATCAATAATTATCATTTTATCATAAACTATCATGGTAAAAAGGTTAAAATGAGCATCCAAAAGTGATAAAATTGTGTGTCATAAAGTCAAAGTTGCCAGAGGTAAACTCTACAATCACCAAGATAAAAATGACTATATCATAGCAATTTGAAATAATTCACTTTTTTTAAAAAAGAGACTAGCTTCAAAGACATATTTATTCCACTTTATATGGCTGCTCACATTTTGTGGGCTCAAAGCAAAACTATTGTATCTCCTTTTAATTTGTTTTATATGTAGTTACAATAGTTTTGCACTGAAGCCTTGAATTAATCTGTTTAAAGCTTTGCAATCAAAGCAGTCTAATCACAATAACACATGTTTGCTAAGACTCAATATTATGTAAGAGCAGTTAACAAACAGATATTTCATCATACAAGCTGTGGACATACATGTAAATTTATAAGTTGTGGTAACCATACTGTTGTACCTATTCCTTACAAAATTTAAGTCAACAAAGTGAAGTGTTCATTTTTTCTATCAGTTCAAAGAATACCTACCTCATACCACAATTGTAATAACTTGAGGGTTGAGCATGGAACTGTTGTATCGCCTTCTTCATCTATATAAAGTAAAAATAGTTTCCAACTCAACACTCCCTTGTAGTCTTTTCTGCAGTCATTTCTTACAGAAATTTAACAGTAAGCCATGCAAATTGCTCTGATTGCTTGAGTTAATTTTTATCACTTTTATTTATGA
Source organism: Cyclina sinensis (assembly GCA_012932295.1). Taxonomy (NCBI): domain Eukaryota; kingdom Metazoa; phylum Mollusca; class Bivalvia; order Venerida; family Veneridae; genus Cyclina; species Cyclina sinensis. The sequence continues at coordinate 18,970,676 of JAAONU010000009.1, forward strand.
TGCCCATCTTGTATAAAAGTCAATAAAAAGTTGCACAGTTCCTATGTCTGTCTGACCTAGGCATCATAACTTCCACTACTAAACATTCTATTGGACGAGGAACTCATGTAGTCTGATTGGGAACTGTACATGGACTCAGAATCACTTGCATGTCCTCTACCATCATATGACCTGTGACCTTCAAATGACCTTTGGCCATCATATGTTCTTGACCTATCATTATCATATAGTAATCTTTGTCCTTCATAAAATTTTGACTTTTCACCATCATACAATGACCTCTGACCTTCAAGTGACCTTGACCTCTCATTGTCGTAAGATGACTTGTAGTATCCTTCAAGTGATTTTGACCTCTCACTATCATGTGATGACCTTGGGTGACTTTCAAATGACCTCTGACCTCTCCAGGATAATGTACCACCAGGTGATCTTCTGTAGTCAATGTTAAACTGAAAAATATGCAAGTTTCACATACAAATAGAATGACACTAGCAACTACTTTTATCTTGAAAAGAAATCTCAATATAATAGACAAATCTTTTTTTAAATGCTACTTCAAGTCAAGACTTAGTTACGTACATTTTTACATTGTAAAGTGCAGATAACTTTCTCTACAACAGACTGTATCTTGTGTAACCATCTTTTGAGTTATATCTGTGTATTGTTTTCTTCTGCAAACACAATGGTGACAAAAGAGTAACCTACACTTATATTTCCTATTTCTTCAAAACAGACTGACATAAATATACCTATGTAATGTACTATTTCAACTGAAGTGAATTGTGGTGAAGTATTTCAAGTCAACAGAGTTATCTTCCTTGGATTGCAGTATTGCTACTCAGCAGAGTTACCTCTATTCAAGGATAAGTATTTCTAGTCAGAGTTACATTTCTTAGCAATAATATTAACTCTCTTTTCTAGCAAGATAATTACCTCCCTTTGAAGTACAGTATTGCTACTCAATAAAATTGGTGCACTATTTCTACATGGAGAGAGTTACCTTCCTTTGGATACTGCTTCAAATCTATAGATACCTCCATTTAGTGCACTTTTTTCTTTTCAATAGTCTTTTTCCATTGAGGCATAATGACACAACTAAACAGAGTTACCTACCGATTAACACTACAAAATAGAGTAACATACCTTGGTGGCACACACAAAGCAAACTGTGACCACCTTTGCTATTGCATTCATGAGGTTCTTTGTTTCTTGTATTGCACCATCAACCTGAAATAAAACAGGCAAAAAAATGTTATTATTAAGTACATTGAGGCTATTCCACTAAAACATTTATCCCACAAAATAAGTGAAGTAGTTTGGGGCCATACCAGTAAAACATATATCCCACCCAAGCATGGCAAAAGTAAGTGAAGTGGGTCAGGGCCATTCTAGTAAAATATATATGTAACCCGGAAAAATCCACCTTCCCCGAGCTGGGTTTGAACTCGGGTACCTTCGATTACTAAGCGGACACTCTACCACGTCGCCATAAAAGCTAGCTGATAGGCAAGGGAGTAGAAGTGCCTTATTATACCTCTCTACATACACCCCCTCCTTCTTAGAATTCGTCCTCGAATTCCTGGAGCACTGAATGTCTTAGGGACTTTCTAAGGGTGCCATCACATCTAAACTCGTGAGTTATCCCACGTTGGGCGCCAAATGTAACCCGGAAAAATCCACCTTCCCCGAGCTGGGTTTGAACTTGGGTACCTTCGATTACTAAGCGGACACTCTACCACATCGCCATAAAAGCTAGCTGATAAGCAACGGAGTAGAAGTGCCTTATTATACCTCTGCTACATATACTTCATCCAAGCATGAAAAAAAGTGGTGGATGAGGGCCATTCTAGTAACATATATACTTCATCCAAGCATGAAAAAAAGTGGTGGGTCAGGGCCATTCTAGTAAAATATATATGTCATCCAAGGATTACAAAAGTAAGTGAAGTGGGTCAGGGCCATTCTAGTAAAATATATACTTCATCCAAGGATGGCAAAAGTAAGTGAAGTGGGTCAGGGCCATTCTAGTAAAATATATATGTCATCCAAGGATTACAAAAGTAAGTAAAGTGGGTCAGGGCCATTCTAGTAAAATATATACTTCATCCAAGGATTACAAAAGTAAGTAAAGTGGGTCAGGGCCATTCTAGTAAAATATATACTTCATCCAAGGATGGCAAAAGTAAGTGAAGTGGGTCAGGGCCATTCTAGTAATATATATATGTCATCCAAGGATTACAAAAGTAAGTGAAGTGGGTCAGGGCCATTCTAGTAAAATATATACTTCATCCAAGGATTACAAAAGTAAGTGAAGTGGGTCAGGGCCATTCTAGTAAAATATATACTTCATCCAAGGATTACAAAAGTAAGTGAAGTGGGTCAGGGCCATTCTAGTAAAATATATATGTCATACAAGGATAACAAAAGTAAGTGAAGTGGGTCAGGGCCATTCTAGTAAAATATATACTTCATCCAAGGATTACAAAAGTAAGTGAAGTGGGTCAGGGCCATTCTAGTAAAATACATACTTCATCCAAGGATGGCAAAAGTAAGTGAAGTGGGTTAGGCCAATTCCAGTAAAACATATATGTCATCCAAGGATGGCAAAAGTAAGTGAAGTGGGTTAGGCCAATTCCAGTAAAACATATACTTCACTCAAGCATAGAAAAAGTAAGTGAAGTAGATTAGGGCATTCCAGTAAAACATACACTTCACTCAAGCATAGAAAAAGTAAGTGAAGTAGGTATGGCCAATTCCAGTAAAACATACACTTCACTCAAGCATAGAAAAAGTAAGTGAAGTGGGTTAGGCCAATTCCAGTAAAACATATACTTCACTCAAGCATAGAAAAAGTAAGTGAAGTAGATTAGGGCATTCCAGTAAAACATACACTTCACTCAAGCATAGAAAAAGTAAGTGAAGTAGGTATGGCCAATTCCAGTAAAACATACACTTCACTCAAGCATAGAAAAAGTAAGTGAAGTGGGTTAGGCCAATTCCAGTAAAACATACACTTCACTCAAGCATAGAAAAAGTAAGTGAAGTAGGTATGGCCAATTCCAGTAAAACATACACTTCACTCAAGCATAGAAAAAGTAAGTGAAGTGGGTTAGGCCAATACCAGTAAAACATACACTTCACCCAAGCATAGAAAAAGTAAGAGAAGTAGGTTAGAGCATTCCAGTAAAACATATCTCCCATCCAACCATAGTGGAAGTAAGTAAAGTAGGTTAGGGCATTCCAGTAAAAAAGAAATCCCACACAAGCAAAAGTAAGTGAAGTAGAATAGGGCCATTACAGTAAAACATACATTTCACCCAAGCATGGCAAAAGTAAGTAAAGTAGGTTAGGATCATTCCAGTAAAACATATTTCCAACCCAAGCATTGCAAAAGTAAGTGAAGTAGATTAGGGTCATTCCAGTAAAACAAATCTCACCCAAGCATTGCAAAATTTAGTGAAGTAGGTTAGGGCATTCCAGTAAAATAATATTTCATCCCAGGATGGGAAAAATATGTAAAGTAAGTTAGGGCAAATGCATAAAGCACATATAACTAGGAATGGGTTTTTGATTGAACAAAAACATATGTCTCCCCCCAGCCAGTTGCTGCAGGCAGTATTGAGTCAGACGATTGTAAAATAAGGGGGATATTTTTGTCAGTGTGATGTACAGTGTGATGGTAAAGGTCATCAAGTTGTCATGAAGGCAGCCATATCCCAAATATCATGAATGACGGTCTATCCAACAGGTTTAGTTTATCCAAATTTGAATCAAATCCATATATAATCTCAAATGAGGTCTATCATAACATAAAATTACAAGTTTATATCTTCAATGCTTTTAGACATACAATAAAACCAGTATTTGACAATATAAATTACACAACTTCCGACCTTTAACCTGTGAGTGTGACCTTAACCTTGGGACAGCACACCTGGGAAGTCAATTCTGAAAATTGTCTTGCTGAGGTGAACATGTAAATAAAGTCTTATGAAAATCCTTCACTGGGTTTGGAAGATATAGAGCGGACGCAATTGTGTGGCATTTGACCTTTAAGCTCAAAGTGTTACCTTGACCTTCAGACACCACACATGCGAAGAGGTTCTGCATGTCGCCTTGATGAGGTGAACATCTGACCCAAGTTTCATAAAAATCCTTCAAGGGCTTTAGATGATACAGAGCGGACATGATTTTGTGACAGACAGACGGACGGACAATCAGAAAGACAGACAGACAACCGGGGAAAAAACAATATGTCTCCCACATTTTTGGGGGGAGACATAACTCCAAGGAAAGTGTAGTAAACAATTTCTGTATGGGTTTGTCTTTTGATACAGAAGGCTTTTTTCTATCAAATAAACTTCCATTTTTAAAGTGCCTTTATTGGATGGGGTATTTTTTTTGTTTGGTTCACATGCAAGAACATACAAAACATGGGGAATGACATAATCAGTAAACTAGAATTATCATTTTACTGGAAATTATGAATAAAAGCAATATCTTTTAAACCTGTACTGTCTTCAGTTTGGTTGCAATCAGTTGCAATCAGTAACACCATACAAACACAGAACAGAAATCTCAAGGTATCAAGTCAGCAACTATTTATTACCTAACGATCTTCACCTCCACTTTCAATACCTAACATTCTCTATGAGACATCCAATACCCAACCTTTAACACTAGTATACCAATATTCTGGTCATTCAACTACCAACATTAGCCTATCTTAGTATTTACCTTATTGAAAGTAGCAGATTTTCCGTAAGTTGACGCTTTCAATGTGGAGTGTAAATTTTGACAGCAAGTTGGAATTCTATCAGCATGTAATAATAGTTCATCTTTCTGTGGACACATTGGAACCTGTAAAAATAAAATGTAAATACCTAAGGTTCTCCTTTTTGTTAATCTTTTTAGTAACAGTGAGGTCAATAAATTACACTGAAATTCAGTCAGAATTTATGTTATGTGAGAGTTCAAAATTTTCTTCCATCTTACAGTACAAAATTATATTTGCCCTTTTTGGGCTCTCAGCCAACCATGAAATTTTGGACTGCAGTACAAAATATGCCTTTCTGTTGAAAATAACAATCTGCCCCACATTTTGTAATAATTATCAGCAACCAACATAACTACTAAAATTTCAATAATCATTTGAAAATGATGCACATTTTAACAATTTCTGGTAAAATTATTTAAATATGACATGTTTTTTTTTATAAAATGGAAAATTTGTCTACTACATTTTAATGTTAGTACAAACCTAGCCACACCTATTTGCTGAAGCAGATAGGGTCCAAATGACTGTTAACCATCAAATGTATAAACAACAAACGGACTTTGAAGTGGGCCAGCCTAGCTGTTATTTCAGCTTGCCTTGTCAAAATGTATCAGAAAGCAGTGGTAACTTGACTTCCATAGTTATACATAAGACTTTCTACACACCTTGGTAGAGAAATCCCTCACAGTTCTATACAGTTTTTTCCCTTCCTCAGCAAAGTATTCTGCCTGTACAAACAGATCTTGGGTCGTCTTTAAGGGACCCTCGCCTCTTGTAAATAAATACATGGAAAATGCCATACTGAAATACAATATGAGTAAATGTTTAACATCATAGTCTGATATTTACTCTCACAACAGGAGGTTTTATTTTTGTTTAATCCTTGACAAGTACATGTACTGCTTTGCTTGAACTTTCAGCACTGAACTTTGTAATATGATCTCTGCATTTTCAATAGTTAAGCAGTGATATTCCTTAATATGCTGAAACAAATTTACTACCACGTATTACTGACTTGTTTCCTAAAAAAGTTATGATTATTAAAAACAGAGGATATCTGAATCAGTCCTAACCCTTTCAAATAAAAACAGCCATCCATACATGATATCTGCTGGAAAGTCTGCCTAACAAATCATATTTTCAAGCCTTATTTCAAATTTCAGTTCTATACCCTTTCAGCCTTTAAAAAGTTTACCTAAACATATTCAAGTTCAGTCTTTCTACAATGCTGATACCAGGTCTCTCTAATTTGACAGTTTACCTTGACAAAATTTAGCTATTTTTACTATATTGTTATCAGGCTCCTCCAATTTGTCAAATGACCTGGACATGTTTGAAGCTCTGTTCACAATTACCTATTCAGGACTCTCCCATCTAACAGTTTACCTGGACATATTTTTGGCTCTTTTTATTTTAACAGTATTACATTTTGGTTCCTCCCACTTGACAGTTTACCTGGACATATTTCAGCACTTTTTATTTTAACAGTATTACATTTTGGTTCCTCCCACTTGACAGTTTACCTGGACATATTTTTGGCTCTTTTTATTTTAACAGTATTTTATTTTGGTTCCTCCCACTTGACAGTTTACCTGGACATATTTCAGCACTTTTTATTTTAACAGTATTACATTTTGGTTCCTCCCACTTGACAGTTTACCTGGACATATTTCAGCACTTTTTATTTTAACAGTATTACATTTTGGTTCCTCCCACTTGACAGTTTACCTGGACATATTTCAGCACTTTTTATTTTAACAGTAATACATTTTGGTTCCTCTCACTTGACAGTTTACCTGGAAACATTTCAGCTCTTTTTAACAGTATTACATTTTGGTTCCTCCCACTTGGAAGTTTACCTGGACATATTTCAATTATTCTTATTTTAACAGTATTACATTTTGGTTCCTCCCACTTGGAAGTTTACCTGGACATATTTCAATTATTCTTATTTTAACAGTATTACATTTTGGTTCCTCCCACTTGACAGTTTACCTGGACATATTTTTGGCTCTTTTCACTATATCATTATCAGGCTCCTCCCATTTATCAGTTTCTGCATCCATCTCTGATGTGATCAACTTCATTTCCAATCCTAGCTTAGCTATCTTGGCTTGTTCCTTGAATATAGACAGGACAAAATAGTTATAAAGCATAACAAATACAATAACCATATGTATGATCAGAATATATTCAATTATGTCTTGAAGCTGTCTGAGTGCTTCAGATTTATAAGATTTTATAAGATTTATGTCCGTACAAATGTTCAGAACAGTTTTTATAAACTTCAGAAAATCAAAGTACAAGCTAACATTCAAAAATGCATAATCACAATAAAGCAGGAATCCCTAGGTTAAATTTCTGGTCAATTTTGAAGTCTGATACAATAGCTTGTGGATGAACAAGTATTTTTCTTATGGTCTTCACTTCAGTTTGTGAGTATAAAACAGTAGTATATTTTACCCTTATCAAACTCAAATTTTATATTAAGAATTAATTTTAGTATTAATATGCCAGCTCCATAATGGATTATACTTTTAAACATAGCAAGTAAGTATTAGCCAGTAAGGTACTTCAAAGTGTTACCTCAGCATCCAGCTTCCCTGGTCGCAGAAGTTTAGATGTGCTTCCATGTTTCTGAAGAAAAGTGTAGAAAAATACATACACATTCAATGTATCTTTCAACAGAAATTACTAGTTCTGGTTTCAATATTAATATTTACAACCTTTTCATATGATTTTATTGGATCTAGGATGTTAATATAAAATGGGTGGGCGGTTTTCAAAGCAATGAATGAAATGAAGAAAATTTAGGGCTCATTTACCAAAAATAAGCAAACATAATTATGTACTTTTTTTAGTTTTTTCAAGAGCCAGTGTTAGTCAGCCACTGAAAGCAGTTGGATGGTATTTCTGGGGTTTGCATTCTACAAAAATGAAGTCAGAAACGGCCCTAGCTAGCAATTACAAAGAAAAGTCTAGCCAAAGCAATACATGAATTTTCAACCACAGGAAGCATAATTAAGCCTTATGATTAGGATTGGGTTGTTTAAGCCAATTCTATCAATTACTATTACAATAATTTTGTGTGAATGGTGTTTTTAAATGAATTAAAATTGGTATAATAAAATGATTTTGAATTTCATGCTTTCTGCTACATCATCTATAGCATGATTGTTTTAAGTGTGTGCCATCTATACTGTTTCACTGATTGTTTCAAGTGTGTGCCATCTATACTGTTTCACAAGTGACGATGAATGTTAGATCATCTCATGCTTCAATCATGCTAGTGTAGCAGCCTACGTTTATGATTTAAGCCTATTCAGCTACACAACTGACCTGCAACATAAACTTGGCTAGTACTAATAAACTGTATGAAAAAATACTCCATTCATCATGCAAAACTCAACTTCTTCGCGCAGCTGAAATCTAAAACCTACATGAATCAGTTTACAAAAAACTGATAGATCAATTATCTATGAATTCACATTAAAGTTTCTTTAAACTGGTCACATGTCATACACAATTTTCATACTATGTAATGTTGTTTTTGCAAACTTGGCCACGTTTTGTAAGTAAAAGTCTAAACAAATAATTAGATAAAAAGTACTATGTAAGTATAACTAAATAAATCAGTAAGTTAGAATACATAATCAAGGCAAAACAGTCACTGTTCTCTACATCCAAAATTTTGAATTATAATGCTTATTGCTCTGCAATGCTTATCTTCTAATCAAACTGAATTATTGCATAGCTAGACCAGGTCATGACCCGAATACACATGAGTAGGCTAGCAGAGATTGATTAATGTATATTCTAAAAATAGAAATCCCTTGTAAGCAAAGAGAAAATCAAACCAACTTTCTCTCAGACCAGGGTATTCAGAAACGTATTGAATTAGGTTCTTACTAAATGGTCACTGAATTTTTAAGTACATAAATGTTATTTTAAATGTTTGAATCAACAGAACTGTTTGTTTTGGTGGTAAGCAGAAAATTATGTGATCAATTGTTGTGCGACAGTTGATCCAAAAATGATAGGAGAAAGTCTATATGTCATATTGTACTTATCTGACATGACATGTCTGCATCAAGATATCATTAACCTGACTGCTTAGCAACTTAATCTAGCAAGTTCACAGGAGAACCACTTTAAGTATTCTTTAAAAAGATCTAAAAATTACATAAAGGTAATTACTACAAATTTACAATAACAATAAATTGCCTTTAATTTTTCAGATTAACACTGCAGCTTACGGGTAAGGTAGGGGTTTGGGTTAATGGACAGGCTTTAATTATTAATAATAAATGTATAATTCCTGCATGATTATTTAACACCCTAAATTAGTAAGGAATACCTTGTACCTCTACTCAAGTTTTTTTTAGGGGGAAATATATGTTCTGAAACTATTTCTTAAGGCTTTCACTACATCTGTTGTTCATGAATTTGTAGACTATCATCAGAAAACAAGGGCGATCAGTGATCACACGTGTCGCCTGATGATAGCCAATAAACAGTTGTATTGAGCATGTTGAGAGGTGATTGGACAGTTTGTAGGCTAAAACGCATTTTTTTTATTCAAGGGCCATAACTCAGCCAAAAATCATTCAACCAAAAAACCTGTAAGACATGCACAAGTACTTGAGGTACAGAACAATCCTGTAACATGTCATTTAAATTGTTTAGTAGTATAAGAGAAGTAGTCCAGACAAACTTTAAAAATAAAAATCATTAAATGGCCATAACTCTGACAAAAATCATTGAACTGGAAAATGCTGACAATATGCACAACTAGACTTAGTACTGATCATTCCTGTAAAGTTTGGATGAAATCACACCAGTAGTTTCTGAGGAGTAGTCCAGAAAAGTTTTGTGATAGACAGACAGACAGATGGACAGACAGACAGACAGATGATGGGGAAGTGATCTCAATATGTCATGGCTTCTTTTTAGCATGTCACAGCTACTGTGAAGCCTGCAACACAAAATTCATTATTTGGCTAAAACGCCTTTTTCATTCAAGGGCCATAACTCAGCCAAAAATCATTCAACCGAAAACCTGTTAGATATGCGCAAGCATTTGAGGTACTGATCAATCCTGTAAATTTCATTCAAATTGCATTAGTAGAATGAGAGAAGTAGTCCGGACAAACTTTAAAAATAAAAATCATAAAAGGGCCATAACTCTCACAAAAATCAATTGACTGGAAAATGCCTAAGATATGCACAACTACACTTGGTACTGATCATTCCTGTAAAGTTTGGATGAAATCGCACCAGTAGTCTCTGAGGAGTAGTCCGGACAAAATTTGTGACGGACGGACAGACAGACGACAGAGAAGTGATCCCTATATGTTGCGGCAGGCGACACAAAAAGGACCACTCAAGACAAGTGGTTACACTGCAATAGCCTAGTGTAAAACTATGGTAAGTCACTGAATATAAGTAATAGATATAATATGAGTTTTTTTTCCAAAGTGTCTTCTTAAAGACATTATAAAAGCGGTTCGCTAGGACAAAAACAATTTTTGTCTGAAGTGAAGCAGATGAAAAACTGTTGTTTGTCCTTGCAAACTGCCTTCTTAACATTTGTAAGACAACATGCAAGTAAATGTATCTGACTTTAAGAGGATGAAGTGTTAAGTAAATAAATACAAGTCCACGTGGAAGTTAACAGTTATTAAAAAGTGTCATGCTTAAGAAGACACTTTTTGAATAGCTCTGTTGGGGGTATAATGGTATAAAGAAAGTTTAACCACAGTTTTGCTCTGGAAAATGGAAGCGGAACTAGAAGGGTGTCAAAGCAAACTGAATACAGAAGCAAAAATCTACTAACAATATGCAGCTGCAACTCTCTCATCACAAAACATAGCACTTGTTTAAAGCAAGAACAAAAAAAGTGATATAATGGAACATGGATAAATGACAGAACAAAACTTATGCAAGGAGAAAAAGTCAAAAGTACAATTTTAAAATTAATGACAAATAGTTTGTTACAAGTGTGTAGACATGTATGTATAGGAAAGATGTCCTTCTAAAGATGAACAAATACAAAAACAAGAGGGCCATAATGGCCCTGGATCGCTCACCTGAGTACTTTGGCTGTAGGTTTGCTGTTAAGCAGTATTTCATTTTTTAATTGAAAATATGTAAGTGCCTACAAACCAAATATGTAAAATATCAGTCAATAAATAAAGGCTCTATGACAGAAAGTAGAAATATCTATTATAAGCTATGGTGACCTTGACCTTGACCCAGTGACCTCAAACCCTACCCATGGGTAGAGGTCCATGCAAGGAACCTCTATACTGAATATCAAAGATATTGGTCTATAAATGAAGGCTCTATGAGGTACAGTAGATAAATCTACTTTTAGCCTCCGTGACCTTTAACCTAATCCAATAATTTGAAAAAGCTTGATAAAGCTTGCTTCATGCCAAATTTTAAAATTCTAGGTCTTGTGGTTTCAGACAAGAAGATTTTTTAAGATTTTCTTCTATATTGTTATTTAAAACTTGTGACCACTTGGGCGCGGCCAATAGTGACCCCAGAGACATTTTTCTAACAAACTTGGTAGAGGTCCACCAGACAATGCTACACACCAAATATCTAAGCTCTATAACTTACGGTTTCTGACAAGAAGATTTTTTAAGATTTTCCTATATAACTCTATGTAAAACTAGTGGCCCCTGGGGCGGGGCCATTTTTGACCCAGAGGCCAGGATTTGAACAAACTTGGTAGAGGTCCACTAGACAATGCTACACACCAAATATCTAAGCTCTATAACTTACGGTTTCTGACAAGAAGATTTTTTAAGATTTTCTTATATAACTCTATGTAAAACTTGTGGCCCCTGGGGCGGGGCCATTTTTGACCCAGAGGACAGGATTTGAACAAACTTGGTAAGAGGTCCACTAGACAATGCTACACACCAAATATCTAAGCTCTATAACTTACGGTTTCTGACAAGAAGATTTTTTAAGATTTTCTTATATAACTCTATGTAAAACTAGTGGCCCCTGGGGCGGGGTCATTTTTGACCCAGAGGCCAGGATTTGAACAAACTTGGTAGAGGTCCACTTGACAATGCTACACACCAAATATCTAAGCTCTATAACTTACGGTTTCTGACAAGAAGATTTTTTAAGATTTTCTTATATAACTCTATGTAAAACTAGTGGCCCCTGGGGCGGGGCCATTTTTGACCCAGAGGACAGGATTTGAACAAACTTGGTAAGAGGTCCACTAGACAATGCTACACACCAAATATCTAAGCTCTATAACTTACGGTTTCTGACAAGAAGATTTTTTTAAGATTTTCCTATATAACTCTATGTAAAACTAGTGGCCCCTGGGGCGGGGTCATTTTTGACCCAGAGGCCAGGATTTGAACAAACTTGGTAGAGGTCCACTTGACAATGCTACACACCAAATATCTAAGCTCTATAACTTACGGTTTCTGACAAGAAGATTTTTTAAGATTTTCTTATATAACTCTATGTAAAACTAGTGGCCCCTGGGGCGGGGCCATTTTTGACCCAGAGGACAGGATTTGAACAAACTTGGTAAGAGGTCCACTAGACAATGCTACACACCAAATATCTAAGCTCTATAACTTACGGTTTCTGACAAGAAGATTTTTTAAGATTTTCCTATATAACTCTATGTAAAACAAGTGACCCCCTGGGCGGGGCCATTTTTGACCCAGAGGCCATGATTTGAACAAACTTGGTAGAGGTCCACTAGACAATGCTACATACCAAATATCTTAACTCTAGGCCTTGTGGTTTCTGACAAGAAGATTTTCAAGTTTTCCCTATATAACTCTATGTAAAATCAACTGACCCCTGGGGTGGGGTCAGTTTTGTCCCCAGGGACATAATTTGAACAAACTTGGTAGAGGTCCACTAGATGATGCTTCATACCAAATATCAAAGCTCCAGGCCTTGTGGTTTCGGAGAAGAAGATTTTTAAAGATCCAACTTATAAAATCTATTTTTAGCTCCAGTGAACCAGAAATGCAATGGACCAGAACCATTTGAACAATCTTGGTAGAGCTTCATGCAAGGAACATCCCAGGCAAGTTTCATTAAATTTGCCCCATTGGTTTCAGAGGAGATGTCGTTTGAATGAAAAGTTGACGACGGACGGACGGACGGACGACGGACAAAGACCGATCAGAAAAGCTCACCCTGAGCACTTTGTGCTCAGGTGAGCTAAAAAAAAAATGTAGGACATATGTTTCACAGAATCTAGACAAGATAATGTGAAATTTCAGACAAGGACATTTTCCTTCCATATTAATGCAAATCAACTGAGATAAAAACTTTTCAATTTTATTCAATTAAATTTTATGTACAGCCTCTTTGTAAAGCTCTAATACTGTTTTTTGATATTCTAAAATGTGATAAGCTAGCTATTCATGATTAAAAACGGCTGACTGAAAGATGCAAAAACAAAAGATCTAAGCTTTTTTTTCTATTTTTTTTTTTTTTGTTAATGATTTGAAAACCCCAGCTTTTAGTCAATTTTCTGACATGGAACAACAGCTGTCACAAGATATGACAAATGCCCTTGAAGGTCATGTATCAAACATAAGAGCACAAAGGATAGACTAAAATATTTGCTTGGAATTAAAGGTTCAAATCAACATTATGTACAAAGAGTTTAAATATTTGCTGCAGGTGTATGCTCTATCATACAAATCTACATGAAAGTCTATCTGAATAGCCCCAAAATAAGAACTGTCACTGAAAGATGGCAATGCCCTTGAAGTGGTGCTTTGACCTTTGAGCTGAAGATAAGATGAAGACAATTTATAGATCCTTCAGAAGAAGTGGGTTTTTTGACCTCAAGGTCATGGTCATGTTAGTGTCAAGGTTAAAAAAAATATATGTCATTTGGAAGATCTCTCTCCCAAATGATTGTTGTGTGCAAACATAAACTAAATCTGTTGAATTAAAAAAGCGGGGGTTTTTTTGGCAATTTGACCTCAGGGTCAAGGTCATCAAGGAGTGCATACGAACTAAATCTGTTGAGTAATAAGGGAGAAATGGCCAATATTATGTGTTTCTGACAACCGAACCTTCGAGGTCAAGGACAAATAAATATATGTCTGTGGGAAGTTCTTCTCCATAGGTCAGTGGAAAGGTCCTGTCCAAAGGGGTGCTGTGTCCAAGTATGAAGTAAATCCACTTACTAATAAAGAAGTTATTGCCAATGTTAAAGTTTTTGGACAATTGGATCTTCAAGGTAAAGGTCATTCAGGGGTCAAGGTAAAATAAATATAGGTCAGTGGAAAGGTCTTGTCCATAGGGGTGTTGTGTCCAAGTATGAAGTAAATCCAATAACTAATAAGGAAGTTACAGGCAATGTTAAGTTTTCGGACAGAATGACAGATGGACAGTTAGACTGACAGATGAACAGTTAAAAAACTAGATGCCCTCCTTTGGGAGCATAAAACCTAGTTCCTAACGTTTTGTAAAAACATATACATGTTAATAAGTGAATGGGTAAAATGAAAATGGGTAAAAAAGTGTAAACTTTGCCCTATTCAGAGCCTACATAATCATATGTTATGCCTTGTGGATATTCATGTACTTATTGTGTCTACCAAGAAATTTCAAGATCATTTTTATGAAGTTCAAGAGCTATGCAGCAGACATGAAATTGTGCACAGACACCGCTTTTGATCTTGTGTGTGACCTTGACGATGCAGCCAACCAAATCATACATTCTGCCCCTTATATTAATACACTTGATATTTCTTAAAAAGACTGTACATAAAATATGGAAAATAACATTCTTTCCAAGTATATCTCAAATCCACCTCAATCAATTTGCATTTTTATGGAAGAATTATGACAAGATTTCCTTGGCAAAAAGCTATGAAACCTTCTTTTAAATCAGTCTACAATAAAATATAAAATTCTAAAACTGACTTATCATACATGTTTTCAGTGTCAGATTTGACCAATCAGAAAGGAGTTCTGTATACATTTCCATCAATCCTATGCTGTAAAATTTAGACTGATTAATGAGAACAGATCACAGCTTTTTCACACTTTCTAGGTACTTTTCAATGACAATTTACTTACGTTTGCAACAGGTTGTGATGCCTTTAATTCAAATACAGGAATTATTTACACTGACTTCATCTTTTGTGTTTGTTTTTTCAAGCTAATTTCTTCTTTTCTCCATCAATTTCTAATTATTTCTGATAATGGCAAGACAAATTTCAACATTTTTCAAAAGACTCAAAGACAAGTCTTGTGGTTTTAGACAAAATGTTACGTCAATCTGAAGCAACTGTATTACCTTCAGTCACTGTTACAAGATGTTGCCACAATAAATCTAATGATAATAACGATACAATCAGAATCAGCCAGGCAATGAACCTGACTTTCTGACCTGTGTTCAGGAGACTATTTTCAACTAGAAACTGGAACAACATATGACTGCAGAAACGCAAATACACATTATACTTGTGTCTTATCATTCACATCAAAATTCTTTCTTCTAGCCCTAAAAAAAATTATATATAATAGTCCTTAATTCTCATAATGAAATATTTTCAGACCATTCTTTAATCAACCTACCCCAGGTCTTGGCAGTGACATATAGACAAGCCTATCTGTCTTGCCCTGACAGAAATCGTTCACCTCTTTCACTAGTATAGACAAATCATTGATCTGTGACTCCCAGGCATCAGCAAACAAATCCAGGTTCTCTTTGGCTATTTTACTGGCCGGATACTGAGCCAGAGTTCTGGCTGCATGCAAAATCTGGAAAGATAAATAACTGACTTACTTTCAAAATCCAAACAGCAATATATAAAATGTTTTTTTCGTGTTATTTCTTTCAATTCACTTAGGACTGAATTTCTTAGCAAGGTTATAGCTACATTTAACTTACATATGTATTTCTTACCAAAGTTTTTCTGACAACATAACCTACCAAACATATATACCATTCATCTTAAAAGTTGAGTATCTAGACTTCTGCACACTTCATATGCAATAAGGTTCTGTAACATTTTAAATTACATGTATTTGGTTTATTGGGGTTTAATGCCAGTTCTAACAACTGTGGTCAGTCTACCTTACAAGTGTTCCACGGATAGTCTGAGATCAATTATCACAGTGAAATTTTGCCGGCCCAATGGGGATTGAACCGGATCTCCTGGATTGACAATCCGGTGCTCTACCGATAGAGCTAGCCGGGCCAGCTACATGTACTTGGCAACTTTCACTTAACAATCATTGGAACTAATAGCCTTATTATCCAGCCTATACCCCAACATTTTCAAGAACAACAGAACAGCATTTCTAAAATGTTTTAAAAGCAATCTGAATGTGAGCCTCCTGCAGAATCAAAACTCAATTCCAAACCTTGAAAAAGAGATATCTACAAACATTTCTGCTTAAAGATACTGAAGGCTATTTCAGTTTATCCCATCCCAAACTTTCAAACCCCTATAGAAGTTTATTTGACAAGAAAAGACCCCCTTTATAAACTACTCGCTACAGAATTTCTTTATTTTGCCTTCATGGGGTGGGAGATATGTTTAACAGTATTCTAGAATGGCCCTGACAGGACCAGACTCTAAACTAGCTGAAGCATTTACCAGTGGTCCCATAGATCTCAAAATAATCTCATTGTGTTCAGCTGTGATGACAAGAGGTTCAGTTGTGGCAATATGTCGGAACAGTTTACACACCTGGAAACAGAACAGACAGCAGAGGTATAAAACTGGGGTACAATTATAGGCTAATGTGCAAAACTGAAAACAAAAATAGCACAATAAAAGCAAAGACAACGAGTTGGAGAATATGTATATATATATAAGAATATGTATAATTCGAATTTAAAAATAGGAAATTGTGGCCTTTCTACAACATTTGAACTTTTTAATTCCTTTTTATACTGATTTACCAAAACAGTAAACTCAATCAATACTAGGACAGAACCAACTTATCATTCAACTATTTATAACATGACTTCTCATTTACTTAATCCACTCAATGTACCGGCAAATTATTCTACAGTCCATAAATCTGCATTAAGAGGAGCATTTATTTATGCCAATTAATTCTAGATGATTGCGATACACTTAAGATGGAACCACTCACTTACAAGAGAAGCCAATAACTGTCATTAATGGTACCCATTTACAGCCGGGTAGACGGAAGCATTTGTGGATCTAGTGTTTCACCTTTTGCTTTGTATAAGAGGAACTTCAAGTAGATACACAGAATAGAAAACAAACTTAAGAACTGTGACAGTTTATATTTCATGGAAAAGTCTCCTACCTCTTCCAGCTGATCTATATGTTCCTCAAACTTGACAGACAGTTCATCGACTGACCCCACCTCCCCGGCAATACCAGCAGTTTGGAGGCTTCTCAGCAGAATGTGGTCTTCATTACATTTGAACAACTCTGACGCCTGGTCCATTGCTGTCTCTTGCAACTGTCAAAAGATTAAATGAAAAAATGCTACAACATCAAACACACTCTACTATAATCACCAAAATTCCATTGTCAAATGCTATTCAGAGAAATTTTCTATAAAAGGTAAAGGCTTTATTTATTATAGTGTCACTCCTATTGAAAAGGCCAGTCAAGCTGGCTACATGACACCTATCTTTTGTGCACACAGTACCTCATTAATCCCTTCTCTTTTTGCCAGGCATGTGGCTGAGGTGGGCCTATGGTAACCATTTTTTTTTACTAGTTTGCAGCTCAAAAGATATATGAACTCGCAATACAAAATACCTTAAGTGTAAACTTAAAAAAGTTTTAAGAATTAAATATTAACCTGTTTTCTAAGAGACTTGGACACTTCCAATGTTTTAAGGATCGAGGTCTCGAGTTCTTGAGTAGCTATTGCATCTTTATGCATGAGAATTTCCCCCGTCTTTATCAGAACATGTACAGCC
Organism: Cyclina sinensis; assembly: GCA_012932295.1. Taxonomy (NCBI): domain Eukaryota; kingdom Metazoa; phylum Mollusca; class Bivalvia; order Venerida; family Veneridae; genus Cyclina; species Cyclina sinensis. The sequence continues at coordinate 18,988,393 of JAAONU010000009.1, forward strand.
TGCTGCAGATGTTCCGTTATTTCAACAATTTTTTCTCGATGATCATGTGACGTGTAGGCAGAATCGGTAAAATCTTGAGTTGTTTCTATGACTAAATCCAAGGCACTACGTAGTTTATCAGCAAAGTAGGCATTTATGTGAGTGACTCGGACCATCTCTACCTGATCCTGTAAGGGTCAGAGAATATTTATTAAATAAGTAACTATTTATCTTTAATTTAAAAATCTGTGGAAATATTCCAGTAACTAACCTTTTGTGATGAAAATACATAAACTCAAGGCTTCAACAAAAACCTGTTTTATAGTTAGACTTCCCTGGCAGATTTTTTTATAGGTTAGACATGGGTAACCCCAATACAGAATAATAAGGTAAATTTCTATGTAGTTCTAAATATTATCTACTAAGTAGTCTCACAATACTTTAACACACAAAAATGAAAAATTAAATTTTTCTGTTTAAATACCTGGTAAACTTTTTAAGAGCTGATACCCTAACTGGTTATATATTTAATACTGATAATGAAAAAAAACTAAAATTTAATCTGTGTAAATGATTCATTCCAAAGATTTGTCAGTATTCTTTCAAAATGGTGTTTAAATTGAGATTTTATTTAATTTCTTCATTATCCACTCAACAATTCAAATTCAAACCAATGTCCATTTTATACAAACCTCAAAGTCTTTAATAGCTTTATTTGCACTTTGTCCCGACCCTCCCAACACAATTCCCGAGTCACCATTGACTACAGTTGTAGGCGAGAGGCTACCGTTGTTTACTAATTGATAGCCAGTGTCTGTTGCAACGTTTTGTATGAGCTGTAATGCCTGACGCATCTGAACAAACAAGCCATGACGATTCTGTCTGGCTGAGTGACACTCAGGATGTCGTAAACATGTCTGAAATATGAAAGAGCTAGAAAATAATAAAGAGGTACACGACTACACAATGACAACACCCATTTAATTGGCAACAATGATAAAAAAAAATCACAAAATATACCTATCACACACATTCATATAAATTCACATCAATAAGCTTACAGAATAAAGATATAATGGCATAAATCTCTTGATCTCTAAAGTCTAAAACAATCCCGACATACTGGTACAGTAAAGTTTTGCTAATAGGACCAGCGAAAGAGAAACTGAAAGACTGACCCCCTCTTTCTTTTTCTTTTTTGTTCTAAGTTTTAGACACAACTGTTTAAACTTTTGAAATAAGTGTTCGTAACAGCAGTACTTCTCCATATTTACATTAGTGTAATATTTATGTTACACAAGTAACAATCTTACCTTACAAGATGGCAGTAACATCATTGTTGATTTCTCTAACACAGCTCTTGCTGAGGCCATCTGGGCTTTCTGTTTGTCACTCTTAAGGTCCTTGAAAAACAGTATGTCATATTAAAACTGCCCAAAAACAATTTCACAGCAATTCAAAGATATATGTTGGACTTAAATTCACTGAGAATGAAAAGCATTTATGAACAACTGTCCTTAAGTCAAGGAAAGATCTGTCAAGCCAAGGGTTTAACATTTTCAGTTCTCCTCAAATAATGTGCCTTAGTCTCCACAGCTCTGGCTATGGGTAGCTTGAAGAGAGTCCTCCTCAAATAAGCGACTATAGCTGAAATGTGACTCTTTTAATCGGTGACCCACCTGCTAATTTTTGTGTAGAATCACAAAAGTATTACCGGGACTAAAGAAGTCTTGCGGAGTACACCTAAGTCTTGAAATATAGTGTTTCTTTCAATTATATTTTGATTGCACTTATTACAAATGGGGGTGTGACAGTTAAATACAACCTTACTAGCTATTTGATCATGCTGAAACATGGGAGTATAAACTCAGTGTGTCAAAAAAACAAAGGCCCTGGAGTCTTCCTCCAAACCCTACCTCAAATCTTTAAAATTTTAGTCAATAATAAACTGGAATGTGTCTGTAACATAAAAGCTGCATCAAGTCAAAATGTCCAAAACCAATAAAAAGGGGCAACATAAAAAATTAATTTGGTCATTTTGTATTTCCTATTTACATTTTGTCTGTCCCCAGTAAGGTGCGCTAGTTCCACCATGTTGTTTCCAAACTTGCTGAATGCTTGCACAAAATCTGTAAAACTGTCGACACTCTCAAGTTCTGTCAGACTAGACAACACCTGCAAATGGAATTCAATAGCTCCTTGAAATTTCTCTTCAGTTTATAGTATCAACAAGTTATTCACAATGTATCTTGTAAGCAAAGGAAGATTCCTTGACCTGGTGACAGATCTGTCCATTTTTTCCCAATTTCCCAGTAGACCAAAGAATGTTTTCATAGTACATATACAATTTTAATTTGATTTCTACAGCAATTTAGTCTATCGATCTGGACTATATATAAAAAATATTAGAATTAATAAATTGCCCCTGTTCAGTTTCATTTCAAACAATGCAAATAGCAATGAGTAGTTTGGAAATATATTCTTCCTATTAACCCAAGCAATATTTTTTTACCATGCATATGAACTGTTTTTCGCAATCATTTTTGCACTGGATTTTTTTTTTCATAGAATGTTAGCTATAAGCAGATCTCTAACATAGTGGGGACAATCTAAAAATCATTTTTTTTAAAATAAACATGCTACAGTAACTTTTATTACCACACAATGTACTCAATGAAACCTCAAAATGATCAAAACCTGTATTTGTGTACTTTAAATGTATGTATCAAGTTCACTCAACAGTTCAAACTTTGTTTTAAAAGCAATGTACATTCCTCATATTTCAGATTTCTAGGTTCAGTTACAAAAGCTCTATAATTTAGCTTCCATCTCATGACAAAGTAACTTTCAACCCAATATCTTGCTTACAATGAATTCTCATTTCATCAAATTACAAAAACATCTGAAACAGTAAAGTTTCCCTATAAAAGTTCTCATTTATAAATGTATAATTAAATTTTCCGTAATATTGATTTTGCTCCATCAGTTACATATAAATCATGTAACATATAAATCATGTAACATATAAAGTTCTTCTCTGATATTTAACACAGATGAAATTTGTTCTCAAATTTCTGGCAATGCACTTCAAATACGAGTACCACAAGGGAGAGCAATAAATGGCTGAAGGCCATACTTGTAAATGGGAAATGTTGAAGAGTTTTGTTGCAGTCAATTCTTTTATGTTTTGCCAATGTATTCATACTGTGGAATATTGCTTCATAACTGCAGAAGTAGTTAACTCAATAACTGCAAAACAGTATGAATAATTCATATCCAAGGGCACATAACTGCAAAGTATGGGCTGATCCTCCCTTATTATGTTTCACACACCTAATACTTAGATTAATTTTTAGATAATGTGTACCAAGTTTTATTTGAATCCTATGAATACTGTAAAGTAGTTTACTGCAGACAGTTCTGCAGCTATGTATAAAGATTTTATTCCCAAGGATAGATCAATTCAGAATCCATGAGTCAAACGGTGCAATAAAAAATGTCAAGTACACCTACTATTCATGTAGATTAAAATCATGTACATGTAGTAAGTTTCATTTCAACTGGATGAAAACTGTAGGAGGTATAATCAGTACAAGAAATTGATATCAGATATATCCATGGGCAGATACATGTAAAAACTCCTGAATGCATGAGTAAAACACTTGGGCAAAATTGCCACGCACATTTACTCCATGTAGATAGTTAAAGGCAATTTTCATTCAACATCAATCAGATGAAAACCGTTGAAGTTATCTGCACAAGAATTGCTAATGGACAGATGGATGGACATTCTTACAAATGGTTACTAAAGTAGCTTTTCTACTGTTCTTGCCATTGTTCTTTTAGCCTTGTAAATGCATTTATAGCCAACCTAAAAACTTACAGAATGAAAGACATCAAACAAGAGATACTGTTACATATTGTTCCCATAGCCACCAAAGTATCCATATTTCTGCTCAGACAGATGAAGAGAAGAATGGAATGCTTCAAACTAAAATAGATTACTTCTCCCCGATGTAAAAATATGCTTGTTTGGACCTTGAAGAAATGCCTACCTTATTTTTGGACACTATCAGCTGTTTGACTATCACTTTGTCTGCTATCAGTAATACTTTTGTAATGGCTGACAACAGTTTCCTTGCAGCCCGAACCATGTGGTTTTTCTCTGTAAACGGCTTTAGTGACCCATCGTTAACCACATAGTTATTCATTGTCAACTGTTTTATTGCATTTCCTGAAAAAGAAAAAAATATTATGCAAAATTACTGGTCCAAAGTGCATTTTACCAGTGATGCAGTGTAGCCCCTAGTGAAATGATTTACCTGCATGTATATACATGTATATGTATTTATATATAGTTGATGAAACTTTGACCTTTCTCGAGGTAGCCATGGAGGTCAAGGTCATACTTACGAAGACTGATTAGTGGTTCAGCCATCTGCAGATATCAATGTGAATTAACTAAACTTTGTAAATTTGTGTATTCATCTCTAACACATGAAGTCAAATATCACTGAGAAAAGGTTTACAGGACTCCAGACAAAACAACTTTTTTACCAGCCTGCCTTGCTTCCAGACATGTTTCACACATCTCACTACGTAATTCTGGGTGTTCATCACCGATAGATTCTCCAACGACAACAAATCTTTCCACAGCCAAACTCACTGCTTCACCAACCTTTGCCAATGCTTTAGCTGTTCTTTCTGTAATTTTTGTTCTTTCTTTATGGTTGACAAGAGTTGTTATCTGAAATTTAATTTGGTTTAGTTTAGCTGAAATTGGACATATTTGATTCCCTCTTTGCTGTAAGAGTTCATGTAAGGTGGGCAGTTTCAGGGGTTTCATTAAAAGGCAGGGTTTTCCCCCTGCTATTCTGAGATCTTCCCCAGACTACTTTTCTTAAAATTAGGCTTATTTTATAACTAACTGGCAGCAAATTCCCCGCTCTCTTTAAATGTGTTCCCTCCAACTCAAAAACTTAATGAAACCCCTGCAGTTTTACATAACCACCATTCCCCAAAAGGACCCAGTATTAGACCCTTATATAATGGTTCCAAAACATAAACAACAGCACTGCTGTGCAGAACAATATATGCTTATCAGGTTCCCACTTCCCTGGAAAAAGATTACATTTGTGCTTTCTCTCCAACTGTAGGTGTTTCCTTTTTTTCAAGTTTCAAAGCAGTACCATAACTGGAGTGTCAGTTACGGTTATACCACTAGACAATGCTTATAATACAAAAAATAATTAAATAAATGAACAAAGAGCAAAAACTCATTGACTAGAAAAACTTGGGTAAGACCTCATGACATTGTATGCTGCACCTATTCTAAATCCAATCTATTATCCCAAAAGTTTCAAGTCCAAACATTGATGAAGGGTTACAAAATAATTCTCGATATGTATATAATACAAACTTTCAGAAATGTTTACAAAGAACAATAACTCTGCATAAAGGCAAGATAAGTAACAAATCTTGTGTTATGCACTCAATGCAAGCTAACTACCTGTTAAATTTCACTCTCTTGTCTTGCCAAAATATTCAAAACTTTAAAAAAAATAGCCATGTAAGAGTTATGGTTCTTTTTCTCTGCACTCCTCCTTAATGCCCTCTATTACCAAAGTTTCAAGTCAACACACTGATAGGTTACAGAGTTATGCGCTGAACAAAGGTTTTACAGACAGATACCTTTACTATATCCACCACTACTTTTTTCATATGGGGATATTAACAACTGTGTGGAACTTCTCGAAGTACCCTGTGATGATTGGATCAGAACTGTTCCAGTTTTAGAGCTGACAATCTGTCATTTTAAAGGGGCTGTACTCCAGATTTGATATAAAAAAATTTTTTACATAAATTAAATGTCTAGATGCCGTGAGATTATAATAACATGATATTTTACTTCAAAACTGATTATAAAAGTCAAAATAAAACAAAAAAAATATATATTTGCTTCAGCTTGATTTGAACTCTGGACTCTCATGTTAACAAAATGTTTCCAACGCTGTTACTGTCACCACTACCTTGGCAAGTGAAATAACACAAATTCAATTTAAATTTTATACAGTATAGTAATACCGTCGCGTTACGGTATAGCACTATGAAAGGGAAAAAAATCAATGTATAATGTGATTATCTGACTTATTCTTTGTCAGTGAGTTAGTTTTTAAGCATTAGCCATAAATATTACAAGAAATTTATAATACAAGAAAACTTTCTTTTTTTGTCATCTGGAGGCCAGTCCCTTTAACAACAAGGCAGTCTGAAGGACAGCTAAATCCCCTTCCGCAGCGGACATGAATGTGTACTTCTTGACCTTTAACCAACCATGACCTTGATGTTGTGCCATGCATATTATAAGCACATAGTCTCATGATAGTAATTATTTGTGCCAAGTTATTTAAAATCTTCCATAAAGTCAAAAAGTTATGGAGATCATTTAACCTTGACCTTGGGGGTAGCAACCTGGATGTTGGGTTCTGTACATCGTGTCATAGTGGTGATCATTTTTGCAAAGTAATTAAAAAACTTTTCGTAAGCCAAGTTAGTAAGTTATAGAGCAGACGTGAAATGTGGATATTTGACCTTTAACTGTGACCTTGACCTTGTGGGTAGCAACCCAATTATTGCGCTCTGCACATCGTCTCATAATGGTGATCACTTGCGCCAAGTTATTTCAAAAAATTTTCAGCAGTTTAAAAGTTATGGAGCGGACACGAAATGTAGACTTTTTAACACTTGACCTTAAAGTGTGACCTTGACCTTGGGGGTAGCAACCCAATAATTGCACTCTGCACATCGTCTCATAATGGTGATCACTTGTGCCAAGTTATTTCAAAAAATTTTCAGCAGTTTAAAAGTTATGGAGAAAGTGGACACGGACAAATGGAAAATGGACACGAAAGTGTTACGGACGGATGGACGGATGGATGGACGGACAGACGGAGGCCATTCCTATAATCCCCCCCACCTCTGCGGAAGGGGATTAAGAAAAGGGAAAATAAATTGATATATTTAGGGTAGCCTCAACCACTTATTTAATCATACTGTTTAGGACTTTTTTAAGTTAAACCAACACACTTTGATTTGGCAAGCTTGGTATACATATAAGCCCCTTGCTAGGCAAAAATTTAATTCCAAACTTCAACAAGTATTCTTTGAAACTCTTCTACCCATTTACAAACCAGTCTTAATGCCAGGCTTTGCTAAGACTCTAACATACCACTTCTTGCAAGCTACTGAGTCTAATACTTGTGCTAAGTTTTGAGTAAAAATATTGTAGATACTGTCAACATAGTTTAGGAGCCACAGTCCTTAAAGTAACATCCACTTCTCTTAGTCTTGCATATCTTTTTTAAGTTTCTGAGTAAACCTGATAGCCAAGAGCTGACCCAGTTTTCAGGAAATTCTCTTCTTTCCTGGAAAAGTATTACTGGTGTATGCGTGTAACTAGTCTACAATAACAGCATAAGTTCATTCTATATTGAAAGCAAGTAGTCAATATGTGTTGAAAGCATTTATTCCAGTTATATAACTCTGATCTGTCCCAGAGAACATTACTAAATCAATTAATTTGGGATGCTATCTACAAAATTTTCTGCTGTTAAGAGTTTCTCTGAAGTTCTCTATGTTTATTTGTTTTGTGCATTAGCCAATCTTGATAAAATCCAATTATCCTTTTTTCAAAGCTCTTGTCATTGATTCTGTCTTGCTTCGGGACAGATAAAATATGACTCATGTGGATCAATTTCAAACATCACCTAAATTTCTAAAATGCACTTGTCTATTTTTCAATCTGGAAAATACCACTTAAAATTTAGAGAGGTTTTTTTTTTTATTGAAAATCATTAACTAAATGCATAAACTGTGTGAACTATAACCTAACTGTAGACACATACAGGCTAATACCACTGTAGAGACATACAGGCTAATACATGTACCACTGTAGAGACGTACAGGCTAATACCACTGTAAAGACATACAGGCTAATACCACTGTAGACACATACAGGCTAATACGACAGTAGAGACGTACAGGCTAATACGACTGTAGAGATGTATAGGCTAATACCACTGTAGAGACATACAGGCTAATACCACTGTAGAGACATACAGGCTAATACCACTGTAGAGACATATAGGCTAATACTCCTGTAGAGATGTACAGTCTAATTACACTGTAGAGACATACAGGCTAATACCACTGTAGAGACGTACAGTCTAATTACACTGTAGATACATACAGGCTAATACCACTGTAGAGACGTACAGTCTAATTACACTGTAGAGACATACAGGCTAATACCACTGTAGAGACATACAGGCTAATACCACTGTAGAGATGTACAGGCTAATACCACTGTAGAGACGTACAGGCTATTATTTATTAACTTTATAATATTGAACTAGATTCTGACCATGTTGTTGGCTTGATACAACCAAAGCCTAGCCAATAAAGCTCGAAACTCGGCCAATACGAAAAAAACACGGCCAATAAGTAAAAAGTCGGCCAATACGAGATTTAGCCAATCAGGATTCAGGAAAAACTCGGCCTTATATGAGCCTAGGATTTTCACCATGTTGGACGCCATTTTGAATATGCTTAGCCTAGTTTTTACATAAAAGTTTTTAGCTCTTAAAAAGTTTAAAAAGTAGCAAAAAAAGTTCGCGGAGACCCTGCGCTATTGGATCACAGTAAATTTAGCAGTGTTCAACTTTTCATTTAGTGATTTTCATATTTACCAAATATTATGTTGCGCAGAAGTGAAAAGAAGACGATCACAAGTTTTACCCTGTTACAAGTATTAGCATTTCCAAAAATGCTTAAAATCGCCGTTCAGCCATGCATTTCGTCTTATCCATAGATGAATGTATTTCATGTTCTTCATTCATTAATTTGATAATTTTACAACATGCTTTGCACTGAAAAGCGAAGTTATATTTGATAATTTTCACACAGAAATTATAAAGTAGATGAAATATACATTGTAATTTTTATTGTAGCTGGACTATTTTTGAAAGCTGACGATTTGGTTTCTTTATGAAAACATCCCAATATCTTTATACATCATGTTAAAATTTGCAGCATTAAAACCTTGTAAATATTGCTTTGTTGTAAACCAGTCTACGCATAATTAATTGACTATTTGCGTAGTTTTTTAACTTTATTTATTACTAAAAAATGTATACTTAACAAAAGCTAGATACAGTTCTTCAATACCATAAGAATATTATATGTACAATTTAAACAGAATAAATTTTAGGTAAAAAATACGATATTGCCCTGACCCTAATCAAGCATATATAAAACACGGAAAAATCCTGATCAAACTCCTCGCACCGGTCACGTCACGCTTTGCTACTTTTACTGTACAAATCAGGGGAAGTAACCCTTGCGGGGAGTTTGTATCCTGATTAGAATCGCCAGGAAGCAAGCATTTATTTTTTTCTTTAAGTGCAAGTTTTGGAAAAAACAAACAAACCATACTCTTATTTAGACTACATTCTCTAGTTAAAAATGACATGTAACAAAAAATATTGCGATTATCCTGTATTTATCCTACACGAGCCTGAAGACTGGTACTGAGATCTTACATTGATGATGGTATTTTTCAGTTGTAACAATAAGTAACCCGACAAACATGGCGGTTGGGCGAGTCCATTTACGCATCCCTTGCTGAAGAATGTTGTTGTCCATTTGGTTATCATGTGATATGAAATGCTTTGCTTTGATTGGCTAATGGCAGGCGGTGTACAGGCAAAACTGTTCAAATCTTGTTAATTGTATATATCGCCGTCCAGGAATGGCGATAATAAATTACGAGTTTTGGATTACTTAGTTTGATAATTGAACATAATATTATAAAGTTAATTAATAAAATTGTCATTAATTAGTCGAATTCATATTGACTTTGTTATTGGGCTTCAGACGTCATATTGGCCTTCGGCCTCAGGCCAATATGACTGTCTTCAGCCCAATAACAAAGCCAATATGAATTCGACTAATTAATAACATTATAATACGACTGTAGAGACATACAGGCTAATACCACTGTTGAGATGTACAGGCTGATACCACTGTAGAGACGTACAGTCTAATACCACTGTAGAGATGTACAGGCTAATACCACTGTAGAGATGTACAGGCTAATACCACTGTAGAGACGTACAGGCTAATACGACTGTAGAGACATACAGGCTAATACCACTATAGAGATGTACAGGCTAATACCATGTTCACTTGTCTTTTTTCTGATAGCAGAAGACTGTGTCTAATAGGGACTAAAGAGTTGACAGGTTATTATCAATGGAAGTAGGTTTTATGTGATATCTGATATTTGTATATGCAGTACTGAATTGATTAAGTTTTCTATCAATTGTAACATGTGAATATGTGTAGTAGAAATAATACCAGAAAAACTTATTAATCATCTCAATGTCAGCCACACTATTATAAATACAAGCTTATGTTACACATGAATAGTATTCAGGAGGAAACACTTGACTAGAGCGATGCAAATTGGGGGAATTATTTCTTACAGTTGTTCCATGAATATATTACAAGCAAATCCACTATAATATTATGGAAATCAATTTCTCTATACTTCAAGAGCCTCTTACTAAATCATTATCAGCTGTAGTCACTCAACTAAGCTATCAATTCTACATCATCTGTTTGTGAATCATTCAATCCAGCAAATGATTCCAGCTACTAATAATGTAAAAACACTTCACTCATTAAAGAGACATGATCATACCCTAACATTTACTGAGGATATGCACCATATGCATTTCATAAGCTCATTTTCTTAACAATGAAAAATAATTCTTAATTTGAAGAACATTCATAATTTGAAGAACATGGCAACCAAATAAGTGTGCATTTGTAATAAATGGCAATGCACCACAAAATGGTTCAACAACAACTCTCTATATAATAACTAACATAAATGCATTCAGTTTGCCAGTTATACTAAGAAATTTTTTGAGAGACACCTTGACAATGTTGTCCAAAAAAAACGAAAAATTAACAGAGTACCATAAACGCTCGAATTTAGTATGCACTTTTATTCAAGAATTTTCAGTTTCCATTAAGGGGTGCGTATCATACACGAAGGTGGGCCGTCTGACAATTTCTTTTTTCAGGTTGAAAACCCGTAAAATACCATCCAAAAGTTAATAATTTCTGCCTAAATGATCATGTTTCCTGTTTAGATGCACCTTCTTTTTGGAGAGCGTTGTTAAGGGGAGAAAACCAGTGTCATCTGTACTGAGAGTATGGTATTGTAAAAGGCCGTTATAATGCTGGTTTTTTTTTTTCAAATATATATATATTTTTTTCTAAATGTATAACTGTTTAAGATTCATTCATGCAACCAATGCTTACCGGTATTATGCCAGTCAATATTAGCACTTGTTTAATTATCAACCAATTAATAAGAAAGGAGTCACCCGTTTATTGTACAATAAACACAATAGTAAGTGTCGTTTGATGTTGCCATAATGTTGAGATAATGCCATGTTCTCAACGTACATTAAGTACATGTGAAAATTTTGAGTTGCTCATAACAAACTTTGATTGTTTCTCAAACTGCCTCTTTACAATCATCAACACTACCATCTCAAGATTTTCAGCAAAATATGCCATATTTGTGCATCATATTCTGCCAAGGAGAAGTAAGCTGCTTTAGCCTAAGCAGAAATATTTTCGAAAGAAATTGTCTACTGGGTTAATTGTCCTTAATGAAATAAATTGTTAAATGCAACCGTAGCAATATTCACGTTACGTCATTGTTACGCTCACCGATAATGGCCGGTTCCTTAACGAAAAAAAATCGCCTAATGGTAACTCTATTTTCCAGACAAAATTTTTGTGCATATTATATTCCAGTGCAAGCATTTTTTCCCAGATTTTGAGGCTAGAGCATGGGTGTGTGTTATACATGCTAGCGTATAATACTTGAGTGTTTAAGGTATAAGCATTTTGACATGCGTCTTCTTCAGAAATTTGCAATTTCATAAACAAAAGTGAACAAATATCACCTCATTTCAGTGATGCCAAAAAGCATGTTACATTATTGTGCAGTTTACATCTCAGAAATGACGTCATATTTATTCACTTTTGTTTATGTAATTGCAAATTTCTTGCCATTTCTGCCACTTTAACTGCATGACAACGTAACATGCTTTTTGGCACTGTGGAAATGACATCATATTTGTTCACTTCTGTTAATGTGACTGCACCTTGAGCTGACAATGTGTAATAATTCATTCAGTACAATTCACATGTACAACAGGGCTCTCGCGAGTGGGCGATTCGGGCGAAGTCGTCGCTTTGCTGTCTCAAATTTCGCCTTACGTGAAGATCAAAGCGAAAATCAAGTCGCCTTATCAAAATTTAGTTGCCCTTGGCAAACATGGATAAGAGTCAATGGTGTCATAAAATGTGGCAGTTTTTTTACAATACACATTTTTTTTACAATACACATAAACAATCGCTTGCCAGCCACTCATTAGGGAATCCCCGTAAAACTCCGCCTCTCGCTATTTCTTGCGTTATAGCCATGTGTGACGTACAGAGCGAAGACTCCGCCCATGTTATTTATATCTTTTCAACCAGAACATTCGATACCGACACTTAGGCGAAATAAACCAATCAGCATTTAGTTTTCAAAAAAGCACTATTGAGTAATGAATAATAATGAGTTTCCTGTCGGATATTTTTAGCTGATTTCAGTGTTTATAAATTACCACTATTTGATTGCAATATTTCGGCAATCGTCGGAAGTGTTACAGTACATTTTAATCGTCGATCATTGTTTTCCAAAAGGTCTTGGTATCAATAGTTGATATTAGTTCCATTATGTTTCTGATTACTGGTTGATAAAAGGGATCAATTATTTAAGGGAAATTTATTATTACATAAGCATACGTTGTCCGAAACAAAGAGTAACGAAACAATATCCACTTCGCTCTGAAGTCTGTCCACTTCTCCCTAACCTTCAACCCAGGGCGAAGTGACTTCTCCCAAAATTCTGAGTCTAGCGAGAGCCCTGTACAAGATTTTTAAGAAGATGGAATACTCAAAATTTTCAGGTACATTGTATGCCTCTTTAAAGAAATGTACCATAAAACCCCATTAACTCAAGATACACTACATACATGTAGTTATGTATTTAACTGACTCATTCTCTATAAATTGAAAGACAACTGATAATTTAAAGGAGAAAAAAAAATTTCAAAATGTTTTCCTTAGGGCATATCACAGACAGTAAAAAAGTGTAAGCCTTTCTGTGTAATTAAGTGGCGGAAAACTTCTTATAAAATATAGTAAAGGTATAATACTTCACATGTACTACCCTAGTTATCAGAAAGCTTTTCAAGGAAAGCATTAGTGTCCCCACTGAGAACTAAAAATTGCAAGTTTGAATCAAGCTCAGGGTTAAAGGATTTTTTAAGTTCACATTTAACTTTTATGCAATGCTTTTACCTTAAAGGCAATGCTACTAAATTTTTTAACCCTTCCCCTGTTAGCTGCAATTGTGTTTGCCTTTGTGATCAGTGCAGACCAAGATTAGCCTGCACATCCATGCAGTCCGATCATGGTCTGCACTACTCATCATTCAGTTGGCAAATTTTCAGTAAGTACCCCTTCAACAATTAACGGATCTGTCCAAATCGAAAGATGGACAAGTCAATTTAAGATATTCAGCAGGCTAACAAAGAACTATTGTTTATAAATGTTTAGTGAAAGTTTTATTAAAATTGAATCGAATGCAAACGTAACTATGATTTAAGGTAGAAAAATCTATTTTAAACCTCTGGACCTTGACCCCAGTGACCTCAAACCCCACCCAGTGGTAGAGGTTCATGCAAGATACCTACATACCAGATATCTAAGATATTGGTCAATAAATGAACGCTCAAAAATTATAATTTAATTTTAAGCCATGGCAGAGGTTCATGAAAGGTGGCTATAAACCAAATATTTAAAATATTGGTAAAAAATAAAGCCTCTATGACAGAAAGTAGTAAATATATACAGGCCTTGGTGACCTTGACCCAGTGATCTCCAAACCCACATAAGGGTACAGATCTATGCATGGCCTCTACATACCAAATATCCAGGTTATTGGTCAATAAATGAAGGCTCTATGAGGTAAAGTAGAAAAATATATTTTTAGCCTCGATGACCTTGACCCAAGTTAATGGCAGAGGTTTATGCAAAGTGTCTATATACCGAATATCAAAAACATCAGTCAATAAATAAAGGCTATATGACAAGTAGATAAAATCTTTTTTAGCCTTAGTGACCTTGAACCAAGTGACCTCAAACCCCATTAAAGGTAAAGGTCCTTGCAATTTACCTACAAAACAAATATCTAAGACATCAGTCAAGGGAAAAAGTAAAAAAATCTATTTTAGCCTTAGTGACTTTGACCTTGCAGTCAAAGAATCTAGGGCCAGAAAACCACAAGCCATTCGGGCTAGTTTTTGGCAATATCTACTAGGCCAAATAGGTTTTTACAAGTCCAAAAATGTTAAACTTTTAAAGTGAAAAGTAAAGTCAAGAATAGTGATTAGTACAGTTATTTTGTAATTTCATTGCTGGGACCGAGGATAAATGAGTTGTTCCATCTGAAATTCAGTCATTTCATTTTCAGAAAAAAAGGTGATTGGCTGCTAATTTTTCACAGGCCAGTTGGGCTAGTGAGTTGGAAAATTTTAAGGGCACGACCCAAATTCTACCATGGGCTGGCGGGCTTCTGCTAAATTCGCAGACTGCCATGGCTACAGTGAATAGCAGAGGTTCATGCAATGTGCCTATAAACCAAAGATCTAAGATATTGATCAATAAATAAAGGCTCTACAAAGAAAAGTTAAACAGTTTATTTTTAGTCTTTGAGACTCCAAGGCAAGATTTGAATAACTTTGGTAAAGGTCCACTAGGCCATGTTACACATCAAATATCTTAACACAAGGCCATGTGGTTTCTGACAAGAAGATTTTTTAAGCTTTTTTCCTACAAAAATGCAAGTCTTTGGAAAATCAAGTGACCCCTTAGGTAGGGTAAATCTTTACCCCAGGCATATCATTTGAACAAACTTAGTAACACCATGATGCACAATGCAAAATATCTAAGACCTAGATCTTGTGGTTTCATTGAAGAAGGTTTTCCTTTAGTAAGTGACCACCAGGGCAGGGCCATTAATTACCCCAGGGGCATAATTTGAACAATCTTTGTAGAGGACCTCAAGCTGAACCTGTATGCCAATGCTACATACCTAATAACTCAGCTGAAGGCATTGCAGTTTTCACTTTTAAAATCTATTTTCAGCTCTTGTGGCCTATACCTGCAATGGACTGGAAGTCACTGGAACCATATCAACAATGCAAGGAACATTCCAGGCAGGTTTTAACCCATCAAAAAAATATTATTTATGCATTTAAGTAAACTTGAATTGAGTATAGATATTTAGTAATAATACTTCATAAATGTATTTTAATGATTGTCTGATCTGCATTTATCGGTTGACAATCCTTGTGGAATGGAAGCACAATACAGTCGGTATACCAAATACTGGTGAGTACCAATTACCGGTGATATTTTAAACCTGTTTTTAACAAATGAAATTTGTAAGAGTGTTCATAAGATGCTAACTTCCATGCAACAGCAGGGAGGAGTTCTATAATGGCTGTAACATTTTCCAATCAAACTTCTGAATCATTTAGAGTCAACACTATCAATGTGAAATAGTGGCATTATTAACTTCAACCCCTGCTCATGTAACTTCTTTTAACCCTTAACCTGCTGAATTTTTGTAATGGATTTGTCCAGCTTTGAATTTGGAACAGTCCATTCAAAGTTTAAGGGATTTCAATATCAAAATACAAAAATTGAGCTACCAACAGTATAGAGCCTGGTCAGACTGCACGGATGTGCAGGCTGGCCTGGCTGTATACTGGTGGCAAAGGCTAATCAATTTCGGTTCCAGCAGGTTAGGGGTTAAAAGTGGTTTAAAATTGATTTTTTTTTAACTAAGACAATACTTTTAAAGAGAAGTTCAACTTGGTAGCTTCATTTCTCACTATGACATCATTAAAACCTGTGGCCCTAAAGTGTATTTGCCATTTATTTCACATTTGCACAGCGAAATGTCAAATGATGTCACCATAAAAATAGTAAGAAAATGGTAGGAAAGTCACTATGTCTTACCAGTAATGATGGAGTTCACTTAAACAAAATGGAAATTTTGTTTTCTAATGTACTGCTCTTAATGTATTGAATTAAGAGATAATTAAATATGCATGACAAACGACAGATATCCGGACTTGTAGCTTATGTTTACCTCATTCCAGCTATTCAAAATGGTCACCTCTACAGTTGATAAGCGTTGTGATTGGAATTTAAGTCAATTTTGATATCTTAAGCTGTTCATTGATAAATGGTATTTCGCGAACTTGTATAAAGATTGTTCCTCTAAAAGATAATGCTGGTCATTTCTCCTAAAGTATGCTAGTTATGACTCCTAATTGGGCATTTTTCTGTGCATAAAACTGCAACTTGTGGTTGGACTTGAAAAAAGACATCACCTGTCAAATATTTTCTCAATGTCTCTTTGACAAGTCTGATAAGTTGGACTAGTATGTTATTTGGACCTGGAATTTTAATTCATCATAGAGCTCATTGTATTGATTCAATCCCTTTACAGGTAAGGTCATCGGTATTTGGTATGCCCAGCATACATGAAGAAAAATGTATGACAATTATTCCACTTTGTGACATATGACAGAAATTTTAGAAACAATCCCTTGTTATTTCTAATCAGATTGAGTCCTAGCCTAATTAAGTAGCTTAAAGAGTTAAAACCGCTTTTATAGATCTGATATTTTTTTAACTATTCAGCATAAAATACCAGCCCATAAAATCAGTTCACCCTCGGTGCGCAATGGTGAGAAAAATTGAGTCTGAGCTTTAAAGTAAAGTCTTTTGGAAAGAATATCTAAAGCATCTAAAGGCTTTGTATGGTTTTCATACATAGTCATAATAATAATTTGATATGCAGACTCACAAACGAGGTCAGTTTAAAAACAAAGTTGTGTATGTCATTTACTTTTTAGCATCCCAATTATGTTCCTAGAAACTGTGATTTGAAATGATCCGTTTACTTCTGGTCGAAAACATCTAAATTGAAATGTCTTTTTTTTTTTTTAATCAACATGTTCTCTCACCACACTGACATGTGAATAGAACATCCTTGACATCAACTGTCATTTGCACCCATTTGCAGACAGGAAAATCAAATAAAGGCTTTGCAAAGCGAACGGATCTTGTGCGCAAAATAAATTGTATATTTAGTCTTACCTGGGTGACTAAAGGAATTAAAGTTTGTTCAACAGATTTGGTTTTTATTTCTAACGTGATTTTTGTTTCATTTCGGTCCAGACTTGAGTGATGCTGGACCGCAGCAGCCATTTTCCCAGAATCGCCTCGTTTTCAATTTATGTTCGTCCTCGAATGCTTTCGTACTTTCGCACTCTGAATGGAATTTGCGTGATTTGGCCAAGAGTTAGCCTTCCTGTTTAAATAAACAAAAGGAACCATATGGGATTGTTTTGAAATTATACGTGGTATTTCAACGATTCACCATAATTCAATACCATTTGCCTGATTGTCCATTTGATATTAGTTTAAAGCTATATTTCGTAATTTTGTTCCTTGGTAAATGTAACGTTTAACTGTTTGTTTTTACTTTCATGGTCTTAATGTTTTTGAAATTGATAAAGCACAGGAATTCTAGAAAAACACTTTACAAAGCAATTTGGTAGCTGCTGGATAACAAAAAGAAATCGATTCAGGACAATATCCCTTTGTTTATTGTTTGATAACAGGTTCAAGTATGTGCTAGGGATCTAAATGAATTAAAGTTAGAATACAAAAAGAGCTCGATCATTTTAGCTGTGCATTTTCACAGATGTAACCATGAATACTATGGTACGGTTATACACGCATCGGACTTTTTCCATTAAGGGTTTGTAAATTTCTTGTTGTTCACTATCTGTGTTTGTGTTTCAAATTACACATGGCCATATTATATGTATATGTTGTGTAGAATATGCACATTGAAAAGTCTGAAGACATTCCAGTTCCTCTTTTGTGTTCATTTAACTGTGTTGTTACAGCAAATATTAATGGTCAGCTTAAAGAAGGTGACGATTCTACAGTGTAGGTAGAAGTTTAAGAATTCATACTTCAAGTTGTTGTTTTGAGACACGTCAAACTTGTAGCCTCATACTTTTGAAAAAGAGTTCATTTGGCAACAAAAAATAATACAACATCTATAAATTGCGAATTTTTGATTGCATCGATATTTTTTCCAATGCCATTGAATTAAAATGGTTTGTGATAAAGTTGCTAGTATTTTCCCATTTTTTGACACTTGAGACCTGTAAATCTTCGATGAGACATGAAAAATGCAAACCAGTGTTGGAGGGCATTACTTATCAAAGAAGGTTGTTTATTAAAAAAACTCTCGTCTGCTTAATTACCGGGTATTGTTAATGTGAACTTTAAGTAGTTTAAGTGTAGAGAAAAATCCCTGATCTCTGTGTCAAGGCAGATATCAGTTTGGCGTGATTATTTATTGTTTCACACACATTCATCACAGACTATAAATGAAACAATTACTGTTCTTTAACAGAATAATGTATTATGAGTGTCTGTATTTTGAAAAGGAGCCGAGTGGTATTATGAAAAACTTCTGTGTCTTTATTCTAAACCACTTTGATTTTTTCGCTTTTTACTTTTGAATCATGGCAGAATCAGTGAAATAAGCAAAAGTTGCAGAAGTGTTATCTACAATCATTTCAAAAAGCAAATAACAAACTTGAAATGTAGCTTGCAAATTATTGAATTTCACTTTTCTGTTTGTCCAATTCCCTGGCATTGAGACTTATTTAACTTCTTAACCGAAACCTGTGTTTAGCAAACAAAGTTTTTCAGAAGCAATGTAGATGGTCTAAATTATATATTATGAATTTTTCTTATTACAAGACTGAGTTATTGTTTTCATTGATTAAAGCATTGACCATCGTGTATGCAAATAATATTAACTCACTCTTCATTTTATTGTTTCACTCTTACGCCATCTGCTATTCTCACCGAAAATCCTCCCGGCAGATTCCAGAGATTGATTCCGGATCATAGTTTCCACTTCTGTAAACACTCTTTTTCACGCTTTTAGAAATATTTGCCGATGCTTTCATGTGCATGTACTTTGCGCTAAATTCACATGACAAATGACACTGAAGTCGCATGTGTGTGAAAAAAAAAATGGTAAATTTTAAAATGATGAAACAAAGTTAACTGAAAACTAAGGAAGAATCACATTTTATGTTCAACATTTCACGTTTTTCACTTCAAAATTACACGATTTCACTCTTAACATTTAAAAAAAAATCACAATATCTGGAATTCACAATTTTGCAAATTTGCGATATCATGGAGAAATTTTAAGATTTTTAATTTCACGATTTTTTCTTGAAATTTCATAATTTCGCGATTTCATGATTTCGCAATTTCACGATTTTATTACTAAATTCACAATTTCGTGACTTCATGATTTTTTTATAGAAATTTCATTATTTCGCGGTTTCATTATGAAATCGTGAAATTTCAACATAAAATCTCGCTGTAATAAATTGTGAAATCACGAAATATTGTTGAAATCGCGAATTCACGAAAATGTAAGACAATATCCTGAATTCGAGAAATCGTGAAATTTCAGAATAAAGTCGCGAAAACGTGGATTCTTTAAAATGCGAATTTTTAAATATTGATGCTGAAATGGTGTAATTTTGAAGTGAAAATCGTGAAATGTAGAAATTTAAATGTCAGCACGGGTCTTCCGTAGGAAACACCTGAAAGTGATTAATTGCTGTAATTTATATACAAAATATATGTGATACAACTTACACGTGAGAAGTCGGACATGTGTAAGCCGACTTTAACGTATGTCATGGTACATTTAGTCTGAGTTTTAAATTGATAGGATTAATCCCTTATCTAAGTAGAAGCTGATGTAAAGTTCTCCTTGGTCAATCTATTTAACTGCAGTGCAACCTCTCACAACTGATAATAAAGGTTGTTTTCGATACATCACTCATGATGGAACCAGTAAGATTTCAAAAGTGCGGTAGGTGGGAAAGGGGACAAGTAACTTTCTAGAACAGAAACCGTGATGTTTAAATACATGTATATCAGACAACGACTTGTTCACTAGCTGTATTTCAAAACATGTAGATTTCCAATCATAACAAACTTTCCAATCAAATCTGACTCGTGGAACTGGAAGAGAACGCCCTTAATACTGGGTCCCTTAATACTGACGTTTCAAGATACGAGGCAAGACTACTTACCTTTTATCTTTTTCAACTTAAAAAAGCAGAATCGTCTCAAAAAAGTTGCAGTGTTGTATAGAGTTTCGTTTGCTGCATGGTGTATTTCTCAGAGAGAATGCACTGCAGTCTGCAGAATCACTGGGAACAGTTGTGTTTTTCATCTGTTAGCCCCATTATTTATGCTACTTATCGCCCGCCAAATGGCTAGGGATAGTTTTGGATTGTTTATCCTTCTGTGCATCATAGTTTGTCTATCCGGATACATGTCAGTTGTAGTCATAATTTACAATCGTAAAGAGTTATAGTCCTTTTTTACAAATGTAGGCAATATGTCCTTCTGGATCCGTATGCTAAAAGAGTATTTATAATGGTTTGATGGATTTAGTTGTAACTTAGTGGAAATGAAATGATAATAGGGCAATAATGTGTATCAATTGCCAGTACAATTAACACACTCATAGCTGAGTTACAGCCCTTTGATGTTTTACAAAATGTAAACAGTAGGTCCATCTGCAGCCATTACTTTGTAGTGCTTTGTTTTTGAAACTTTGCATGTTTGTCGTTAATAATGGGAACAACTTGAAGAATCGAAAGGACTTTAGTTTAGTTTAGACTCATTAATTTTACATCAATTGCGATATAAGTCCTTACAACTTAGATTCATCACGTTCGATGACTGCTTCCTAGGTTCCATACCAGTATTCACGCAGCGTGGAGGAATGTGAAGATGGTGAGAGAATCTCGCCTCTGACGGGATTCGAACCCGCGACCTCCAGATCTGGAGCTCTGCGCTCTACCCCTGGACTACATTACCTCCTTCGGGAGGAGTCACATGTAGTCGACTTGATCAGTAAAGTACATATTTCTTTATTCCTTCTAAGTTATTTTGAGTAATATGTTTGTGCTTGCACAAAAAACAAACAAACTTTGTATGTTTTTCTTTCATATTTGTGAATGTACATGTTCAAAAATCTGTCCATCTATAATGATTTTTCTAATCATCTGTTGCCTCCTAACTGCAACTTCCCGATGCAACTTATCTTTTGGCGGGGGATAGAAACTTTCTTAAAACTTGCTTGTTAGCAGAGCTGTATATTTACAAGTGAACATTCCACATTTAGGGTTGGCTCTGGAGAGATAAAAAATTCATTTAACAGAGCACCCACAAGTGCTCTGGGTTCTTTTGCATCTACGCCTATCACTGAAAATATATACATGTACAAGACATTAACAATTGTTCAGAGAATGGAAATACACCGATTTTATGTATTTAAGTAATTGCTGTAGAATTAACTGTGGAAATAGGCAGGCAATTTGTTGTTAGTGATCAGTGACAGGGGCATACAGTTGGTATGTGTAACAACCTGCCCACTCTCCTCGCATCTTCGTAATAAGTAGACAAATGTGGTGCCAACATTCCTTGTAAATGTCCTGAACCTTGAGACTAGGATTTTAACAGCATTGAATCTAATTCAAGACAATACAAATTTACTGATTGATTCATCACTGATGAAGAATAAATCAGCATTTTAAATACTATGAAAATTCATACCAATACGAACTGAAGATAGTACAAGTAATGTGTTCTAACTTACAAACTCACTCAAGAAAACTAGTTTGGTTCCTGCACTCCAGACTATAAAGAAAGCATACTTTTTGTACGTGATTTCTTTTTAGTCTAACTCACAGGGTTTTGTTTAATTAATTCAAAATACTACTAAAATTTAGGAAGCTTTTAGTTTGTTGAAAAATGTACAAAATAAAAATCCATTGTAGTCTGTTTCAGCCCATTGTCTGAAACCCACGTTCAGTCCATTTCATTTCACTTTACCATATCTTACATAATTTAGTTGTACAAAAATGTATGGAGGAAGTTCTCTACAAATGTTAACCTGTTTGAGCACAAGGGAAGTATTAAATAAAGGAGAGTTCAGAAATTTCTGAGTAAATAATGCGGCTAAATAGTTTTAGTCACAAAGGAGCCGCAAGATGAATTACTGGTATTCTTACATGGGAGGCAACCTCTTCAAAAGCTAGGCTGTGGGGTAATACATGCATCATTATGTCAAACATATATATAAACAAAGGCTAATTTCAGTATAAAATGCCTTTATTTCAAGAATGAATTTTACAATACTAAGCTTTTCTTGGGTGAATCATGATGAATACAGATCTAAAATTAACAATAAGAATGACTTACCTAAAAACGATATTAGGTGTTAAGGAGAATAAATCTAAGTCTTGTTTTTATTGTATTTGTAAATAAATGGTTCATTTAACCTTAGGCCTAGTGCAACATTTTTAATTCAAAGAATTCAAGCACATGTACAAGTTGGATGCTACATTAAAAGTTCAATTAGAGCATCCTTAATCATTTCAGGCTATTTGAACAAGAAATAAATCATAATCCTGCATAGAGAAACCTTATTATAGACAATCAATATATCTTTGTGCAACTAATTAAAGTCCTTGAATAAACACAACTGCTTATTTTCCAAACAGTATAGATATTACTTTTTAAACTTGGTGAGAAGTAAGAAATTTAACATCCAAAAATGACAAACATACGCCAAAGAAATAATCTAAAATTTCCAACACAAGATTTTCAAGCAAGAAAAATATGAAAATGATATTATACAAGGTAAAAAGCTATTTACATGATATGTTAGTATGTGTTGTACAAAAATACATATAAAAATATTTACATTTTGTGATATGTAGATAAATTATGTACAACCTTTAAAACATGGAATGTAAACATACATGAGAAACTGTAACTAACACCACCTGTAAAGAAATATTATTTGTCAGTAAATTATTGTCATTTGTAAAAGTTCCCAATTTATACATTTGTCAACAATTTCTAATTGCTATAGAAATTATTTTCATTTGTTGGTCAACTGTTTTTATCCCAAATTAATCAGTATAGAAAAAGATAGGAAAATCTTCACTAAGAAAGCTTCCAATAACATTTTTATGCCAGCAATTTAAAAAATTGATCACAAATACAGATAAAACTTTTACTTTTACCAATATCTACTATCTAAGAATTTTAAAATGTTCTCTTTATGTGTTTCTTTCAGTTTCTACATGAAAAACAGTTTTAGCATTGCAAAAGAGGCAGCTTTTTCCAGCATGGAACCAAGATGGCCTTTTATAGCATGGAAAACAGATGGCCCTTTTCATTTATAAAATTGCCATTTAAACATATTTCTCTACATGTCCTAGTGTCCTGCATTCTTATTTTGAGAAGTATGGTCTTGTTTCTATTGTGTTCTGTTCAAATAATAATGATTTCTTTAGTAATCATTCATATTTACAATTCACTGCTTTCAGTTTTATCACCGTGTAATATATGCACTGAGTAAATAAAAAACAAGCTGATGTTGTTTTCTACTGATGCTGTTATCACTGTACATTATCTGAGCCGCAGAATGACCTGTAGAAGAACGAAAGCTGATGCCAGCAAACTGACGCTGACCTTCAATCCAGAAGCTCCCAACTGAAAAATATATAACAGATGTAAAAATATTTGCAATACTCTCTTTGAAATATCCTTGAAGATAATCTATGCAGTTATATTTAATTAATCAAATTTTCCTTTGAAATAATTCATTTGCGAACCAATTTCTAGTTTAAGATAAAAGGCAAGCAATGTCGTTTAAGAGACCATATGCACAGTTGGATGAACTTTTTGATGTCTACAAAAGATCTAATCCTGTTCCCCAAAACTACAAAATGAATGAAATAAATAATGGACTACTACAGCATATGACTGTAATGACAAAGAACTTAGATACTTAATGACACAGAACTTTGATACTTTACGACACAGAACTTTGATCTGACAGAATATTAGAATAAGGACACATAATACATAACACCTACTGTAACATAGAAATTACATCTGTCACCCTGACAACACTCGGTACATTTCCAATCACGATACCAGTTGCGCATGCATTCTAGACCCAGAGTCTTCTGTTCCCGTTCACAATCAGCCCTTACAGCACACGACTTGTCTATAGAGTATATTCTCTCACTGCGGGGTGTCCAGTATTTAGGCTCTATTACATAAAGCAAACTATGCATACTATATAGTTACATTATGGTCATTCTACTCGACTACTACCAGATGATAAAAAATTAAACTTTTTTTTTAAATTTTTTATAATCACTATATGAAAACTGTTCAGTATCATTCTAAGATTTAAAATCAAAGGTAACAAAAACAAAAGTAAACATGCACATTGAAACTTCCTATTGAAATTTACTGGCAGCCTAATTAAAACAATTTCTTTATATTAGTAAAAGGTGGTAAAGTTGCATGGACAAAAATTAATAAAACTGTTATAAGAGTAATTTTTTAAAACTTGGCTTACGTCTCCAGTGGATGAAACTTCTACAGGTATCCTGGTGTTCCCGGCACTGTATGGTTGTCTTGACACACTTGTCTCTGTTGTCTGGTTGTTCTCTACACACATAGCATTCCAGGGCTGATCCTGTAAGAGGAGTTTTATCTGAATAGGACTAATCACTTACTTTGGGATTCAGTCACAAGAACTTTTTTTAAAAACGATACTCTAGAATAGTAATTTTCGGTTTATTTGCAATGGAATGATATCAACACAAACACAGGCACTCAATGTAAAGGAACTTGAAAATCTACAGTCCATACACAATTATAATTAACTAAAAGATACCTCATAAATTTGACTTTAGGCACCTGTCAAAAGACTTTATATGGATGGAGGTTTTGTTGGCAAAAATGATAACATGATATATATCAATGAAGATTTTTATATGACAAACATTTAAATCTTTTAATTTGAAGGGAATAAGGGTGTACTATCCTGATTACTGAAACATTTTAAGACCGGCACCAATCATGATGGATGTGTGCCTTATGGCTAAACATATATGAAATAAGTACAACAACTAACTGTAAGAGTCTGTGATTGTGGTGTTATTTGTTTCAAAGGTAACCAAACAAAACAGTAACACGACAAATCGGTAAAAACAGAGAAATCTGTAACAACAGAAATATTTGTGGTAATTGTATATAGTTGACAAAGTGATAGAGTAGGTGTGAATAGCACCTTTGATGACCGAGATTACTTCAATGTGGTGTTTTTTTCCAGCAATTTATATAAATGTATAGGTGTATATAAATAGATATAAGTTACTGAAATATTGAGTATTGAAACCTTACGTGTTGCGGTATATTGTAAAAGTTTTATATATTTCAAATGTGTTTATATTTTAATACATTGCCATTATTAGATTATAAACTGATTTGAATCAAAGATCAAGCCGTAACCATTGAAAATATTACTACCTTCAACGTCATTATTCGTACGAAAAAGTAACTATGATTTTAATATAATAGAATCAATTTTGATAATTTTAATAATGATAATTGCATGACAAACGCAAATTAAACAAGATATGTTTGTAAAACATGTATGCCCCCTATCGGCAGCCAATTAGTCATGTGGCAAGATTATTGTGACTGACTTTTGACCTAGTGACCAAATATACATGTTATCTAAAATGTAAGTCTCACAGTCCACAAAACCCGATGCCATTTGGTAGCCAAGTTATTGGTCTGAATTGTTTTGACATACATGTGACCTTGACCTTTGACCCCAAAATCAATAGGGGTCATCTACTGGCCAAGACAAATGCAGATATGAAGTTTGAGGGTCAACGGCGCATGGGTTGTCAAGTTATTGATTGGAAACTGTTTTTTACCTACAAGGTCAATGTGACCTTGACCTTTGACCCCAAAATCAATAGGGGTCATCTGCTGGTGATGGACAATCATCCTACCAAGTTTGAAGTTTCTAGGCCTAAGCGTTCTCTAGTTATTGATCGGAAACCGTTTTTAAGATGAAAGTCTCTGTGATCTTGACCTTTGACCTAATGACCTCAAAGTCAATAGGGGTCATCTACTGGTGATGACCAACAAGTATACCAAGTTTGGTGAACCTAGGTCTAAGTGTTCTCTAGTTATTGATCAGAAACCGTTTTTAGGATGGAAGTCCCTGTGAGCTTGACCTTTGACCTAATGACCTCAAAATCAATAGGGGTCATCTACTGGTGATGATCAACCAGCATACCAAGTTTGGTGAACCTAGGTCAAAGAGTTCTCTAGTTATTGATCGGAAACCGTTTTAAGGATGAAAGTCTCTGTGATCTTGACCTTTGACCTAATGACCTCAAAGTCAATAGGGATCATCTACTGGTGATGACCAACCAGCATACCAAGTTTGGTGAACCTAGGTCAAAGCATTCTCTAGTTATTGATCGGAAACCGTTTTTAGGATGAAAGTCCCTGTGAGCTTGACCTTTGACCTAATGACCTCAAAATCAATAGGGGTCATCTACTGGTGATGACCAACCAGCATACCAAGTTTGGTGAACCTAGGTCAAAGCGTTCTCTAGTTATTGATCGGAAACCGTTTTTAGGATGAAGGTCCCTGTGAGCTTGACCTTTATCCCCTTGACCCCAAAATCAATAGGGGTCATCAACTAGTGATGGACAATCATCCTACCAAGTTTGAAGTTTCTAGGCCTAAGCGTTCTTTAGTTATTGGTCGGAAACGGTTTCTACCTACAAGGTCAATGTGACCTTGACCTTTGACCCCTTGAACCCAAAATCAATAGGGGTCATCTACTGGTGATGGACAATCATCCTACCAAGTTTGAAGTTCCTAGGCCTAAGCATTCTTTAGTTATTGGTCGGAAACCATTTGGTCTACGGACCGACGGACCGACCGACAGACAGACAATTGCAAAACAATATACCCACTCTTCTTTGAAGTGGGGGCATAATAATTACCTGCTGAGACCAACTAATAACTTCTTTAACGACCAACATGTGCTGCTAGCACCTTTCTATGACAAGCAGAGTACCCTAGCATGCCTTTTCACACCTACTTTATCACCTGTCATTATTTCTTTTTATACCAATTTCTCCATTTTTTCTAAATCATGTTACAGATTTGTCGTGTTACACCCAATTTGTTGAATGTTTGTAAATCGTTTCAATTCAATAAACAGGAATGGCAGACATTTCACTCCCAAGACGTTTCACACCAAATCGGTTCACACCTAGACGATTCACTCCCATTTTGGGAGTGAACCGTCCTTAAGACGTTTCACTCCCCAATAGAATACTACATATAAAATATGTCCAATTGTATTGAAGAAACTGTATATTGTACTGACAATGTAAATCATAAGTTTTGTTATTTTTAGAAGTTTAGGCCATTCCTTTGAAGTATTTAAATTGTATTATAAAATATGACATGATTAATTTACTTTCCTTTAATTCCATTTGATTATATGTAATTATTATTTTACTTGTATTTCTAAAGAAAGATAATCAATTTTACTTCACGATCTGAAATTGACTTACAAATACTAATTAATTGTTGTTTGACCCGGGCCTTAATTAAGACATTAAAATATTCTTCGATTGCAACCTCTGTGATGTATTGTTTGTATGTATTAAATAGATAATTATTAATAAATAACAAATTATGTTGTAACAAACTAATGTTTTTGAGTAAAAAAAGTACTTTAAAAGATAGAGGAAATTGATCCCACATTTGGAAATAATTTCATATGGTCGAAAAAAGGTATTTTTTGTAACTTTATCATTATCGACATCTGCAAAAAAATGAGACAATAAACTAAAACTAAATTATACTATTATAACGAAATTGTTTAATTATGACCATCATTAATAAATAAAATAAATATAAATTTGATGAATTTTCTCTTGAACATCTGATTAAAATTATATATAGGGAGTGAAACGTCTATACTTTTGATAAATTGGGAGTGAAACGTCCTGGTGTGAACCGTCTTGGGAGTGAAACGTTTTTAGTGTGAAACGTCTTGGGAGTGAAATGACTCACTGACATTCAATAAACAGCCTGATCTGTCAACCAATATTTGAAACTGTATCAACATCCCAATCATCCTTCTTGATACAATTTGATAGTAATAGCGGTAACAATATCTTTAAGTCCGATTCTTCGTCTGTACAAAGTTAATCCAATATATAAGAACATTTGATCCGCGATTGACTTACCTGTTCCGCCATTTTGTAATTTTGTTACCTGGAATTTTACCACCTATGCCTACCTGACATTCATCTAAAAGAAAATTCTAGCTTCCAAAATAGACCATTTTAAGTGGAAAAACTTACCAATGGCAATCAGCCCTAGAAAAGGTATCAAAACCTGCAAAAAATTCATTTATTTTGATGTCATTTGCAATATAAAAATCGCTTCCGCAGGTGAGTAAACAGGAAGTTACCTTTGACTGCGTTAATTTCCGTACATCGGGACACAGAAAATATTAAAAGCAACTCCATAGTACGGTTATTTCCCTTTGCGCATTAGTGATAAAGTATAAAAGGGAGAACATTGCGAAGGAGATTGAACAACTAAATAACAAGACATATTTCCGTACTTTTTATTAAGATTGAAAGTGACTTAACAGGCTTTTATTTCAAGGCAATAAGGGTGTATTAACCTAATAATCCGGTGTCCCACAGGGTTCAGTCATTGGACCCTGTCTAGCTGTTTCTGGCATACATCAATGACTTGCCAGAAACAGTCAAAAGTAAGACAAGGTTATTTGCGAATGACACTATAGTGTACCTGACAATCTAAGGACAGCCGGCCACAGACAGATTACAAAAAACCTACAAAAACTAGAACTTTGGGAACGGGAATGGGATATGGAGTTCAACCCGGACAATTGCGAGGTGCTGAAGATCACCCGGAAAAGGAACCCAACCATCTTCTCATACACCCTTCATAATAAAATACTAAAATCAGCATAAACTGCCAATTTAAGTACCTTGGAGTTACTATCTATAAAGACGTCAATTGCCCCATATTAATAACATCACCTCCTAGTCAAAAAACTCTTTACGATTTATTCAGAGAAACCAAAACCCCAAATAGGAAAGTCAAAACATCAGCATACGTAACCTATTTAAGACCATAACTAAAATATTGATCAATAATTAGGCCCCTTAGCAGAAACACCTTACTAATAAAGTTGAAAGTGTACAACAAAGAGCTGCGGCTAGATATGTCTGCAATAATTACGATTTCCAAAGTAGTGTTTCATAAATGTTATACAATCTTGGTTGGTCCTCCCTAAAAAGCCGAAGACTCCATTCTTCACTTATAGTTCAGCACAGTCTCGTACACGTTGATCACAACCACCTCATGCCAAACGTGAACTTCCTGATCCCCCGGTCCCATACCCAGTACCAACACTAACGTAAAGTCTTCCATACCAGTGCCAACCTATATATGTTCAAGGATAGGCTGGTGACAGCTCCCTTTTAGTCGGGAGTAACCTGTAGATGTAGATGTTTTTTATTGTTTTGTATAGATATTCGTGAAGTAACACCTCTGTCACTAAGATAAGAAGGACCTTATCTGTTACAATGGTGTTTCCACAGTTCGGAGACTTTGTTTTTGAATGGAAAAGAAATTACTTTTCATACATATATAAGTATTGTGTTAACAGAAAATAAAACGTACTGGACTAGATAAACAAAGTTTTGAAATTCTTAACTGTTCCCTGTATCAATTATTTTCTGTGCTTTGATAATTTTCAGTTCCAGAAGTTTAAAATGGTGTGTGTGTGGGTGGGTGAGTTGGGGATGCGGGCAGAAAGCGGGAACAAACGGGAGTCAAAGCTGTAAACCGCTGGATGACGCTTATATAAACAGGAGTGGTTCCTCTTCGTTTTTCAAGGTGATAGTGTCTCTTCAGAAGCCTAAAGCCATAATGAAAGAAAGCCGGGCCTCGCCGAAATCCGGGACTGGCATATTGTTTTTGATATTTTACAAAAGATATATTTTCTAATAAATGTGACCTGGACATTGGTCAACTGTTTATAACTTATGTAGCTGTTTAAAACGACAGTGTTTGGTTCCTGCTTTGCGCTACTGATATACTGTATACTTATTTGATGATTTTCAAAGACTCGAGAAGTCATTTTTGTGTCAGTCACCATGCAAAAATGAATAATAAAAATACGTCATTTTCACTTTAGAATTTGATCCCTATCTCCTTATCTCTCGTAATTAAAGAATACTTTTTCCTATTATAATATAATTTACGGTGTTTAAAAGAGAAAAGAGACGAATAGTGGACCAGTCTAACAAAGACCTTCAAGTTAGTTCCTTTTCTATTTTTGACATGATCAACATGTTCAGTTGGGCCTCATTAAAACCTCTTGACCATGTCGTTTCTTTCAGGATGATAAGCAATGGAGAAATCAACTGCACCTTAAAAAGAAGGAACACATTTAACAGTTATTTTTAAACAACGAAAACTTGTGATCAATCTTTATCAAGAATGATTTTTTCTCCATTTCCTTGGCGGTAAATATAATTATAATACCGCGGCCATGTATTTTTTAAGATACTTCTTTACTTTTGTCGTTTCGCTGAATAAAAAACAACATAAATTTATCCAAGGTATTAATCTGAAACAGTGATGAAATTTTTCATCGGTATGAAAATGAAAATATCATGTTTGATAATAATCAACAGTTTCTTTACATTAAGCAATTCCCCCATTCAATGAGGGAAGTAACTGCTGCGTGGTGTGGCGCTACTTATGACGAAAGTAGGGCTCGGTAAATATTGGCTAATATGATTCCGGCTCATATGATTCTGCTTTTTCCGGTCACTTTTTTAATAATGACCTAAAGAGCAAGTGTATTAAAGTTTAGTCCAGACCTGTGTTTGTATAGATACAAACTCTGATAAACGTGTCAGAGAACAGATTCTTTGGCTCAATGGTTAGAGCGATGTTTTAGCAAACTACCTATGATCGAGGTCGCATTGCTTATGAACTGCACTCACAGATGGTCTAACTGATCTAAAGTTATATGAATGTTCTGTTTCTTTGAAATTATATGTATCCGACACGTTCACGCCTTCAGAATCTTCTGCCCCGACTTGATGCTGTGCAGCAATGTTTTTCGTGTTGTATTAATACATAACGCGCATCGTTAATTTGGAGGCGCCCCTTGATATCTGCGTCACCATTTTAGACAGGTGATGTGTTTCTTGCCTAACGCTCAAGGGAAAAATCATAAAAATCGATTAAAGAAGAAACTAGCCCTCCCATGCATAATTATTAGCATCTATCCAGATGTTTGCTTCCAAGTTATCATACGACTTTTACACCATCTATAGACATAGTACTATCAAGTTTAACAAAGTCCAGAGGCATTTTAATTGTGACACCATCATCAGCATTGGCAACAGGGACTAACTCTCTAAAATAGGTGATCTTTCTGTTAGCACCTTGCTTATCCATAATATTAAAGGAAATACCAGCGGCGTGCTTATGTACCTAACAGCTCAATAGGCAATTTACATTTATTCCAAAACATACCCGCCACCAAAGCAAGGGTGACTCATAACATACAAATGCTCCTTTACCAAACTAGAGCTCATAACAATGCCTTAGTACAATTAAATATTTTAGTTTTATTTTTAGTTAAATTGTGCGTGTTTGATACTTAAAATATGCCTTATTTTTAACAATAATATATATATATTAGTTTTTATACATAGCGCACATTTGAACAAATATGAATGTGCATATTAATACAACTATGAATTTGGCAAGTCAATATTATTTTTATGCCGGTTATATGAATTAAGTAGACTTATCATGTTTGTGGATAGGCCGCAACCTTTTTTGCTCTTTTGAAACTACCTTCGACTTTTATTCTGACACCATCCTTGTCACTCTGGCCATCTTCATCGAACACTTTCAGGCTGAAAATATATTTACCAATCTGCAGAACCATTCAAGTTCAGTTCTGCATTGTCTAGTCATTGTATTTTGACATTTCCGTCCGACTTTTGATCCCACCGGAAGTTTACAACAGCTACGTCATCCTTAGACTTTGAGCCGTCAAGCGTCACTGAGTCCTTCGGCATCTGTATTTCTAATCAGTGCCAGCATTGGCAAACAGTGCTGTACTCTATAATATGCAGTGCATAGGAATGTTTATAATGTTACCGCGACTTTATAACTGTTCAAAGTAGGGATGTCAACGAATACCTAAATCGGTATCCGGATATCCGTATGGACTATTCGGATACTATCCGGATACTCGTATAAAATCGACGACTATACGATCTCAATGTTCCAATTCCTATGCCAAACATTACATTTGATGTCTGTTTTACATATTGTTCCGGTAATCCTATCACATGTGTTAAGACAGTTTTACCAAAATAATAACTGTCATTACGTGTAAATAAAGTTAATAAAACAAAGACATGTTGTTTACTGTTTTTATTTTCCTCGTGTCTAAGAAGTATATTTTCCCGCCAATACGCAAGTGCGTAAAGTCTAAGTGTCTAACGAAAACGATAAGCGTCCGCTTTTTGTTTTTGTGGTATGGTCTGTCTTTGTTAAAAAAAAAAAATTATGTAATTTAAAAATATCATTTAAAATCACCGTAGATGAAAACGCTGTTTAATTTGTATCCTCAAATCTATGTCAGATTATCGTTTTTGTATACCGGAACATGTATTTATGCAGCTTACGTGATTATGTGCTATTTTTGAATGGTTCAAAGTTCTTAATGCGAATGCTTTAGCAAAAAATGATTGTTTGACATATTAAAATCATAATGCTTGTTTTAGCAAATCGTTGATTGGATACATCATTTGAGTTATCACATTTTGATAGGACATTCTTTTATTAGTCTTGCGTTAAAACTATCATAGAATCATTTGCGGAAGTTACCGTTAAACCCTTAATTGGCATGTTTGACACTGCTAATTGATTAACAAAGAGGCAAGATACTCTAGAATATGTTAATTAAACACCATGGATTAAAGTAATTGCTTACACGATGGGATGTCGCGTTAGGTCCCAGTTGTTTGCAAGACGAATAAACACATTAAACGGCGTGCGACAGATAGACGCTTTATCAATAAACCAATCAAGGGATATGCCGCCGGCGGTAAATAGACGCGATTATGTTTAGCGTTATGAAACTGCAAAATTAATTTGTCAGTGTTTGAATTTTTTTATCAAAGTTAAATTTCACCGTTTTTTTATTTTTTATTTTTTTTTTTTTTTTTTTTTTTATCATTTTGTATACAAATATTCGGATACCAAATTTGTATCCGGATACTAACATAGTATCCGGATATCCGAGTACTCGGATACTCGTTGACATCCCTAATTTAAACAGACGTTCAAGTAGACAGCTGTGGATGCTGTCACACCAAGTTTATTTGCACAATACAAAGCCGATAACGGAAGTATTATCTGTACAATTATCGAAACGAACATTTCATAACTGATATTTCGTATAACAAGTTGAAACGTTGAAATAAAAATATGGATTTATACATACTACTCATGTTGCTTTTAATTCCAACGAATTGTAAAGGGAGCCCTGATTGTGACTCTTTCAAAGATTGTGTAACATGCACGGCTCACAGTTCATGGATCGGATTCTCTCAGTGTAGGTGGTGCCCACTAGATAAGGAATGCCACGCATTTGGTTCCCTAATAAATCCATGTCTAAAGGATCAAAATTTAGTATCAGCATCTTCGTGTCCAGATCTTTCAGTTTCAAACGGGGTCTACAATCAAAAGGTTGCATATTTAGCAACTCTGTTATCCGCGCTTGCATATTCTGACGAACCGGACAAGTGCATCGACAAAACACTTTCCGATGACGGATTTGAATTACTTGAGGCAATAGGGCAAAGATGCGAAGACTTTCCTCTCTTTGAATACAAAGAATGTTACGCCTATACCGCCGTGTCACATAAACTGAGGACAATTGTTTTAGCTTACCGTGGTACCACAACAACTACAGGGAACAAGCAACTCTATGATGAAATTCTGTCTGTTTTATTGAAACCAAAAGAACATTTTCTCATTGGCGGAGAAGTTCAGTATTATTTTAAAAATGCTTATAACAAGTTGTCTCCGTGTGTTCATAAAAGCATTAGAACACGTTTGACATATTATCCAGACTATGATGTCCTTGTAACAGGTCATTCTCTTGGTGGAGCAATAGCATCACTCTCTGCTGCAGCACTTGTATATCAGGGTACAGTACGAAAAGATAGATTGTCATTGTATACCTTTGGAATGCCGAGGGTTGGGGACAAAGGCTACGCACTAAAGCACGATGAAATTGTCAATAACAGTTGGCGGGTAGTTCACGCAAGAGATATTGTGTCTCATCTACCTACTTGTAACCTGGCCCTTGGTTGTAGTGTAACTACACATGGCCCATACCATCATGGAATTGAAATATTTTATCCAGACAGCGACATGACCACAAGTTCAAACTACATACAGTGTAACGGCAACGAAGATGATAGATGCAGTGATGGCACCATTACTGCAAATTGGTGTGTCAAAGATTTGGACACATGTATTCGTTATCATAAATATTATTTTTCTATTCCAGTGGGAACGTTATGCAGCGATTTGGGTGCTGGCAGGAAACGCAGAGCTTCCGATCGCTCACTTATGTGGGAGAGATTATCTAGCAAAAAATGTACACCGATCAATTTATCCAACTTTAACATAACTGCGTCTTATAATGAAACTGGACTTCTAAGTGGAAAACAGAATTCATCAATAACAACTGAGGGATCTACCTCCGCTGCCTCCAGATTGTATGGAAACTTGTTGTTCTTTATTATGTTATTGAGCTATGAAAGAGACTGCTAATATATATAATTGTTAAAATGTGTATTGTAAAGTCTTCCGAAATATTGATTTAGAATACATATTCCAGAATCCTATAACGTATGTACAGCTTAGTCGTCGAGACACTGGCAGGACTTAAACGGGGCGTGACGCTTCACTACCCTAAATTTAATCGTCGATATACTGCATGTGTATTTTGCTGGTTCATTATCTATGAATTGAGAAATCATTGGCATTGTACTAAGCAATTAAGAAGTACAGCACATTACTTCATTTGTTAAACAACAATTTTGTATTTAAAAAAAGAATACAAAGTGATTAATATTTCTTGTCTTTATGAGATATTTTACTGAAATGTTAAAATTTTGTAATGATCTTTTATTAATGACCATTCACGTTTATATGATTTTGATGGAAGTGTTAGACTTTGTCCCTCAAAGTAGTTTATCATACAAATATGCGCTTTTTCCGCCGACCGGTGAGAAAATATTGATGATTCCTTCACGAAACATATTGTTTTCAAAATATGTGGATCATGAACTTAAGTATAAGTCTCATTCTCACTGAGACAAGAACTTTTATAACAAAACTAAAGTAAAATCGATTTCAAGATTTCTTTTTAAAGGGATTTAAGATAAAATTAAGATAGTGTCTTAGATAACATTATTATATTTCAGTTATTATTGCAAAGTTCACAATATAGGATCAAGTAGATTAAATTTCAATCTACAAAGAGTAAGTAAAAATTCAATCAAATGAAAAAAAAAATAGCACGGCCCTTAAGAATTCGGACAAATCAATGTTTGGTTGAGAATCGAACGAAAAAGGAAGATCTAGATCACTTATCACTCGATCAAATATCGATTGGTTAGTGTATCTGTAATAATTTAATTCATACCATAGTAATCGTAGGGGTTGCGCATGCGCACCCGACTGTAACATTACCTCTCTTGGAACAGCTATTGTATTACTATGAACGGAGTACGAATCCATTATAGGCGCTTCACGCAGGAGCTTCTTCTCGGAAAAAGCCCCATCTATCGATCTAACGTTCGTATAATAACATGTAATGTATTAAGAAAACTCTCAGTCTTACTCCATTCAAATAAAACCTCTTGATTCATGAATAAATGGAACGATGCTGTGGACACTGAGAGCATGACTGTTGAAAAACGTATTTCCTGACGTTATTGTCAGAAATTGCACTTAACTAGAGATATGTGCATTTGACCGTTAAACAACGATTTTGAAGTCAAGTTCTTGCATCTTATTTTTATTCCATAAAGCGGAAGCAAATTATCGCATCTTAATTGCGGTATGCGGAAAGTCACGGTTGACTCCTACTTTCGGAGGGATTCAAACCAGCAACCTGTGGATTTGATGTCCTACGTTTTACCATCTCCAAGGCCACACTATTGAAAATATTAGCAAACAAATCAAATAAATCAAAAGCATTGTTTAATAGACCAAAGTTGAATTCAATCGTGTAATGAATATTCATAAAAGATAAGATGCAGTAAACACAACTTAAACGTAGTTATTTTGTTACTATGGCCCTACTAAAAACTTTCAGATTAACAGGTAGTCTTTCAGTTCTTATCACTTTAATAATACTCGTTTCAATTGTAACATTGCTTGTAGATAATAGTTTACTTACATTGTCAAATTTTATCATTTCAAAGTTATTTGAATAAATCTTTAAAAATATTGAGGTAATTGTATGTGCTGGCTCATACGCTGATTAATATGCATTTGATAAAACCAACCAAACACTTAAATAAACTTTTATAAACCGAAGAAGAATTATTTGATCCGACGATACACACAAAAAAAATATTTTAAAAAAAATCAAAATGATTTAAACATTTTTTGTGTGCTTAGATTTGATGTGCTTTTTAGGTTGACTGTGCTACTAAATATTTCCGTGTTTCTTTCTGCATTTTATAATTTCGCCGTACTTGCTGTACTTCTGGAACATTCTGTTCTTCTTAGACATGGTGCGATTCTAAGATTGTGTGTGCTTCTTCGAATAATGTGATTTTAAACTTACTGTAGTGCTTAGACTTTGTGTACGTTTTTACTTTCATTGTTTTTTAGACCAGCCGTGCTTTGCTTCCTTGATGCGCTCATTTGATTCGCTTATTAGACTCGCTGTACTCGCTGTAATTTTAAGACTTACTACCTTTTTCAGACTTGGTTGGCTTCTTAGACTTACTTTACTTTTTAGACTTGCTATGCTTTTTAAATCTGTTGTGTTCCGTAGGCTTACTGTACTTCTTGTAATTTTGCTGTTTATCCCAGATTTATACTGTTTCGACAAATTATTCTTCTTAAAATGACTGTGCTTCCTATATTCAATGCATTTCTTTGACTTACTCTGTTAAGTACTTATCTTGCCATGCGTCCTTGACCTGCTTTGCTTCTTTGACCTCCCGCGCTTCTTTGACTTGCATTTGTTCCTCAGAGGAGACTTGCTCCACTTATGAAGTACATTTTACAAATTTTTATCTTTCGTAGAATGCCTTTTTTCTCATATTTAATGTTTTTAGCTTTAAATTCTAATTCATCATTAATATTCACAGAGCGAGAGTCAAGAATCTTAAACTTAATGGCATCAGCATTTTGACGATAACTTGCTTCGTAAAAGTAATGTTTCTTTTAGCACAAAAGGTCGACGTTTGCAAGCAAAAATAAGCATCAAAGCAAGATCATAACAAAAATTCCTGTCAGATTCTTTAGGTACATGTATGCGATAAATGGCTTTCTTTGATAAATGTCTGTTAAAGTGTCAGTTTTATGACTTGTTGGTGGACTTGTCTCCGGCTGTATATGCTCTTTGAAGATGCTATAAAATATATACTAGGAAATCTATTAAAATGACTTGCAGTCTTTGTAAATCAACTTGCATAATTTCTCTTACAAACCAGACTTTAAAGGGGCTGTGCTCCAGATGACAAAAAAAGAAAGTTTTCTTGTATTATAAATTTCTTGTAATATTTATGACTAATGCTTAAAAAATAACTTACTGACAAAAAAAAAATAAGTCAAATAATTACATTATAAATTGATTTTTTCCCTTTCAAAGTGCTATACCGTAACGCGACGGTATAACTATATCGTATAAGATTTAAAGTAAATATCTGTAATATCACATGCGGCGATGGTGGTGATAGTAAAAGCGTTGGAAATATTTTGTTAGCATGAGGGTCCAGAGTTCAAATCAGGCTGGAGCGAAAATATTTTTTTAATTCTATTTTGATTTTTATAATCAGTTTTGAAGTAAAATATTATGTTGTTATAATCTCACGGCATCTAAATATATAATTTATGAAAAAATCTTTTTTATGTCAAATCTGGAGTACAGCCTCTTTAAAACTGAGACTGATATTTTATACCGTTAACAATAACTATGACTCGCTGAGTGCAATCAATCTTGTTCTCATAATATTTTCTGTTATCAGTCTGATTAAAATGTAAGCGTTGTTTTCAGCGTTTGTGATATTTATCAAAATATTTATTACAATCCTTCTTTTTCAGGCACTAGCTCGTTTTATGTTTCACTGAATTTAAAATGTTTTAAGTTAGTGATATTGCCTTTGCATTGCCATAACAAGCACTTGTCTGGTACATATAGTTTGTTCTTATCGTGCAATAGCTGATTGTTATTTAAGGTACATGTTTAGCACCTTCGCTGTTGTAAATTACGTCTTTAGAAAAACTATTTCCACCGATAACAGTTGTGTTAATGACACCTGGTGAACCTTCCAGATAAGAAGAGTAGAAATTCGTATATGAGAAATAGTCAAGCGCATATCATTAACGTTAATGATCATTAATGTTGTTAGGTTTTAAAGTAAGATTTGTCTTTATGTTTTATTTTTGGTTAAGTTCACTTGAGGCTAGTCAGATAGATGATCTTGTTAGTGAGAACAGTGAACTTGGACCAATATCGGACATTTCAAACATCCAGGAACCAATTTTTGACAGTTCGATTATCCGACAGTTGATCCAGCGTGTGGAGTTTCTCGAAGCACGTGAGAAAAACCACGCGCAACAAATTACTGAACTGAAGGAAGAAGTTGTCAGCCAAAAGTCTCTGATAGCAGCTCTACAAAGGAAGAATGACAAAGAAGACCGTTTGATAGCAAGACTTATGGAACGCTTCCTCAAACGAAACGAATATCCAGCCAGTCCGAGAAAAAACAGATTTGTCTGAATCTGGTGTTGAAAATACAGAAAATGTTGATGGTGAAGGTAAAATTGAAAATTAATTAAGAAACCTTTGATCTTCTCAATAGTTTACAGCAAGGAGGTAGTAATACGGACTGGAAGTAAACCTTAATATCATTCCTTTTGAAGAGTTTGCTGTAGAATGAACTCATTTCATCCTTAAAAACTGTAGTTTTAATATCTGTCCTTAATATCGTTTCCTGGATTTGGTTCAGCAAAAGATCAGAGTCATTTGTTAGTGAAGCTTTTGTTGGTTCCTTTCAAAAGGATAGGCCAGTGTCAGATTTATGCCTATCCGACTATCTGACCTGAACAAACGGACGATAACATACCTTCTCTTGCTAGCGGAATAATGCTGATTTAATAAGGCCGTATCCATGTGAAAGCTCTTTTGTTTTTCCTCTGTTTAGTAAAGCTTCACAAAAAGTTTTTTATGAATTCAATTAATTGGTTCCTCAGGAATAACGCGAATAACAGTATGACGGACCAACAAATAAGTGCATATCAAACATATTTCCACACGACTTTTTTCACAGAAAGATAATTAGACTAGTGGCTTTTATTTTAAATTTACAGGCGTTCCTTCACAGAACAGAATACAACGAGCTGAGAATGAAGTGACAGTTGCATTCACTGCAGGACTTACACACAGAATGCAACATATCGGCGCTTTTCAGAACATTATCTTTGATCATGTGGAAACTAACTTCGGCAATGGCTACAACCCTCATCAAGGCGTGTTTACAGCACCAGTAGATGGTATCTATTTCTTCCACACATCCGTGATGTCGGACTACAATCGCGAAATTTGGTGCGAACTTGTTGTGAACGGTCAGAATAAAAGCGGACGCGAATGCACGAGGAACTGACGGTCGCCAGGACCAAGGAAGTCAAGCCATCATAGTACAGCTTCGACAGGGTGATGACGTCGCTGTACAAAATGCAGCCGCGGACGATGCCATTTACGGTGACGCCTATATTTACACAACGTTTTCTGGCTTTCTTCTTAGATAGATCACTTGAAATGTCTCTCTTTGGTCAAAACACCAGATTTATTTCAGATACAAATTTGTCCTTATCAAAATAAATGTTAAACGAATTCTGGGTTTGGTTATAATCAAGATGTATAAACAGTCTGTGTGGTGGACTTGAAACTTAGAATTATTGCTTAAACTGGACTGAAAAAAAAAACATTGCAGGGGAAAGCGCAGTTTTTTCGTAGACGCCCACCTGGGGAATTCCGGTAAAATATAGAATACGGTATCCCCGAAGTAGGCGCTTGCTGTACCACATGACATGTTCCGCAACATGAGATCTGCACCAGTTTCGGCACAGGAATTCGTTTCATTGATAAATGTCCCAAACCACTATATAACCATCACAAAGTACGAAAGTTTACAAGAATAAATCTGAGGGTCACTTTACTTCAAACAGATTTTCTTTAATATAAGCTGACAGATGCAATTTTATCTCTTATTGTCTCTGATAGTTAATTTTGTTATTGTTGTTGTTTTTGTTGTTGTTTCTCTCTAAATATAGCAACTGTAACTTCATTCAAAGTGATTTTTTTCCACCGTACCTTACGATTTTTTAATGAATTTCACTGCTTCTTTACAAAACTTATCGTGACACCACTTCCGGTCTCTTACCTAGTAAATAGAAATTAAATATAAAATTGTGGAATAATCTAAACATCTCAAACAAGTTTCATATTTATTGTATAAATATATTGAGTTATTTAGTAGACTTTATATATTTTTGTAACGGATCCTGTTTATAAACTCGAATCAGCTTACATACTTTCATTTTCAATATTGTGGTAACATTTTGATAGCGATGTTTGGAGGGAAAATTTAAATCATGTTTGAGGTAAAATAAAATTACGCTCAGATTCATTCTTGTTAACTTTCGTACCTTGTACTGTAGGGGTATTTATCCATGAAACGAAATGGTTTTTGGTTAAATATTCAAAAACGGATATGATGTGGGTGCATGCGCAAAGAGTGAATGTGATCAGTAATTTGACGGCACAATACCATTCGTAACGCTATAGTCTATGATGGAGAAACTACCCATTTCTTCATTTCTACGGTTGTATTGGGTGAACATGTGATGTGCGTGAAGTTAGCTGCCAGTTGACAGTTGCCGATCCAACTAACTGATGGGCAGGAAATCATGATCCTCAACTGACAGTGATGGTGTGTTATCACGGACATCAAGAACAAACCCAACATCATACACATACGTATCAGTATGATTTGACATTGTACATGGTTTGAAAAATGTGTGAAGGCTATTGTCTATAGCACATATGCTATCACAATCATGTCTTTTTTTCAAGTTCTGATTCAATTTTTTCGAAAACATTTAGCTTGCTAGTGCACGGCGGCAGAAATGAAGCAAGCCCAACACCCACAACAAAGGTCTTGTTTACACTGACATAGTTAACAACATATGACTTGCCATAACAGAGTTCTCCTCATATGACCCAGCCAAAAGGTAACAGTCGCGCAAAAGGGGAACCATTTGGTTCAATGCGCTGATCAAGAACACAACCGACATTTGTAATGTCACGGCCTAACAACAGCATATTTTATGCATCTTTCTCAATCTCTGAGATATGTTGGGCTATATCAGACAAATGGAAATGATAGGCTGCCACTTTAGGTGACGGTATATTGTAAGGGATATCCGAGTATTCAATTGTGGGTGGGAGTTCAAATTCAGTCATGCCATCAAAAGATTGTATCAACAAATTTTCAGATTTTCTACCTCCTTGTAATGACACACAAGAACAAAAAGAAAGAGTATATTCAACAATCTCACTATCAATATCAAGAAAATCAAAGAGTTCAGACTTTGCTAGAGACTTGTTACTCTGATCATCTATAATTGCATAGCATTTAAAAACCTTATCAGGATTTTGTTTATTCATAACATTCACTAATACAATTTTAGCAAATGATTTGCAACACTGTTTTCACAATATTCTTTGCATCTTGAGTGAACATCAGTGGCCCAATCCTGCTGTCTCGGCTCCGCGCCTTAAGAACTTGAGGGATTTGGAATCGATTCCCAGTGTAACAAGGTGTGATGATTATTTTTACTACATTTTTCAAATTTATCACATCTAATCGACTCCAAAATTTTACAGTAGCTTCCTCTGGAACATGTAGGGATGCACTTCTCAGAATCAAAGCATACTTGTTTGAAGCTGGCCCAAGGTGTTTCACTAAAAGATC
The DNA here is from genome assembly GCA_012932295.1 of Cyclina sinensis. NCBI lineage: Eukaryota > Metazoa > Mollusca > Bivalvia > Venerida > Veneridae > Cyclina > Cyclina sinensis. Next base: position 19,031,008 of record JAAONU010000009.1, read on the forward strand.
AATCTCTTCATTACTGATTACACTCATTTCATCACAAACTGACCGAAAACTTGCCTTCCATGCTTGGTTATTGTCACAAGAAGCATTGAGTTTTTTTTATATGTGTAAGAATCAGGTCTTTTCGCAACAAGAACTGAGCAATATTGGAACTTTCACTGAAACTTACTGGTTGTATGTTTCTGAATGTAATTCTTAACACTTACCATTTTGTTTTCTGGTTCAGCTGGTAGAGACACACTGACAGATCCTTGCGATATACCGCAAAGCTTTTTCGTTAGTTTCGGCGGCAAGAGCTGCTGCTTCTTTCTTTTGCTGTAAAAATTCTAACTCGGCATTCAAATCAGCTTCTTTTAAAGCAGCGGTAGTGTTTTATCTTCTCAATTCCAGCTCCTTTTCTGCGAATTGTACTTTAAAACTTACTGCTTTCGCTTCAGCAGATTTCTTAAATATGGTTGATGATATTGAGTAACTTGATAGTTTACTATCAAAAGACACAGTTTCTATCTTTTCTTAACGTATACTCTTGATCTTAGGCAAATATTTTTTTTACACGAGTTTCACTTTCCACAAATTAATTGTCAACACGAATAATCGTCAGTGGTACTTTGTTGTGTTTTGACACCCTCTAAATATGTCACAAATTCACTGTCACATTCTTGAACAATGACAAAGAGCTCGTCTGCTTTGTCTCTACATTTATTTAGAGCTGACATATCACTGCTTGTGGACAAACCTGAATTTTCAACAACATAATCAGTCAAACGATCAACAGAACACTTCGACTTTGTGCAGAAGTCATCAACTCTTTTTTCATACAAATCCATTGCTTTAAACGGTAATGGTCGATTTCTACTGGAACATCTCATGAAAATATGTACATTTATGAAGACGTTAATTTTTTGCAATTATGGTTATTGTACTATTCTGGATTGCACTTTGAACACGACTAAAAAACGGTAAGCCTCCAGTTAGCTAACCATTGGGCGACAGATGATAAACACTATGTTGATTTTGCTGTTTTTTTTTTGTCAGTTGCCCCAACTGACGGTAAAAAAACCATAATTGGCAAGGACAAAGAATCGAACAACGATTTACAAAATAAGTAATGCATGCGATTATCAAAACGAAAACGAGGCTAAAAAGCGCAAAGAAAATTAAGTCAAATAACGATACACTAAAACATGGAAAGTGCATTGACTAGTCACTTGCCTGGAGAGTCGAGGTCAAAATCACAAAACACCATTACCAAGCTACAGAAGATATTCAATTTAAGGAATATAATCTGAACACTAATTCCCCGTCTTTTAACCCTAATGCCCCGTCTTTTCAAGTGTCCGCATCAAGCGAAACATCCGAGATGAATCATGCACCAGATATCAGCGAGACTTCTTCCAAGATGCATTCTTTGCCTACCCACTCTAATAGCCCTGGCGCTATACACACGAATCTTTCACTGGGTAGTGAACAGAAATTAAATTACCTGCAATCTTCTCTAAGAGGTTAAGCTTTCGAAACAATGGCTGTGTTTTCGTTAACCAATGTCAATTATAAGCAGAAAGACAGAATAATACAAACTTAGTGTTGTCATACAGCCAACGCCTGTCACCGGTGTGGTTTGAGGTGGACACTTACATCTGGTTATTTGCGCGACCTTTTTGGAGGTTGTTGCGATGGGCGACTGTTCTAAGGCGTTCTTACTTTGCTTTGCTAGGCGGTTGGTACCGTTAGGTGTAGATTCGAATCCCATTGTGAACTTGATTATTTATAATTCACAATAGCGCTATTTGTAGCCGTAAAATGTCTCCCCGTACATATAGTCAGTGTTGTCATACATCTAGCTCCTGTCACCAGTGTGGTGTGAGTTGGACACTTATATTCCGGTTATTTGCGCGACCCTTTTTGGTGTTGTTGCAATGGACGAGTGGTCTAAGGCGTTCTTTCTTTGAATTGCTAGGCGGTTGGGGCCATTCGGTGCAGATTCGAATCCCATTGGGAACTTGATTATTTACACGAAAGCTTTGCTTGAAGGTTCAGCCCCATTTATATTATTTCAAGCCTTAATACCTTTTTATGACGCCATGGAGACATATATCATTGGAGTAGATTCGTTGAAACAGAAGGATAGTATATTTGATTCACTACTTACCTCCGTCTACCAGAGGTCAGAGCAAACATTACACATGCACAAGGGACACTATCATGGTTTTTTGGTGAATTGATGCAATGTTTATGAAATGACATCAATATTCTAGATGCCAGGAATTTGTTGAATGCCCCTCAAGACAACGTCCCTACAGCAGGTTTTCGATCCAAGTCTGATTCTAGAAGACCGGGGAGAAAAATTACATCCAGACCAAACAACATTAAGCTAAAGAGATAAGTGTACTGTAACGGAGAACACTCGTGTATAGACTGTGCAAAAATTAAAGATCCTGATCAAGACTAAGTATCGCCAAAGACAATAGACTGTTTTAACTGTCTGGGAAGCCACATGGTTGTACAGTATAAGTCAAGATTCAAGTCTAAGGTATGTTCTCGCATCATTCTAGTTCTGTGGAGCAGACATGCATTCAAACCTGACAGATAAGCGCTCTCTATCTAACAAGAGAAAAAGAACAATATGTCGGTTTTACAGCACAGTCTTTTAAATCAGCATTTTATTGAGTCTTATGTTTCCACAGTTACGTCAGTTGGTACCCCCATTACTGCCAACATCCTGTTTGATGAAAGTTCCCAGTATTCATTTGTTAGTAAAACATCAAGCATGAAAATTACAGTTGGACCCAATTGGAAGTAAAAGTCTAAGTATGTCGGGATTCGGAGACAAAGAGGGACGCGTTCGACATTTAAACACAGCTACCATATATTTAGAAACACTGAACAAGAACATCTATATTAATGTTCTGAAAATGCCTGAAATTTCCATGCTGCTGAAATTTTACCTTAAACATGCTGGTCACCTAACTTACATGAAGGGGCTCAAACTCGCACATCCTATGTCAGAAGATGAACATTTTGAGATCAAGATTCTTAAAGGTGCTGATCATTTCTGAGACTTAGTAAAAGAACAGGTTATCAGAGGTGACGGACCAACAGCAGTACAATCAGAAATCGGGTATATTCTTCCATTATGTAGAGATACCCAGATACCTCCATCGCTATTTCACATATTCATGATGAATGTAATGACTATGAACGTACAAGAGAAAGTAAATCTAGAGAAGTTTTTGGGATGCAGAATCGATTGAAGTGAAGCAGAAGCCAAAAACTCCAAATTCATGATGAAAATACAAAACAGTATTAAGATACGAGTATTACACACAATTATGACCAATATGTTGCCAAATTACCAAGGAAAGATGATCATCATGTTTTTAACAAGTAATGAGCCGATAAGCCGATGCAGAACAATAAGTATAATAAACAGATTGAAAAAGGACCCAAAACTACTACAGACGTATGGTAGTATTGAAGGTTACTGAGCCATTAGCCCACAGTATAGATGGTCCGATCCCATTACCACCACGACTACATCTCCCAACATCCTGTAAGCAGCTACACATGTAGTATCGTTGTTGAAAATCTTCCTAGAATTCTCCAAGTTTGAATGATTGCTCGAGAAACCACACCACAGTTCAACGACTTGATCTCAATACTGCTGCATGTCCAATACCACAAATTTGCCGTGTGCAAAGAGATTAAGAAAGTGTTCATCCAGACGATATTGACGTCACAAGTCCGTGCTTTTTAGCAATGTGCTCACCATTAATTCTGAACGCAGTCAAGTAGACAACAGACTTACCAGCTAACCAGATGAGATTACACTACTGGATTTCTACACGAGCAGCAGACACCTGTTCCAACATGCAGCTTTTAATTTGAGATCCTGTCGCTCAAATAACCCGATATTATGTGAGAGATCTAAACCGATGGAATCAGCGACAAAGACACAGTCACAAAAGCCCTTGAAATGCATTAGGTTCTTCGGCAGATTAACTGTCCTTTCCACTAAAATTTCTAATCCCATAAAACCACCCTTTATTGACAAAACGAGAGATTTTGAACGAATACGTCGATTTCTGATCATTTGGGGTTGCTTAGCCTAATCACCGTCAGAGGAAAGATGTTACTACATCTGCTATGAAAACATAAATTTTGGGTAGTTTTACCAGACGACATCAGCAGATGATATTTCTCCAAGGCCACATCTACAGACGAAACCCTTCACATGTTCGCCATTTCCAGCATCAAAACGTACGGAGTAAATGCATATTTCGCTTCTGGTAACCAGAGCACCCTCATCATAGAGAAGAATAGCCCAGTTAAGCAGCTTACAGCCCCGAAGCTAGAACTTTGTGCAGCATTTCTTGCAGCAAGGCTTTGTCGATATATTACATCAGCTGTAGATTGCAATAGGGTACCGGTATATCTATGGAGCTACAGCCAAATCGTATCGAACTTGATTTCTTCAACTTAGCAGCAGCCAATATTTGTACCCAGTCGTGTAAAGGAAATATGTGAGCTGACCAACAGACGCTAAACTATGAGACCTGTTATGGAGAGGACTTACCTCTGGGAAATTTCGGGATGATCGACCGTTGATGAATGATTCTACCTTTTTATAGATGAGACTACGTCCCAATGAGTGACTACTATTTGTAGATGACAACACTGAATGTTAAACCACATTCCTGACAACTTCACGAGACACAGTTCAAACACAACACATTTTCGAGTTCTCGACATTCAGAAATACAAAACATATCTTAAACTGCTACGAGCACGGCATATGTCAATCGAATTGTCAACAATTGAAGTTGGGAGAAAACACGTGGATCTGTAGAATCAAAAGAGATCGACGCAGCAGCAAGAGAGCTAATAAGGCACGTGCACAGCCAGCATTTCCCGGACGTGACACAATACCTATTCCGATGCAGTTCTAGCACAACAAGAAGACACAACTACATCTTCTCTTAGATGACAACACATTACTTTGTTAGGTTATTGAATGCATCGTTATAATACAGCGCGAGATTTCTTAACTTTCTTCAGTCACTTTCCTTCGCCAAAAGTATTAGATCCCCAAAATTATCCAATGTATCCGAAAAAATGTTCGGTCGTGTGTCATGTGCTGCAAGGTTATAGGTAGAGCATAACATATGCCAGACCCCCCGCGTTAACATATTGATACGCGCCGCCATTTACTGTGACAAGGGTAGACTTTACTGGAGCGCTAAAAATTACCACAAGTGATCTCCAAAGGGCATACATTTATCTGTTCACATGCGCCAACTCACGAACTGTCCATTTAGAGATAATGCCAGTTATGACATTGGAATCATTTATTTTGGCTCTACGACGCTTCTTCAGTAGGAAATCAATCCCAAAAGTCATAATGTCAGACAACGCCCTGACTTATACAACCGCAGCCAAATTCCTGAAGGACGAGGTTCTTGGAACAACCTTCATTTTTTTGACTTCTATCCCACATCAATCGCCTTGGTACGGAGGCTGGGAGAAAAAACTCCAAAGTAATACGTAGACATCCAACAGAAAAGTTCTTAAGCAATCATTTATTAACATGGATATTCTTTGTTCATTTACTGCGGAAACAGAAAACATCGTCAATGACCGCCCGCATACATAAACATCTACAGATTCAACAGCCGAGGGACAACTTACACCTTCTCATCTGCTATACAGACGCAGGATTACTCCCTTATTTACCTAGACGACAGAAATCCATAATAAAAGACACGACCCATGAGTCCACCTATACATTTTACAGATTTAAGGCTGCAACTCTTGAATATTTCTGGTCCTTGAAGTGGAAACACGAATACCTCAGGTCGCTGCGAGTGTCCGGTAACCATGGTGACACTGTGCGGTTGGTGACGTAGTGCAGTTACATGACGAGAATTTAACGAGGAATCGCTGGTCCTTGGGACATTTAAAATGACGCAATCATTTGTGGTGATGGACACATTCGAGCAGCCCTTGTCAAGTCTAGACAAGGTATAACTACACATATTAGTTATAATGGAATAAAGGTGATAAATGTGATTATTCAGTGATAGTGACACTTAAAGTGATTTTAAGTGAACAGAGTAACATGACTGATTGTTCAATAATGGTGACTGTAATTCTGTTTATGATTCAGTATCAGAAATAATACATGATCTTAATTTTAGTGACTAATATTGTAATTGAGTGACAAGTACAAACATTGAAATCTAAAACGTTTCTTTGTATGATACTACTTTATAATGATTTGAGTTATTAACCATAACTAAGTATTTTGATTTTAAAATTAATTATCATTTAAAGTTGCAGATCTTCATTGTTATCAAAAGCCACACATCATATTTATTTCTAACGACCACAAGAAATGAACCTAGCGATCAACATGAGTGTAACACCGAACAGCTGATACGTAGGTGGCGAGTTCATACTGTCACACTGTTAACACAAGAAATAAATTATTACCACAACCCTCTCCTGCAGAGAATATTGTGTCAGCTAATCCTCTTAGTTCGTCGAAATTTTCAAGGTTAAACATGTGCTCTTTGACTGGTTTCGATGCCATTCCTTCTAACTCCCTTGTGTCGGTCAAGCCGATACCTTTGCACAGCAATAAATGAGTAATTAAAAGGGTTTGTCAGCAAAATAAGGACTTACATCTTCATGGTGCAACATGAAATGAATAAAAGAAAAAAAGACTTATATCTACACACTCAAAGTTACATGAAATGAATAGATAATAAGTAAGGTTAATCTGAAAGAAGAAACACACAGGATTACTTGTAAAATGTTTAAAGTAATAAAATAAAAACTATTCACAACTTTTTCCATTTATTTACTTTCGCTTTAAACCAAATATTTTGCTAAAACTTGTTCCGAAAATGAGGTAAGTGTTTACAAGAAAAATGATTTCAAAGATATTCACATAAAGATACATTCAGTACACTGATAAAATTTCCAACTTATAATAGGATCGTTTGTGTTTTGTACTAAATAAATCTTTATTCTTCATATTAAGCAAAAGACTAGACGCAGTCGTTAAATTGAAAACTGCACTTAAAACTGTATTCTTACCGATAGCATATACTTTAATTCCCTTCTTTATCGCTTCTTCAGCTTCAGGTATGGTTTTTCGGATATTTATATTTGATTTACCATCTGTAATCATGAAAGCTATACTTTCAACATCTGGTCTGTCTCCATTTCGACTAATGAACAGTTCACTGTGCATCGTCTTCAAGGCGTCGGCTGAGTTGGTACTCCCGTAAATATAAGGTATTCTATCAATTGCTGCTTTAACTTCGGCGTTTGTTGAGTACTGATTCAGATAGAATTGAACTTCTACGCTAGTACTGTAAATTAAAGCACCAATTCTTACGCTTCCACTATCGACGTCAGTTTTATCTACGATATCTCTAGCAAACTGACGCATCTTCTCAAAGTTCTGTTCCGTTACGCTTGTCGACGCATCGAGTATTATCACAACATCCATTTTAGGCAAACCACATTCTGTTAAAATATGAAAGTAATTCTTAATATTAGAATTATTCAATCCAACTATTTAATCAACAGTTTTTATCTTCATCTGCAAAATGACGGAGAGTTCCAGAATTCCAGGTGACTTCAAGACTCAGATCTGCTTCGTTATTTCTTATACATAATGCTTTAAACCTAAAATTATTCCTTGGTTTTAAGTACTATTTCTTTATTCCGGACATATCTTTGTAGTTTTATCACTTATTTTGTCCTTCTCAAAATTATTGTAAACTGACGTTTCCATGCGTGATATAAAAATGTGTTATTTGAAAGCCTTAACTGAGAGAAGTCTATGATTTTGATAAATTGTTATATGTACTTACGTTTTCCGGGACGTTGAGTAGCTAAAACAGCAAAAAGTAATCAAATTATACTTCAATCTTATATATTCTATTTACATGACAAGAAAACAAACACAAATTAAAGATGTATATATTGAAGAATATGTATATATTTACTTTATCAAATGTAATAAATCGAGCTTTAAAGTATACTATGCAGTTATCACTTGTGATGAAACATTCTTGAACTTAATATCTATTTTAAGATTAAGATTTATATTATATAAATCTTATAAATCTTAATAATATAATAATGATATAAGATATATATATATAAATATAATACATTAATTTTATTTATATATTATATTATTAATATGATTTATATATTACATTATCATTCTAATATCAGATAAATTTTGTCGTAATATTTTGTGACATTAACATTCCTAATCCAAGACAAACGTCCCATTCATATTAGAAATTTTACGAAACTCTTCATTTTTAAGATGTGCAAACTGAGATCTCGTGATTTTTTATTTTTGTCTTTTTCAGTGTTGCGAAAGAATGAAAATTCAATTCTTTAAAGCATATTGATATGAACAGTGAATTAAAAATTAAAAAGAAGGTTGTTAAGTCTAATCTTAATAGGTTATGAAGCCTAAATTTAACTTTAACTTACTTCAACTAAAATATCTGTCTAATAACATCACAATTTTATTACCCCGACAAAAAAACGGCCCTTGCTGAGAAAACACGACTAAGTATTTTTAAGCGAACAACAACAACAAACAGTTTATGCACAAAATTCAAAGGTTATCAATTTCTTTGTAATAAAGCACTCAAACAATACTACTGGAAACCCAGAATCTTCATATTATTTGATTTACTGAGCATTATTGTGATGAACTTTTATTTGTACTATTTTTAGGTACTAGAACTACTTTAACCTGTATAAAAATATGAGACAAATGAGTATAAATGTTGAAAGCCTAGCAGTCATAACAAGCATACAAGGAGCAAACAAAATGTTCTTAATACAGGCATGTTCATAAAAATATCTGAAGCTCGTGTAACAGTCTGAGACCTACATGAAATATAAATCAAAATTTTACACAGGAATAAATGCTTTAGACACGCCTTTTTATTCTGAAACTAAATATCAATTTCCAACTTCTGTTTTATATCAAGGAAACAGTTTTGGCTGTAGCTATATCTTTATCTGACAAGAGCTGCTGCAGTAAATAGAAAATGTACCACCTTCCCCGATAGGATGTTGTCTGCAAATCTTGTTTTAGCTTAAAACGGTGATATGAAAGTCTAATGACAAATCTAGGTTAAGTGTGGGGATGCCTTTTTGTTGTAAGTAAAGCAACACATTCATCTTAAATACTGACTAAAGTTCCGAACCAGAGATACCAAAACATTGGTCTAGGGCATTGGTCTAGGAGAATTTTTTTGTATTAAGTTAGATTTAACCTTAACCTCTGATGCATGTAAATAGCATATGTGCATGTTTTCAAAATCCTTCATGAACAAATGAGTAACAAATATGATTAAACGATAAACAGACAGGCAGAAGGACGGACAGTTTGCGACGCAGTGTTTAAATATGGTTAATATTTGTGCATTTATTTCTTAATCCTGTTATACAGATCAAAACAGAGCTGACACAACAGTACAGACATGCAGTATTCAAAACTATTTTGGTGTTAAAGACGCCGGACAGACTAACAAACGGATGAACTGTATGCGACACATTGCTTTAATCTAGAAAACATTTGTGTTCGGGGTTTTTTTTCAAAAAGCCAATAAAGGAAAGCAGACATAAACATACATGTGTACTTGTAGGCAATATACATTATTTGGTTATAATGAGGTAGAATAATTTGGAATGCATTTCTTCAATAAGAAGAAAAAAATTGCCAAGTGATTTTAAAATGTTGTCAATATGAAAAAAAAAATCAAAGTCTTGTGGTCAATTAATAGGCATGACGAAACATTCAAACTGAATTAGTTAGTCGTATAAAAAGATCAAGCTTTTATAGTACATTAAAAACATTGATCAAGCTTTGCACGTACATTCATGAAAGTCTTAACTCTCGTGTATAATACGTCGAATACATTCACAGAGGTATCTTAAAATGAGACTAAATATTTCTAAACAAAGCTACATGTATTTGTATGTTAACTATTTTCTTTTCAAATACCATGTTTACAACATAAAAGAAAGCAAAAGAAAGAAAGGAGATAAAAGTTTATTTCTTTAATTCATATTCATGTTTTACATACATCCAAGTATGAATTGATGTTACTGAGAGCATTGTTAGAGTGGAAATGGTTCTTTTATACATTAATTTGCAAAGCATCTTTAATTCAAATGATTAAAAATAATCAACAAATTAATCATAAAAAAACTAAAATCTTGAAACTAAATGAAAATAACATGTATAATAGTACACAATCAAACTGCTACAGCAAACTGCGCAATTCAAAAAAAGTATTGTTTTAATGCTACTAATGTACAAAGTCTTCAACCAATTCTTCCAACATCTGAACACTATTAAATGCATTTGCATATGAAGAAACAACTAGGCAGTGTTTCGTTGCATGTTTTCAATCACACGCATACCCTGCATAGGCTGCAAAAACACATAACAGTGATACATTACGTTAAATGGTATTCAATATTGTCCAAATAAACGAAAAACAAGCACAGAGTATAGCCTTTCGACTTGCGTCTTCTTCAAAAATTTGCAATTGCATGAACTGTATTTTATGGTATTCAATACATATACAAGTCATACCCGCTTGTATATTCACAATGCTTAGTATTAAAACACCTCTAAACAGCATCGCATGTCAAGGCTGTAACGTCACTAACAAGAGTGTTGTATGTAAAAAATTTGAGACCGTTTTATTCAGAGTATTCATTAAAGCCATTGCGCAGTTCAGATTCAAATAAAAGGTGATAATGAATAAGATACATATAAAAGAACAAGTGCACAGGCTTAAACACGTCCTTTATACATTGGAGGTCCATATAGACCTGATACATATACTTTGACTTTTCTACTTAATGTATCACTCTATCTTATACACCATACGTCTTTTCAATAACTTACTGTTCTATCTTTTGGAACATGCTATCCAAACCCTATGTCCCACAACCACACTACCATATACATAATATTTATTAGATATTGTTTTCTTCAACATGTCTGTGTGACTATCACCATTATGCCACGTGTACACTATCATGATAACATCAAAAATGTACCATAACACCAATTCACTTTATATTAATCGTTAGATATACCATAATGTCTTCTCTTTTAATTTACCATATTTAACCCTCATGCATATTCCGCTATAAAACCAATCGATTCGCAAATCTAGTTTATCAAAATATTGTAGAAACAGTGCTGATTCTGTTTTAATGAAGTCGCTAACATCATAAAACTCTGTGGGGGAGTATGTGTCAACTCCTACCATTCCTTCCTTTTGGAGCCCCTTAAGTTTTTCTTTGGCGCTTCTTGTCACAATATTAGACTTTCCATCGCTAATTGTCACAACTATATCTTGGGCATCGTCTCTGTCATTGTTAAACCTTGAAAACACAGTTCTCTTAAAATATGCCACGCCCTCTGTAAAAGACTATCTAATTGAGGGTCGCTGTACTTGTAAAAATAGCACTGAGTCGTGAAAAACTGTTAGTGTAACTGCTTAGATCAATCACAAAGGAGTGGTGTAAAAGTAGGCCCATATTTGCACGATTTTTCTCAACGTTAATTGTTGAAGCAAACTCGTCAATTGTCCTTAACAATTTCTGAAAGTTTAAGTCACTCACAGATTCAGAAATATCCAACAAGAATACAGTGTCGAAATAACATGTTGGCATGTTTACACTATAAGAAATAATTTCTTGGCAATATGTGATGTAAATGAACAAAAGAGTTATTTTTTCATCAAAATGACAATTCGCATATTTCAGAGAAATAAGAAACGCATACAATAGTCTTAAAAAAAGTATAAAGCCTATTGCATTGGATATTTCCCTTTATTTAAAATAAAATTAGAATTGTCTAACGGTATCTGTACTTTAGATTTGCCAATGAATTACAGGCAATTACTTTATAAGATTAAAACAATTAATTTTTGCCTGACTTAAACAGCCAGAGAATGCTGGGATAAACAATCACATCTACAAGTAAAACACAAACGGAATGTCCGTTTCTTTATACGCTTAGCTTCATGTACATGTTCTTACTAGGCTTTTTTACCGGATAGTACACAGTACATTTCAACTCTGTCAAATCTGATTCAACTTAAACCAAATTTAAAATGCCACACAAGGCTGGTAGAGCCTGGGGAATATGGCTGGTAGAAACTGCTCCAAAGGAGAAGGTGAAGAAATCGAAGAAAGATGTCAGACCTTGTCAAAATAAAACCCCAGAGCATTCACTCGAGGGTTCCAGGTCTCCTCAGGGGTCTGAAAGGTCTCCTCAGCAGTCTGAAAGGTCCCCTCAGCATTGCGACGAGTTTCTGGCACATGGGAAACGCTTGAGCTACTCAAATTTGGCTGTCTTTGTCGACACCTTGGTTCCATCTCAGTTGCATTGTACTATAATACGATGGCTACACGACGGTTTTGCGAGGGTTTCACGTATTCTTGTTACCTTCCTTATACAAACGGGCGAGTTCTTAATTCCTTCGTATTGTATTCGTGAGGCGAAAAATGCCTGATAGACAAAGATGACACGAATTGCCAAGATGCCCTCACGATGGCTATACGCAGGGCTAAATTGACAACCGAATTCAACACAAAAATGAACCTTTGCAAGATCTTCCGACAATTTTTTGGCATGCCAAAGATTTTGCCATCGCTCATAAAGTTGCTGCCGGAGCCTGAGAAAATCCACCGGTGGCCATACGATGGCTTAAGATCCCCACACGAATGGCCCGATGTTTTCAGTCTATGTAAAAATATGATTCTCAGACGGGTCATGTTTACCCGGTGCAATAATTTGAACAACTTTGGTAGAAATTTACTAGACAATGCTACATATTGAATATCTAAGGTCCGTAAATTGCGGTTCTTGGAAAAAATGACTTTTTAAGTTTTTTTTTATTTTGTTGTCATAGAAACCATAGTTCTGCATGGAATTCAAGTTTTGAACAAGTTTCATAGAATACCTTTGCAGAAACATTCTTACAAAGGTTCATTAACTTCATCCAACGGCTAAGGAATAGATGTTGTTTAACTGAGACATTCACGACGAATGAACACATGGACGACGGATAAAGTCCACCTTGAGCACTTCGTGCTCAGGTGAGGAAAACCTCTGTTGAATGTATGAGCATAATATTTATTTAGTTTAAACTTGTTTATTTTACATCGATTGGAAAGCAAGTTTTTGCAACTTATTTGAGAGGTCATCAGACCTCTCCACAGTGTTGGCTTTAATTGCTGGCGGCATTCATTTTTGCGTATCAAATTTTAGTTAATGATCTCATATTAAGCTTAAAATCATGAAAACCAGTCTACAAAGATAGTTATGCGCATGCTCCGAATCAAAATACGGATTTATTTAAACGAAACCAAAATTTAACATCGGGTCAAAACGGCCCATGGTTAAAACGGCCCATTATGAACAGAACGTACATAATAATTTTGTATTCCCTTAATTAAAGACAAAAAAAATACATTTATAGGGATGCATTTCTTATAATGTATGCTACAAATTCTGAAATGCATTTTTTTCTGAGAAACTCATCAGCCTGTTGAACAAATTAATATTTAGCCATGGTCATGAAAAAATGGTAAATATTTTTTACGAATTTCAGAGCATTTTTGACAAGTCTATTTCCTCGATTTGGATCAAATTTACGCCCTTTTAATATTAAGTCAAGCTTAACAGATACCATCGCTGATTATTTTGTAAAATAGTTGGACTAAGAAAGGTGTAATAAAAACAAAACTTAATGAGCTTAAAAAAGCAGCAGCTTCACATGGGAGTTCTGGCTTCAACAACTACATGCATTGTTGAAAAAAAGGACGGTGGGAGTAAAGCCTTAGGGGCTTATAAGAAGATCCCAAATATTCTACAAGGTATGAAATACATGAAGTTTTCTTAATTTGTTTCATTTATTTAAATGATAGATATGCCACTATAAAAACATTTGAAATAACTAAATTATAGTCAGTCTCGGTCATTTTGCCTAATAAAGTATTAACTATTAATAACAGTTAGGTTACTAGTTTTTATAATTATTTAAGTCATAGAACGTTTAAAAAAATTCAAAATGATCTCGGAAACAAGAAGATTCATTCTTTCAGTGACGACAGCTGCTGACCTCTCTTTGGCTTACTTTTTAGAGGAAGCCAACTTGTATTAATCCCTCTTGATGATTATTTCCTTGATTCAAACAAGTACTAAACTCACGAAAGTGAGGAATGCGGAAAGTCACCATAGACTGTGTACTGCGCCCTGATGGTAAAAAAAAAAAAACAGGAAATGAACCACAAGTCCCACTTAATCAGAGACATAGATATGTCTCTGACTTAAGGAAGAAAAGTTAAAGTAATCCTTTCAACTTTTTTTTTTCAAGTACACATTGACATGCACTTATTAACAGGAACAATTTAAGTAAAATAAAATAGATTTGCTAGTGTTTTTCGAGTTGTAAATGCTCTATGAAAGCACTTTGTTTTGTTCAATTATTTGCATTATAGGGTAAAGAAGTAAGTGCAAGTGTCTTAATTCGTATTTCATGTATTTACATATACTTAAGACTTTATATGATTAAATAAACTGAGCATTAGAAAGACGAAAGCTAAGTTTCCGCTATTACTTCAGTAAAAAAGCATGTTTTTATGAATCTATATACTAATTTGTGGTATCCTGTTTAAAATTCCTGTAGTGTAATGCAGATTGCAATGGTTCGATTTTAAAATTTCAGATTTTTCAAGGCCTGGTACAGTAAGTTGAGTCTTCAAATCATTTTTATAACTGTCTTTACAACAATAATATATACTATGGAAAAAACATAATATTATGCTTCTATACACCATGAAAGCTGAAAAAAATGTTTTGATTCAACAAGGATTCGAACCCATGACCTTTCGGTCAGTAAAATTTAGAGCGACGATCTACACCACTGAGAGCCACAAAAACTAGATAATAATTTCCATAAAAACTAATCTTATAAATAAATTATTTACCCCGTGGTAAATTTTTTACCGATAGTGTGTAAAACTTATATTTTGATATTTTTCTGTAACAAAAAATGTGTCGGTAACTTAGTTTAGATATACTCTTCACAGTAACAGCAAGAATTTCAAGTTCTATAAACATTTTCTTTTTCTTTTTTCATTATCGGCTCATCTGTGAGTCAGTCGCTTTAAACGCATTATTATTTCGTTTAAAGATTTCGTTTAAACGAAATAAGGATTCGTTTATATAAACTAAATGTTATATTATTTTGATTAAACGAAATCTTACTTATCTATTAATGCATTCTGTTTTGGGGCAGACTATTTGAAACAAGTCAGTCTAAATAAAAAGAACTTGTTTGTAATGTTATCATTAAACAAAAGTGAAAAATAAACATACTTGACAAACATGTGTTTCTAATTCTGTAAATCTCCATTATCATTAAAATTAAAATGTCCCCTTTCATTTGCTGTTTCTTTTTTTTTTTTTAAAAGAAAAATGTCTCTTTTGAAACATCTAGGTTACTTATACTAGTTTTGAGATACCATAACTCTTACCTGCCGTGCTACTTTGTCAAGCATGTCTTTTCTTAAATTTAAAAGAAAAAATTGTTCAGCTTAATTCTGTGAGTCAGTCGCTTTAAATGAAATATCAATTCATAATAACGAAATCTTATGTTATTATCTTAAATGTCTTATCTTAAATGTTATTTCGTGTAATCGAAATAAAACGAATGTGACAACCATAAGGTAAGTTGGAAATATGTCAATTTAGGAACTCCGCATGTTAAAGAAGTAAGCCCATTTCTGAAGATGTGTGAAACCTAAAATAGTACCGACCTTAATAGGTAACTGGGATATTTCATTTTGAAAATGGATCGTGTTTGTTATGCTTCGGTAAGATATTTTATTCTATTTACAAAAACAAAAGATTTACGTAATGTTTTTAGCTCAAGGTAATTTTCGTTTCTTAATTTTGTCTCCAAAGGAAAGCTGGTGCATGTATGTTATTTTGCAGAGGTCGACACTTAGTTTCCAGCGAAGAACTTGAACACAAATGTTGCTGAATAACACTTCTTAAGAATGGACAACTTCTACTATACGGAAAATATACATATGACATGACATTGTCTGGAATGCAATGTTTCGTCGGCGTGAACCAAGGCATTTTTAAATGCTCTTTGTATGTGTTTACTATTATACGCACTATCATTTAAACAAACGTCAATATATAATAAATGCTCCCTCATACCAAATCTAATTCAATCTAGACTATGAAAGCTGTATCCATTAACTGGGTTAAGTTAATAATTTCATTTCATCCAGAGTAGGAAAACAATATCAACAATTCCATGGGTAATTTCATCACATCATAATAAATCTAGACTGTCAATACTGTATCCGTTTTACTGGATAAATTGGATGTTTCCATTCGTCTGAATAAATCTAGATAAGAAGACTGTATCCTTTATATTGCATAAATTTGGTGTTTTGATTACATGTATTGAAATCTATACTAAAAAGACTGTAACTGATTTAATAGAAAAAATGGGTGTTTTCATATCTTCTAGTAAATTGCAGAATGTGGAGACTGTGTCCGCTTCAGTGGATTCACTGGAAGTTTTCATTCGTCGTATCAACTCCAGACTATGAAGACTGTATTCCCTATATTGCATAAATTTGGTGTTTCATTACTCTAATTAAATCTACACCATGAATACTGTATTTTCTACATCGCATACATTTGGTGTTTCATATCCCATATGTATCTTATAAATTTGGTGTTTCATTACTCTTATTCAATCTAGACCATAAAGACTATATTGCCTATGTCGCATAAATTTGGTGTTTCATTACTCTAATTAAATCTACACCATGAATACTGTATTTTCTACATCGCATACATTTGGTGTTTCATATCCCATATATTGCATGAATTTGGTGTTTCATTACTCTTATTCAATCTAGACCATAAAGACTATATTGCCTATGTCGCATAAATTTGGTGTTTCCTATCCCCTATATTTCATTAATTTGGTGTTTCATTACTCTAATTCAATCAAGACCATGAAGACTGTATTTTCTACATCGCATAGTTTTGGTGTTTCATATCCCATATGTATCTCATAAATTTGGTGTTTCATTACTCCCATTCAATCTAGACCATGAAGACTGCATTCCCTACATCGCATAAATTTGGTGTTTCATTATTCTTATTTAATCTAGACCATGAAGACTGTATTCCCTACATCGTATAAATGTTTTGTTTCATATCCCCTATATCGCATAAATTTGGTGTATCGCATGAATTTGGTGTTTCATATCCCGTGTATCGCATAAATGTGGTGTTTCGTATCCATTATATCGCATAAATTTGGTGTTTTATATCCCTTATATCGCATAAGTTTAGTGTTTCATTACAGATTATTTATTTTAGACCATGAAGACTGTATCCCCTAAATCATATAAATTTGGCGTTTCATTACAGTCAATTAATTTAGACTTTGAAGACTTTGATATCGTACAAATTTGGTATTTCATCAAGTATCTGGTACATTGGATAAACTTGTTGGTAATTACATCTCATCAAATGTGGATTGATAATCTGGGCATTTTTATTTCTTTTGATTAAATTCAGAATGTGGAGACTATCCGCTTTGCTTTATCTGAGGTTTTTTTTCTTTTTGGTTGTGTTTTTTTTTTCTTAATCCAGTCTGTGAAAGTGTATATGGATTAACTGTAAAGAAACTCACCATCTATAGTAACTGCCAGTAATAAATACCAAATACAGTATGCTGGCAAATCCATCTTAAAGAATCTGAAATACAGACATACAGCCAATTATACAACAGAAACGGACTGTGTAGTAGTTAAAAGTCTTAGTTCATATTGCCATAAAGGCATACAATACATTGGGTTGAATATCAGACTATCACATATTCAGTGTCACTTAAATGATTTCATACAATCTAACTGCTTATTTCGGAAGGAAAGGCTGATATATCGCAGAGCATTGTCGTGTTTATTTTCAAAGATAACTAAACAAATACATGTATGATTGAAAATGGTTTAACCTCATGTGGGTATGGGAGGCATTTTGGTCATATGAGCAGGAACACTTAGATTTATACAAACTTTGTTCACAGGCTGGATATTTTAGGTTGTTTGAATTGGCTTTGTTGTCAATTTCTGAAGAGGTGTTGCATAAAGTGTGAAAGGAAGGACAGACAGACGGAGGACAAGATAAAATTGTTAAAGCACCTTTTAAAAACGCTGAAGCTAGTCTGGACATTGTCCAGACTTCTAAAAGCACAACTTCACGTGTTTTTCTAAATATCGGTACATGGAATGAAATAACATCATAAATTTACAATATGTATAATATTACGTTAATCAACCTGCATGAACGGTATCTCCTCAGAAATATTTAGGATACATTTTGAGCTCTAAAGATTTCGCTGAAAAGCTGATATTTAAAATCTAGACAACCATAAGAAATGATGATGATGATGATTCATCTTTTGTGAATAACATCTGACGCAATCGTAACAACTCGGCCTTTTCCGATAACTTCGTATAAAAGACTTAATAAAGTCGACGGAGGTGTTCCGAATGACATCTGACGATTAAAAATAGTTTAACAAAAATAATGTTCTTCCTGCAGAACTAAAATAAACAAGAAACAATTTAACAATTGTTCTAATTGGTAAGAGAAAAAAGTGCAAATAGAAACATTAAATATTATGAATATTAAACAGTTTAAGCAGTAGTTTCAAGAGATTGGCAGAGTTAATATTTTAAGAAATCATTTGATACAATACCTCAACTGTATCTTTCCATGTCCAACAGGGGAATGAAAAGTTCTAGAATCCACCGCATTCAGGCTGTGCAATTTTCTTGTTAGTTTATAAGGAAGATATAACAGACGAGACCTAAGTAAGTGGATTTTAAATCAAACAGGAAATGCATGCATTCAAAAAGAGCAAAGCATGATTGTACTTACAAGTTTTTTACACGATCTCTTCTAAAAAGGTTCATTCCTTTTAACGTTTTAAGGCCCTAAAAAGTACAAAAAATAGGTCATTCTTTGGAACATCTTTTCATTATATATCTAATGTCGTTATTAATGGTGACATGTCTTTGCCTTGTTAAGACACCATTAATTGTCAATGTCGGCCTCGCTTAAAATATTTTAACTTGGGGAAATGACTAAAGTAAAGTGAAGTGCTTGTTTTATTCTAGTGACACCCAAACTGAAAGGGTCAGCCTCCCGAGCTTACGAGACACCTCTGTTTGTGTATACATTAACCCAGATTCCCTTAGCCTACATGCAAGAGTCCAACAGTTAATCGGTAATCTTTCTGTAACTAGCTGGTGGCTCACCACCCGCCTAGTCAAAACAAGCTGGACTCGTACCTTCGACCTACCGGTCAATGTCAAAAATATTTTTATATGTCTTTTGCTATTCCATCTTAGGTAATTAAATGTGTTGCTTAGCAACCGAATGAATTTTGATATTTACCATTTTTCAGGTTTCTGTCAGACAATCTTAATAAAAAAAGGTCTGTACATGATTAGTTTATCACATTTTCTTGAAACAGAAAGTACTGGCTTTCTTAAATGAGTTCGTATGAAAAATGTTTGGTAATTCGGAAATTCCAGTTTGTTACAAATTTAATGCTTATATGTAACAAAGTAGGTACAGATCTAAGTGAAAGTTCAAGTGTTTGTTTGATGTTGTTTTTTTTCAAATTATACGAAAACAGATATAGAAAGTATAGTCATGTTTCCTAGCAACCACAGAATATTATTCTAAGTTCAGTCTTTTTTTTTTAAATACTTAGTCTGCATGAGAGACAGTATATTTTGTTTTAAAAAATATAGACAGTAAATATGTACTGTAAGACATGGTAACAGGGAGTTGCATGTAACAAAATTTCACACCCCAAAAAACTTTTCCTTATGGTACAAAATAATATTAAAAGGAAACACCAAACATGAAAACTTTAGTTCAACTTAAAATTATTAACAACTGATACTTAAAAATACAAAGTTCAGACTTGCTTACCATCATGTTTGGTGTTGAATTATTCCTCAAGGTCTTGATTTCATTAATAGACTATAACATTATTGGATAGTTGCAGTTCAACAGCTTTTTTGAAACCAAAAAAGAAAAATGCTACGGAACCACTTGTATTAATCTAACTTCCTTTTTATACAATCCTTTTCAAGAAACGGGTCGTATTATAGGAATGCCCATTGCGGACTGGCGGTCGGGCGACATCCAGTTTTGTCCGGTGAATATCTGCTAAATGCATGATGGGATTTAAGTATTGCTAGTTCAACATTATGAGACATAGTGTCCAGGTCTCTAGACCAAAGGTCAAGGTCAATCTAAAAGGTCAGTGGAAAACGCCTGTCCGGAGCAAAACTTCAACATGCATTGAGAGATTTTAATGTCTTGACAAAGATGTTCACCATTGAAAGGCGTAGTGTCGCACGCAAAATTCAGTGAGATATTTTGTTATTACTTTGCACGAAGTTCACCATTGTGAAGGCGGAGTGTTGCATGCAAAATTCAGGTAGCTGTGACCAAGGTCAATGTCAAAAATAGAGGTCAAAGTTCAGATAAAATATGAAAATGTGTGTACGGACCATTTAGTCATCATGAATTTAATGATTCTATTACATATGTTCACCATCATGAGACTGAACATTACACGAATAATCCAGTTCCATATACGCAAGGTCAAGGTCATTAGAGATGATGAAATGTCCAGATTTTAGTATAACCTGAAACAAATGTTCAGCATCATGAGACATAGTGTCGACTGCATGAACCTGGTCTCTAAGTCAAAGGTCAAGGTCACACTTAGAGGTCAGAGGAAAACGTTTGTCCGGAGCAAAACTTCTACATGCATTGAGAGATTTTAATGTAACTTGGCACAAATGTTCACCATTGCAAGGCGTAGTGTCGCACGCAAAATTCAATTCCTTGCGGCTAAGGTCAAGGTCACACATAGAGGTCAAAGGTCAGATAAAAGTATGAAAATATGTGTACGGACCATTTAGTCATCATGAATAAAGGGATACTATCACACATTTTCACCTTCATGAGACTGAGTGTTACACACAAAATCCAGGTCCATATTTTTGCACTAGAGATGAAGCACTAGGAATAGTCAAACTTGTTTCCCTACTAACACCTCTTTTTATTCATTATGACCACATCTTCACCAAAAGCTTATGTGACGGGCGTATTTTGTGACAATGGCTCTCTTGTTTTAAAATAGTAAAATGTGGTTTTTCGAATATTACATTCTGATTATAGCCTAATGTACATGCAATATAAGTATGTAGTACATCATTAATATTTTAGGAGAAAAATATATTATTAAAGTATAACTACTTCTATATATCCCAACCAAGGAAACATAAAAATCTTTTATATTTTTTGGTGTTTTCCCCCTTTTAAAGGGGTCTTTTCTTTTCAAATGAACTTCATAAGGAAAGTCCTTTTTGAAAGTGTTTTTCTGGAGTGGAATATATGTCTTACTGGAATGGCCCTTAATATTTTGCTTCTTGTTAACTTATCAAAATATTTAAAATATATTCCCCAAAACATCTTATTATACACTCACCTTGGAGGAAGTGTGATATTCAAACTTTTATTCTCATGTCAAAACAGAGTTTTAATCACTAAGCTTCTGAAAAACATTTGCATGCAATTTCAAGTTACATTCAAATGCTTCTTTGTTCACAGACAAACAAATATCCCAAAATTCTTTTCCTCTGACTCCTTGCTACCTTCTTGCTATTCAAGTGTACAATCTTCTTTATCAAATTCAGGCTCCTACTACCCTTAAAAATGACAATATGTTAATGTTTTACAAGTAACTATTGAATATTTAATGTTTAATTTGCAAACAAGAAGTTCCATATCCTTTACGACTAAATGTAGCTCCCACTTCTTTTGCGTTCCATACTATCATGACATTGAATTTTTAAAAAAAGAACATTAAGAAAACACCATTAAAAAGAATTATTTTATTTTTGACAGATTATCAGTTTGTGTCTCAAGTGAGCCAAATAGAATAAAACTCAGACTCAACAAGGAATTATGTCTTTCCCCCCCCCCCCCCCCCCCCCCCCCGACTCTGGGGAAGACATATTGTTTTTGCCTTGTCCGTCTGTCACACTTCGTTTCTGATCGATAACTGGAGTACCGTTTGACCCAAAACCTTTAAACTTCATAGGGTGATTGCCATTATTAAGTATAAGAACCCTATTGATTTTGGGGTCAGTAGGTCAAAGGTCAAGGTCACAGATGCCCGAAGAGTGAAAACAGTTTCTGCTCAATAACTGGAGTTCTATTTCACCCAGAGCCTTCAATCTTCATAAGATGATTGCCCTTATTGAGTAAAATAGCCCTATTGATTTTGGGGTTATTAGGTCAAAGGTCAAGGTCACAGGGGCCCAAAGAGAGTAAACCGTTTCTGCTAAATAACTGGAGTTTTATTTCACCCAGAGCCTTTAAATTTTATAAGAAGATTGCTCTAATTGAGTAGAAGAACCATATTGATTTTGGGATCAGTAGGTCAAAGGGCAAGGTCACAGAGGCCTGAAAGGTGAAAACCGTTTCCGCGCCATAACTCGAGTTCTATTCCACTCAGTGTCTTCAAACTTCATAGGATGGTTGCCCTTATTGAGTAGAAGAATCCTATTGATTTTGGGGTCAGTAGGTCAAGGTCACAGGGGCCCGATGAGTGAAAACCGTTTCCGCTCAATTGCTGGAGTTCTGTTTCACCCAGAGCCTTCAAATTTCATAGGATGGTTGCCCTTATTGAGTGAAGGAACCCTATTAATTTTGGGGTCAGTTCATCAACGGTCAAGGTCACAGGTGCCTGAAGAGTGAAAACTGTTTCCGCTCAATTACTAGAGTTCTATTTCACCCAGAGCCTTCAAACATCATAGGATGATTGCCCTTACTGTTTACAAGAACCCTTTTGATTTTAGGGTCATTAAGTCTAAGGTCAAGGTCACAGGGGCCCGAAGAGTGTAAACTGTTTCCGCTCAATAACTGGAGTTCTATTTCACCCGGAGCCTTCAAACTTCATAGTATATAATGTTTATAATGATATGTATATATATAATGTTCTTACTTATACCATAATAAATGACAGAGGCATCTGTTTCAGAAAGGTAATATTTTTTTCCTTGGCCTTCCTTCAATCGGGTGCAGGGGGAGACATACATTTTTCACAAAAAACATCTAGTTATTAATGTTGTTCCATTTAACATTAAACAATTCAATACTTTAACATCGATATTATTTTATTAACCAGCATCTTATAGGGTTGAGAATACAAGTAATGGTTGTTACTTTAAGCTGTGCAAGATTATCATAAGACCTTTATTTTGCCATCTTTATTTTAGGTGTGTAATTTTGATCTTTATCAGATATTTTTTATTTGGGAAAAAAAGTTATTTTCAATAACAATTATAGCTTTTTTATTTTATGCCTACCAATGAAATATAGGGAAATATCAGTGAGATAAAAGTGATAATACACTGTTTTGAATCAGTTAATTACCATTTTGATAATACATGTTTGTGCCCGAACTATTGAATATTGAGTATTAATCCGCTTTTATAATTAAAGTATGTATGGCAAAATTCAATAAATATTGATAAACTGTGTAGACAAAAATAAATATTATTTGATGAAAGTGTATTCAGTTTATTTCAGCAGAAGTAAAGTTATCATATGTATTGGAGATTGTCTGCACTTTTTTTGTGCGGAGTAACCAAAGTACGCATTAACTGATTTGGGGCTCACCATGGGGAATTTATTGAAGGCCCTGATTAAAAATGTCATAAAAAACCCATTTTGACGTGTTGGCGCCACTCGTGAAAATATCACATATGGTGTTCACTCGATGAAATAAATTCTCATCTTCCACAAAAACAAACAAATATCCTCTATGTCTATATCCTAATAAACATGATATCTACAAGAAAAGATAAGGTATTCGTTAAAATCATGATGTTA
Organism: Cyclina sinensis; assembly: GCA_012932295.1. NCBI lineage: Eukaryota > Metazoa > Mollusca > Bivalvia > Venerida > Veneridae > Cyclina > Cyclina sinensis. Next base: position 19,055,114 of record JAAONU010000009.1, read on the forward strand.
AGAATATCCCACGAGATGACAAGATCATACTTTTATTTATGCATTACATCCATACATTAGAATATTGTTCATTAAAAAGTGCAAATTATGGTTATTATTTACAGACAAAATGTAATATGTGATCTGTAGTGTTAATCAAGATTAAAGAAAAAAATGTTGTTTTTTTTGTTATATTTCTCTGTCTTTTTAGCTCACCCGGGCCTGCTCAGGGTGAGCTTTTGGGATCGTTGAATGTCCGGCGTCCGTCGGCGTGCATCGTGCGTCGTCAACAATTTGACTTAAACAACATCACCTCCTAAACCGCTCAGCCAACATTGATGAAACATGCCTGGGATATTCCTTGCATGAAGCTCTACCAAAGTTGTTCAAAGAATTCAATTCCATCAAGAACTCTGGTTGCTATGGCAACTTAAAGGAAAAACTTTGAAAATCTTCTTGTCTAAAACCACAAGGCCCTGAGCCTTAAGATTTGGTATGTAGCATTGTCTAGTGGACCTCTATCATTTTTTTTACAAATTATGCCCCTAGGGTCAAATTTGGCCCCGCCCGGGGAGTCAATTGATTTTACATAAGCTTATATAGGAAAACTTTAAAAAGCTTCTTGTCTGAAACCACAATGCCTAGAGTTTAGATATTTGGTGTGCAGCATTGTCCAGTGGACCGCTACCAAGTTTATTCAAATCATGGCTCCTGGGTCAAAAATTGGCTCCGCCCTGGGGGTCACTTGATTTACATAGAGTTATATAGGGAAAACTTTATAAATCTTCTTGTCTGAAACCACAAGGCCAGGAGCTTAGATATTTGGTATGAGGCATCATCTAGTGGACCTCTACAAAGATTGTTCAAACTATGACCCTGGGGTCAGAACTGGCCCCGCCCTGGGGGTCACTTTATAACATAGAGTTATATTGGGAAAATTTTAAAAATCTTCTTGTCAGAAATCGCAAGGCATGGAGCTTAGATATTTGGTGTTGAGCAATATCTAGTGGACCTCTACCAAGATTGTTCAAATAATGACCCTGGGGTCAGAACCTGTCCCCCCCTGGGGGTCACTTGATTTACATAGAGTTATATAGGGAAAACTTTATAAATCTTCTTGTCTGAAACCACAAGGCCTGGAGCTTAGATATTTGGTATGATGGAGGCATCATCTAGTGGACCTCTACCAAGATTGTTCAAATCATGGACCCTGGGGTCAGAACTGGCCCCGCCCTGGGGGTCACTTGATTTACATAGAGTTATATAGGGAAAACTTTAAAAATCTTCTTGTCAGAAACCGCAAGGCATGGAGCTTAGGTATTTGGTGTGTAGCATTGTCTAGTAGACCTCTACCAAGATTGTTCAAATCATGGCCACTGGGTCAAAATTGGCTCCGCCCAAGGGGTCACATGTTTTACATAGAGTTATATAGTAAATTCTTTAAAAAATTTCTTGTCAGAAACTGCAAGGCCTGGAGCTTAGATATTTGGTATGAGGCATCATCTAGTGGACCTCTTCAAAGATTGTTCAAATTGTGACCCTGGGGTCAGAACTGACCCCGCCCAGGGCTTATTTGATTTACATAGAGTTATATACATGTAGGGAAAACTTTAAAAATTTTCTTGTAAGAAACTGCAAGGCATGGAGCTTAGATATTTGGTGTGTAGCATTGTCTAGTAGACCTCTACCAAGATTGTTCAAATCATGGCCTCTGGGTCAAAACTTGTCCCGCCCAAGAGGTCACATGTTTTACATAGAGTTATATAGCAAAAAACTTTTAAAATCTTCTTGTCACAAACTGCAAGGGTTGGAGCTTAGATATTTGGTAGTATGCACCGTGACCACAGTGGGGTCATCCCCCCCCTCTCCCGTGAGGGACATTCCCCCCACCGGCCCAAATTTTTTATCTCATTTTTTTCGCTATGGCAATAAAATTTGGACCATTTGTACTTTTTTTTCAAGATGATTTCAAAAACATTATTCCTTGACCAATATTTTTGACCTACCGACCTACTTTTTGTTTTTTTTAGCTACAGCAATGAAATTTGGACCATGTGCAGTTTTTCGTTTTGATTTTAAGAATGTGATCGCATGACCTTTACTTTTGACCTACTGACCTACTTTTTGTTTTTGGAGCTATGGCAATGAAATTTGGACCATGTATACAGTTTTTTGTTCCGATTTCAAAATCGTCATATCATGACCTATATTTTTGACCTACTGACCTACTGTTTTGTTTTAAGCAATGAAATTTGGACTGTGTGCACAGTTTTTCGTTTTGTTTTAAAAAATGTCATCGCATGACCTATATTTTTGACCTACTGACCTACCTTTTGTTTTTGGAGCTATGGCAATGAAATTTGGACCATGTGTACAGTTTTTTGTTCCGATTTCAAAATGTCATCGCATTACCTATATTTTTGACCTACTGACCTACTTTTTTGTTTTTTAGCTACAGCAATTAAATTTGGACCATGTGCACAGTTTTTCGTTTCGATTTCAAAAATGTTATCGCTTGACCTATATTTTTGACCTACTGATCTACTTTTTGTTTTTGGAGCTATTGCAATGAAATTTGGACCTTGTGTACAGTTTTTCTTTCCGATTTCAAAAATGTTATCGCAAGACCTATATTTTTGACCTACTACCTACTTTTTCTTTTTGGAGCAAAGGCAATGAAATTTGGACCATGTGTAGTTTTTTTGTTCCGATTTCAAAAATGTCATCGCATGACCTATATTTTTGACCTACTGACCCTACTTGTTTTTTTATAGCTATAGCAAGGAAATTTGGACCATGTTTACAGTTTTTTGTTCCGATTTCAAAAATGTCATCGCAAGACCTATATTTTTACCTACTGACCTTTTTGTTTTTGGAGCTATGGCAATGAAATTTAGACCATGTGTACAGTTTTTTGTTCCGATTTCAAAAATGTCATCGCATGACCTATATTTTTGACCTACTTTTTGTTTTTGGAGCTATGGCAATGAAATTTGGACCATGTGTAGTTTTTTGTTCCGATTTCAAAAATGTCAGCGCATGACCTATATTTTTGACCTACTTTTTGTTTTAAAGCTACAGCAAATTTTTCCCTGCATGGATCCTATATTCTGTGGGTAGGGTATGAGGTCACTGGGTTAAGGTCAAGGTCACCATAGCTTATGATAGATATTTTTACTTCTTGTCATAGAGCCTGTATTTATTGACTGATATTTTACATGTTTACATATTTATATTTACATTACTTACATATTTTCAATTAAACATGAAATACTGCTTAACAGCAAACCTACAGCCAAAATACTCAGGTGAGCGATCTAGGGCCATCATGGCTCTCTTGTTTATTTTTCTGCATTTTTTGCATCAAATTAGAGATGTAAATTTACATTTATTTTTACAGGACACATTTTCCATTAGTTGACTTTCCAATTTCAAACTCTTTTGTATCTATATCTGTGTGATGTTGAACATTTCAACAACTTTCTTTTTAAAATGGATAGATATCTATAATAGATGAAAAAAGTCAAATTAAAAGTAATATTACATACAGAGCCTGTAAAAGATAGAAACTGGTGACCTTAAAGGTTTGAAAAGCCAGGAGGCCGACGAGACTTTTACTTTAACCCAACATTTTTTCTAAAACCAAATATACCATCATTCAATGAAAATAAATTACTGTTCCAAATATAAAATTGCATTTTTGTTTATTCAGCTTTCAGTAATGACAAATTGATAATGGTAGTAGGAAAGTTCAATTCAAATTAAATAGAAAACTGAAGGCAATTAATTGTTCATATATTTTATTTCACTAAAGGTGTTTCAGTAAAAAATGAACATGAATAAATATACATTATTTTTATTATCAACTAAATTCATCATTTTCTCCATAAAAATAAGAAATTTATTAAAGTAAAGAATCTTTATTTCAGGTTAAGGACAATTGGTGTAGAAAAATGTTCTTAGAATTTTAAAAATGACAATGTTTTCTTCTCACTAATGTATCAAGTAAACCATTCTCTATTCTAGTATTAATCAGACAAGTATTAAACATAGGGTTGTTCAACTACAGGCAGCAATGGGTGGGCGATCTGTAAGACTGAAGCTACAATAAAAACTTATTAAGCTTATGATTTCATACAAATAACAACTTAATCAAAAGAACTTAACAAGAAGAAGTGAAGACACAGAGCATTTAAATTATTTCTTGCAAGCATATGTAGATCACTTCTGTGTACATATTTAACAATCACAACTGATAAATCAAATACATAGCTGTGTAGCAATGTTTTTTTGTTTTTTTTTCTGTAAAAGTCTTAAGACAAGCACTCTAAACTTTCTTTGTATCCGATCTAGCACAGAAGTTCAACCAATCAACTTCAGTCAAATGCAATTGGTTTTAGAATCTCTTTATGTATTATCCTGTTATACATGTCAAGGACAGGAAAACTTTTCTCCAAAATACAAAACTGTTTTTTCTCCTTCCACATAAAACTGTGAAATAATACTAACAGCTGTAAGGTATCTACAAGGTTCCTTCGCATCTTACCTCTCATATTTCTTTTCTTCACTCTTCTGAACACAAAGTATAGTCATCAAAATTTAAGAGAAAAAGTCAAGACACCATCTACATCAGGTAAAGAAACTTACTGAGAAAAAAGATAAGCTGCTCATAATTTTACATCATCATAGTTTATTTATACAGCGATATAATGAGGGAAAAAACCATAGCACATCACCTGGTAAAATAGATATAGGCTGCAAATGAATAAGGAGGAAGGCAGCCTGCAAAAATTCTCTGCTTTATCTGAAATCATCTAAAAACCAGAACAGGAAAACAGTTTTGAGAAATTGCAGGGCACAACATACATGTTTTTGCTTGACGGAAAAATAAATGTATGCTTCTATTGCATTTTCAGTTTTCTGCCAGTTCGCAATATTCTAACCTCTCCAATTCAATCACTGATGAATTTTCTTCATTTTTTAAAAATATATTTCCAATTCTAAAACCCCTACAGTGTGTGTGAGTTGTTAGATGGAGAAGATGTCCTAAATTAAGATGTTGAATTATTTCTTTTTGCCAGTCAAACCAGCTCCTGCATTGAACTTTATGTATAAAATGTCTCCATCCTCCACTACATATTCCCTTCCCTTCTGTTTATACTTCCCAGCAGCCTGAAATAAACATTTTTAAATGGTTAGAAGCATAAACAAACATCATTTTGATTGGATAAAGAACACACTTAAAGAATAAACAACAATTTGATTGGTTACAAAAGATACCATACTTAAGATACTATCAGTAAAATTGTTTATTGAAACTATCATGAACAAATTATGTATACAATAAAAATGATCTGTTGTTTATAAGTGGAGTGTCATTAAGAAGAGATGGTGTCAGTAAGAAGAGAAAATGTGAAGTAATTGTGGAGACATTTGAAAATGTCAAAGATTTTACATGCAGAGGATGCAAATGTAGACGCTGACGCAGACAATAAGGGAGCTATGACAATTCCTTGACTTTTCCTTTGGAAACAGCCTAGTAGCTAAAAAATAGTGACTTAACATATTATAAGAAACAAGTGACTGAAAAGAATCTGAACAGATATAGGAAATAAATGAATGAACAAATATAAGAAATCAGAGACTCCTACCTTACAAGCTGCCTCACTCCCAGCCTCTTTAAAATCTGCATATGCCATGGTTTCAGCCATGATAAACCCTTTCTCCATATCTGTGTGAATTCTTCCTGCTGCCTGAGGTGCTTTGGTTCCTTTCTGTAAATATAAAAAAAAAAATGTCAATGTAAATGACAAATACCCCTCAAACAATATTGTATATACAAAGTGTTTAGCTTCAAACAGGCAGACAGCTTGACACACTGTCTCAATGTGTTTGTGATGAACATTTGTGGCAAGATCGATCAAAATCCTATAAAAAAAAATCTAGCAAAGTTACACAGCAGACATAAATTGTACATGGATAAATGGATGGTGAGATTACTGTTTACCCGCATCTGATGGCATAAAAAGATTTCAACCAAAAATTTTATTTCTAGTAATCTACTGATTCTGAAAAATTTGAACACATATATGTACAAAGGTGAACTTAAATTAAAAATTTATTATTATATAAAATAATCTGAATACTAATTATTTCTTAAATATTGTCATAAGCTGAACTACTCATGCCATTCTACAGAATAAATATAAGGAAGTACAGCCCATAAAATGAAATATAAAACGTATTAACAACTGCAGTTCTTAGTTAAAAGATTTCTGAGACAAAAAAAGGTAATTAACCCCAACACTTCTTTACAGACATCATAAAATTCAAAATCAAGGCTCATATTTTCCCACTTTACCTGCATTTTCAAACTTAGAGTCATACTTGAAACAAAGCTATAACTGTAAGTATAATATTTTTTGTTTAAAGGGACATAACCTAAAGCAATGTTGCATACATGTATGTATTCTATTGGCTTACTCTCCATTAAATGAACAAGAGAGCCATGATGGCCCTAAAATGCTCACCTGAGTATAACTGTTAACCCTTTACTCCATATATACGCATTTTTACGCATGTGCGACCAGTGTAGATCCAGATCAGTCGGCACATATGTGCCGTCTGATCAGGATCTGCACTGGTCGCTGTTTGGTCAGAAATAACCTAATGTATCAAAAGGCAAACAGTGTAGATCCTGATCAGACGGCACGGATGTGCCGGCTGATCTGGATCTACACTGTTTGCTCAAGCCATAAAGGTGTATATATGGAGGAAAGGGTTAAGAAATACAAGTGCCATGTAATAGATTTATCAACAAAACCTGTGAGCTAATTATTGACCCCAAGTGACCCATATCTGAATTTGACCTAGAAATTACCACAACAAACAATTTGACTAAAATTCATGATTCAATGTGGTCCCTAGAATGTAAACAAGGTTTTCCTTCAAATTTCCTTTGATTTAATACAGTGACAAGTGTGCTAGTTTTTCACCCTGCGTGAACAATATTCAAAACTGATCTTGAAATCATCAAGGCAAACATTTTGACCAAACACTTTGAAGACTGAATTTAAACTTGACCTTAATGATTTAACAATGTTTTCATTTTTTAAAGCTAGTGACCCTTTTTTTTTGACCCAAGGTAACCGATTTTCCATCTTAAGCTAGAAATCACCAAAAACATTTTGACCAGAAATCATAACTGAGTTTAAACTGTGCCCTCTACCACCTTAACATGTTTTTCCTTTAAGCCAGTGACCTAGCTTTTGACCCAAGGTGACCCACATTCAAACTTGACCTAGAAATCATCAAGACCAATTTCAAGGTCATCAGATGCAAAATGTGTCCTATAGACTGTCAATAAGCTAAGTATGGACAGACAGACATACAAAAGACATCGAGAAATCACAAAAGTCCACCCTAAGCAATTCCATGCTCAGAAGAGCTAAAAAGAACATATGTTCAAAAAAAATTCCTCTAGAACATATAGACTCTTAGGAAGCATTCATTTGCAATAAATGGCTATCCACCTAAAAATGTTACCACAACAATATCCCACATCATGTCTAAGCATTCAGTTTATCGGTTGACTGACACACTGAGTTAGTGTATAAATTCACTGAATATCATATTCACATTTAAATGAATTTGAAGAAAATGGATGCTAAATAAATGGATAAGCCTCTTTCACAACAAACCTGTACTGTCCATGCCTTGACCTCATCTTTTCCACAGGTGAAGAAATATATCAGCCCCAAGGCTTTGTATCCATTCACTATAATCTTCTCTAAAGCACTGAAAAAGGTTTAAAAAAAATCTCACCAGCATCTTTTTAAAAGCTGTAAAATAAGTACATTAATTTTAGCCTCTATTTTCAACTTTTCTATGAGTAATTTCTGAAGTATGTAAGTCAATAAACATTCACTTGCTAAAAATCCTAAACATGTGATCCAAATTTTGAATATCTCCTTTTCTAATGTGAGGTTCTTAATACATGTATTTCAACCAGCTAAATTTGAAAACTGTTCTTGTCTATCTATTGACTCCTATGAATTTCTGTCCTTGACAGAAAAATGCAGTGCACCATCAGAAAAACTCATGATTTTCACATCATAAAATTTTTTGTTCATACTGGTTTCCGAAATGACTGACGCCCTTAGCAGAGTTAAGTAATTTCAGTGAGAGGAGGACAGTGTTAAGATACAGAAAGGATCCTATTCTAGCAACACTGCGGGTTCTTTTACATGTTCAGTGTATAGCACCAATACTTGGGAACTTGGTACAATGTCTCATCTGAAAGACATTTAGCAGTGTTAATGGAGGAGCGTGGGATCAAACTTGCAACCTCTGGATTAAAGTCCTGTATGTTGACACAGATTTGCTCTAATAAATTTAGAGCATTTTATAAGGGTGGCAGTTATGGTCAGAAGCTGAATTCAAACTAATAAATGCTGTTATGCACTTGACTGTTACACATTCAGGATGCAATTCCAATATACCAAATGTATCTTCATTAAAAAAAAAATTGTCTAAGCTAATAGTTTAGATAATGATCTAACAGCATGGAGAGGCCCAAAAGGCAAAAGAACTTGCCATTAGATGAGAAAGGTTTATGTTAAATACTACCATGGTGACACTTATCTCCCCATGTTTATTACCTTTGAGCTTCTTTTTCTTTCAGGAACTTCTCCCGTTCTTCATCTGACTGAAGATCTAAAAGATCCATCTCAAACTGTCCACTGAACAATATGACTGTTGACCCAGGGTCATTACTGTCAATCCATTCTTTTATTTTACCTAACCTAAGAAAAGACAAGCAGTCGTATCAAAAAATGCTATTACTATGACTCTGAAATGAGTGTACCCAGTTTTCATTATTCTGTAAAGAACAAAATAGCCAACACTTTACAAAGCAGCCTTAAATTCTTTTCTCTATCCCTATTTCATCTATCCCACAGAACTGTCTAAAATAACTTAATACACAAATATAACAACATATATTACTGTACTAGAATATCTGAAGTTTGTAAAGGTTTTACCAGCCAATAATCCTGTGTAAAAACAAATTTATCTTTATTCTACCTAACTTATAACAGCCCAGCAAAGAGTATATTAAACATAGATGTTAGAACTATTACTGTATTCAAATATTAACTATATTCAGTAAAAGCTGTACTCTGTATACCAGACAGCCATCATGGCCAATTAACAGTCATTAAGTCAACATAATGCTCAGGTCAGCAAACAAGAGGGCCATGATTGTTCTATATTGCTCGAATGAGTACCACTGCTTTTAACAGCAAGGTCAATTAAGTATATTAAATTTAAGTATAGCTTACTTAGACCCCTAAAATTATGAAACCTGGACTTCAGTGAGCTTACACTAGTCTTGCTGAAGAGCACAAATCTGTTCCTTCCTTTTTGGTCAAACAGCACCTTATCCTGTATATCAAATCGGCCATAAAGAATTAGAAAAAAAACAGCACCTGTAGAACAACATACCATTTATTTTTCTTCCGTAGATAGTCCTTCACTGACAGATTTACTAAATATATCACTGGCTTTGCTGTTATAAACAGGTGCTGGTTTAAAACATCTATCTGAAATGAAAATAACTGGCAATTAATCTAGGACTGCTTTCTCAATCTACACAGTTGAAGATATGCAACAAAATATATCAATTATACCTAATTTCCACATCCATAAATGGTTTCTCTTGGCACAAATACAAGAACTGCAAATAACATTTCATATTTACGTACAGGCAATTCAAAATCTGTGCACCATCAAAATACATACATTATTGTAAGCTGTAAACATGTGTGCATGTGGAATGGAGCTATGACCCAACCAACCAGCAATCAATCAATCAATTAATCAATCAATCAAAATCAATTTTATTTTCCATAGCAAGCCAAACAAGTTAAGCACTTTACCTCTTTTGCATCAAATGTGAGATTCCTAACCCACTTTCCTGCTTCTAATGCATCTTGTACTTTCTTAAGACATTCCTGTAACAAGACATGACCTTGTAATTAAATGTTAAAATCAATTGAGACTTACATACTCTTAGCCTGCTAAATATCTTAAATGGACTTGTCTATCTTTCAATTTGGATGGATCCATTCATATGTTGTTGCTTACTGAAAATTTACTGACTGAATGGTGAATAGTGCAGACCATGATCAGACTGGATGGATGTGCAGGCTGATCTTGGTCTGCACTGGTTGCAAAGGCAAACACAATTGCCGCTAGCAGAAGAAGGGTTAATAGCATCTGTCAATCCTGCAAAAATCATGCAGAATTTTTCACAATTAAGATTGCCCATTAACATGACAACCAAAGCTTTTTTCATAAGCATTTATACAGATTTGTCTGCAACAAACTGTACTACATCACTGATATATAAACTTGAAAAAACTCTATGCCAAAAACCTGAAAAAACATTTAAGTATGTATATAATTTTTTGGAACAATAAAATGTTCCGGTACTGATTACCATTATCAAATTATATGTTCTTGAGCTAAATGCTGAAGAAATAGGCTACTCAAACAAGATAGATTCGAGAAACGCACATCAAACAAAACGAAATTACTATGTATATGAAAAAAAAAACACTATTTTTCAGTGCAATCCATCTTTTTTTCAAATAAAAGAAATTAAACTGACACTATAAGTGCAGTTCTATGACAGGAAAAAAATGTCTCCAGCTGTTTTGAAGAATCCACATTGGACTGTATAAAAACTCTTCTTACATATTCAGGCTTTTTGGATTTATCGCCTCCCCTTGTGACAGCTCTTTCAATATTGTCCATGTTTTTATTGAGATATTCTAGATCTTTCAGGCGTAACTCATCATGTATGATGGTCAAGTCTCGTGACGGGTCAACATCACCCTCCACATGAACGACTTCCTCATCAGAAAAAGCTCCTGAACAAATAATATATCTATTGTTTCAAATATATCTCCATGTAATTCTTATGTAAATAGAAAGTTGCAAGAGCTAGTCCTACAATGGATTGAACAAAATGGTCATCTCTACAATCATCATAACTAACAAAAAATACTGTAAGACGTACAGAACATGCAAACTAGAGTGCTTGGACCAACGCTCGGCGTATACCAACGCTCGGCGTAAATCTATTTTTCACGGAATTAATATTTTTTCTTAGAAGTGATTTAAAACTCTTCTTTAATTCGAGTTAAGTGTCATTTCGTCTATATTTTCACGGTTCGCTGAACTTCCAGTATCATCACGTGACTTAAGCATAGCAGACAGAAGGGGATCCCATTGGATTAAACAGACAAAATGCATTGTTTTCTATGCAAGATCATGTACTTCCGCTGTTTGATACGCAATGAATAGAAACAATCTATTTAATACTTTATTCATTTTGTGTTCAAGAAAGGTTCTTTGCATAATTACAAAAGATTTCTTTTTGAAAGGTCACGGAACAGGTCATCTACAGTACGCCGAGCATTGGTACAATTTTGTGCAAACCACACATGTTTTATTCGGTCTATTTACAGCCTCCCCTGTTGTTTACGTCACAGTTATTTCACATGGGGAAACTTCGTAAGGATTTAGCAAAGTTTACTCTTGAATATAATTAGTTCATTACACGAAATGAGTAATTTGTTTAGTCTCTTCAAAGAAATTCCTTTGATTTTATGCCGAGCATTGGTCTGACCACTCTAGTTCCATACTGGACATATTTATAACAGATAAAGACAATTACATATTCAATTTTATTAGTAGTAACTTAAAATAAGAAATATCTGAAACTCTACAAAGACAGAAAGATCTTGAACTTACTTATGACATGGAATATTGCATCACAGGCTCTGATATTGGACAGGAAAGCATTGCCCAGTCCTTTCCCTTCATGGGCCCCTTTGACCAGTCCAGCAATGTCAACAACATTCAGGTAGGCAGGGACTTTGCTGGAAACATTAAACAGAAATGAATATCTAATAAATATCCAATGCTGTAAAATGCAAAGTAACATTATAAACTATTTCATAACTTCTGAACTAACAGGCTGAGGGTTACAGTTCAAAATGCCATTCTCGACACTCTGGGACAACAGCTTCGACTGTTTCCCAGACAATGAAATTTATAACTGCTTAATTACCCTCAAACAGTATAAACCAATTACTTTTGTTAAAACTTAAATATATACAAATACAATCCAATTTAAAATTCAGTATAGAAATGATGAGTTTAAAAATCCTCTTTCGAACTAGAATCCAGGGATCACAGTATTTTCAAATTCTTCCATGCATGGAGAAGTAATGGCCCAGAAAAGGTCTATCATCAACATTTTGGACCTTTAAGCTGTCACTGGGACCTTGACCTCTGAGCTAGGAATCTGGGTCTTGCATGCGACACACCAACTCATCAAGGTAAACAAATGTGCCAAGGTATTTCAAAATCCTTCCATGCACAGAGAAGTTATGGCCCCGACAAGGCGATCTGGACGGACGCACACGCAAACGCATTCATACACTGAAGTGCAGTGCCAAATGTGACGACTATGTGGAGCTATCCGCAAGAGGGCTCAACAAATATATGTGATTCTTGACATGAGCAAGAAATGCACTGACTAGAAATTATCCATCCATGTCCAAGCAATATGGTGCATGTGATGTTACACTGTATGTACCAGAGGGCAACACTTCAAACTCTTGACCAGGAATCAGTTCATCTGGTTTTGTAGTACTGATTCAGTTTTTGAATAGTCAGGAATGACTAACTGGTAAAAACTGGTTGTCAATAAAACTGACTTAGTGAAAGACTTAGTGTTCTTACTTCTTCCTTTAATAATATTACTGCACAACAGAAACAGAGGGATGGATAAATCAACTCTAAAAATTAATTTAGGTCAGAATAAAAACAGGTAATAGTGTTAATAACTGTAATTAATCTACCTTGAAGGGGACTTTTTTTATCCAACATCCCTTTAAAAAAATGAAATAACAGAAAGAGAAGGACGGAAAAGTCTATTTCAGAAATTCAGTTGGGTTAGGATTAAATCTGTTAGTATTTACCTTGCTGGCTGATAGTGTTCACACAGAAAATCATATCTAGCATCTGGCACTGGTACACGACCTGAAAAATGGACATAAAATATTACCAAACAAGAGCGCCGCAAAGCAGAGCAAAATACACCCATCAACTGAGCAATTTGTTTCAATTTGTTTATGCTTCTGACAAACATCAGGATGCCGCCTGTCTGCCCGCCCACCATGGGTGATCCCATAATACGTCCCGTCTTTGACGGGCGTATAAAAAATGATGATTTATGACCATGCAAATTCTTATTTTACAATTAAAACTAAAGCTATCACTAAATGTGATTAATACCACCGCAAGACTGCTTCGGAACTGAGGAAGTTATTAGTAACAGAATACTTTGTAAAAGAATTGAAATAGAGTTATGGTTGTGGGCAATTAAAGATAGTTGTGGTTCTTGTAAACTGCCTTTCCTTTCATTGTGCTTGACCATTGTATGAAGTTGCACTGAATTCCAACCAGTAGTTTTCAAGTTATGCTCCGGACAAGGAAAAGGACAATAACTGTGCAAATAGTGAAGACAGAGTTTTGCTCTTGTACATTGCACATCCACTCATTGTGCTTGACCATTGTTTTTTTGTTGCATTGAATTCCAACCAGTAGTTTTCAAGTTATGCTCCGGACAAGGAACAACCTGACTAACTGCCTGACTGACCAACAAACTGGTGACTCCTATGTACCCCCCCCCAAACTTCATTTCGGGGCAATAATAAGTCAATCACCTGGAGCAGAAAAGATATGACATGACAGAGAGTTTATTTAAGTCAACAGGCAACTTCTGCTGTCTCACCACTCCGTACAACAGTTACTTCCCTTTCATTATAGTAGATCACGTCTACCAGGCATGACATGTGGTAATGAGTGAAAGTAAATCAAGAATTTGTAACAGTTTTCCTGCTGATTTCTTTTCCTGTTATATGTGCTCCAGAAATCTTAAATCACTTGAATTTTATTCCATCAACACAAAAAGAAGTTTTCTTCAAAAAGATTGAAAGTTGTGTATACAGCCTGAAGCAAGCTAAAAATATCCCATTGAAGCTGGAAAATGAAAGGGAGATCACTGCCAAGGAGATTGCAGCTGTCTGTGTGTAACCTGCATGATTCAACTGCCTAAATGGCCTGGCGGAACAGTGTTTAACTTATGCAAAAGAAGCTGTAGGTTTATCTCCGACCAAGTCATGACAGATATGAAATAACCCAATCAGACACATGGTTTGATGTCTGCCATCAAAAAAACTTTTTGAAGTTCTGATTGGGAAAAGAAGGAGGCATTTGTTGCTGAATACCCTATTCCAAAATTGTTTGTTTATAAGTACAGGAAAAAAAAGAGAAAGAGGATTCTTTATTTACAATCAGAGTTTAAAAAACGCTTTTAAATCATTGACCATGATATAACTGTATCACAGCGTGTGTTGCCACTAGTTTAAAATATCCACTTATATACTGTCAAACTGTGTGAAGAGCTATGGATATATGTTACTGTTGGGACATAATGTTTGAGAAGGCAACATTCAATTATTCTAATAACATATATCATTTTTCTGATAATGCATGCCTAGTTACACTAAAAATAAAGTTGATTTCTTTATTGATGACAAGACAAATTCTATTTCTACACAATCAAACTTGATTTCTTATATAACTGAAAACCTACTTATTTCTATAATATATTGAAGAAAAACAACATAAAATTTACTAGTCCAATACTTCCAGTACAAAGCTTACTTTCATTTGGATCTATTGTGCAGAATGGGAAGTTTTCAGCATGAGCTGCACTCTTGGTCAGCACATTGAAGAATGTGGACTTTCTGTGAAGAAAAATCAAAAGCTTTTTTTATGCATATAATATTCTGAAATAATCACTGAAAAGGTCTTTATATAAATTCTTACCCTGTAAAATTTCTTCAACTTTTCCATAATTTGATTGAGACAGACATATTTATATTAAATAATTAAACCTATTCATTTTACAATGATTGGGAACAAGTTCCTAAAACTAACGGTAATACTGAACCAACTCAACGACTGCTTCCTGGATTCAAACCAGTTATCTCACCAAAGCATGAAATATGGAGTCACCAGAGAATCTCATTCTCGGTCACATTCAAACCAGCAACCTCTCAATCGATAGTTCAGCACTCTAACCCTTTTGCCTGCTGCTTTGCTATTTATGATATCTAGAGGTATTGTGTCATATATTCCTACATCTTGTGAAACACTAACTTAACTATCTTCTATATTGTCTCAAGATTAATACTGATTACTCTCTGGCATTCTAACTATAACTAATGTTGAAAGTTCTGCTGAATGGAATTGAGCAAACAATGTCCTGTTAAAATATCTTTTCAATCATGGAAACTATAACAGTGCAAAAAATATCAATTCAATTTTACAAATATCTGCTTTAATTTTACATCTCAAAAAACACTCAATGCTAGTACAGAGTGACATTTTGAATGGTACAAGAGTATTCGGGGTACATGAAAAAAACACAACTCCAGCTGTTATGAAAATGCTTCATGAACATACCCAACATTTGGCAGTCCAACAATGCCTATTTTTAGATTTGTTCCTATACGTCCCAGGAGAGGAGGCGGAGCTTTTGCACCATCATCCTTTTTCTTCGGTGGCATTTTTAAGTCTCCCTATCCAAGACTACAAAGATAAATATATCTAGTTGTATTCCAAAGAATACCTGAATATAGTTTCTAAATCTAATAAAAATCAAATCATACCATTTTACATGAGGAAGTGCACTGCATATCATCATGATAATTTAAAACTAGAGGAAAATTTTGTTTGTACAACTTCTTATCACATACTAATAATAATAAAAAAAAAATGACAAGAACTTCACTAAATAAACCATTTCCATTTATATGTAACATAAATTAAATTTCACTAGATTTAAAAACACCCTTGGTGAGATTGGAACCAGCGAAATCAGGATGCTAATTTTAATGACATACATTTGAAAGAGATTTATTACTGAAATTAAGTTTCCCCAAAAAGCTGAGATAAAGCTGCACAGAGATTCATAGAAGAACAAAAGCTTCATAAATCATCTGTTCAATCTTTCTAAATACATTCAGGAATGCCAAAAAAGTATTCACTGATAACTGCGCTTTACAGTCGTATTGTCAACCAACTGTTTCATCGAACAGATTACATATAATAAATGAAAAGGCATTTCGTCACCCTGAATATTCAATTGGTGGAAAGTATGAAATATTTTTGTAGGGTCATTCACACCTTATTACTTGCCCATGTGTAACCGTTAAACAAAGCATATTTATAACAAAATCGCGCAAATATAAGTGGCTTTTTCTTACTTATTTGATCGTTTTCTTTTGGATATTTCAAAGGCATATCAACTGGCATTTAACATCTATAATTAAGAGATAATTCATCTAATTATATGTGCTCGGATTAGTTATCTGTTGATTACACCTACATCAAACTACTATCAGTAATAATGCAGAAGTAATTAGGTGTGAATGAAGTATTTCACTTGCCGCCTAGTGAAAACTGAGGGTGACGAATTGACTTTTCATTTACTATACATAATCAGTGCGACGTAACGGTTGGTGGACGAAACGACTGTCACCAAATATCTCAATAAATTAATTCATAACATTTTGATGAACATCTAGTACTTTCATGAACAAATCGCTGTTATCTTACCTAAATGTATGATAAAGTTGATCTTTATTGCTGTTAACAAAACTTTTCTGTAAATAAATCCTCTATTGTTTTCCTAAATTAATACTTCACCGGCGTTTCAACGTGTTTTGCCCAATATGGTGAAATGGTGTGGTTCCCAACGTAAACGGAAACCAACAGTAAACGGAAGTTATTATTCGTACTCGGCTCCTTCCGTACTCAGAATTTGCAGCTCAGTTTGCCTATTTTATGCACTTGATAATATGTCAACAATTATTACAAGAAAGATAAATGGAATAAAATATTATGCATAATTTAAATGTGCATATAAAATGACATCTTGAGGCAGAGGCTCCTCTTCACTTTTTAAAAAAATTTCAAAGTTTTTAAACCCCAATCATTATATTTAGACAATCATAAAGACATTTACACAAAGATCAATTCCAATATTTGCTTATTTCTTTGCTCTTATAACATGTATCTTTTCTGACACCTTGTTTAAAAGATAAGAAGGCTCAGCAAACTCAAAACTTTAAACCGAATTACGTTTTTAAAGACAAAAACGTTTAGTACCAATTAAGTAATTTTATCATGCACGATATGAATATGAAATGAAGTCTTTGTTCTTATCAATGTTTCATATTACCTACCTTACCTGAAGCATGCATAATAATTTATTCGTACCGTTACTCCAATAATTTATCGATAAAAAGACCCGAATAATATTAACAAGACTTCTTTTCAAAGTGTAATTTAGTGCAAATGTAGAAATTATAAAGACAATTGAATATTTCGCAGGCAAAAGATATGAAACAAGAATGTTTTTTTAACACAGTGACAGTGAAACAATCATAAAGACATTTCATACAGAGACCTTTATGATAAATATACGTTGCACGAGATAGGTATCTATGGTGGAAATATTTTATTTATTACGTGCGCATGCGATAGCTATTACGTGCGCACATGTTAGCTACTACGTGCGCACGCGATAGCTATTATGTGCGCATGCGATAGCTAATACGTGCGCAAATGATAACTACTACATGAGCACGCGATAGTTACTGCGTGCACACGCGATAGCTGACCAATGAGAATACTTATCAGATCTGCCATTTCTAAAATGGACAGGGAAATGTTAATTTATGATTTGTTTAAAAGGGGGTTGAGAAACCGGAAAATTCAGTAATAGCTCTCGCGTGCGCACGTAGTAGCTATCGTGTACGCACATAATAGGTATCGCCTTCGCACGTGATTAATAAAATATTTTCGATGTCACCTTTATGGCGCCGTACCGTGTTTTGGAGAGGAAATCAAACAAGAAAACACCTGATCTAGCCAACGTATCTCTCAAATTTTAGTTTAGATTTTTCTTTGAGTTAGTACCATATAGAACAATAGAAAGCACTTCATGCATTTCAGGCCTCAGTAGATAAGTGATTTTCCAAGGTTATAAGTAAGTTGCTGCTTAGGCAATTTTCCAAATTTCAAAGAAATAAGAAAATACAATGGTTTCCAGCACGTTCTAGCTGAAACAGAAACACAAAAGATATCTCCAATAAAAAGGAGCATTTTAGAAGACACATAATTCAGATAATCGGACGATTAGAGCCAGATATTCGTTTTTAAAATTTGTCTGTAGACGTTTTATGCATGTTAGTTTACATTGCTCAAATAACGCGAAAAGTACATATCGTATGCGTTACCAATAGTTAAAAGTATTCATTTTTGCAACCTGCATCTAGGCAGTATGATTTTACTGGACTGTTTCGAGTTTAGATGTGCATAGATTTTAACTCATGGAAAGAAACCTATTTCATTTAATTTTTAAACAATCAGATACCATCTGACAACACCACGTGTTATTAAAGACTTATAAAAGTCCAGTCTTTAGTAGACTCCTCTAAATAGAGTACTTTTTCAAATGTCACCAGTTTTAACCTGTTAAAGCTAATCACAACTTTAGTAAAATTAAATGAATAAATCGAGACACGATACAAGTTCAGAACCTTAAAATAGTTCCTTCTGAACATATCGTTGTTTGCGGTCAATTCGTATTTATTTATGAACGTTCGTGCAAGTGTTTCTCAACTGATTTTTTTGCATGAATATAATTGATGTGTTGGAATTACTCGCAAACTGAATCATGTCGTTTTGCAATATACCCTGCATGGCTGAATATTTAGGTATTACAATCAGTAAGGACTTAAACTGATCTGAATATATTAATACTATCTCTTATAAAACCAATAATTATCTTAAAATTCATCACAAGATATGATCAGATTACAAACAGAAAAAAAGGAGAAAGCCTTTTACACCTATGACCGTCATCAGCTCAAGTATTGCTCAATCACCTGGCACCCCTGGCAAAAGTCCCTCGCTTACATCTTCGGAAAAGTGCAAAGGTCGGTTTATCATTAACGGCTATAATTATACTGGCAGTGTTGCCCAAATGAGAAACAACATTAGAACAACAGCGCACACAATCTTCTCTTCTCTATTTCTATAAAATCAGTACTGATCTTGTGTGTGTCGACCACAACCAACTTTATTCGACTACCTAATTCCACAGTCCAGCACAAAGTAGCACATGAACTCTTTCTTAACCCGAAAATTAGACTCTGATAACTTCTTCCATTTTGCTTTTTAAATTAGCACTTGTAAAATATATATATATATTCTTTGAGCGTAATGAGAGCTCATTTCTACCCATGCCCTGACTAGTCAGAATCGAATACTGTAAGAAGTATCAAGTAGATTGGATGTAGATTATTTGATAATCATTTTCGATTTTGAGAAAGATTGCATGATGATCATTTTCGACTATTAAAATTAATATGAATAATGAAGAAGTAAAATTTCAGATCGAATAGCTACGATTTAGTAGAGTCTGACCGCTAAATGCAACCAGTCTAGTATAGAAGATTGTACTTTGCCAACCAGTCTTGGAATTCCAAATCATTCGGAATATTTCTCCCATTATGCTACAGTACTGTTCTTCCTTGTTTTGATGAGACCAGCAGCAAAATTAGAAAATCGGTGAACATAAATGAAAATGTGACAATTAGCAATTCTCAAATGATGGATATCACTGTTGTTGTATCATACATTGTTCCCATTCTTTTAATATCTGTAGGTAAGTTGAAAATATTTTATTTCATGTGATGAAATGTACCCCTCCCACATGTTTATTTTCTGAAACTAAATCTAAGATGAAGAACAACATGAAGAAGTTGTCAAAGTATTAAGCATAAATAGATGTTTGGTTTGTCTTGAATTAAAGATTTTTGTGTCTCTCCAGCTTCAGAAGCTTTACTGATTTGGACAATATTGGTTTTACTGTTGAAGAGGGATGACTTTTGGTTTCTAAACATGTAGTGGACCCTGGGTATACAAGGCAATTCCAACAGCCTTGCTGTTGGGCTAGCTCTTTAGTGACATGGTTAGAGTGTCTGAGAATGTTAGCAGGTTAAGCAACATTATCCATGGATGGGTGTCCCAAATTGAGCTCATAGGCCAGGTTACTACATTGGTAGCAGTGGTAATTCCAGGAATCTTAGTCGGTAATTCCACGAATCTTAACCTTGGTTTGTGCCCGAGTGCACTGGGATAGCAGGGTTGAGTCCCTTGCAAGGTTGGAGCGGAATGGGGTCTTAATAAAAAGTTGTACTGTAGATGCCCAGCTCCTAATGGTTAAATAGGAAAGGAGTGTTGTGGACATCGGGTATATAAGGCACTTCCAACAGCCTCGCTGTTGGGCTAGCTCTTTAGCAACATGGTTGGAGTGTCTAGACCGTTTGCTAAACTAAGCAACATTACCCATGGTTATTACTTGGATGGGAATACCAAATTGAGCTCATAGGCGAGGTTACAACATTGGTGGCAGATGTATTCCACGAACCTCCCCCAGGTCTTTATGTTGGTTAGTGCCTGTGTGCACTAGAAGTTGACGGTTGAGTTGAGTCCCTTGCATGGTTGGAACAAAATGATGTTCGTCTCCTGAAGTTTAAAGAAGGGAGGAGTGTAGTTGACACCGAGTATATAAGACACTTCCAACAGCCTCCCTGTTGGGCTAGCTCTTTAGCAACATGGTTAGAGTGTCTGAGGACATTAGCAAGTTAAGCAATGTTATCCTTTGGTAGTACTTGGATGGGTGTCCCAAACTGAGCTCATAGGCCAGGTTACTACACATGTCCCCTTTAATGTTATAGGTTAACTTATGTATGTATGCTGATGGGGTGTTAGATAGGCAAGGTGTAAGTCCAAATTCAAGTAAAGTTAATTTGTAGGGTTCCGATGTGACATAATTATAAACTGATATGAATTGTGTTTAATTTATTCTAGTGAACTTTTTGTTTCAATGGCGGTGGATTCATTTGGGCAGTGCGAAATACCAAAATACACCAAAATATACTGAAAATATTCTTGAATAATACCAGTGATCAACAATTTTTTTTATAAATTTAGCAAGACTATGGACTTAACTTCACATATTTGATGAGAAAATGTAAATTTTAATGGTTATTTTACAGTGAATACCCATTTATTTGTATTCAGGATTCTTTTCATGCACGGTGCTGTGAAAACAAAACCTTCTGATAATTACTAATTAGGTAGTATTTAATGTAATTATAATACCTTATAGATAACAAAATATCCAGTGTATACAAAGAAATCTCTGAAAATAAGAATACAAATCTTAATGGAAAATGAGTTAAAAGTAGGGATGTAAGTGAACGTTCGAACGTTCATACCTGATACCGAATGTTGGAATGTATTTTTGGCATTCCAATGCTCGGAAAAAAACTCTATATATTTTGTTTACATTAAAAAATTAAATCATAAAGTGTTGAATAAGTAAGAAAGGCATTGTAAGTAGGTGACTTCACAGTAGGTTGCTTTAACACCTCTAGTCAGATGACCGTAATTATGCATCGTCTAATTTTGGTGGCCTGTGCAAGTGTCACCTATAGTGGGTAAGACGAAAGATATTGGTGGGTCCATGTCAGTGTCAAGTTTTGGGCCAAACTTGGAGACAAAATGATTTTTTTCACAGAAAGAAACTAAATACACGAAAGTGTCATTCAGTTATTGCCACTAACCCCGATTTTACTTAATTATACTGACCCAGTTTTTAGTTGTTTTATTCTCTCGCAAATTCTCTAACAGTTCACACCGTATCACTACTATTCAGTCAAAATGTAAATGATACTTTCCACATGCTACACTTGGTCTCATTTTCTTTTTCTTTTCGACCTTCTAAATATAAATTTAAATCGAATGGAGATTTACTCAATAAGGATACCGGATACCAAGAAATACACACTTCGAATCTCCTGGCAGTGATTTCCCCTTCTTTCTTTGGAAAAGATTTATGCTGGCACGCATTAACCTTAGCTGGATTTCAGAAATTATTTTTTCTCTTTTTTGTTTAGTTGCAATAGCAACATTTTAACATGCCTGGATGTAATGATATTTAAAAAAAGTAACTTGAAAAAAATAACATTTTGTTTATTTACTTTCGACCTTTATCATGTGACATGCCTGTCGGCAGTTTTTATTGTACTGCAGCATAGAGTTTGGTGAAAATTGAGTAGGAGTTATTCGAACATTTGAATGCAAAATGATTCGAACATTCGAATGCTGAAATGAACAAATTTTGCCATCCCTAGTTAAAGAGTAAAAAGTTCAAACCTGCAAAACAGTTCTAGACATTAATAAAGAGAAATATAAAAACAACCTGGATGAGTACATGTTTTTCACAGAGCATAAATCTTACGATAGCCATTTATTTCCGAAATGTGGCTAATATGTGTGACTGAATAAAAATTTTCACAGTTGATTTTTCTAGTTTATCTGTGCCTTGTAGAAACAAACTTGACAAGAAGTATTTTTTAAAAGCCGTCTTTCAACAGTATTGAAGTATATTTCAAATGTATGTGGGTATTTCTTGCTGCTAATTAAATTAAGCCTCAGAGATCTACACTATGTCACAAGATGGTTCGTCAAGCTGGACGCTATTGATTTGAGGACATGGCAGGTGTACCATTAACTCATTTCACAGACTGTGGTCTCTCAAGAGTCAAGTCCTATGTGAAATCAGACTTTTCTTAGGTTTACTGTTTTCATATGTAAAATGCAAGACTGACTGGTTTATTTTTTGAATTATTTGAGGAAAATAGAATGACCTATCAATCTGGAGATTTTTGGTGTGTCCCACTAGGGTAAGTTTGTCTTCTCACTTTCCATGTTCCATACTTTTTGTGTGAGGACTGGTTTGAACCAAGGAATTAGAGGGGTTAGTACAAGTTGATTACAGAATTTGTTTCCCAGTTAGTAAAATTAGATAAGTGTAAACTGAGGTTAGAAAAAAGAAAGAGGGGTGCAGTAAAGTGGCAACCATGGGCAAAACCAAAACAGGTGCAGGGCTAGCTCAGTTTATGCGGTTTTATTTGTCACCTCATCTCCATCCATACTTGTTCTTACAATCACCACACTCAAATCTTGTCTTTTATTATCTATAAACAAAAAGTTTATCAATCCTTCGTAGAAAATCAGTAAAAGTTGAAGACCTATTGTATAGTATATGGTTACAAATTTATATATATATTTCTTTAAGCAGTATTGATAATCCTTGTTCAATTACCTGAATTCTGCTTTGACAATTATTAAAGGGAGGATTTGTGCTGTTGTGATACAGTGTATCGCAAAAAAAAAGAAATACTTGCTATTCATTGTGCATCTTTGAACTTCTTTCAGGAGAAAAATCTCAGAAAGCAATAAAAGTATTCTCATAACTGGTAATGTAACAAGGGGTGTAGCTGTATTCCAGTATATTGCAATATTCAACCTGTACTGTGATACAAAAGTGAAGAACCGGTATTTCACAATATTTATGTCTCCCCCCAAAAATGGCGGGTGTGGTGTCTCAAAGTCAAGGTCACACTTGGAGGTTAAATGTCAAATGCTACAAAATCGTGTCCGCTCTGTATCTGCAAAAGCCCTTGAAGGATTTTTATGAAACTTGGGTCAGATGTTCACCTCATCAAGGTGACGTGCAGAACCCACTTTGCGGGTGTGGTGTCTCAAGGTCAAGGTCACACTTGGAGGTTAAATGTCAAATGCCACAAAATCGTGTCCGCTCTGTATCTTCAAAAGCCCTTGAAGGATTTTAATGAAGCTTGGGTCAGATGTTCACCTCATCAAGGCGACATGCAGAACCCACTTTGCGGGTGTGGTGTCTCAAGGTCAAGGTCACACTTGGAGGTTAAATGTCAAATTTTACAATCGTCTGATTCAATACTGTCTGCAGCAACTGGCAGGGGGGAGACATATGTTTTTGTTCAATCAAAAACCATTTCTAGTTATTATATGGTAAAGCTTAGAGAACATGTTCCAATGTACTGACCATCATTTCATGACGTTTGAACTTGATCACCTAAATCCTTCCTTACAAAATTATGGCAGAAAACATGACATTCATGAAAAGGCAAAGAGTGACATTTGGAATAATTATTGGCTTTAACTCGACAAGAAATAAAAAGAAGTCTTCAGTGGCATTGCTGTTTGTAGGCATTGTTCCTGCATGATCTAGTACAGCTGCTGCAGTGGAACAACAAATATGAATACACATGTGACATATGATGGAAATCAACATGCAAACTTGGCACCGAAAGTAGGCAAAATTTTCCGAAAATCTGTGTCAAAGTAGACAAATAAATTTTTCTCAAGAAAATCTCTTAAGTTATTGATAACTGAATCATACCAGCCTGATTACTGAATACTAATCTTCGCTGCCATACATAAATATTCAGAGTCATCTTGTACAGAAATTTTTATATTAATTTTCTTTGTTCAGTTTACTATAACTGACAGCATTTTAAAAATGGGGTACACTGCTCAAAAAACTCTTAATGAAAGCAGCAGGTAATGAAAAAAGATAAAGATATACATTGTTTATTTGTGTTTGGAATTAATTCCTACTGTATTTAACCCTTTCCGCCATATATACGCCTTTATGGCTTGGGTGAACAGTGTAGATCCAGATCAGTCGGCATATCTGTGCCATCTGATCAGGATCTACACAGTTTGCCTTTTGATACATTAGGTTATTTCTGACCAAAAAGCGACCAGTGCAGATCCTGATCAGACGGCATGGATGTGCTGGCTGACCTGGATCTTCACTGGTCGCACATGCTTAAAAATGCATATAGGTGGAGGAAAGGGCTAAGGACTTTAGGGATTCAGTGGTTACTATTTATAACAGGTAATATTTTTACATTTCAGTGTCTGGGAACATTCACAGTAAACTGAGATACTTTGAAACCCTAAAGACTTCAGACTTCAGCCACAGAGTGAAAAGATCAGTGGACCCTGATCCCCACAGCCCATCTCATATAACAGAGGTCAAGGTCACAACTCTTGGAAGGTATTAAGTAGTGCTAAATTTTGACTTTAAAAGGTGTGCAGGTATGCTTTGTTTCGGATTCTGAAAATATTCTTACAGGAGATTGATTATTTTCTGCAAGTATGGTACCAAATGTAACAATATGGTTGCAAGCTATCCCCCAGCCCTTCCCCTCCCCCTCAAGGGTAGTGTATACTAGTATGTGTTAAATGGTCAGGGTGGGTAAGGTGTAATAGTCAAGTGCACACCTACCTGTACATGTATAAATTGAGCTTCTGACGACTGTGTTAGGGAAGCGACACTTGGGCCCACTGGTCTTCAGCATTAAATTTTTGCTCACCTGAGCATTCAGTAGATGGTAGCTCATAAGAAAAGGAAAACTAAACCACAAGAGTTTTTTTTGATGCAGTAGATACAGCAAAATAGTGCTTTTGATAATTCTTGTGCTGAGATTTAAAGCATTCATTTATTTTTTACATATTGTAAGAAAATGCAAATATCTGGAATAATCTTGTGTATGTGACATTAATTTTGTATATTACTCTTTATATGTGATATTAATTATCACCCTAATGAGGCCTCAAAAAATATATATATTGAATAAATATATACAAAATCAATTAACTATGCAGCTATTATGTTTATGCCAGCAGCAGAAGTTACTCATTAGAACTGTTATTTGCATAATTCAAGAAATAGGTCATATGTTGTTTTTGTTTTTGTTTTTTTTTTAATACAATATACATATTGACTGCTTATTTTCCTTATTTCCATATGGAAAGCTGTACTGTGCCAATATATTTATTAACTGAGAATTAGCAAAGACTGTCGGACATGTTTTATTAAGAAAGTTTACAGAAAGATTGTTGTTTTAAAATGAACATTAAAAGTTCTTGAATTACTGTAAAATCTGAAAATTACGAAATAGTTTAATTTTCACATTATTAAAAAATTGTGCAAAAACACGTTTTTTCCAGATCAGTTCATATTATATCTGTTTTGTTACCATTACCAACAGCCTAAATATCCATTGGCTATTAAAATTAATTAAAATTGAGTTGAAACCAACACTTACTTTTTAGCTCACCTGAGCACGAAGTGTTCGTGAGCTTTTAGGATTGGTGGTTGTCGGTCGTCCGTCCATCCGCCGTCAGTCCGTTGTCCACAATTCATTCAAACGACATCTCCTCTGAAACCACTGAGCCAGATTTAATGAAACTTGCCTGGGATGTCCCTTGCATGAAGCTCTACCAAGATTGTTCAAATGGTTTCAGTCAATTGCTTTTCTGGGTCACTGGAGCTAAAAACAGATTTTTAAAGTTGGATCTTTAAAAATCTTCTCTGAAACCACAAGGCCTGGAGCTTAGATATTTGGTATGAAGCATTATCTAATGGACCCCTACCAAGTTTATTCAAATTATGATCCTGGGGTCAAAACTGACCCCACCCCAGGAGTCACTTGATTTTACATAGAGTTATATAGGGAAATCTTAAAAATCTTCTTGTCAGAAACCACAAGGCCTAGAGTTAAGATATTTGGTATGCAGCATTGTCTAGTAGACCTCTACCAAGTTTGTTCAAATCATGTCCTCTGGGTCAAAAATGGCCCTGCCCCAGAGGTAACTTGTTTTACCTAGAGTTATATAGGAAAAACTTTAAAAAAATTCTTCTTGTCAGAAACGGTAAGGCATAGAGCTCAGATATTTGGTATGTAGCATTGTCTAGTTGACCTCTACCAAGTTTGTTCAAATTATACCTCTGGGGTCAAATTTTGCCCCACCCTGGGGTCATTGGTTTTACATAGGCTTATATAGGAAAAACTTCGAAAATCTTCTCGTCTGAAACCACAAGGCCCTGAGCCTTAAGATTTGGTCTATAGCATTGTCTAGTGGACCTCTACCAAGTTTGTTCAAATTATGCCCCTGGGGTCAAATTTGGCCCGGCCCCTGGGGTCAACTTATTTAACATACTGAAAATTTAAAAATCTTGTTGTCTGAAACCACAAGGACCTGAGCCTTAAGATTTGGTATGTAACATTGTCTTGAGGAGTTCACCAAGTTTGTTCAAATTATACCCCTGGGGTCAAATTTGGCCCTGCCCAGGGTGTCAATGGATTTTACATAGGCTTATATAGGGAAACTTTAAAAATCTTCTTGTCTGAAACCACAAGGCCCTGAGCTTTAACATTTGGTATGTAGCATTGTCGTGTGTACCTCTACTAAGTTTGTTCAAATTATGCTTCTGGGGTCAAATTTGGCCCCGCCCCAGAGGTAGATTGATTTTACATAGGGAAAACTTTGAAAATTTTCTTGTCTGAAACTGCAAGGACCTGATCCTTAAGATTTGATATGTAGCAAGGTCTAGTAAACCTCAACCAAATTAGTTGAAATTATACCTCTGGGGTCAAATTTGGCCCCACCGGGGTCAACTGATTTTTACACAAGTTCATATAAGGTAAACTTTGAAAAATCTTGTATGAAACTACAAGGCCCTGAGCCTTACGATTTGGTATGTAGGAATGTCTGGAGGACCTCTCTCAAGTATGTTAGAAAAATTTTCCTGGGGTCACTATTGGCCCCTCCCGAGGGGTCACAAGTTTTAAATAGCAGTATAGAAGAAAATCTTTAAAAAATCTTCATGTCTGAAACCACAAAGCCTAGAACTTTAAAATTTGGCATGAAGCAAGCTTTATCAAGCTTTTTCGAATAATCAGATTAGGTTAAAGGTCACCGAGGCTAAAAATAGGTTTAAATACTGTACCTCAGACAGCTTTCATTTTAAGACCAATATCTTTGATATTCGGTATATAGGATCCTTGCATGGACCTCTACCCATGGGTAGGGTTTTAGGTCACTGGGTCAAGGTCAAGGTCACCATAGTTTATGATAGATATTTCTACTTTCTGTCATAGAGTCTTTATTTATTGACTGATATTTTACATATTTACATATTTATATTTACATTACTTACATATTTTCAATAAAAACATGAAATACTGCTTAACTGCAAACCTGCAGCCAAAATACTCATTTGAGCGATCTAGGGCCATCATGGCCCTCTTGTTTACAAATTTCAAAAAGACTATTTGAAAATGACATGTGTTTTTGAAGAAATGGAAAATTTGGATACTTAGTTTTATTTTTAAGTGTCAACCTCATAAATTTCATGATATCACAGGCCTGAAGATAATATGTCGACATGGTTCATCCCTGAACCACCTCCACATTTAAGATTCTAGAAATTTTGGCCTTGTGAGATATATTGGATTTGACAGTACGAGATTTTCATAGAATAGCACATTTCCTCATTTGTGTCCACACCAAGGTATTTCCAAAAAAATCTTTAAAACTTTTTATACCCCCAAAACGAAGTTTTGGGGGGTATATAGGAGTCACCTGGTGGTTGGTCAGTCGGGGTTTACCTTGTCCGTAGCATAACTTGAAAACTACTGGTTGGGAATTCAATGCAACTACATACAATGGTCAAGCACAATGAGAGGAAGTGCAGTGTCCAAGAATCATAACTCCATATTCACTATTTGCAGAGGTAATTGCCTTTTATTGGTTTTCCTTGTCCGGAGCATAACTTAAAAACTACTGGTTGGAATTCAATGCAACTACACACAATGGTCAAGCACAATGGGAGCAAGTGCAGTGTCTAAATATCATAACTCCATATTCACTCTTTGCAGAGTTATTGCCCTTTATTGGTTTTTTTTTTTTGTCCGGAGCATAACTTGAAAACTACTGGTTGGAATTCAATGCAACTACATACAATGTTCAGGCACAATGAGCGGAAGTGCAGTGTCCAAGAATCATAACTCCATCTCCACTATTTTTAGAGTTATCGCCCTTTATTGGTTTTCCTTGACCGGAGCATAACTTGAAAACTACTGGTTTGAAATCAGTGCAACTTCATACAATGGTCAAGCACAATGAGAGGAAGTGCAGTATCCAAGAATCATAACTCCATATTCACTCTTTGCAGAGTTATTGCCCTTTGTTGGTTTTCCTTTGTATGGAGCAAAACTTGAAAACTACTGGTTGGAATTCATTGCAACTATATACAATGGTCAAGCACAATGAGTGGAAGTGCAGTGTCCAAGAAACATAACTCCATCTTCTCTATTTTCAGAGTTATTGCCCTTTATTGGTTTCCTTGTCCGGGCATAACTTGAAAACTACTGGTTGGAATTCAATGCAACTTCATACAATGTTCAGGCACAATGAGAGGAAGTGCAGTGTCCAAGAATCATAACTCCATCTTCTCTTTTTGCAGAGTTATTACCCTTTGTTTTCTTTATTTGGATCAAAGCTTGAAAACTACTGGTTTGAATTCAATGCAACTTCATACAGTGATCAAGCACAATGAGAGAAAGTGCATTGTATAAGAGCTATAACTGCATGTTCACTATTTGCAGAGTTATTGCCCTTCCTTGGATTTCCTTTTCCAGAATTTAATTTGGAAACTCGTGGTTGGAATTCAATGCAACTTCATACAATGGTCAAGCACATTGAGTGGATGTGCAATGTACAAGAGCTAAAACTCTGTCTTCACTGTTTGCACAGTTATTGCCCTTTGTTAGTTTTCTTTGTCTGGAGAATAACTTGAAAACTATTTTTTGGAATTCAATGCAACTTCATACAATGGTCAAGTGCAGTGAGAGGAAATGCATTGTAGAAGAACCACAACTATCTTTAATTGCCCACAACCATAACTCTTTTTCAATTTTTTTACGAAGTATTCTGTTACTAAATTGATAACCTCTGTTCTGTAGCGGTGTTTTGGGTGTATTAATCACATTTAGTGATAGCTCTTGTTTTATCAGTGTTATAAACTAACTTTTTTTTCAGACACTTCCATTTATTCCTGAAACCATCCAACATTCTGTCTTTGGGTTTCAAGGCTTCCATTGTCAGAGGAAATGGCCAGTCTGAACCATTTTATCTAAAGAAAGGCTCACTGTTTACAGGAAACTTAGCAGGTATTTTGTTCTGTCTAGATATTTTTTCAGCTACATCTTGCTAATTTTGTAACTAAATTTTTACTGAAGCAGAACTATTAAGAGCTATCACCCTTTTTGCATCTATCATTGTCTTTGCGAGGGGAGGGGGTGGGGGGGAGGGGCAAGGCATACCCCAGGGATTCAGATATATTGAAAATCTAGTTATCTAATTCTCACCTATGTTGTGGAGTGCTGCCTAAATCCTGAATGTCAAGTTGATCTGAGAATTTAAAAGATCCCTTTGGAAATGAAATTCGACCAAGTCTGTTTTTCAAGTGGTGGTCTCAGTATGCCTTACCAAAACACTGCATATCCAGTATCTCCTGCTATCTGAAGAAAATCCCCCCACCCACAACCAAGCATACATTACTTTTCTGAATTTGACTTTTTCATTTTTGTTCTTAACCAGTAGAATTTCTTTATTTAAATATTTAGATGTACTTCACATACCTGTCAAGGGTCTGGAGAAGGTTAGAGTGAGATAAAATAAAAGGGGGGGTCCGGGGGTCCTCCCCCGGAAAATTTTGAAATTCTAGGTCGTCTGTGGTGCATTCTGGGCTCATTTATACAACAAAATTAGGTAATTATTCACTTTGTTTACATTGACACCGTGCGATATTCTGATAATTTATAAATCTTATGCTATCACCGTTTC
This sequence comes from Cyclina sinensis, assembly GCA_012932295.1. NCBI lineage: Eukaryota > Metazoa > Mollusca > Bivalvia > Venerida > Veneridae > Cyclina > Cyclina sinensis. The sequence goes on from JAAONU010000009.1 coordinate 19,085,906, forward strand.
CGGATATTAGGTCATACACCACTAATAGCTCAATTTGGCGTAATCAGGAAGGAAAAAATACAATATTGCCGTTCAAAATTATTTTATAATTTGTTGATTTTTTTTTTCATTTTGTTTTTATAAAAATGAGTGAGAAATTATTTAATCAGCGTGAGGGTCCAAATTCACTATAAATAGCGTGAGACTCACGGCGAAACCGTGAGACTTGACAGGTATGACTTCAATTTCATGAAAAATAATGTAGATTTGAGTGGTTTTATGATCATCAGCTAGACTGGATGCAGTAGTAAGTCATGGTCATGTGACTGTCCACAGACTGGTTACATTGAATACCCGAATCTACTTTACACTTGAATCTACTAGAACCAATCTTCCATCACTCGAATGGACCAATTGACAGCAAAGATGTTTAATTAATGTTATGAAAAATGCTATTTCAAATATATCCACCTCACATGATTGGAGAGGTCATCAGACCTCTCCACAGTGTTGGCTTTAATTGCTGGCGGCATCCATTTTTGCGTATCAAATTTTAGTTAATGATCTCATATTAAGCCTAAAATCATGAAAACCAGTCTACGAAGATAGTTATGCGCATGCTTCGAATCAAAATACGAATTTATTTAAACGAAACTAAAATTTAACATCGGGTCAAAACGGCCCATCGTTAAAACGGCCCATTATGAACAGAACGTACAGAATAATTTTGTATTCCCTTAACTAAACACAAAAAATACAATAATAGGGATGCATTTCTTATTAATGCATGCTACTTTTTAAAAACTACAATTCTAAAATGCATTTTTTCCGAGAAACTCATCAGCTTGTTGAACAAATTAATATTTAGCCATGGTCATGAAAAAATGGTAAATATTTTTTACGAATTACAGAGGATTTTTGACAAGTCCATTTCCTTGATTTGGATCAAATTTACGCCCTTTTAATATTTAGTCCAGCTTAACAGATACTATCGCTGATTATTTTGTAAAACATTTGGACTAAGAAAGGTGTAATAAAAGCTTGAAAGAGAAAACAAAACTTAATGAGCCTAAAAAGCAACAGCTTAACATGGGAGTTCTGGCTTCAGCAACTACATGCATTGTTGTAAAAGAGGGGAGAGTAAAGGCTTAGGGGCTTATAAGAAGATCCCTAAGATTCTACAAGGTATGAAATACACGAGGTTATCTTAATTTTTTTCATTTATTTAAATGATAGAAACGCCAATATAAAAACATTTGAAATAACTAAAGTATAGTCAGTTTCGGTCATTTTGCCTAATAAGGTATTAACTATTAATAGTAGTTAGGTTACTAGTTTTTATAATTATTTAAGTCACAGAACGTTTAAAAAATTCAAAATGATCTTGGAAACAAGTAGATTAATTCTTTCAGTGACGACAGCTGCTGACCTCTCTTTGGCTTACTTTTTAAAGGAAGCCAACTTGTATCACCTGTTATCAAAGAAGATAGTAGACTGATATTCTTTATAGTCCATGACCTGTCAAATTGAGTGGGTATACTCAAATTACTGATCTGTCATCCATGAAACCGCAGGTTATGGCTGTTGATTGTAATATATATAAATATATGTAGTTTTTACATTTCATAGGTGATGAAAGTGCAATAGCCAATGTGAACTATGAGGAGAATGGAGCCATTCTTGCCAATATTGTGACAAAAGATGACACCTATGTTATTGAAGTATGTGCCTGGAAATTCGATGTACTTTTTTCTCAGCATTTGAAAAGAAACCTTGTTTATTTACATATTGTGGAAAAGTATGCCAAAATATTTTGATAAATGTATTTTTTCCACGAATAGTTTTTACATCATTACTAAGACACCATGCTATTTGTTTATCCTGATGAAGGTCAATTTACTGTTAGAAATAGTGAAATGGTATAAATTTACTACACTGTATGTGTTTTTGTTTCATTCCGGATTCGTGGTATAGTAAGAAATGACTCTTAAATCTTTATTATGCCCCCACTTCAAAGAAGAGGGGGTATATTGCTTTGCATTTGTCTGTCTGTCGGTCGGTCCGTCGGTCCGTAGACCAAATGGTTTCCGACCAATAACTAAAGAATGCTTAGGCCTAGGAACTTCAAACTTAGTAGGATGATTGTCCATCACCAGTAGATGACCCCTATTGATTTTGGGGTCAAGGGATCAAAGGTCAAGGTCACATTGACCTTGTAGGTAGAAACGGTTTCCGACCAATAACTAAAGAACGCTTAGGCCTTGGAACTTCAAACTTGGTAGGATGATTGTCCATCACCAGTAGATGACCCCTATTGATTTTGGGGTCAAGGGGTGAAAGGTCAAGGTCACATTGACCTAGTAGGTAGAAACGGTTTCTGATCAATAACTAGAGAACGCTTTGACCTAGGTTCACCAAACTTAATATGCTGGTTGGTCATCACCAGTAGATGACCCCTATTGACTTTGAGGTCATTAGGTCAAAGGTCAAGATCACAGAGACTTTCATCCTTAAAACTGTTTCCGATCAATAACTAGAGAATGCTTTGACCTAGGTTCACCAAACTTAGTATGCTGGTTGGTCATCACCAGTAGATGACCCCTATTGGTTTCGAGGTTATTAGGTCAAAGGTCAAGCTCGCAGGGACCTTCATCCTAAAAATGGTTTCTGATCAATAACTAGAGAACGCTTTGACCTAGCTTCACCAAACTTGGTATACTGGTTGGTCATCACCAGTAGATGACCCCTATTGACTTTGAGGTCATTAAGTCAAAGGTCAAGATCACAGAGACCTTCATCTTAAAAACGGTTTCTGATCAATAACTACAGAACGCTTTGACCTAGGTTCACCAAACTTGGTATGCTGGTTGGTCATCACCAGTAGATGACTCCCTATTGATTTTGAGGTCATTAGATCAAAGGTCAAGCTCACAGAGACTTTGACTCTATAAACGGTTTCCGATCAATAACTAGAGAATGCTTTGACCTAGGTTCACCAAACTTGGTATGCTGGTTGGTCATGACCAGTTAATGACCCCTATTGATTTTGAGGTCATTAGGTTAAAGGTCAAGTCCACAGGGACCTTGATCCTAAAAACGGCTTCTGATCAATAACTAGAGAATGCTGTGGCCCAACCACAAGCAATTAGGTGCTGCCGGGGGGCATTTATGTTTTACAAACATTTCTTGTTTTAATCTGTTTTGATGATATTGCATGATGCATCAGTTGCAACAATCAAGACATGGAGAAAATCCAGATCAGTATAATAGTAACAACATGGAAAATACTAAAAAATTTACACCAAATACCAACTTTTGTAATAGTATGGGGATTTCAAGCTGGCATTTCAAGTTAGTGTATGTGATTGTAAATGGTGAAAAGATACCGGTATGTCATTTTCTGTATAACAAGGTATTAATAAACCAGACCTTTGAACTTGTACTGGTATAAAAAACTGATAATAAAAGTTTCAGAAGATTTATTTTTAGTCTCTACGGTTGACAGACAGTTGATTTTTACTTTCTGATGCTTCTGTCTGAATTCTTATGTCATTGAATATTCACTATTTTTTACAGCCCTCCTGGAGATTATTACCAAAGTCTGATAACCACACTATGGTGTCTTACAAAAAATCTGACATGAAGTTTGAGTATTCTGATAATGGTCAACACATGTAAGTTGTAACAAGTAGAAATTTGTCAAATAAGATTTCGCACATAGTGGTCTCTGAATTCTAATTCTGGTCATGAATGCCCTTTGATTTGGGCCTAACAGCAGAAAATTCTTAGTTTTTGCCTCCCAACTTGAGTGTGTTAAAACTTGTTCTTAGGAACTGTGGAACTAGGCATGGGTGTCAGTGATGTAATTTTGCAATAAAATTAGTGTGTTTTAAGTATATAAAAAAAACAACAACAATTTAAAAAACAAAAACAAAAAAAGCGAAACAGATGCAGTCTGTACCCCATATATACAGAAATTGTGTAGGACAATTTTTACTGAAGATGTAATATATTTTTAGACACTGTACGTTATACTTGATATTTGCAAACACCCTGTATGTAATATATGATATTTGCATCCTAAATATTTGCAGACACCCTTTATGATATACATGTACTTAATATTTGCATACACCCTGTATGTTATACTTGATATTTGCATACACCCAGTATGATATACTTGATATTTGTAGACATCCTGTATGTGGCATCAAAGAAGGAGTGGTAGATAATGAGTTACATGGTAGAATAGAGGTGGAGGATAATGGTAGGTAGATAGAATTAGCCCTGACCCAACACTTTTATAAAATGGATTAGCTTTTGCCTGGTCTTCTTGCTGACTTCAAATCACTTAATCTCTCACTGATTAATGGTCACAAATATGAGCCCAGCCATTACCATTTATGTGAGAAAGTTTGCAGAGAAATAGAGTCTGGAGCTTGTCCTTCCAAAGAATGATGGTTTAGTGAACAGCTCGCCCAGTAATTAAAAAACACTGTTAGAAATTGTTACATTATCCGGTTATCTGGCACTCAGGTAACAATTGAGATTCTCATAAGAATACTGCAGCATTCAAAATTAAACCTAAAAAGTAAATATAATATTTTCCTCAATTTTCTGCTTAGAAAGAATCTGAAAGTGTTGACTTTTTATTTTCATGTTTATAGAATCTCACAGATACAAGCGCCAAGCGTCACGATATCTAGCAGAAAGGACAACATGCCAGTTGATGGTTGTTGCTGACTACAGGTTCTTCAAGTTTATGGGAGGGTCCTCAGCTGCGGCTACTTCTCTATACATGGTTAGAGAAAGCTAGTGATTATACACAAATTCAGTGTGAAATAATATGAATATTTCAGCCGATCCAAAACAATTGTCTACGCCCTGTATTTTGAAAAGTATTAAGATGCTTACCGGGTACCTGATCATCGACGGATTGAAACAAATATTTCACCCCAATGTTAAATATCAGTCATATCACCTTTAAACTTATTTGAACCATTTAATCCCAGTTTATTTAGCTCTGCAAACTGATGTCTTCAGTGGAATGAATGTAAGCTTCTGTTAGTTTTTGAATAGTTTCACATTCAACATTTTAGGATTTAAAAAGAGACATTGAGGAAACATACAACTCTTGTTAATTTTTGGATTATATTAGAATAGCTAGCAGTAGTTAACTTGTCTTGATACTGCTTTGTCAGAAGAAATTATGTCTCTCTTTCGCTGGGGGAGACATATTGTTTTTGCCCTGTCCATCAGTCTGTCTGTCTCACCATCTGTCACACTTCGTTTCTGTTCGAGATCTAAGGTACCTTATGACCTAGAGTCTTCAAACTTTATAGGATGATTGCCCTTGTTGAGCTACAGAAGTCTGTTGTTTTTGGGCTATGTAGGTCAAAGGTCACAGTGACCTTAAATGTGAAAATGGTTTCTGCTCAATAACTAGAGTTCTGTTTGACCCAGATTGTTTAAACTTGATGACTGTCCTTATTAAGGTACAGAATCCTATTGATTTTGGGGTCAGCCAGTCAAAAGTCAAGGTCACAGTGACCTTATATCTAAAAATCGATTTCTGCTTAATAAGAAGAGTGCCATTTGGCACAGAGGCATGAAACTTCATATAATGATTGTCCTTATTGAGTAGAAGAAGCCTATTGATTTTGGGGTCAGTCCATCAAATCTCAAAGTCACAGTGATCTTTAACTTGAAAATGGTTTCTGCTCAATTACTTTAGGTCTATTTGACCCAGAGTCTTCAAACTTCAAAAGATGATTGTCCGTGTTAAGTAGAAGAAGCCTATTATTTTTGAGGTCAGCCAATCAAAGGTCAAGGTCACAGTTACCTTAAATACGAAAATGGTTTCTGCTCAATTACAAGAGTTCTCTTTGACCAAGTATCTTCAAACTTAATAGTATGATTGTCCATGTTGAGTAGAAAAAGCCTATAGATTTTAGGGTTATCTGATCAAAGGTCAAGGTCATAGTGACCTTATCTTCTGCAATAATAGTAGTCCTTGTTATTCCATGACCATTCAAACACACTCATTCCTATTCTCCAGTTCACAGTTCTCTTCAACCCACTAGCCAACCTCTGTCATCTCTTCTGTGCCCCTGTTTCAATGATGCGTTGGGGAGACATGTTTTTTTTTTCAAAAACATCTAGTTTGAACTAGTTATCTTAGGTTGCCATCCTAATATGAAATGTGGAGACAATATTTTGGATCTGTTGAAATACTTACTGTATAATTATCTTATGAGGTTTTAATCACTGAATTTGTTCCGGTACTCTATCATCCTTCCAGTTTAGAACTGGGTTACATGGAAGATAACTTAAATTTTTTTCGAGCATCCTTATTCTTGAGATTTGCACACAGGCATATGCATGGCTAAACATTAATGAATGTGAAAAGCAGCAGTTTAGTAGTCAGGATACTGCTTTTTCAGAAGAAATTTGAAGCAATTCCCCCATCAGTTACCATTGAACTCTTGGTAATCTGGCGGTAGGACATCGAACTTTGAGAACAATGAGATTAGTGTCTTGGGGCCATATGCATACACCTCAAGGCATAGAATAATTTGAGCTTTGTGACTTTTAGCCATGCTAATTGTTTTAGTATAGTAGTATAAAGGGATCAAATCAGGAATGAGCATCAACTCCTAGCCATCAAGGAAATCAAGCAAAGTGAATTTGAAATTTTGAGGAATTACATGATTATTTTCTTATTTCAGATCAATGTAATTCAGTTCATAAATGCCATTTATCGGAAAACCCAGTTTGATGAGGCAGGAGGAAACATGATAGATGTTGGATTTGAAATCGGAGAGGTACGGAATATTATTATCATACATGTCATATTTCTTAAGATCCTCGCAGAATGAGTTTGGTTTTCAGATAGGGAGCTCTGAGTCCTAGCCAGGGAGGTTTAAACGATGTGTCGTAAAATATTCACTGGGAGTACTGAAACTAGTAAAGGCATCCAACAAGTAAAGAAGCTTTAGATATTCTAAACATTCTATCTGTTCATAACATGAAACTTTGATACATGAATAAAACTGTTCTATGTCATTGTAAATACAACTAAAAAGATCTTCACTCAAATCGTCCGGGGAAAAAGATGCTCTACACTCAAATCGTCGGGGGAAAAAGACGCTCTTCTTTAAAATCGTCAGGGAAAAAGATGTCCTTAATCCTGTTTTTTCTAAGGAACTGACAATGATGTGGTCACGAAAATATGTGACAGTTGTGAGGTGATAGCTCAATAAACTACAAAAGCAAAGGACATAAACCTATTGTAAAAAGAAAATGATTTTAGGAAAGTAAAAAGTATTTACAAACAATGCCATGCTAATATGTTAATTTTGTTAATGCTTAACCTAAATCCAGGCAGATATTTAAAATGCAATTTCACATTAATGTAAATTTCAATGTGCTATGCAAAGACCAAAGATGCAGGACATCAGAATCGTTTTTATACTGCAAAAAAAAGAGAAAAATTCCCTGGCTGATTAGATGAATCATGATTTTCATATATTGATGTGTTGTGCATTTTTTTCTGTAACAGATGAGAATACACAATGAATCATTTCCTACAACAACAACATTACAAGGCAGAAATCATTATAACATAGAAAAAAGTAAATGGGATACAAAAGACTTATTGGAGGTAAGAATTTTCATTTATTTTTTGCATAGAACATGTTATAAATGACTGCGGTTACCAGTATCTCATTTTTGTTAACATGCTGCATAACCATGGCACTTAGCCGAGATCATTTAATTATAGAAATTCTAAAGGAAAACTAATACAGTGTTCTTGTAAAAAAAAAAAAAAAAAAAAAAAATTATTTAAAAAAAATTTTGATGTATATTTCTTTTCACAGGCATTTAGTTTTGACCAGTACTTCAAGAGATACTGTTTAGCACACTTGTTTACGTATCGACAATTTGATGACGGGGTACTTGGGCTGGCCTACATTGCATCAGATAGACGTGCTGCAGTTGGTGGAATTTGTTCTCAATGTGAGTTAAGTATCTCAGCATTAAATTGTCAAAGAGTTATAGGTTGTTTAATTAGTGTTGCCTTATTAAAGGTTCAGCCTTATGGGCTTATGAGTTACCTTTTTTCCTGAATACCTTCCTTGAATATGAAACCACAGTTTGCCAGGTGTCATGCTGATTTTTTTATTAGTTAATGGATTGTCTTCATACTTGGATACAACAACTCTTCGGACAAGACCTTCAAGTAGACCAGACTAAACTTGACCTTGACTCATAATTGACCTTCACCTTCAAGGTCAAAATATTGAATTTTGCTCAGATTGGCCATAAATTTATTATTAATAGGTGCATTGTCTGCATACTTGGACACAACAACCCTTTGGACAAGACCTTCAAGTAGACCAGACTAAACTTGACCTTGACTCATAAATGTCCTTCACCTTCAAGGTTAAAATATTAAATTTTGCTGAAATTGGCCATAACTTTGTTATTTTTTGTTGGATTTGATTCATACTTGGAAAAAAACAACACTTACGACAAATCCGACATAATGATTCTTTCAGGTACGACCTTGACCTTAAAATGACTTTGACAGTCAAGGTCAAATTATTATACCCCCAAAACAAAGTTTGGGGGGTATATAGGAGTCACCCGGTGGTTGGTCAGGTGGGCGGTCGGTCGGGATGCACCTTGTCCGGAGCATAAATTGAAAACTACTGGTTGGAATTGAAAAATTCATACAATGGTCAAGCACAATGAGAGGAAGTGCAGTGTCCAAGAATCATAACTCCATCTTCACTATTTGCAGAGTTATTGCCCTTTATTTGATTTCTTTGTCCTGAGCATAACTTGAAAACTACTGGTTTGAATTCAGTGCATCTTCATACAATGGTCAAGTACAATGAGAGGAAGCACGGTGTCCAAGAATCATAACTCCATTTGCAGAGTGATTGCCCTTAGTTGGTTTTCCTTTGTATCGAGGATAACTTGAAAACTTCCGGTTGGAATTCATTGCAACTTCATACAATGGTCAAGCACAATGAGAGGAAGTGCATTGTCCAAGAATCATAACTCCGTCTTCTCTATTTGCAGAGTTATTACCCTTAGTTTGATTTTTTTATTTGGAGCATAACTTGAAAACTACTTGTTGGAATTCAATGCAACTTCATACAGTGATCAAGCACAATGAGAAAAAGTGCATTGTATAAGAGCTTTAACTCCATCTTCACTATTTGCAGAGTTATTGCCCTTCCTTGGATTTCCTTTTCCAGAATATAATTTGGAAACTCATGGTTGGAATTCAATGCAACATCATACAATGGTCAAGCACATTGAGTGGATGTACAATGTACAAGAGCTATAACTCTGTCTTGCACTATTTGCACTGTTATTGCCCTTTGGTAGTTTCCTTTTCTTTGTCTGGAGCATAACTTGAAAAATTATTTTTTTGGAATTCAATGCAACTTCATACAATGGTCAAGTGCAATGAGAGGAAATGCAATGTACAAGAACCACAACTATCTTTAATTGCCAACAACCATAACTCTATTTCAATTTTTTGCGAAGTATTCTGTTACTAAATTGATAACTTCCTCTGTTCTGTAATGGTGTTTTGGGGGTATAAATCACATTTAGTGATAGCTCTAGTTAAATTTTGCTAAAACTGGCCATAACTTGGTTATTTATGGTTAGATTTGAATCAAACATGGACAAAACAACACTTATGACAAAGCCGACATGATAAATTATTCAAGTTTTACCTTAACCTTAAAATGAACTTGACCATAAAAGTCAAATTACTGGATTTTGCTCAAATTGTCATAACTTTGTTATTTATTTATGGATTTGATTCATACTTGGACAAAACAACACTTATGACAAATCCAACATTATGATTCTTTCATGTTTGACCTTGACCTTAAAATGACCTTGACAGTCAAGGTCAAATAATTGAATTTTGCTAAAATTTGCCATTACTTTGTTGTTTATGGTTGGATTTGATTCATACTAGGACAAAACTATACTTATGACAAATCCAACATTTTGATTCTTTCAAGTATGATCTTGACCTTTAAATGACCTTGACAGGCGAGATCAAATTATTGAATTTTGCAAAAATTGGTATGGATGAATTTGATAATTATATTTCCAAATGGTGTTTAATTTGAAATCCCTTCACCACAATGTGCTTCCTCTGATGTGTTTGCCTTTGGAAATAGGAAAAAGTCGAGCATGGCCCTGCTTGTGGTGGCTCTTGTTTATCAAGGATTAGAAGTCCAACACTTCTATTTACTCATCACAGGAACACTGACTGGTAAACTTCAAATATACTATATAGGTAACTTTGAAAGTTTACTTTTATCTGTGTTTTCAGTATATCCAAAGTATGCAGGAGTGAAAATGACACTTAACACGGGCTGGAGCTCCTCCCAGAACTCTGCAGGACATAGACTGCTGGCCCTACAGGCACAACTGGTCACAGCACATGGTATGTACTTTCACATTGTTCTCACTGGTTTTCAAAACGAGATGTGTAAAATAAGGTTTTTACAAATTTCAGTGCCTACCAGGAATATACATGTATTGCAGTAGCTCTCAAAACTGAGGATGACAAGTTTTTTTTTGCTCACCATGAACATTCAGCTCATTGTAGGCTCAGGGTAGGATCGATTAATGTCCCTGATTGTTGTCTGTCATCTGTGGTCTGTCATCCATTCACACTTAGTTTGTTAACACTGTATTGGTCACATTTTTGCCTCAATTGTCATGAAACTGGGTCAGAATGTTTGTCCTGGTAATTACTCGAAAGAATTTGAATATGGGTCATCTGGGGTGAAAAACTAGGTCACTTGGCCCAAAAATAAAAAAATCTTGTTAACAATCTAAAGGCTACTTTTCCCGTCCAAATATCCTGGAAATTTATCAGAAAGGTTGTTTCGATAATTTCCAGGTTATGTTTGAATATTGGTCATTTGGGCTCAAAAACTTGGTCACAGAGACCAAATATGAAAAACCTTGTTAACACTTTAGAGGTTACATTTTTAGCCCAAATATTTTGGAAATTTGTCAGAAATATTGTTTTGATGATTTATAAGTCAAGTTTGATTATGGGTCATTTGGGGTCAAAAACTAGGTCACAGGGTCCTAGTATTGAAAAAGCTTGTAAACAATTTAGAGGCTACATTTTCAGTCCAAATATCCTGGAAATTGGTCAGAAAAATTGTTTTGATGTTTTTTAGGTCAAATTCATTATGGTTGGGATAAATGTTTACCAGGTGAGACAGGGTGTCGCACACATTAACCAGGTTCATAACATACTTTCTTAAAAACAGTCATACTCAGTTGAGCGATACAGGGTCATCATGGCCCTTTTGTTTACTGTAGGGTGATGAATGAGACTCAGTAGCACTACCCTCTTTGTTAATATCTGTCTTCAGCTGTCTCTGCAGAGAAGTCTGCTTATTCTCAGTGAAAATACAGTAAAACTATTGGAAAGTTATTGAAAGTCTAATTAAATTTAGTGTTGATTTTTCTGTTCTGAAATTTTTTAAATCTTAGTGAGATTTAAAATGTTACATGTTTAATCTTTTGTGTGTAGAATTTGGTCACAACATGGGCAGTGAACATGACCCTGAGACAGATGACTGTGCCCCTTCTGAATTCAAGGATGGTAAATATATCATGTACCCTTGGGCAGTCAGTGGATATGACAAAAACAATCAGGTGAATATTTCTTGCATATATATTTACAAGGTAACTTCAAATTGTTAAACAACATATCTTTTGTCACAAAGATTTTAAGATAATTTCTTTTTTTCTGCCTTACCACTAATTTTTTGAAGTCATTCAATTCATTCAGGATCTCTGTGGGTAGGCTGTGTCACAAACTTGTAAACTTATTTCACTTTATGCTAAAAAAACAGAAGTCATGGGTTAGAGCTTTAGAATGGTTATCTGTTGCAAGATTTGGAATAGTAAATTTGTTAAGTTAACTGGTATAACTGAGATACAGTCAAATTGCATTTTGTCATATTAGGTATGGACCAGCTCGTTTCTTGGTAAAATGGTTTCATTTGAAGTGTCTTATCATTTGTATTCTAGTAAAAACATATTCAAAGGACAGAAAAATATTTTCTTTATTATCACACTGTATGTATGACCGCAGTGAGACACAACTGTTGAAGAGTGATAAACAGAATTGAACAGTACACATGATTGATGCTAGTATATATCAAGGGGTGTATGCAACACTGCTGTCTGTTCTTTTACTTTACAGCCCGTAGAACTTTTTAACATTCACCTGTTGATAGTTATATAATCCTGTTTTTGTTTCCTTTCCTTTAAGCATCCCACTTCAGGGAGAAGAAATCTTTTACCTGTTTGAGAACAGAATTATGAATGATATAGTATAAAAAAAATCATTGGATTAGTATGAAGGGGTGTGGGTTTTTTTTTATGTGATGTGTATTTTTATGTGATGTCTATTTTTTCTCCAGATTTTCTCGCCATGCAGTAGGGCCTACATTTTTAAGGTGTTAAAAGTGAAAGGTTACGATTGTTTTATTGGTAGGTATCATCAGGAAACTGACAAAATTTCTTGCATTAGCATCTAAAGTAATGTTTAAACAAAAGGTAAATTTTACTTTCCTAGAAAATTGACAATTTACAATGCTATAAGTATAGGCTTTTATGTTTTTTTATGCACTTTAAAGAGGGGATAGAATTAATGGCACCATTGTTCTTGTGTCTATTTGTGCCCACTTTATAAATTTGCCTTATTTGTCTGCCTGCCTGTCCAACACCTGTAACACCTGATAATACAGACTACTGCCTACCTGTAATTGGTGTTTACTCTGAAACTCATAAGTGCATTGCATGGATTTGAAAAAAATCTTGGTACAAATGATCACTGTATTCAGATTATTTATCACAGTGTTTGCTCGTCTGACTGTTGATCCATTCATGTTATGTACCACCAAAAAATTATAGAATACTGCTGACTTCTATGTTTGCATCTGCTCTGTCTCTCAATGATAACCGTCAGGATTTTAAAATAACATGCCCCAAATGTCTGTCCATCTTGTCAAATTATAGAAGAATATTGCCTACAGGTTTTCATATGCAGGAAAGTGGCATATTATGTTATGGTCTTGGGCGTCTGTTCGTCCGTTCATCTGTCCGTCCATTAGCTATTTGGTTTCTGGAGGATAACTTGAGTAACTCTTTGGCCTACAGTCTTTTAACTTAATATGATTATTGCCTACATTGATTTTGGAGTCAGTAGCTCAAAGGTCACAGTCATAGTGACCTTAACATTGAAAACCTTTTTGGCCATGTAACTTTACAATCATTTGTTATAGCAACTTCAAACTTTTATTGCTTACATTGAGTGGATGTACATTTTGGGGTCAGTATGTCAAAGGTCACAGTGACCTAAATGTTAAGAATCATTTACACTCTGTAACTCAACAACCATTTGTCGTAGAGACTTCAAAATTCATATTATGGTTGCACACATTGAGTAAATGACGCTTATTGATATTGGGGTCAATAGCTCAAAGGTCAAGGTCATAGTGACTTAAGCACTGATAACTATTTCCACTGTAAAACTTTATAACCATTTGTCATACAGACTTCAAACTTCTTAGGATGATTGCCATCATTGATTACATTACCCTATACTGTTCGGGGAGAGTTCATAAAAGGTCAAGGTGACAATCCACTAAACAATCAGTATTTCTGCACTAGAACTTGATAACCATACATTACAGCATGAACAACTTCTGAAAGACTGACATTTATACAAATTATAAAACCTAAAATTCAGATATAATAAAGATTAGGGATGGGAACGAATGTTCGAATATTTGAAAATCGACCCAATATTCGAATCTGAAAATTGAATTTGAATATTCTACAATGATTTTTTTTTCAAATAAAGCATCGTTGATTTTTATAAATGTAAGCATTCTGATTATGCAAAAAAACTCAGTCTGTTTGGTATTGTGTTTCTATATCACGTGTCAAAAATGATCCAATTAACAATAAAATTGCAATGCATAATTGGCAGGGGCAATTGTTACAGATTAACAATTTGCCACAGGTGTAATTGTGATACTTTTTAATCCTTTGTTCATTTTAATTTGCGCCCCTTTATTTCAAAAATTTTAGAAGTTGTTTATCTCACAGTATTCAAGGATTAACGTCATGTTTTACGAATACGAACAACCAGTCACGCTTATAACTCTATTGATATTACTTTTTAGTTGCCCAATCAGTAGAATAGGTCAGATATTTTCCTCTTATAAGTTTATTTTAAAAAAAATCATCCTTGCATTATGTTTGATCATCGCTTCAGAAAACTGAAATAAGCTGTATTAAAAAAAAAAAAAAAAAAAAAAAAAAAAAAACATGCACCCCTCTTGTGTTTGGACTTATTTCATGCAGTTTTGATGAACCGAATATGTTATGTATTGCCAGTCACTAAATAAGTATTCAAAACTTCGATAAAACAAGCTGTTTCTACGCCATTTTTAGATAATACCTAAAACTGTACCAATGTCCGGATACCAAACTTCGGGTAACTGACTGAACTGAAAAACAATTATTCGAATATATTCAAATATGGCAAAGCGAATATTTGAATATTGTTTTTAGTATCCGTTCCCATCCCTAATAAAGATCTATAAAACCCTAAAATTATAAAATGTTAAAAATCAAAATATTATAAATCAAAAACAAAAACTTCAAAATTTTTTAGCAAATCATAAAATTCCAAAGCCTAAGGTTTCGTCCCTTTTATCACAGATACATCATACTTAGAAAAAACACCCTTCGGGCATATAATGCTCTGCCCAGCGGTGCTCTTGTTATTTGTGTTTGTGTGTGTGTCCTCTATGTATTGAAAGTATTTGTCAGGATTTTGAAATAAATTGGCACAAATGTTTATCCCATACAACTAAGGTAAACTTACTTCAAACAGTTTGCTTTGGTAGGATTTGTTTTTCTGTTGTAAGAAAGAAACATTCTATATTAATAATAAAAATGTAAATGAGTTCTGATAGGATGGTATTGCAACTGACTTGGTTACATTTGATTCTGAGATGATACAGTCATATGAATGTTCAAATATGTTACTGATGTTTTTAAGAGGGCCGTGGCGATGGTGCCTTCTGTGGAAATGGCAGAATTGACAAAGATGAGGAATGTGATGCCGGGTACCATACGAAAAATGACATTGACCCATGTTGTGACAATACGTGTAAATTACGACCTGGCAAAAAATGCAGGTAGCGTTGAAAATTACTTGATTTGTGAAACTTTTCAGTGTTTTCTGCTTTTTCAAATGTACTAATACCTGGTATTATATTAAACTGTTTTGTTACTCATTCATTCATTAAATAATTAAGAAACAAAAGCAGTAATTTTCAATATTTTTACCCTATTCAAACTTTATGGACTGTAACAATTACTTGATAAAGTATCGTCTCCTTTGTTTTCAAGACATTGGAAAACAGATCTGAAATTGATCTTTCTATAAATGTATATTTTTCAGTCCAATGAATTATGGATGTTGCTCAGACACTTGTCAGCCAGCAGGTACTGATGTAATATGTCGCCCAGCACTAGAAGGTTCCTGTCTAGGAGAAATCAAGTGCGAGTATCCTTTTGTAACTCAGTTCACATGGTCAAGGGTTTTTATAAAGTTGTGGGTAGTTTATTATTTCTTGTGGTTGTGTTGAAAACAGTTTATTGGCATTATTTTGGTTTCATTTAGTAAAATTTTGAAGAAAAAAAATAGTGGGTACTGTGTTAATTTCTTGTGGTAAGGTATTGAAAATAGTTCATTTGTTGTACAGTGTATTTGGTATATCTTGTTATGTGGTTAAGTGTTTTAAAAAGATTATGGGCATAATATTTGAATTACATTGAAGTAGTTTTAAACATTTGAGTAGGATTGAATTATGTTCTTATATATGGCATCTCCACAATTCCTTATACAGTAACCATTTTAAAGTCTTTGATTGGCCTATGGGGTACTGTGCAATATGAAGGTGTAAATGCTTTCTTAAAAGATTTTCAAATATGATCTTTAGATAAGAAAGAAAAGATTAATGCTTCGAGCATTTTGTTAAACCAAGGTCCCATGTTCTGATGCTATATGCAGAGCAGTTGAAAGAACCAATGGGTTGCTCTTAAAGGGGCTGTGCTCCAGATGACAAAAAAAAAAGAAAGTTTTCTTGTATTATAAATTTCTTGTAATATTTATGACTAATGCTTAAAAAATAACTTACTAACAAAAAATAAATCAAATAATTACATTATAAATTGATTTTTTTCCCTTTCAAAGTGCTATACCGTAACGCGACGGTATAACTATATCGTATAAGATTTAAAGTAAATACCTGTAATATCACATGCGGTGATGGTGGTGACAGTAAAAGCGTCGGAAATATTTTGTTAACATGAGGGTCCAGAGTTCAAATCAGGCTGGAGTGAAAATATTTTTTTTATTCTATTCTGACTTTTATAATCAGTTTTGAAGTAAAATATTATGTTGTTATAATCTCACGGCATCTAAATATATAATTTATGAAAAAAAAAATTAATGTCAAATCTGGAGTACAGCCTCTTTAACTGGAATGTTGTCTACCTTATGCTATCCCTCAATAAACTTGTTGCACTTGCACAGATGATAAATAAACTGAAATAGAGGGAGATTTTGACTTGGCTTTGTTCCTTTCATATCTTGAAAATATGTGAAAGAAAAAGAATTTGACAGAGAAGAAAAGTCATTGTTATTTTCCTTAACCTGTTGAAGTGGAACCCATATATCCTGTCCAAATATTACAAATATTGTGAAAGATGGAACAGACTGTATAGACCAGTAAGTATTCTTATGAAGTTTTATAATATGAACTTTAGTTTAATCAGCTTTTGTTTGAGTTTGTATGCTCCTGTTCAAGGAAGTGAGGGTATATTGCTTTGGTCATATCTGTCAATCAATTGGTCCATCTGTAGACATGTTAGAAGTGAGGGTATATTGCTTTGGTCATATCTGTCAATCAATTGGTCCATCTGTAGACATGGTAGAAGTGACGGTATATTGCTTTGGTCATATCTGTCAATCAATTGGTCCATCTGTAGACATGGTAGAAGTGAGGGTATATTGCTTTGGTCATATCTGTCAATCAATTGGTCCATCTGTAGACATGGTAGAAGTGAGGGTATATTGCTTTGGTCATATCTGTCAATCAGTTGGTCTATCTGTAGACATGGTAGAAGTGATATAAAGGTAAATCACTGTACTTTGTTATGAGAAATCAGTAAAATCACAGAGAAAAAAACATGGGCACAGAGACATGAGATTAAATTTTTAGTTTGGTCTACTTGTGTAGATAAACCCTTTTGTTAAAGTGTGAAAATGGTTTTCAGTCAATATCTCAAGAAAAACTGCACCCAGGACCTTCAAACTTCTTTAATGAGTACCGTAGATGAACCCTGTTGTTTTTTGGGGCAACAGAGTCAAAGGTCAAGCTCATTGGGTCCAGCACTTTGGAAATGATTTCCAGGGTAAAAAACTCAAAAACAACTAAACCAAGGGCCTTCAAATTTTACTAATGAGTAAATGAACCCTTTTGTTTTGGGCTCTCTTAGTCAAAGTTGAAGCTCAAAGAGGGCCTGCAGTATAAAAGCATATTTCAATCAATTACTCAAGAGTAACTGCAGCCAAGACCGTCCAACTTTACTGGACAGTAAGGCATGATGGGTAAAAGAACCTGGTAGTTTTGGGGCCCACATGGTCAAAGGTCAAGTTCACAGGGGCATGTAGTGTGGAAATTATGAAAATAATTAAAATATAACTACATCCAGGACCTTCAGACTGTACAGGTTGGGCATGATGAGTAAATAACATACTTAACAATAGTGGATATGACATCTTAAATCTCAACAACCAGAGATGTATAGATACATGTGAATGGATAGATGCAACATTAACCAACATTAACCATGAAAATAATTAAATATAAGAAAGCGTTGGTACAGTTAAGTCATTTCTTTTTCAGAGGAAAGTGTAAAAATGGAGTATGCCAAAATTTCTGTGAGAGATATGATCAGGACTTTACACCTTGTATATGTGGAGATGGTATGTGTACATGTTTTCATTATTCCTTTCTGTTTAAACTGTAGAGAAAGTGAATGTTATACTAGGAATTGTTTTCCCAATTGATAGGTGTGCAAATCCTAGCTTGCTAGGTATGCACCCAATAAAGAGAGAGATTGAAAGCATGAATGTTTTCAGGGAATCATTAAGTAGTCTGTTGTTGGTCAGGTAGTTGGTTTGTCACTCAACTGCTTATTGTAGTCAGTCAGTCAGGGACAGTCAGGGTATACCGGTCAGGGTCTGTCGGATGGCTTGCCGGCCAGCTAGCCGTTAATAAGTCATGTATTGACTATGATAAATATCAACACTCAATTTTGTTGGAATGAATGGCTGACAAAATGTGGGTAAATCTGCAGATCCATGAAAATTCTCATCCATTCATCAATTAGAAATCTTATTCTTTCTGTTATTTCTTTACCTAAAAAAAGGCTAATGGTGTCTTAGTGGCCCAAGTCTTGTAATGTAAATTTATAAGATAACATATTTCAGTTTTATTTAAATATGAAATTATTTGTTAAATAAATCATTTCAACATTTTATCAGATACAGGGAAAGCTTGCCATAGATGTTGTAAGCACAAATTTCAGAAGAGCACATGTGATAGTATAAATAACACATTGTTGCCTGACGGACGACCATGCTTCCAGGGATTGTGCAGTCAGGTTAGTGTTAAAACAAATATTGACCTTTGTTTAGGGGAATATGGAGCAATGTTGATCTGAAAAAAAGTGATATTTAACAAGGAATATTTGTTTTATTTCTATGCACATTACACAGTATGTTTAGTACATTGGAGGTCCATAGTAACACTGAAGAACCTGGAAAATAAGTGCATATACTTATTTTTGATTTTTGTGACACTTTTATGCACTTATTTTCGATATGCGCTTATACTTAGGGACAGAAATGCATACTTAGGGACAAAAATGCACTTATTTTTAAGTATGCACATATACCTTAGTGAATATCCTGAAAATTCACAAATAAAAAAGACAGCAATTTGAAAGTAGTAACATCGGAACCATTGTAATTTGTTATTACTCGTAAACCTTATTTGTTTTTACACCTTATAAATAAATATACTAGTATATATGTATCATTTTCAAGAATAAGTTAAACTCTTTTATGTTTATGTTTATACTCGCTATCATTCAATGGATTATCCATGAAGTGATCAGTTCAATTGAGCAATTATCACAGTTTACCGATACAGTTAACCGGTCAAATTAGTGGGCCATTTCCTGCATTGACTGACTCGGCACACTTTAATTTTGTCAACATGTGCTTACTTTTTTTTACATTTGATGGTAAGAAATTAGTATGCTCCTATTTTCAAATACCATTTGATGGTAAGCGAATGTGCGCTTATTTTTGGTATACGCTTATATTCGGATATGTGACTATTTTCCAGGTTCTACAGTAAATGTAAGTTTCAGGAAGATTTTTTTTTGTGTCTGTGTTTGTTTTTTCAAACAGTTGTATTACACTGATTTTTATGCTCCCTGAAGGACGAGAATATAGTTGCCGCTTTGTCCGTCCCGTCCGTTCGTCAGTCCGTCATAAATTTATCCGGAGCGTAACACAAAAACTATGAAAGATATCAAGACCAAACTTCATAGGAAGTTAGATCTCATTAAGGAGCAGTGCAGTGCACAAGAACCTTAACTTTTGCTTAATTAATTTTTGAGTAATTGCCCTTTGAAATTTCTCATACTTATTTTTTGCCTGGGGCATATCTCACAAAGTGTAAGAGTTATCAACTTGAAACTTTATAAGTAGATAGATCTCATTAATGAGCAGTGCAATGCACAAGAACCATAACTCTTGCTTTATTGGTTTTTGAGTTACTGCCTTTTGAAATTTCTCATACTTATTTTTTGTCCGGGGGCATTTCTCACAAAGTATAAGAGATATTAAAGATATTGAAGAAACTTTATTGGTAGTTAGATCTCTATGAGGAGAAGTGCAGCGTGCAAGAACTGTAACTCTATTTTGCATAATTTAGGAGTTATTGCCCTTGGTTATTTTTCATACATTTAAAAAATACATTAAACAAGTGCCCTTTTGAAATTGGCATTTATTCGGGGAGCATCAATCGGTTCTACAGATTTCTTGTTTTCATCTTTGTCAGACAGGGTTTAATTAAATATATATGTATTATTTCTTGCAGGGAGAGTGTAAGAAAGTGAGGCGTGATATGATACAAAGATTATTTAATATTATAGAAGATATATCTATAGACAAACTAGGTAAGTAAACACATACTATAGAAGTTAGTATATCTATAGACAGACTAGGTAATGAAGTCACAGAAAATTTCAATAGATTTTCTTTTTTATAAATAAATAAAGGTTATCTTTTTATTTCTGTAATTATTAAAATGAAATGAAAAAAAAATCAAAACGAGCATGTATTTAAAGACTAGTTTTGTAATTTGTTAACGCACATAGTGTTTTATATTCCCAGTCGCTCCTTGTCTCTTAATGTTGTTTGTGCAGTTATGTCTGTAGACTTTGAATTAAAAAATTCTTCTATATAAAATTGATACGCATTCTGTGTAATAACTGCAGAATTTAAAGATAAGAAACAGATGTCTTAAGTAATACATTTATGTTTGTATCTTGCAGTTGAGTTTATGAGAAGCAATATAGTAGGTACAGTGATAGTGTTGTCTCTGTTGCTATGGATACCAGCAAGCTGTACAATAAGTTTTATAGTAAGTATAGAACAAATTATCTCCCTTACTCAGATAACATCAAAGGTAGACCAAATAGCACATTGGTCCTTTCAGTTGGAATCCTCTATCTTTATCCTTGTCACTAATTTTGATGAACTTGACTTTTAGTTGTGAAATTTGTCACTTATATATTCAATAAAAACTTAGAATTATCAAAAAACAAAGATAATGGTGTCAACAAAACATGTTGCTAAACTTAATGTGTAATCTGACTACCATTGTTGCAAATAATTAAGCTTAATTATCACCATACCAAAAGAGAAAATAGCATTAAAAGCAGAGAAATCCAAATGGAAGGACCAGTGTAATATCAGAGAGTATTCAGGGTAGATAATCCACAAATGTCCCCCATTATCATGTTAGCATTAATATGAGGAAGTGTTTGTAATTATATAAATGTACATTTAATTTTTTATGTTTTTTTTTCCAGTAGTTTTTAAAGTTATTTAAAAAAAAAAAGAATTTCATTCTGAAATATAAGGTATTTGTACAAGGCAGAAACTTAATGAATCTTAAACAACATACAAGCCATATCTCCTAATGGTCTGTCAGATTTCACAGAATTTTTATTCTACCTCACAGTCTTATGGCAGTAGGTGAAAAACCCTGGTGTGTGTGTGTGTGAGGGACGGGGGAAATAAACATTGGGTAAAAAAAAAAATCAGCCTTGAGAAATTGCCATTGCTAAGTATTTCAAAACAGTATCATAGTTGCTACACTTTAGATAATGTTGGATATGTCTAATATTAGTAGGGGTGTGCTGGAACTACATGTCATCTAGCCAGATGAACAAGCTGGTAAATTGCAAATGTTTGTGTTAGCAGGTGTCACTCCACTACAGATCAGATTGAAGCCTAGAACTGAATTTTTGCACCTTAAAGTTTTGTAATATGTTTTGGAACCATCAAAGAGTTGCCATTTTCCCTCTCATAAAAGTCCTTTCTATTTCCCAGTTCATAAGAAAAAGAAACAAACAAGAAAGATGGTTACTGAAAAATCTTGCTTGCAAGCTTGAAGTAAAACAATGCGATTTTCTATTTACTTCAAATTACGGTTTCAGCAGTATGCTTTTACTGTAACATTTGCATTCATAGCTAAGCAGTAACGTTTCAGAGCAACAAGAGGAACAGATATGCTCTACCCAGACTGATGTATATTGAAAAAGGAGTCACTGTGATTGATAAATCGATAGTCATAAATTTTAGTATATTTTCCTTTCACTGCAGGATAAAAAGAACAACAGAAGAGAAAAAGCAAAAAGAAATTGGATGAGTAGATCTGTAAGTATAAATTACCATACTTCTTCCTGTATTGGCTATTATTTTTGGGCCACTAGTTAGAATTAAATGAAACTTTTTGGGAAGCCTCAATATTACGAGGAGATGAGTGTCTACCAGCAGGATCCATATTGTTCAGTTTTTACAGAGTTATGGGCCTTTTGGTCTGTTACACAGAGTAAACTGTAGTACTTCTCTTGTCCAGACTGTATTTAGCAGCCACTGGTTAAAATTAAATGTAACTTTGAAAGAAGCATTGAGGTTTCAATGGGCAATGTGCATATTGCTGCATTGTCTGTATTTATCATATTTCATAGAAATATGGGCCCTTTGATTTGCTACATAGACTAGATGATAGAATTACTAGTGTCCAGGCTCTTTCTAAGCAACCATTGGTAGGAATTAAATGAAACTTTATATGAAGCCTCTGTACCAAGAGGAGATGAACATCTTACCAGTGTTGCCCATACTGATTTTTTTTCAACCAAGTTATGGGCCCTTTAATTTTTCTGCAGCATCAAGTGTTTATGGCTACTTCTCAATAACGTCAGGCTGGAATTACATGAAACTTTATGGAGTGCTGCAGTAGAGATGTAGATATTACAATCAGTTATTTGTCATGATCCATATTAATTATTTTTTACCAAGTTATGGACTCTTTGATTTGCCATATACAGTATACTATACTATCAGTTGTGTTCAGGCTATTTCGACATTGACTCACTTGAATTAGATGAAACTTTATAGAGATCTTCAGCAGGATTTAGCATGTCTAGGTATATCCCAGCATGCAGTTGCTTGAATTCCATGAAAATATATGGAAAGCTTCAGCAACTGTAGGAGTTGCATAAACTACAAGCTTGATTTTAGGTCAAGGTCATATTATGATGAGATTTCCATAAAACTTAGAGTGTAAATAAGTTGACTATTAAAAAATATTTAAAAGGCATACACAATCCTACGATTCTTTATTTACTGAAAGTACTATGTCATAGATGAGCATGTGCTTGGGGAGATCCATTCTTTCTAATGATTTCTGGTTTTACTAATTATTGAGTTATTTTACTATAATTTATTTTTGACATTAAAGAAGGATATTTTAAGTATCATTCTCCAATTCTAATTTCTTTTTTTTGATCTTGCTAGGTAGGTATTTCACAACTTTGAATACACTATAAAAGAGGATATGTTTTATTTGTAAATCATTTGATGTTATTATAAATTTGATGAAATGAATAAGTGGTTTCTCTTATTTCAGAATAGAACATTATTTATAGAGGAAGACATTAAAGTTAAAAGAATCCCAAATGTACGTGCACCAAAACATTCTATAGCAGTCAGAAATCGTGATTCTGCAGAACCAACTGTACGGTGGCCAGAAGGGACTTTTGATAATCAAAGCCGGCCTATGCCGCGTCCAATAAATCCCTCAATGTTACCAAAGCCACACCAACCGGTAAAACCCATGCCGTTTTCCAGTGCCACTGCTGGTTTTGTACACTCTAATCGGGAAGCATTAGATATAGGACCGGATATACCAGATCCAGATCAGGAAACCAGGGTTTGATTGTAAAATTTCTGGAATTGGAAGAAATTTTTCAAGTATTACTGGATCCTAGTATATAAAGAACAGGGTTTGGTTGTGAAGTTTAATAAGTTTAAGTAACTTTCTGCATCATATTTCTGAAATATGATCAAGAAACAAATTTGTTGTTTTGAACTTTGGGGGATTGAAGACCAATGCGATATTACAGTCTTATTATAGGATTGTTTTAAGCCCACTGATTTTTGTCTTTATGCTTTTATTGGTCTTTTTTTTTAGCTGATTTTATGATACACCACCTGGACACCGTGGCAGGTAATGTACCCTTACATTGTCACCTCTTTAAGAGCAATAATTTAACATTCAACAGACATGGTCACAGTAGGAAAAATACCCCTTAAACTTCTTTAGACAGCTTGCAAAACCAAAAAAGTAATGGAGCATTAACAGTTGACATTTCAGCAGCGTAGCAGTATCTTCTCTGCAGTGGAAATTTGTTTTATATGTTTTCTTTATTTTTTTTTCATTGACATTGAATTTTTAGTAAATCCCATAGATAATGAACCTCAGTTTCTAAATCTTGGTCAGATTTGCTGTCAGCTCACCGGTTGGTTTGTATATAAACATTTAAAAACCAAAAAAAAAAAAAAAAACATGAACACAGTATTCGGTTCTTCAGATTTTTTGGTAAAGTTAAAGAAGTTATTGAAGACCAATTATTTTATTTTAAATTTTTGTTTTTCAAATGGGCAAAACACTTGACTATTGTTATACTAAATAACTGTTAGCCTTTTTGCATCAGACAAAAATGTTTTATTTTTTTTTGTCGAGTTTCTGTATTCAGTTGTTTAATGTGACAGGTGGTTTTCAAGGTCTCCCTGTAGCCTGATACAAACAGTAATGTTGATCTGAAATAAAGGGACAAATTAGCAGATTTTTTTTATCAATAGTGCGAGTTAAAAGCCTGAAAGCTGTGAAAAATCTTACAACAGGCCGATGAACAGGTAAATGTAATAAATTATTTCCTTTTAGAGAAGAAGCAGAGAAGAAACAAGGCCTTAAAGGCCTTACTAAGGACAAGTTTAAACAAGGCCATATTGATTGAAAAAATAAACAAAACAGTGAATTTGTAAACTGACTTTATATGTTTTCGGCAGCAGTATCACAGAAGTGCCAAACAAACATCCAGAATTCCATTGCTTTATACATGTATATAAAATTCAGAATTGCTTTGCTTTTATAGAGAAAGATGGCTTCCAATGTACATGTAGTTAGTAGCCTTTACATTATGTCAGCCTAGTTTCAGATACCAATTCTTTTAAGATACCTACATTCTTGTCCACATTGTATCACTTATAAACAATGCTAAAATTATATAAAGAGACTGCTGTGTTGAATATCTTATGTGGTTCATGCTACTAGTAATCTCTAATTAATTTAAGATCCCTTACAGGGATGAAGATGTGATTTCACATCAAAATTGTATGCGGTGTTATAAGAGTAAAGAAACAATAAAAGATGATTTATAGGGTGTTAATTGAAGACTTTCTTACACTGAAGGGCAGACCATGATGAAATTGTGTAGATCTGAATGCTGATCATGGTTATGGATATAAATGCTGATCATGCTTATGGAATTGAATGCTGATCATGGTTATGGATTTGAATGCTGATCATGGTTATGCATTTGAAAGCTGATATGGTAATGGATTTAAATACTGATCATGGTTATGCATATGAATGCCGATCATGTTTATGGATTTGAATACAGATCATGGTTATGCATTTGAATGCTGATCATGCTTATAGATTTAAATACTGATCATGGTTATGCATTTGAATGCTGATCATGGTTATGGATTTGAATGCTGATATGGTTATGAATTGGAAAACTGATCATGGTTACAGTTTTGAATACTGATTATGATTATGGATTTGAATACTGATCATGGTTATGGATTTGAATGCTGATAATGGTTATGGATTTGAATGCTGATCATGGTCTGCATTTATCTCATGGTCTAGATAGTTATCTGCATAGTAAAGATTAAATAATCATATTTTAACTGCTCCAAGGACAGTATTTGAATACAAATTTGGAGCTGCTTGAAAAATCATATAATTGGGTTTTCATGTAAGGAAAATAATCTGTTGGAAATAAGTGATCAGAGTTAATGGAGAAAGATTTTTAGCCTATAAATGTTACCTGTTATTGCCTTTAAAATTTTTTTTATTGTTGTTAAAGGTTCATCCCCTCTCTTGGACTGTTACAAGCATATTTTTAATGTTCAGTTTGGGTATTGCTCTTATCTGTATAGAGGGTAATATGTTAGGTTGTAGATATGTAAATGTTTGTTATTTATGCAGGCTTGATTGACCAATATTTAGAGATACAGAAACATTTTAAGAGATGTTTTAAGTTATAGATGTATTTTTTTTATTTTAGTTATTCATAAAATCATAGGAAAGCTATGAAAAATAAGTTTTTATGCCTCCACAAAGTGGGGAGCATATAGCGTTGCACTTGTCCGTTCGTACGTCCCGAAATCTTGTGAACGCAACTCCTCTTAAACCGGATGGCAGATTTTGCTTAAACTTCCAGGGATGAACAACCTTAATGTGTAGATGATAGTAAAGGAAGGAATTTTCGCTGCGACCAAATTTAACAGAATTATGGCCCTTTGTTGATTTTTTCACTATATACTATGTAGAAATTTTGTGAACGCAACTCCCCTTAAACCGGATGGCAGATTTTGCTTAAACTTCCAGGGATGAACAACCTTAATGTGTAGATGGTAGTAAAGGAAGGAATTTTTGCTGCGACCAAATTTAACAGAATTATGGCCCTTTGTTGATTTTTTCACTATATACCATATAGAAATTTTGTGAACGCAACTCCTCTTAAACCGGATGGCAGATTTTGCTTAAACTTCCAGGGATGAACAGCTTTAATGTGTAGATGGTAGTAAAGGAAGGAATTTTTGCTGTGACCATATTTAACAGAATTATGGCCCTTTGTTGATTTTTTCACTATATACCATATAAATAATTGAACATATAAATTTTACATCAGATTTCATTTAGATCATTTTAGGTATATGTACAGAAAAAATCTTACATACAGGATATACATGCTCTTGTTTATGAGCACTTATGCATAGTGGGGGCATCCGTGTCCTATGGACACAGTTCTAGTTGCTTTTGTTATGACTTGAATATAGATTTTGGTAAGCCTATGCAACCTTTTCGTGTAACAGCATATGGCTTTATGAGAAACTGGCCTGATTTTGTTTAAGGCCTTGGCCTGATGTCAGGTATGTGAATACTAAATTTCTTCCAACGCATTTGTTCTTGAAATCTATTTTGAGGTTTTCAGACCTGTACTTTTAGGACTGGGTAAATTTTGACCAGTTGTTAGGCTGTTAGATAGTTTTTATACCCCTGTTTATTTAGGCAAAGACAAAATATGGCTGGCATCCTATTCATGTAAACTTTAGTATTTGAATATTATTATAACTATGTAGTCTTGTAAGACAGTGAAGTGTAGTTCTTTTTTGTGTATGATTAAAAACAGCAAAATATCTTGTAATGTGCAATAAGAGAACATGTTAAATCTTTACCACATGGTTAAGTGTTAAATCGCATATGCGACCAGTGCAGATCCAGATCAGCCTGCACATCCGTGCAGTCTGATCTGGATCTCCACTGTTCGCTTTTCAGTCAGAAATACTTTTATGGATATATAAGCGAACAGTGGAGATCCTGATCAGACTGCACGGATGTGCAGGCTGATCTGGATCTGCACTGGTCGCATATGCGTTAAAACACATATCTATGGAGTAAAGGGTTAAATCATTTCATTGTTCGTCATTTTCTGCATTCATTCTAGCTGACATTGAAGTGAATATCAGTGTTAAGTTGTACCTTTTAGTTTAAATTACCTGAACTAAATATTTTGATATCAGTATTTTTTGCAACTGCCAGTTGAATAAATGATTAATGTTGTTAATACAGAGATTGTTAAAGATAATTTTCACTTCATAAAGATGCCTGTGTAGACAAAAAAAGAACACAAGCAAATTGCAGTAAAAAGTTACTGTTCACCGTCATCATTCCTTGATTCCATAAGTATTTTTTGTTGGGACAAAAAATGCGACTGTGAATAAATTATCAGATGTATCACCAGTTGAAAGAAATGCATTTCAGCTGAATTCAAGAACACATTTTCTAAGGTTCTGACCATTGTCTGTTCATTAATGGAATTAAAGAGGTAATAGTCAAGTCATTATTGAAATATTTAGTTCAGTTTAGCTCAGTGAAAACTTACAACTTTTAATTTGTTCTTCTATACTATCTGGCAGCAGGACTGGCTAAATTTTTCAGTTATAATTGATCTCAGACAGTTTGTCTAAAGGTCATTTGTCCCTCACCTTTGATTTAATTGAGGAAGTGGTCAGTCCCTTGCAGTGAGACTGATTAGTAAACTGGTTCCCAGGAACACTAATTAGGTAGTCTGACTGCCAGGATATGACCAAAAAGAAATTGAAACTGGCTTTAAACCCAGATAAAAACAAACAAACAAAAACCAAACAAAACTGCATCATTCACTTTGAGAAGCTGAGCCCGTTTCAAATAGTTGAGAAAGTTTTCTGTCACAGTAAAACAAGTAAATGTAAAATAGGTGGTCAAGACTGATTTGAAAGTGTTACCATTAAGTGCCTCTGGTTAAGGCACCATAGTGCCGATTGAAATATTTTGTGATACTTTACTCTTTGCTTGATGTTTTATGGTGCGTACATATTTGCAAGCAAAATGATTTGGGTTAGTGATATTTCTTTAACGAGTTGATATTTTGACTGCTTACAATGTAGTATCTTTAAGTTTGGGTCTACATTTTAAATCATATCATATCTTTTTTCAGACTTAAGTCTTGTTCTTTGGAGGAGAAATTTTAAATTAGATGCTACAAAAGAAAAAAATGTTGAGTTACTCTTTGCAAAGACATACAATAATATTCATATTAACAGTATTACATTTTCTTAAAAATAATTAATTACTACATGATCATGATGATGTCAAGTGTCACTCAGAAATTCTAAGTACATCAGGTAAACTAAATGTGTTAATATTTAAACAATTTCTTAGTTGCTATATGCCTTGAGAAAATTTTGTGAAATTTTTTTTTCTTCTTTAAATTGTCAGTTATGTCTCCCTCCCCCTCCGTATAGTGGTAGGGGGAGACATTTTGATGTTGTGCTTTCTGTCTGAATGGATGTCTGGATGTCACAAATAGTGCCCGCTTCATAACTGTGTCATTCTATGATGGATTTTGAAATAATTTGGCAGAATTGTTAACCAGCATGAGACAATCTGTCTTCAACAGGACCAGGTCCGTACGAGGTCACACTTAAAGGTCAAACGTTGAAGATGGGGTCTTTTTTTCATGTGCACTCCATAACTCCATAATTTTGTCATTCTTTAATGGAATTTGAAATTGTTTGCCAGAAATGTCCAAGGTTAATGTCACACTTAGAGGTCAAAGGTCAAAAATGGGGTCTTTTTTTTGTGTCCACTCCTTAACTTGGTCATTCCCTGATGGAAATTATCTGGAAGAAATGTTAACCACAATGAGTCAATGTGTCATGCATAAGAACCAGGTCCATACTTTCACACCCTCTAGCATCTGCTTAATCTGTGTTTAATTCTCAACATTAACCCTGAACATGCTGAAATTTTGTAATGGATTTGCCCAGCTTTGAATTTGGAACAGTCCATTCAAGTTAAAGGGATTTCAATATCAAAATACAAAAATGGAGCTACCAACAGTATAGAGCCTGGTCAGACTGCACGGATGTGCAGGCTGGCCTGGCTCTATACTGGTGGCAAAGGCTAATCACTTTCGGTTCCAGCAGGTTAAGGGTTAAAAGAATAAAAATAAAAGTAACAAGACAGAGATGAAGTTCTGTAGACAGTGCTCTAAATATATGTCCAAGTTCATATATAGGAAGGACCTAATATATGTTCAGCTGGGGGGAGACATGTTTTTGTGTCAAAAACAAACTGTAGTTATTTTTCATTTTATAGAGAATTAGCCAGTCAGATACATAAGCATTATATCTTCAGTTAATTTTCGGGTATGTCACTTCAAAAATGCTTCTTATGTCAGTGTGTTCAGCAGTGATTTTTTAATTAATTGTTTGTTACATGATGATTATTTTAATGAAACGGTAATAATTTAGAATGAAACTATCTGATGAAAAGATCTGATGAGCCAAAGTGTAGCACGAGGTTGAAAGATAGTGTCACATTTCATTCTAAAATAGTTCCAAATTTTATCATATTGGATGATAATGGAATTTTTTTTTATCGAAATTTGACAGGAAGTATACTAAACCAAGATTCTAATTTTGTTATGTTTAAAGTCAGTTCAGTTTCTCATTTAAAATTTTTGGTGTCACTTTCAGAAATTTTAAACATTTCAGCAGTAGTCACTTTATTCTTCAAGTGTGAAATGTACAGATGATATAAAGTTGATGCAATTGTTTGTTCATGTTTTTTAGAATCATGCAAAACATTTAGTGATGTGTATTTTCAAAGTATAACTGACATTTTATAATGCATGTTGATTTAGTATTGTATACAACTCTTTTATACCTTTTGTATAGTTATGTTAATTTATAGTAGTTTATGATTTTGTTCACATTCCTTGTTCTAGTGCTCAATTTGTCTTTTTCATTCTGTTTTCTTTACACAGCATAATGTTTTATATTGATTACATACTCTTGTGTAATTTCTGTAACTGCATAGATAATGAAATGTGTAAAGATAAGTACATCCATTACATACTTTCACATAATTGTGTTTGGGTTGTTATTTCAGCCGGCCCAGCTAGCTCACAGGTCGAGCATCGGATGGTCAATCTTGATTATTCCGGTTCAATCCCCATCAGGGCCGGCAAAATTTCTCCGTGATAATTGATCTATAGGTCATTTGTCCCTTACTTTTGAAGCAAGTGAGGAAGTAGTCACTTGCCGAGAAATTGGTTAGTAAACTGGTTGGACACCCAGGAACACTGGTTAGGTGGACTGACCGCTGGGATATGACCTTAGCTGTTGAACTGGCGTTAAACCCCAATACAACCAACCAATTATTATTTCATTCAAATTGGACAAACCATTCAACTGTATTTGGTGTAGGTCTGAAACTAAATCTTATAAAGTGGCCGCAATATATCCAGGATTAAAACAGTCAGTGATGAATTCAGAACAACCAAGCTTAACGTAATAGAGGTGAAACACTCGGACATCAAAGATTCACAGTGAAAATTTCCCATAATACAGAGACATACTTGAAATACAATCGTAACACAATAAAACAAATATTTGTTCCCATTTATGGTTTTTGCAATGCAACAAAAAATGTCATTCTGAAAGAAAGTCTGTTGCAAAATTCTAATATAGCATTTCAGAATCTCGGTCAATCCAGTGAGGATTATATAAAATCCATTCAGGTAGACGTTACTGCAAGCTGATGATGAATCAAGGCATTGATATCTAAATGCAAAATATGGCAATAGTGACTGAACTCTCTCTGATAAAATATTTTGGATGTAAAAGAAAAGCATCCTAGGCAGTGGCTGTTTTGCTTTCATTGGTTATTTGTCTGGCTAGAATATACTGTACATTTTTAGACTGTCCGCTATAGCCGACAGTTTTTAGTCTGTCTTGTCTCCATTTTGTCCGGAGAATAACCAAAAATATACAAGGCATTGACTTCAAACTTGGAATATTGCTTGATGGCGATGAGATAAAGTTCCTTGCACAAGAACCATAACTCTAGCTATGCTAATTCTTGAGTTATCTCGCCTTTTCAGTTTTCCTTGTCCAGTCATCTTCTCACAAAGTATACATGGGATTATCTTCAAACTTGGAATATAGGTTGTTGGTGACGAGAAGGCGTGCAGTGCACAAGAAACATAACTCCATCCCACTTATATTTTGAATAATTTCCCTTTCATTTTGCTTGTTCTTTTTGTGTTTGCTATATAGTATAAGAACTGCTTCACATTGTCTCTACCAAAATGGTCTGCCAGGCTTCTGTTTACAAGAAATATGAATTTTAATCATACGTTTTAACCTTAGAACCTACAGCATTGGTTGAATTATTGAACCTTTTGCACGACTGTATAGCAGATCAAGCGCAGTAGTTTACAGAGGGACCAATGTGAAATGGGCGAATTTCTTCGTTTTGGAGCACTCACTTTTGCAGCTTATTTCTTGGTAATGCCTGAACTGATTTTAATGCAAGTGCTCTCATAAGAAAATTGACGCTATAAGCAATCCTATGAGATATATCGCATGTTTACGTTCTGTAGCGAGTATTTTCAAAGTATATATAACGTAGTTGCCTTATACAAACATAAGGAAATATAGAGGAACCGGTCCATTGTTAATATATTGACTTGAAACAGAACGAAATGATTATATAGAAATGTGCTTCGGACAGTGTGACACCATACACTGGACCTTGGAGGTTATTTTTAGAAATTCTGTTCTTTTTTGTTGTTTTTTTTCGTTTCTTGTACGTATAGGCGCTCCAGGCTGAAGAGCCGATTTCCGCGCGAGTTTTGGTCTGCCAACCTGTTTTCTGAAGTTCTCTGCAGAAATGTGCAGAAAAGTTAGTTTTACCTTATAACTATCAATCAGGGAACAAGGGGAAAGAATCTTGTCCGAAACTCTATGCGGATAAATAAATTCTGTCCAGGTGAGGCAATGTTTTGCTGGTGATTTCACGTCTTTCAGAGTCCTCACTTCTGCTGGCTCTGTACCGGCAATGCCTGCACCGATTTCCCAGCGAGAGGTACCGTATGAAAGTTGACCCTACAAGCAATCGTTCGAGACCATTTGCACGACTGTACGTCTAGCAGATCAAGTGCAGTAGCTCCGTGTTTTTGAGTTCTCAAAAACACGAAGACTAATTTACAGAGAGACCAATGTGAAATAGGCGAATTTCATCGATTTGGAGCACTCACTTTTACAGCTTATTTCTCGGTAATGCCTGAACCGATTTTAATATAAGTGCTGTCATTAGAAAATTGACGCTATAAGCAATCCTACAAGATTCATTGCCTGATTGTATATTCTGTAGTTTGTGCGTGATAGCTCCATGCTTTTGAATTCTCAAAAACACGAAGCGATTATTTTTAAAGTATATATAACGTAGTTGCCTTATACATGCATACGAAAATATAGAGGAACCGGTCTATTGTTAATATATAGACTTGAAACAAGACGAAATGATTAGAAATGTGCTTCGGACAGTGTGACACCTTAAGCTCTGGACCTTGTAGGTTATTTTTAGGAATTCTTTTTTATCCGTTTCTTGTACGTATAGGCGCGCTAGGCTGAAGAGCCGAATTCCTCACGAGTTTTCGTCTGCCAACCTGTTTTCTGAAGTTCTCTGCAGAAATGTGCAGAAAAGTTAATTTTACCTTATAACTATCAATCAGGGAACAAAGGGAAAGAATCTTGTCCGAAACTCTATGCGGATACATTAATTTTATACAGGGGAGGCAATGTTTTGCTGGTGATTTCACGTCTTTCAGAGTCCTCACTTCTGCTGGCTCTGTACCGGCAATGCCTGCACCGATTTCCCAGCGAGAGGTACCGTATGAAAGTTGACCCTACAAGCAATCGTTCGAGACCGTTTGCACGGCTGTACGTCTAGCAGATCAAGTGCAGTAGCTCCGTGTTTTTGTTTTTTCAAAAACACGAAGACTAATTTACAGAGGGACCAATGTTTGTAAGTTCTCAAAAACACGAAGCGATTATTTTCAAAGTATATTTAACGTAGTTGCCTTATACAAGCATACGGGCATATAGAGGAACCGGTCCATTGTTAATGAATCGACTTGAAACAGGACGAAGTCATTAGAAATGTGCAATAGACAGTGTGACACCTTAAAATCTGGACCTTGGAGGTTATTTTGAGAAATTCTGGTTGTTTCGTTGCTTGTACGGATAGGCGCTCTAGGCTGAAGAGCCGATTTCCGCGCGAGTATTCGTCGCTGAAGTTCTCTGTAAAAATGTGCACAAAAGTTAGTTTTGCCTTATAAATTTAAATCCGAAAACAAAGGGAAAGAATCTTGTCCGAAACTCTTTGCGGATAAATTAATTCTATCCAGGGGAGGCAATCTTTTACTGGTGATTTCACGTCTTTCAGAGTCCTCACTTCTGCTGGCTATATATCAGCAATGCCTGCACAGATTTCTCAGCGAGAGGAACCGCATGAAAGTTGAACCTATAAACAATCGTTTGAGACCTTTTGCACGACTGTACGTCTAGCAGATAAAGCGCAGTAGCTCCGTGTTTTTGAGTTTTCAAAAACACGAAGACTAATTTACAGAGGGACCAATGTGAAATCGGCGTATTTCATCGTTTTGGAGCACTCACTTCTGCAGCTCAAAAACACAAAGCGACTATTTGCACATTTCTGCAGAGAACTTCAGAAAACAGGTTGGCAGACCAAAACTCGCGCGGAAATCGGCTCTTCAGCCTGGAGCGCCTATACGTACAAGAAACGAAACAACCAGAATTTCTAAAAGTAACCTCCAAGGTCCAGAGTTTAAGGTGCCACACTGTCACATGCACATTTCTAATCATTTCGTCCTGTTTCAAGTCGATCTATTAACAGTGGACCGGTTCCTCTATATTTCCGTATGCTTGTATAATACAGCTACGTTATACATGTTATATATACTTTGAAAAAAATCGTTTTGTGTTTTTTAGAGTTCGAAAATACAATCATGCGATATATTTCGTAGGATTGCTTATAGCGTCAATTTTCTAATGAGAGTACTTGCATTAAAATCGGTCCAGGCATTACCGGGCAATAAGCTGCAGAAGTGAGTGCTCCAAAACGAAGAATTCGCCCATTTCACATTGGTCCCGCTGTAAAGTAGTCTTCGTGTTTTTGAGAACTCAAAAACACGGAGCTACTGCACTTGATCTGCTAGACGTACAGCCGTGCAAACGGTCTCGAACGATTGCTTGTAGGGTCAACTTTCATACGGTACCTCTCGCTGGGAAATCGGTGCAGGCATTGCCGGTACAGATACAGCAAAAATTAGGACTCTGAAAGACATGAATGAAATCACCAGCAAAAGATTGCCTACCCTGGATAGAATTAATTTATCCGCATAGAGTTTCGGCCAAGATTCTTTCCCCCTGTTCTCTGATTGATACAGTGGAACTTCCGAAAACCGGACTTTCTAAAAACCGGAAACTTCTGAAAACTGAACGATTTTCTCAGTCCCGAAATTTCTCTTGTTTTCTATGTAAATCATACTACTGAAATCCGAAACTTCGAATTCCGAATTCTGAATTCCGGACGATTGTTTCGTAAAATTTAGTTTAAATCAATGCAATTTTACTTCCAAATACCGGAAAAATAAAAAAAGTGCAAAAAGACAGACCTTAGAACGCAAACCCTGCGGCAAAAGTTCACGTCTCTATCTGTTGCATTCGGAACACCTCGGGCGACTTCAGTAAGTCAACTCGGAAATTATATGGTAGCCGCCATAATGGACTATTTTGTAACACAAATGGTGTCCGCTTTATTGGAGACATTTCTTAATGCCTCTACCTGTTCATGCTTTAAATTAAGATTTATTTTCATTTTTTTCTAATCAATAAGACAAACACTGCTTGAATTCTGCCATGTTTGTTCATAATTTTATTAAAGCCGCGGCGAATTACCATTTGGTATATTCATACACTTACATACGAGGTATTTTTACGAAGTTGTCGGAAAAGGCCGAGTTGTTACGATTGTATCTATTGTTTAGGTATGAAACCACCAATTCAGTGTATCTGAACTCAAAAAATGGTACCCGCATAATGGCGGCTAGAAATAGTTCTCAGTTTTCTTGGCTATTTTTAACATTTTTGCCTTAATCTGTGTATTCTATTTGCTGGAATCATTTTTGTTTGACTATTTTTGATAGTGTGGTAGCAATTTTATGCTCATATGCATTCAGAATAGAATTCACAATGTGAAATTGTTTCACATACCCCAATCTGAAAATTAGCTCAGATTTTTTGTTAATTTTATGGGTAAGTTCACATGAGCAGAAATATCTTTCTTGTTAAAAACACAATCCCCCACTTTTCTTGCTATTTTTCATGAGTACAGATATAGATCTACAAGAATATGTAAGTTAAAGCTATTTAAAAAAGGTTTTGCTATGTTTTACAGCCCTGTGAACTTTATGAATTTTTTATAGAATAAAGAAGGAATCTATTTGGTGGTTTCACACCTATAAGAAAAATTTCATTTCCTGTTGTCTGCATATGGAAACTTTTAAACTTGCCAGAATGTAGAATGTAAAATGCTGTAAAGAAGTATGCCAGGAGTGGATTTAGTGAATTTTCAAACTTTTCATACTACAGTTAAGCCATTATGGTAAAATTGCAGGAAATTTGTCCTTGTAAATCTGTAAACAGAATTTTTGTGTACATGGATAAGAAGAAAGTGCATTACAGTTTGTTCGCCAGTTCCGGTGTTTCACCGGTTCCGAAGGATTCCGAATATTATTTCACCAAAATTAGGTCATCCGTAAGCGAAAGTAATCAGCTGTGTTCTTGCATGTGTATCAACCTAAATGTTGTACTAGGTTTGATGAAATTGTTCTTTGATGTAGTTAAATGTCCCAATCAAATGTGAAGGGGTTCTCATATCAGATAAAACAAAATGGCTGAAAATGTCAAGTTGAGAACTTGATTTCAACTTACCAGATACGCTTGGAGAGGATGAGAAAATTTTATGGTCCTGAATTTTTGTTAGATTAACAGCAACACATGCCCTAAAGTTTAATCAGTACCGTCCATTTATTCAAATAAAAATTAGATCATAACGGTAGGGGGTACATTTAGCTATTTCCGACGGATTTGAGTACAACTTTTTTTAAAGAGGTGCCATATGTGGAACACCATTTCTTTATTTATATTTTATCATATTGACATTATTAACGTGGGTCATGCTTTTATCTTTCTCCATGCAATAGTATATGCTATGTCCATTACAGTTTTTTTATTTATGATTTGGCTGATTTTCAGGTGGTAATACACTTCAAATGGTGGTAACCTTTTATAACCCTGTTTTCGATTTTAATACAAGACATGATGTAAATTTTATAATCTGTGTTAATGTCTGTTACTGTTCACAGATATACCGTAAATTTCCCCATGGGAAGCCTCTTTATGTATTTTCACAAGTGTTAAAAAAATGATGTCCGCCGAAACCGGTGAACGTGCTTCGGAACTGGTGAAATCGGTCCATATGAAATCAAGAACGACAGCGTAATAAGTTAAGTTAACTTTGAGTAAATATTTAACGATGTTGAAGTTAAGACTTGTGTCAAACTGTATGTACAATAATGTTTTCTTTCTTCTGCACTTTGATGTAATTTGACCGATTTATGTAAAAAGTGCGGCGAAACTGGCGAACAAACTGTAAGCTTGTTTCAAGTTTTCATGATATTTGATTAAGATGGTGTGTAGTTGAGGCTTAGTTGGGAAGTCTTAAGCAGACAGTGGTATAATATTTGTGGCTGGTTCACAAAGACAGGTACCTCAAAGCTAACAAAATAATATTACTCTTGGAATCTGTTTTCTGATTCTGTTAATACTTTTATTGTGTAAACTTTCAGCTTTGTTAGGCTACAGTATTTTCACATAACCAGTGCTATTACTCTAGTTTGACAGGTATGGATGGAGGAACAGTACTTGTATTTGGAAATTTTCAGGCAAAAGCAATGCTATTTTCTGGAAACCCATTAACAAAGCAGCATTCACTGCAGCTACATTGCTTTAGCCAAAACTGTATTTCACATCAATTTCATACAATTTATAGCATTTGCTTGACTGTTTATGCTATATTGTAAGGGTATGAAGTGATCTTGAAAGGGAACATGCTAATTAGGTAGAAACGTGAAGTTTAAAATTTGTGGGTATATGTTACATGCAGTAGAAGAAAAGTTAGTTTTACCTTATAAGTATCAATCAGAGAATAAGAGGAAAGAATCTTGTCCGAAACTCTATACGGATAAATTAATTCTATCCAGGGTAAGCAATCTTTTACTGATGATTTCACGTATTTCAGAGTCCTCACATCTGCTGGCTATATATCAGCAATGCCTGCACCGATTTCTCAGCGAGAGGAACGTCATGAAAGTTGACCCTACAAACAATCGTTTGAGACCTTTTTCACTACTGTACGTCTAGCAGATCAAGTGCAGTAGCTCCGTGTTTTTGAGTTCTCAAAAACACGAAGACTACTTTACAGCGGGACCAATGTGAAATGGGCGAATTCTTCGTTTTGGAGCACTCACTTCTGCAGCTTATTGCCCGGTAATGCCTGGACCGATTTTAATGCAAGTACTCTCATTAGAAAATTGACGCTATAAGCAATCCTATGAGATATATTGCATAATTGTACGTTCTGTAGTTTGTGCGTGATAGCTCCGTGTTTTTGAGTTCTCAAAAACACGAAGCGATTATTTTCAAAGTATATATAACGTAGTTGCCTTATACAAGCATACGGAAATATAGAGGAACCGGTCCACTGTTAATAGATCGACTTGAAACAGGACGAAATGATTAGAAATGTGCATGTGACAGTGTGGCACCTTAAACTCTGGACCTTGGAGGTTACTTTTAGAAATTCTGGTTGTTTCGTTTCTTGTACGTATAGGCGCTCCAGGCTGAAGAGCCGATTTCCGCGCGAGTTTTGGTCTGCCAACCTGTTTTCTGAAGTTCTCTGCAGAAATGTGCAGAAAAGTTAGTTTTACCTTATAACTATCAATCAGGGAACAAGGGGAAAGAATCTTGTCCGAAACTCTATGCGGATACATTAATTTTATACAGGGGAGGCAATGTTTTGCTGGTGATTTCACGTCTTTCAGAGTCCTCACTTCTGCTGGCTCTGTATCGTCAATACATGTATGAGTTCTCAAAAACTCGAAGACTAATTTACAGAGGGACCAATGTGAAATGGGCGAATTCATCGTTTTGGAGCACTCACTTCTGCAGCTTATTGCCTGGTAATGCCTGGACCGATTTTAATGCAAGTACTCTCATTAGAAAATTGACGCTATTAGCAATCCCACGAGATATATCGCATAATTGTACGTTCTGTTGTTTTTGCGTGAAACACGAAGCGATTATTTTCAAAAGTATATATATCGTAGTTGCCTTATATAAGCATATGGAAGTATAGAGGAACCGGTCCATTCTTAATATCGAACAGAGAACAAGGGGAAAGGATCTTGTCCGAAACTCTATGCAGATAAATTAATTGCCTTGAAGGGAGACAATGTTTTAGTGGTGATTTCACTCAGTTCAGAACTCCCCTTTGTTCTGGCTTTCTGCCGGTAATGCCTGCACCGATTTCCTAGCGAGAGGATACTGTATAAAAGTTGACCCTACAAGGAATTGTTTAAGACCTTTTGCACGACTGTGCGTCTAGCAGATCAAGCGCAGGAGCGCCGTGTTTTTTGAGTTCTCAAAAACACGAAGACTTATTTACAGAGTGACCAACGTGAAGTGGGCGAAATTCTTTGTTTTGGAGTACTCTCTTCTGTAGCTTATTTTTCAGTAATGCCTGGACCGATTTTATTGCGGCTGCTTTGAATAGTTGATGCTATAAGCACTTCTACGAGATATATTGCATGGTTGTAGGTTCTGTGTTTGTGCGTGATGTCTTAACTATTTAACCATGAAGCGATTATTTTCAAAGTATTAACGTAGTGGTCTTATACAGACATATGGAAATATAGAGGAACCGGTCCATTGTTAATATATCAGCTTGAAACAGGACAAAATGATTAGAAATGTGCTTTTTGACAGTGTGACAACTTGAAATCTTGAATCTGGCGATTTATTTTTGAAATTATATTGAATAGGCACTACTGGCTGAAGAGTCGATTTTGTGCAAGATTTCGTCTGCTAACTTTTTCTGTATTTATCTGCAGAAATTTGGTATTACTTTATGGATATCGATCATAGAATAAGCGGAAAGAATTATTTCCGAAATTTTCTGCAGATAAATTAATTTTATCTAAGGTAAGTTGTTTATATCTGTGGATTTTACGTCTTTTAAAG
Organism: Cyclina sinensis; assembly: GCA_012932295.1. Taxonomy (NCBI): domain Eukaryota; kingdom Metazoa; phylum Mollusca; class Bivalvia; order Venerida; family Veneridae; genus Cyclina; species Cyclina sinensis. The sequence continues at coordinate 19,125,765 of JAAONU010000009.1, forward strand.
CACTAATTTCTGCTAGATGTCTAGCTGCCATGCCTGCAATGATTTTTCAGAGAGAAGTTCCGCATGTATGTTAAACAAAAACGCACCTTTTGGAACTATTTTTTTTTTTTAATTTCAATACACGAAGACCAATTTACAAAGGGATCTTTGTGACTTTTCAAACACACAAAACGGAACTGGTCCATTGTTATCGACTTCAAACAGAATGAAATAATAAGGAATATGCTTCATTCAGTGTGGAAACTGCTTAAGACATTTTGCACTACTGTACATCGAGCAGTCCAAGCACAGCAGCTCCGAGTTTTGAGTTCTCAACGGCTTCCTGACTAAAATATATATGAGCAGGTTCTTTGTTTATATACCGATTAAACAAAATCGTTAGAAATTCGTGCAGTTTCTGAGTTTTCAAAATCACGACGACTAATTTACACAGGGGTTATTGTGAAATGGGTGAATTTCTTCGTTTGGAAGCATTCACTCGTGCAGCTTCTTTCTCGGTAAAGTATCATCATTTATCAATTCAAATTCATGCACCCAGCTAAAACGATGCTGTTTTCTGTTTTAATACATTGATATGTATCTGAAACTGTTCAGTGATGGCAAATGTTTCGGAGTTCCATTTGCTACATGATTTTAGACAGCTGTCGATTCGTTACATTCAAGGTTTTCATTTTGCCTTTCTTAAATGCCACTTTGAAGTCAAAAGATATTTGTAGCACGTAGAATTAGTGCTAATGAAAGAAAGAAAAAACATTGAAAGTAGTCATTCATTTCTGAGTTTTATTTCTTCCGAGTTATCGCCTCTTTAAATAGATGCAACAGTTTTATTTCATCAATTGTAGTATATATTCGATTACATTGCACACCAGGCAATAAGGCCTATAAATTATAATGTTCTTCATAAAAATGCAGTAACTGTAAATAAAACATATTAAATAAATTAAAGAATTTGAGTCAGAAATTTATTACAAGTTACAAAGAATTGCCTTAGACAGCTGCTTTTTAGCTGTAACAGACAATTACACTGAAGCATATTTAATGAGAGATTGCCTTTTTAACTCTTTAGAAATTTTAAGTTCTTTTTGGTTTGTATTTGTTTTTAAAGTATATCACTTTCATTCTTGATTATACAATGTAAAATTTTCATAAGCAAAGCAGCTTGACATTTGATTAAATTTACCCTATATCATATAAAACATGACTCTACTTAAAGTAGCATCTCTTCAGAAAAGTTAGTTTTAAAAAAAGGAAATCAATACTGGAACCCTAGTCATGTGAACTCAGCAATGCACAACGTTTCGAACATCATCATCATCACAATCATTATTATCATCGTCATCATCACCACCACCATGCCTTTTATGATAATCATTATCATGATAATCACCATCATTAAACATCAACAAATCATTCGCAACACTTAAAACTACAACACTAGCAACACTATAACAATCATCATGAAATTAACTCCGTCAGCATCATCGGCATCACTGTCATCGTCATCACTTTCTGGTATAATAAACAAACATACAGTCGCTGTAACATATCATTAATTTTAAATAATGCGAATAATTACCTCGGCTAATGCTTCGGTGGTCATTTTTCTCTGCTTAGTCATATTTATTTTGAATCACCCAATCTGCCATAGTATATTTATATAATGGCACATTAAGAATTTGTTGGTATACAACTGATTATAAATAAAAATATATCACGCAAGAGTTCTGAAAAAAATAAAAAATAATTAACTTGATAAAAATATTGCAGCAAAATCATGAATTTAAAGCTTTGTACCCTGTTTTTCTGATATTGCATAATCAAACATACAAACAAGTTATAATAAATGTAATAAATTTTCAAATTATTAAGAACCTTAAAAAATGACAAAGTAGTTAATTACAATTCTAGATGCATAAATAAATGAACAGATCTGGTACGTTTTCTGTTGCATTGCTTTTAACAAATAATTTTTACTTCAGTGTAAAGAGCGTTTCGCTTAACAATTTTCTCGTTAAGGGACTTAACTGCATACAGATGTTAATTTTTCCTAGTACAATTGTCCTTTCTAGGATGTCAATTTTATCCCAATGAATCTGAGAAAATGTTTCGAAGCCTTGCAGCTGGATACTCTTTTAATAAGATCAGGATTTTCGTCGGGATTTCTTCCGCAATAACTATAAACGTTTTTCACAAATTCTTCATAAGAGTCCATGTTACTTATATGAAAACTATCACCTATATTATGATTTTGTACACTGTCGGGACTGTCTACAAGATACAGAAGTATAACTTTACACAATCTGTGAGATTTCATTTTTGTAAAACGTAAATTTTCCAAAATAAATTCTGCCATGGATTCACGTTTCGCAATTCGCTCTACGCTTAAAGATGTAAAACACAGAAATACTAGAATTTTATCATGGTCCGCATACAAATTGTCTATCCATTTAAATCGGTCACTTTCCAAATATTTCTGATATATTTTACGATCAAAACAACACTGGGAAGGTATTCCACCTTCGTCCATGAAAACAGATTTTAATATCTTTACGACGTCATTCGTATAATGGTCAAAAGGAATTGGCAGAAACATGATTTTCTTTCTATAGAACGGATCGGTTTCCTCAAGCAACGCCATGGTGATACTTCTGCGCATGGGCATTACGAGTAATCTTTGTTTTTCGTTTTCCTCTTCCGGCATGCGGTCTGATGATATTGAGGCATTTCTCTTCCTTGGCGACATTCTATTTGATGACGTAATGTCCGCATTGACGATGATTGTCTGTTTACTTCCTGTTTGAAAATGACTTTATAGTTAACAAACAAAATAGGATAGTGTTCACATAAACCAAAGAGATATACGCAGATTTATACAAGCAAAACTTAACTTAATGAATTCAAGACCAACTATCCCTTACACAGTATGGACAGGACGGATGAGCAAGGTATATAACTGGACCAGTGAAATATCTTGCACAAAATTCAAATAAAAAATCATCAGTTAGTTTTCAATCAATTTGAAATTTAACCAAATTACGCATCATGGGACCAGAGAAAATATTTAGCAGAAAGAAAAAAAAAACAAAAAAAACCCAGAGTTTGTTCTTCAAACAATGTTGTTATTTAAGTAAGATCCCTGTTTATTATATACTTATAAATGAAATACTGAGAAATATCGATGTAATAAAATGTGTATTTTCATTTTCCGTATTTTCAGTGTAAAAATTTATTTTTCACTTCAGTGAAACATATTTTCCCTATTTTCACTGGTGTCTTGCCGGACTACTTTCTTCTGAATTCAGCCAATACACAAAATTAAAGGGGAATTCTTTCGAATCGTAAGGTCAAAAAAGAGAGAAAGTATATGATAAACAGAAAATTCAAGTTTTTTTCTAAAAATACGGGATTTATTTTCATCTCGTGGTATGAAAATTATCATATTTCACTCATGGCTATTGCCACTGGTGAAATTTCTATTTTCATACCACTCAATGAAAATAAATCCCGTATTTATAGAAAAAACTTGAATATCCTCTATTTATTCTGTTCAGATTAGCGAGTAATTTATTCAGTGTATTTACTATAAAAATAAGGACTATTTGATTTTAATTTCGACATGAATACTATATCGTACAGGACAGTAAACTTTTCAATGTTCCTTAAGATAGACTGCATTTAATTTGTTTCATATCTGCAAAGACGAAGCAACCTATTAATCAAGAGATACATGTTTGCAAAGAAAACGAACACATTTCAGACGCTTTGCTAAACAAAAACGGACACCTCTGACATTTTTCTAAGCAGAACTAGAAAGATGATACCTTTTGTCAGAAAAATCTATACAGTTCAATACACTTTAGACACGCAGCGTATATCCAAGGAACCAAATATCAGTTGTTAATTTCGATATATTCATGCATATGAATAATCTGAGTGTCAGTCAAAACATAGAAGTTTCTGTCTTCTTTACAGACGAAGATGAATTAATTTCAGTAATCTCAGAATATAGGACCACACAAAAAGAACGTCATAAAAAAAAGATTTACACAAAAACAGAAATATTCTGTCTGCAAATCAACAATGTGTAATTGAACCTGCTTCCAGTATGTTTCTACATACAATACCATACTTGTATCGAACAATCTTTTTTTGTTGTTAATAGTTGTAACACGTCCTGTTTTGCTAAACAGAACAATTTATAGGCAACATGACTGGCAAATGAGATAAAGAAGGCAAGCTAATTGACGGTATATATAAATCATTAGAATGGAATTTTCTGGATTACTAGAACAGAAAACAAACCTGAAGGTTGAGGTCGGAATGTGTGAAGAGGAAAACATTCTTCGTCTTTGAAGTTGACATGATGCGGTCCTGCGGTGAAATGAAAATATAATAAAAATGCAACACTGTGTTTTAACTTAAATTAGGTTAACTTACAAAAAAGGGAAATTAAAAAAAAATAGTTTGTTTCAGTGAAAAGTAGTCAAATCTTATTTACATTAGAGTCAAAAGAATATGTAATCCATATATCAAGTGTTTAAAATTAGCTGTACTTAGCTCCAACAAACTTGAAGTCAAACCAATTTGTAATAATCTTCGAATATAATAATCAAATGTCATAAAAAGTTGTAAAGCCTTTATCGACATAAAAAGTCACTGCTTTACTTCCTCATTTAATGAGAATATAGATTTTCTCATGTTTGTTTTAGTATGGTTGGTAAAAAATCAATTATGCAAAAGAAAATATTACAGAATCAAATCGCCATGGTGTTGCAAAATTTGAAATTTTACAAATTCCCGTTCCAAAGTACTTAATCGTGAGTGCTGTTTGAAAGGTAGATGGATTTTAAAATAAAATATAAGTTGCCTGAACGGTACGAACACTGGCACTATAGTTCAAACTTAACGTCACAAATGACGTAAACGTACCATCAGAGAAACGTCGGCGTTGTTGGTCGGAGTAACGTCTGTGTGGCGTATCGGAGTGACGTCTCTGGTGTGACTTCACATGAACCCTGTCATACAACCATTGTACCACTGTTAACAAAACAATAGTTAGAATAACATTATAGCTTGATGAAACAAATGCCATTATAACTACAATTAAGCCGATGACGTGGTTATACAAAGAATAAATACCGTGAATTAATATCTTCATTTTTTTTCTTTCGTTCTTTTTTTAGAAAAAAATCCAAGACTGATTGTGTCTCCAAGAAAAGGCCATTAAAGCGGTATTCAAAGCGAACAAAGACCTGAATTACCACAAATAAGAAACGCCTTTAAGAGCCAGCTGAACAGATGGTTTTCTTACGTGACAAGTCAACATCTTTCTTAAATGCTAAATAACCATAGATATATTTAGCTGCCATCATTATTCAAAAAACATACTATAAAATGATAATTACTATTTAAAACAAGAAAAACAAATTCGCTTTCAACCGTTTGCGGAAAGAATTGAATTGAATTGAATTGTTTGCAGGTTTTGTAGACGTTCCAATTTAAAAGTTATGACAAGTATATATAACAATCTAATCACACATTGTGGTTTTCCTTCTAAGTGTAAGACCTTTTCATTTCTGGTCCAAGTTTGAAAAGTAAGGCATGATTTTGTGGGAAAAATCGATTTTGAATTGTATGATGTACGTGATTTTGTGAGATCTTACCTAACTACCGCGAGACTTTATGAGATTTGTAAGGGGAGCTAGTCTGTGGTAGTTTAAATCTCTGGCGTGAACAACTGTCCATAAAAAAGGAATGCTAATTACACAACTTAAGATTTAACCATTGGCTTTTCGATAAATTCAGCTGTTACAGAAAACTCATCGTGACAGTATGTACTATTATTCTTGACTTTTTTATCACAGGTCCGAAGTTTTATAAAAGAAATAACTTTGTTAAAAACTTCTGTTGTTTAGAAACCAGAAACTTAATAAAAAAAAAAAAATAAACAAATAAATAAATAAATAAAAAAAATAAATTCAAGGAGTTAGACAAGTGTCTATAGTTGAAAATGGTCACTGCATACTAAAGCATTGAATGTGCTTATAACGTGTCAATGGCCATTGTAACGCTGTCATCGTGTGAAAAAAATGACAGTTCTTCATGATTTGATAAAATATGACCGATTTTTCAAAATGTACGATGTCCTATCATTGATATAAACATGCTCGGATTTTAATAATTTTTTTCTTTTGAGAATCTTATTTCTTCTAACGCTTCTAGTCCTCAGGAATAGAAGCACAGGCCATAATGAGCACTAATTAACATTTAAAAACATTTTTAACTCGTCTTTTTTTCAACGCAACAACGATTTTTGATTTGAATTCAAAAATAAAATGTCTCTTTGTCTTTAAATCAACATATCTTTAAGTTGCCGATTCTTCCTAAAAAATACATTTGCTAACTTTTAGCTTTTGCATTATGTCAAAGATGTCATAGTAGACCTTTTTATGTTTTTTAGGTATCACTTTTTCAGGGATGTGAAGAATCATGCAGGACGGATCATAATGCTGAACAATCCTTTGCCTGAAGTAAAACTGAAGACTAGGGAATAGATTTGCAATCTTACAATACCCCTGCAGAATGTTTGTCCTTGGTATATTTCAAAGAAAAAAATTACCAAAGACAGTCGCAAAAAATGCAGTTGCAATAACAACAACGCATATGACCCCAAATATCATGAACGTTCCGAATGAGTGCGTGTCGTCTGGTTCCCTTCCGGTAGCCATTACAGACGCTGAAAATCAAAAGAAAAAATCTGTTAAAATTCACCATACAATCGTTGTAGTTTTGTTCTTGAAAGAAATTAAAACGTAAAAGACAGTGATATATCATAGGGAACGTACCGAGTTCGCACCTCCTTTGCCGTTTTTTTTCTCGTCCCTTCTTTCAGAATACGTGCTAATCAGAACACCAGGAAGCAGTTATCGAATACGTTTAAATACGTTGAAAGATTTAAATCTAACAATGATTTAAAACGAAATTTGAAACAATCTAATTTAACAGCGATAACAAACTAATTAACTGAATGTCATTTGACATTTCCATGATGTATCTTTGCCATTAATTAAACAAGAACTTAATGCCTAGCATGAAAACAATGTCTCGTCTCTACTTGTAAGTTAATTGTTTGCACCATGCCAAAGAAACGAATCACGAAATTTTAAATTTACTTGCCGTTATTACAGACTACCCTGATCATCTGATATTTCAGACAATATTTCCCATGTGTTCTGTACAGCACCTGCAAGTAATGTGCATTTTGCGAATTAAAGTACAAGGCAAAGCAATTAATTGAAAGAAACATACAACATTAGGTTATATTTAACAAACTCAACAAGAAACAGCTAGTATAGACCTTAAACGATAGAGTTGGGCTGTCCTTTTTTAAAGTTGAACATTCAACTAGAAGCAACCTTCACAAATTCGCTGCTAGATGACCAATGATCAATCAGATAAAATGACGTCACAGCACACGTGACACATTCCTCATCACGTGGCTCTCTGTTATGAACACGTATCATGAACAATATTTTGTTACATTTATCACTCTTATATCAAATTATCAAATTCGTATATCACAAGTTATTCAAAAACACATTGTGACCCCAAACTGACTGATAGAAGCCAAGTTAAGCCGAGGTAAGCTATGGCGAATGTATACCTTTATGTAACCGGTCCCTGTGAAGCTGCAGTTCAGTTGGTACTCCAGATGGCCATCAAACTAGATAGATGAAAGAAAAAATAGAAATGTATCAATTCATACAAAATTTAAGAGCAGAATAATAATGCTCAATTAACCCTTATTTAAGTTTTACGATATGAATACAAACAACATTTTGTGTCTAGTATAAGTTCGAGTATATTTGATAACGCGATAGAACATCCTTTATTGCATTCCCGGAAGTGCGTGTTGCATACTGTAACAGACACCAGACTTTGCTCAAAGTTTATTAACTACGCCTAACAAAGCATGACTTTTATTACAGCTAGAAATAGACTTTAGATTTTATATTTTCGTCTATCGTTTTCATAAAAAGCTAATGTCGTTGCCATTTTATTGGCCTTATTATACCGAATATTTCTTATTCGTGTAAGAATGGTTCTTGATCTTAAAACTATACAATGAACTCATGATAGTATCAAATTGTTTTCTGATACGGACAGTCACGAACAGTTAATTCAATCACACAGTGCATCTTGTGGGATTATTCTGGTACGATTCATAGCAAAACAAAGGTTTTCTCACTCATGTCACGTACACAGCGAAAAGACATGAGAAGGAAATAAATCAGCGAGTATATGTTTCTAAATTTCTTTAAAAAGTATTGGAAGATACAGGAAAGCTGTAAATGTAACGTGTCATAATGATCTAAACGAAAACTCTAAAAATCTTGCCGAAATCTTTTCCTTTTTAAACATTGTCACGTGATTATGTAATCAGAACATTCGTTTGCGGACTTCCGTCGGTAATTTTGATCTGTTTACCAAACATTGCTTTACCTAAGAACTATTATTTTGTTTCATTTTGGCATCTTTCATTGTGTGGACTTTAAAGGTTTTAATGGCATTATATGTAATCATAAATATGGTATAAAAGGCATTTATTGCTAAAGAGAAATTCGGAGTTTCTGTAATAAAGTCATATGACTTGTATGATTCTTTCAATCAAATCGGCTAACCTGAATGATATAACTAGATACTCCAAATTTCTTAAGTTCATTACTTAAAAATTCGGAGCGATAAAAATATATATCACTGCTTTGCCTTGTGTCTAGGAAACGAAAGATTTTTTTTTTCAAAATCTGAAACATATTACCGACCGATGGCGTGTCGTCTGATGCCAAATATTTTCTTGTCTATTTCACACCAACAAAAGTGACAAACACATTTTGTTCGTATGCCCAAGAGAAAGGCCAGTACTATTGAGTAATCTAGAACATTTCCTGCCAGAAACAATTAGTCAAAGAAAAAAATCGTATTTCATAACAGCCTCTTGAGATTTGTCAAGACAAATCGAATTCTAGCTAGGAATGTGTGTGATTTTACATGCCATTGTTAACGAAAGGCCAAACTTAAAGATTTACGTCAAAGTTCCATTTTATTGACAGAGTCACGAAATCTGTAACTGTAAATCCTGCCTGTCGTCTGCAAGACAAGTTTTGAATTCTAAGAATCGCGTTCAAGCAAATCAGTAATTAAGAACAGGATTAAATACTTGCAAAAACGGCAGATAGAATTTCAATTCTAAAGATGAAAATTTGTAAATCACGCCTTCATTATAGCCCGCGAAAAATTATGATTAACACTTAAATTCATTAAATGGCATTTGAATGTTGGACGAAATGAATGAACCCAATTCTCCTATGGACGTCCTATTTTAAAATCCCAAGCCGTATGAACCTGTTGTAACAAAAAGTTTCGGGCAAGCCTAAATTCTGGCAGAGAAAAAGACTTGCAATTTTACGTGCGAGTGTTAAGAATATTTGTGGTCAAATTCCAAATTCCAGGAACTGACTGACTGCACTTATAATGCAAGGTGTTATAAATTCTACATTCTGGTATCTTTGGCGTTAAGGTCATCAAGTTTAAGACAAAGTTTTAATTATATAAAATGTCAGCTTGAATCTTATTTTTCAATTATACCTGCGGTTTTACGATGTCTGGACCGGCTATACCGAAACGCGAAAATAAAATCTAACGTTCCTTAAGCGTTCATATGTATACTGATTGGTGTAAACCAAACATATAATCGGTCAGAAAAGATCTAAATACAGATTTTGTATCATAGAATATGCATACCTGTTTTAATGTTCTAATGCCATTTTCACACCCCATTTTATCGATGGCATCAAAGGACAAATGCTTCACCACAGTTGATTTATTATATATTAAAGAAGCCTTTTCTTGACAGTTAATCTGTGAACCAATATGCATAGAAACAACTTCACAAACATCCGTGCAAGTGTTTTCAGGGTCTGCAAGTCAAAAAAATGAAATTATGAGTATTTCTACAGGAAAACATCCTGAAAGTTTCAGGTAACTTGCTTTTTTCCACCACGAAAAATCTTTTGCCGGGCTTCGTTGAACAAAATGTTATGAGATTGTCTCAAATACTTGGACGCGCTTGTTGAAAGAATCTGACTAGAACAAATTTTGGTTATACTTTTAATCAGATCATTACAAATCTTCCAAGCAATATCAACGATCATCGTATCTGCAAATAAAAGGACTTTTTAAGTTTACTAAAATAGACTGGTCATGTTTACCGATTTTAACTTTTAAAGCAATTGTTACGCGGCTACAAATCCATTCACAATGCATTTCTTGTTCATTGTTAAATGAAGTAGCTTTAGTATTAAAAAATGCATCTATCATAAAAAAAGGTTTTAGCACTTAGCTGTTTCTCACTTGTAAGAACAAACTGTATGACCTAAGGCACTTGTATCAAGACTGCCAGAAAAGTTTGGCTGTATTTTATCCATTGATACTGTCCATGCTGTAATTACTGGCGTATAGGCGATGAATTCCATTGGAAACCAACAGTCCTGTGGGTGAAAATAAAGAAACAGTTTAAATTAGTTAAGGTTAGACTAATTTACTTTACACACATTTGGAAACAAATTCTTAACATCTCAATGACTGCTTCCTGGCTTCAAACCAGAACTCGCGTCGAAATTGTGCAGTGAAAAACAGTCACTGGTATGATTCAAAACAGCGAAGTCACGATCAGGAGTCCGGCTTTCATCCCTGCTTCAAGTAAAAACTATCCTTTTGATTTTTTTAATAAGGCAACAGATTGTTGTTCTCCGATAACTACATAACTTATTTACTTGTCCATATTTACGAGAACATTTTGTTTCCATATATTAGATTTTGAAAGAGACAGATTGATAATTGTCTATCCGATTTTATTTTATCACTGGCACCAGCTGTTGTTATGAATATTCTCAGCAGAAGAGTTAAATATCATAGATATTCAGAAGATAAATCAAAATACAGGAAGTTAAACATTCTTGGTTAAGGTTACATAATATTACTCAATGTTTAGCAGTAATAATATTCATGACCTTATTTAAATTCTTGAATCTTAATTATAAAATATTATTTCATTATAACGAAATCATATTTCGTATAACCGAAATGTCATTTTGAATGAAAAGGAAATCTCAATTATTACTCAATAAGAACTTAATGTATCAACCAAAAATTAAATGTGTGATACGTCTCTTTACAGGCTCTGTATCAAATAATCTTTATCAGAAAAGCATTTTATAACTGGCGCGAACAATAATTTAGTTTTATTTCTTGAAATGCGCGTTCATTTTAATTTCATTTAATCAAACGTACAGCCACGGTTACGATAAGTCTTAAAGAATTATATTCTATCAATTTATCTTTGTTCAATATTTTCACTAACTTAATTTTCCGTTTTCGATATTTTTCAACCTTTAAATGCTACAATGTGATTTTTTTCATCCTTAAGTGATGCGGATTTTCGCGTAGTAATTGAATACCGGAAACGGAATATTTAATAGTAAATTAATACCTAACTCGGTCCCGGTACTGTTCCTTTAAATAAAAGAAAACGTTTCGCAAAAGGAAATTGAAATCAAATATTTAAGTTAAACCACGAATGATTTAACAATTTACATTCATCTCTTGCCTTTTAGTTAGACTTATAAAAATGGTGTCGTATACATATTTTGAGACAGAAACAAACTCTCAGTGGATCTTTTTCTTCACAAAACCAATCTGCAAAACCAAACAATGTCTCAATCGACTATTAAAGAAAAGTAAAAAAACGTCAGCCAGACATCCACAAGAGTAAAATACCCTACAAATTATTCATCCTACCGATCAGAGCTTGTATCAATTTCTCCTACCAGTGCATTAATCATTCATGGAAACGAGATAAAATCTTGCGCAGTGGCCAAACATACACGTATAAATGCAAATAGTTTGTAAAACTAGAACCAATTGCTGGTCTAGGAAAAGAGTTGCCAACTGTTTTCTTTTCTTCAAAAATAAGTTTTTTTATTGTTTATTTTGTTTTTGTTGTTGTTGTTGTTTTGTTATTGTTTTTTTCCCATTACCGTAATTACAAACTCTGCAGGGGGTTCGGCCATGTGAACAACCGGTATCGACGATAAAAAACTCAAATAGTGATCGTGATCAATCATAACGAGTTAGCCTATGTCTTGTGCAGTTGTGCCTTCTACTATCCCTCCCATATGCGCCTGTATTTGTCAGATCTACAGGAAGCAGCCAAAAACAGTTATCTTATAAGCTGCAATAACTTGTTCTACAACTGTAATAGAAAAACTTTAATGGTCGCGCTATCGATTGCCTGCTCCTAAACTTAGAATAATTACAGTAATTCAAACGAAAACTTTCCCGATGTTCTACATCTAATTCCTTTGCAATGAACGCCAAAACAGTTTCTAAAAAATTGGGGCACTTTTTATAGCTCCCACTAATTACCTTATTCTAAATTAAGTAACTCTATTTTAAGCCCGGTTGGTCTTTGGTGCAACTAGTGTACAGATTACATATTAACTTAAATAAACAGACATATATCTTTTCATAAGGTTAGATTCTTTTACATCGAAACTCTTCTCTTCTCTTCATATAATATTATATCACTTTCATAATGCAGTAATATCTATTTTGCAGGCAGGTAGCCCGAGCTTTAAAGATACGAATTCGTGGTTTTAAGGAAAAGGAGTTGCCAATTATATTTGACGGTATAATCATTTAATCGTTATAGAATAAGATTCTTGATAAATCACAAAATATAAAATATAAAAATTACCATTGCTGAAGCATAGTTAGACTTGTGCACACCCAACAAGTAACAGACTGTGTCCATAATAACTTCATGTGTTTTAGATTTCATGTTATAACACAACTTCGTCTCATGGTCTGAAAGAGCAAACATTGACCGTGTATATTCGTTGTATGTAAGAAATAGCTGAACTGCAATAAGGGTCAGCGTTTACTGCTACTCTTTTCGTTATTTTTAAACTAAATTCGATGGTTTTACTGAGCTTGCAGTGTATGCTAATTAATGTTAAAATTGAAAATTTTCAATATTGGACAAAGAATAATTTCAACCACTAATGCTGAACACGTATATAGGTATGTAAGTACAAAATTACTATGTGAAAAAATAAGCTGAGAAAAATAGTTTTAATCACACAGAAAAAACACAGCTGTATTTAAAAAAATTGAAAAAACAAACACTTCTATTTTTGCATTTACATATTTCTTACGTGCATATATGTCAAAATCATAAAGTTATAAGTCGATGCTAATTGTGTACATTTGTCCAATGAAGAAGTTGATCTGGTGAAATCACTATGTTACAATATTTAAATATCATTCGAGGCTTAACAAGTAACAACTGATGTTTCTCTGATGTTGTATTTATCATTATGTACCTGTTGTTTTATTAAGGGTCCAGCTGACTTTAAGGAACCTTCTGTCCGGACATAGGTCCAAGGTCAAGTGACCACTATCTAATGACCGCTCCGTGATTTCGGTTGCTTAAAATGAAAGAAAAGGTAATATGGTTAAAAATATGAACCAGATAAGTGTGAGTTTTTTTTATAAGGTTTACTTTTCTGAGATGAAAAGGCTATGACAACTCATTCGTCAAAAAAATAGTTACAAAAAACGTAAAACTTCATCAAATCAAAATGAATAAGAATGACTCCATGACATCAATTCTAAAAAATTACAAAGTATGACAATAAAATATCAACAATAATTTAACTTCGGGAGCAATACTCTCAGTACCGTTATTATACACAATGTCATTTGAAGTATAAATTAATCCGTAATGGTTGATATTTATTCGACACGTGATAAAATATCAGTACATGTTATGCCGGTTTAAGTCTCTAGTTATTCCATCTCTGTCAGAACCACTTAATGATAGGATTTTGACAAAGCTTCCTTAAACCGCCGGGCATTTTTCTGAAGTATCATTTAACACTATTCTTAAACTTACAGATCAATCGGAACACCTCGGGCGACTTCAATAAGTCACCTCGGAAATAATGTTAGGCGCCATATTGGACTATTTTATAATACAAATGGTGTCTGCTAAATTGAAAACATTTCTTAAAGCCTTTACCTGTTCATGCTTTAAATCAAAATCTATTTTCAGTTTTTTCTAATGCATAAGACAAACACTGCTTGAATTCTGCCATGTTTGTTAAACATTATATTTTTATATTTAAGCCGGGCCGAATAACCATGTATTCATACACTTACAAACGAGGTCTTTATACGAAGTTGTCGGAAAAGGTCGAGTTGTTACGATTGCTTACAGATTTGACAACCAAAATGAAAGCGCATCGCGTTATTTAAAACGACACTCATACATGGAGTTACAAAATATATTATTTATTATGTTAACTTCAAAAAAAGACAATACCTAGTTTATATGATATATCATGGAGTAAATGTTTTGTTTAAGGTCTATGAAAGAAAGTATTTTGTTTTTACACAGATTTAAATGAATACTTGCATGAATTCCTGGCAATAAATGTATCACATTACTCACCATATGTAGGCAAGGGTATGATCATTCTTGGTGAGGAATACATCGAATTTCTTGCCTGAAATAAGTAAATAAATTATTCTTATAAATAATTCTACATAGATTTAACATTGATTTAAACAAAAGTCAGGAAACCATTTTCATTAAGACGTCATAACACAGACTTTCGTTGAGCGGAAAGCTTAAGTTTAACAAATTCTCGTATTTACTGGCAAATTATTGGCTTGCTCCGCGTGATAAAAAAATACATGTCAGGTTGTCTTCCACATTTTATTATTTCCTCTAAATCCAGTGTTGCTTTGGCAACAACAGAACTTGATGTTTTCTGTTAATTCTGAATCTCATTTCTGAAAGAAATATACTGCAGAGTACGCAAGAACTCTAAATGATTTTCAATAAACTAAAAAAAATCGAAAATTAACAAAAATACTAACGCCCTAACATAATAAAGCTCAAAACGCGTAATTTGCAACAGCACCTGTTTGAGACATACAATTCAGAATTTTTACAAAACCTCAATACTGCTTATGGTTGCTACCTTATTGTAAATATCAGAACTGCATGGAAGGTCTGCGCGTGCTTGACATTACAGTTCTTGAGCTAGACTGTCCTTTAAGTCAGATACTGTTTATCTAACATAAACTCTACACCTTCAATCAAAACTTAGAAACTGACGGCTTCTCAATATTAGATTTACAGTTTACAGTTATATTTGGCAAATCGGCAAATCATTGCCTTTGGCCATCTAACACAGTATAAGATGAATATGGCCAAGACACATAACATTTAACATATAACAGAAAACAGAGATGTTACATTATATAAGTCAAATTACAACAAAGACAGCATATCGATAAATGTACATAGTGAATACTAGTAATCAAGAAGCAGCCATGCGCTCAAGGGTATCATTTCTGCGCTTAAATGCTTCCTTTACATATTTCGCAGTATTTAATAAAAGTTTAGTATTTTTGTCGACAATATGTTTACTAATTTCTGAATACTAGGCCAGGATATATTCCCAAAATATTTTTCCGTAGACCAACATAAAGAGGACAACAAAGAAGAAAGTGATATTCAGATTCAACTGAATTACCGACACACATTTTGCATATTCTTTCAGTTCTATCTATACCAGTATATCTACCTAGTTCATTTTCCAGGTTATGAGAAGCTGAACTTAGTCTATAACAACTCAATGTTTTTCTCAAAGCATCATTTTGAATACAATCAATATATTTTTCATAACAAAAATCTGTTTTGAACTTATTATAATATTCTAACTTAGATGTGGACTGGATAGATGCACGCCAGTTTTGTATATACAAAACTGGCGTGCATCTATCCAGTCCACATCTAAGTTAGAATATTATAATAAGTTCAAAACAGATTATATACTAGTCACAGATACGTTGCTTAAACATTGGCATATAATTAACATCATAATCAAAATTATTCCACACATCACTAAATCCAAGACTTTCTAATAAACGCTTAACATATTTAGACCAACAATTGTCATTATTACTGTTACATTGTTCAATAAAGATTCTATACATAGGTGAATGTGGGGTTCGCATTATTTTTAACCAATATTTTAATGCTCGTTGTTTACAAATAACAGATAATGGGAATCTTCCGAGCTCACCAAAAACTGCTACATTTGGTGTTTGCTGACGGATTCCAAGTATTGTTTTACAAAATTTAATATGTAGTTTGTCAATCTCAGTAAAATCATATATACCCCGCACCTTTGAACAATATGTAAGAATTGGAACCACCATGGTGTCAAACAAAGCCAGTTTACTTTTCACATCTAGATTAATGCGACTGAATTATAGATAGAATACAATTATATGTCCTTTGGGATTGTTCAGAGAGCACCTTGATGGCATTTTTCATTGCACCTGTATACAAAAAATCTACACCTAAATACTTGAAATGATCAACAACCTCGATGTTTTCACCATTTATATACCAAGTGAAGTTGTGTTTACTCTTCCGCTTCTCAGATATACAAATTTTTGTCTTTTGAACATTAATTTTAAGACCCCATTTTACTGAATAATTATAAATAGTGTCCAGCTGAGCTTGTAAACTATTTGGATCAGTTGTAAATAATGCAATATCATCTGCAAATAAAAGCATTTACATGGATAGCTGTTCCAAATCATTTTCAGTTAGCTGGCTAAAATCAATAGAAGTGCTTATATCATTTATAAAAAGTATGAAAAGAATTGGAGAGAGTGGTTCCCCTTGCTTTAAACCAAGCGTTACATCAAAAACCTCTGAAAATTTCATACTAGAAGACATTTTAACACGTGCTTTGACATTACTATATATAGACTTAAGCAAATTAATCATTTTACAGCTGACACCTGTTTTTAAAAGTTTTATCCACAAAGCATCTCTTATAATGGTATCAAAAGCCATTTGATAATCAATGAAAGCACAATTCAATTTAGGTTTATTGTGAAGCACATTTTGAATAATGGAATGTAAAAGAAATACACAATCAGCTGTACTACGATTATCTCTTACATTGACAAGTGTAATACCTCGATAATTACTAGTGTTTAAAACATCACCTTTCTTGTGAATGGGTATAATTACTCCTTTACACCATGATTCGGGGTATATACCAGATTCAAAAATCTTGTTAAACGTAGAAACTATGTATGGTGTTATAAAAGTATTTGAGTCAATAAAGAAATCTGAAACATTATTGTTAAAATCACAACTTTAATGTCTTTGAAGGCATTTGATAACTTTCGAAATTTCCTCAACCGTAAACGGACACTCTAACTCTTCAATATGTAACATATCGTGACGTAACTCAGCATCATCATCTGGTACAAAACTGCCATGTTGCGTATTTGAAATATTTTTGAAATGATCAACAAAATCATTCAAAGTAACCCCATCTGTACATTGATTCTCATTTTTTCTAAACTTATTAATGTATTTCCAAAATTTACGGGGATTGTTTTTACTCAGTGCTGATATTTTACACTTCTCTTTAGAATAAAAATTAAACCTAGCCTTTCGCTTGATTTTACAATATTCTTTCCGACTTGAAAGAAACTGTGATTTATTTTGTTCATTGGAATTAATACGAAAGGATTTTTTATCACGCAAACATATTGCTTTTGCTCGTTTGCACGAGTCATCGAACCATAATGATTTCTTATATTTAGGTTTTCTAGGTATACTACTTAAAGTTTTGCCGTGTAGCTGAAACGAAATATCATAAATAACTTGTGACAAATTATCAACATACATATTAATACCAATGTGATCCGACAACAACTGATCAGACAAATTATCAAAACTATGTTTCTTTTCTAACAGTACATCTTGTAATAACGCAGAATCGAGATCATCCAACAAAATTTTATCATATGTGAAAACATCAGTTGCATAAAATGGCATTTCTTCACAATTTAAAGAAAATTCAATCGGACAATGGTCCGAAAACTCGGTCAATTCGCATATATTTATGCACGAAATACAGTCAAAATTGTTTGGACTTGTAATTAAATAATCCACTACACTACGTGCATTACTGTTTCGAATTGTATTGAAACAGGTGAAATTACCCGGTTCAAGACGACCATTTACAATAAGGAGATTATTTTGTTTACAAAGAGACAATAGCTTATTTCCAAATCCGTTCACAAAGTTATCACGTGAAGAACGTGCTGGAATGTTATATAAACAGTCATGATCATCAACTGGCATGGAAACATAACGGTCAAGATGAATATTTTCAATATAGTCTGCACGATGACCTACTCGGGAATTTAGGTCACCTGTCAAATATACTTCCCCTAAAAAGCTATACCTCCGTAAAATCACTGTTGAGCTGATCGCAGAAGTCATAATCATAAAGGGAAGATGAAAAGTTTCTATAGACTTGAGAGTCCTCAGGTGGAATATAGCATGTACAGAAAAAAAGGTCATTTATTGTTCCAAAGTAATCTTTTTTTCAGTTTTATCCATACAATGCCGTTACTGTTCAAACTAACAAGCTCGATTTTATTTAAAAACTTATTCCTGTAGTAAATATTCACACCACCACTAAAACGTTTTGCTTTCCGATTGCATTTCGGCCTTGGACAAGAAAAAGAACAGTAACCGTTAATTTTTACATTGGAAAGCTTAGAACACCAAGTTTCAGTTAAAAAGAGCACATCGTATTTGCTAATGTATTGAAGAAAGTCATTATCATTCAGTTTATTTTGTAACCCTTGAACATTCCAGGATAAAAACTGTAGCCGCTTCTCATCGCCAACCTAGGTTAAGGGGCTTTCTCCTACGAACCTACGAAAGAAATACAATTTTAATAATTAAGTCTTGCGACATTTCACGAATATTGTTTCAAAATCTAATAATTGCTTGCCATTCTGTTTTATTAACAGACAAAAAAGTATCGTTAAACCAAGAACAATAACATGTTCCTATTAGCTTTGTTTTTTCAGAAAATGAATCTGGTAAACTGAGACGTTGTGACAATAAAACAAACATAAAGACAGGAAACTGTATTCATTTATCTTAGTATGATACGTTTTAAATGACATATTTTGCAGATGATTTGTGTGAAACATCTTTTTTTTCTAAAAAAAAAAATTCTGTGATATTTTCTAAACCTTTTAAAGGTTGGTTAAGTTGTGTGTAACACGACATTTCAGATGATAACAAAACAGTCCAAAACACGTTTCTTTACTTTTACTGGTTACCATTTACAGATAGGTGCACTGAGACATGTGTACATTTAGTTTCTGCCCAATGGCAAACCTTTCGCTCCGGCTGGGATTCGAACATGTAAACCGAGAGCAAATGCCAAACTCTTAGGTATCTATGCCCTCACAATTAATGATACCGACATTAATCCAAATGTATCAGAATATATGACAATTAACAAAACCAAGGGCCTGACCTCAGGTTAGTTCGTTTATAATTCATCACATTTTGGAGGAAATCTTGTTGAATAATTTTGTTACGTTTTCATTGCACTGTTTCTCGTAAAAGTATCCATGACGCAGCCAAATTGTAATTACATGACTCAGATATTGTTGTGTTTATTGAGTGTCTGGCTGTCTAGATGCTACAGATATGCTGGCTATTTAACCCAAAGTCATACAGTACAGCAAAAGCTGATCAGAAATATATATCATATTCACATGATCTGTCTGTGGTCATTCAAGACGACGAAACATCATTTTGAGAACATTAATTCCTCTTATGCAAATAAAGACACATATCAAACACAAGTGATCAAAGCCAGTCCTAATCTCTTTCTGTCAGAAATACCTTCATTTTGTCTTTTTCAGTTTATCTATATGTTTACCTCTAGAGTTTTTGAAAGTGGTCTTCCCAGAAAAGAAAGAATTTAACCGACCGACGTGATCACTAGTTTCATCAAATACGAAGTATATATCCCTATACCTGAATAAATACACACCTAACAGTGTGCACTGTTACACCGTATACAGCATACACCGTACACAGTCAACGCTTTAACTGTATACGATGACTATAACACCGTATACAGCTTACACCAAATACAACTTGCTGTAAGCTGTATACGTGAAGATGCTGAATAGCCCCGTATATAACTCATTGTTGGCAGGTCGAAATCAAGAATCAGAAATGTCGTTATTGAAATTTAGCTTTTGCCATCATAGTCAACAATATCATCATCAGCATCACCATATTTGTCGTTATCAATATATCATCATCGGCATCATCATATCTGTCGTTATCAATCAGCAGCAGCAGCAGAAGCAACAGCATCCAGTGCATGATAAAGACCATCACTTCGTCAACACCACCATCATTATTATTATCGTTGTCGTTATTTTCTTATCAAGCATTTATATTATCAATACCACCACGCCCATGTTGTTCATCATAATGATGATAACGACGACAAGATGACATAGATGAGGATGATGAAAATGATGGTGTAACAACGACGACGCCTATATTGGTGATGGTGATTCAATGACGACTATCACTACAGCTATTACAATACTATTTCTACTTAAACTACAGTTACTGCTTCTACTACATTTACTACTACTTCTTCGACGACGACGATGATGCTTTGTAAAGATTTTGAGGTGCGTATGAGCAGAATTATGTTTAAAACTCGTAACTGATCATGTGAGCTATATACGTTAAGACGACAGACCATAAACTATGTTGTCAGCCAATGAATATATGTCACGTGCAAGCTGTATTCAGCGTAAGCTGTATACGGTGTAGCAGTGCATATATGTACTGAATCAAAATTGTGATATAAAACATTTACTCACTTTTAATAGCATTGAATTAAATGAAATCTACTGCATTATTATTTTCATGTTTCACGCACAGCAAATCACGTTAAAATCTTGCAATTCAATTCATAATTTCTTACGTTTTATGGCAACGCAACTTTTGACAGTAAATGATATCTGCTGAAGTTAATTTATCTTCCAACAATGGGACATTAAATGTCTCTGCATGTGCTTACGGCTTTCCTATAAATAAGGAAATGTTTCAGTCTGATACATCATTGAATAGGAATGAAGCAACCAGAAACCGGGTCCGCTGAATTATTTCATTAATTCCAAACAGAAATGAGTATAAATAAATCGGCTTCTTAACTGGAATATTTATTCATTAATTCTCTGAAACTGGCAGAAATACGTAAACAATTTCTAAAATCGGCTTTAAACTGACACAATAAGCCTTTTTAATTTTTACTGTTCGATGAATTGTTCATCATATTTGAATACCAAGAATGTTTTATTTCTACTGAGTCAGACGTTAAAAACTCGTGTTAAAATTTGATATTATTTTTATTCGTCCAGAAGAATGTCAAAATGACAGAGGTAAATAAATGCGTTATTTACGACCGTATCTTTTGTTTTATCGTTCTCCCGGTATATATTATTTTTCTTTATCAGAAATTAGTTCCGGTATGACGATGCACTTTTCTGTGAAGTATTTTGATTGCAATACCACAGTCTCCCAACTGTTTCTTTATTTTATTTTATTTTAGACTTTCATGAATAGAAACAAAACTTAAAAGTAATTAAAATAACAAACAGTCAAATAAAGTCATAAGGCGCACATTAGCATTTCAATATTTCTACATTATACTATTGTATTATCTATTTCTAATTACCCCATGATTCGTAGAAACACAGAAATACAGTAATACACATCAAACAAACATAAATGTTCAACAGCAGCTGTGCTTTTTGGAATCTTAAAGCACATGCAGGTTTCGAGTTCAGAATTAAGACTTTACAAACCACAATAAAGTTCCACCAACAAGACCAGTAAATACCAATTCATCTTAACAGCGGGCGCTTTTTGTTATCAAAAACAGGAATCCGACGTTTTATCCTAGAATTCACCGAGATGAGAAAGAAAGCACTGCCACTCTGTACCCTAAAGAAAGGGTACAGAGTGGCAACGAAGGTACTCGAACTCTCGCATAAAACGTCGGATTCCTGTGTTCTTGAGTTAAGACTTTGGTACTTTTAACCTATTTAGTTTTTGAAATATTTTTAAGTCGTCTTAGAAACGGAACTTTACTGCACACTTTCATTAAAAAAAGATTTGAATCTTACCATTTGAGTGCACTGTGCATTATCAATATCCAAACGCTCAGAAATCACAATACAGTTTATCAACTCCAGCGTAACAATTACTGTCAAACACAGATGTTTCAAAGTCACCATTGTAGTCTTTTAAATCAAGCAGATAATTTTTATTTTTGGTAAGCAATGTAAAAGATATCTTATCCGATTCGTCCGCAATATCCTTCACTGGTAAAAAGTATACAATTCGCCTCAAGATCTATTTATGGCACTCAACCTTTCAATAAATCAGCTGTTTGTAAACTGTATGTTGTATATGCCTGTATTTTCCCACTCAAGTGACGTAAAAGCTGCAACCACACGTAAATAATCCTGTAATTACGGGAAAAAGCTAAACAAAGATTTTCTTTATTATTGATCAAGTCATTCAGTCAGTTTGTTGCTGTATCAGTGAATGTTTCACAATTGATACAGATTGCAGTGTCACACTATTAGGTAACAGACAGTGGGTACATTTATTTTCTTTATAATAAATATTATCAAAACATATTATAATGTTCTTTCCCTTCATTGTCGTACTACCAGCGACCAACTGAATCCTCCCGAATTTTACTCAGCTAAATACATTCGTATTAAATGACTGCTCACCGTATTATCTTATATTTTCATTACTTCGAGTATTATCCTAAACACTTCGAGAGTTTTTTTTTACCCCATTCTTGTTCTTTGTTTAACTAGCTTAAAATTGAACGGCTTTAAACTTTAAAACATTTGGATCAATTATAGAAGACGATTTTACAATCCCTTTTACACAAAATCCATGATCACAACTACAGCTCTATACATTGAAACGTTTTACACAATACGTACATTACGTCTTAACAATAGCAGTATTATATATAAACAAGAGCAAAAATCAATGTTCACATTCTTTATCTTACCACAACACATTTCACGTCTCTTTGGTATTTATATAGATCGAAATGTCAAACTACATACAAACTAATTTTCAATATCTGTCTCACATGACTAATTTTTCGTATCACATTTCATATCAAATTTTACGTCCTCATAAATTTTCGTATCCAACTGAAAAACATCCGACTCTGTTAACTGTTAATATCTATGATAAACCAAATAAAATTTTGCTTTAAATTACAAATATGGTAAAGATTAACTACCCATATCTAAGTAAATAAAACCGGATATGAAATACTTTGCGAAACTGAAGGTTTTCATAACAAATGTTCTAGTTTTTAAAGATCGATTTAAATTCGAAACAACAATTCATCCGCTTAAAGCCATCAAAATATCATGTTTGTTTAGACTAGTTACAATTGATTTAAAGAGGTCTAAAAGTAAGAAAAAAGAATGAACTATTAAAAGTGAAAAAAATGTTAATAAGGTGTTTGTGCTGTTTGACAAAATATTCACATGAAAAAAATGACAATTATGTTCATCTAGTAGGCTAAAGTAATTGAAACGCACAATCTATACAACTAAGACTGTGTTACGCACTCTTATTTTTCAGGCTTTTTTAACATAAAAAGTAAAGTTTCCTTGTCTAAATGGTACGAGTTCTCATTTACTCCAGAATCATCTTGTTTCATACTATATTGTACTAAAAATTAAAAAAAGAATCTTGAAAATTCCATGACAATATTTTTTAAATATCTCTGACATCAAACTGACCAAATTTGGCACCGCTATTGTTATTACAGAAGACATTGGAACCTTATTGTTAAATGACACTGTTATATGACACTTATCAAAACTGATAATTATGTGTTTCACTACGGTCTGGAATATCTGCAACAAAATGCAGACTAAGAAATATCCTATTTCGCTATGTCAATGAGTATTGTCATGGATCAGTGGTTTTAGTAACCATCCATTTCAATATCTCAATATTCTGATGGATTAAAGGTTCGACAGTGACTGTAAGTACTTGTCTGGCTCATGTCTAAATCGATGGAAACGTTCATCGAAGGCCAGGAACCAGACTACTGCAATTACGTGATTTTACATGGAAATATGCTCTTAACCTTGCTGGTTCACTCAAACTGATAAACTTTAAGTCAAGTCTTAATAATTTGAACAAAAATTCATCTGACAGTGTGTCATAGATGAGGATGGTTCGGCCAGGTTTAGAAATAACTGCAACTTCTAAACGGCAGATCCAACAGTCAATAATTCAGAAGCACAATTCCTGTTAATTCAAAAGTAATAAGAGTTATGTCAATTGTTTAGATACATTATAGGCTTTTGCACAGGGCAGTGAACTGTTTTTAAATGGTTTACTATTACTTTCGAGAAATAAATTTATTTTGCAAGTCAATAAATCTGTCTTCTGTCGATCGAACTAGCAAAGGCAGATAGACTATATGAAATATACAAACGAGCAACCAGAAGAGACTTTCTCACTATACAATCTAAAAAATACAGCAAATCAACTAACAACAGTGTACTTTTTTCATTTGCATTGTTTACCGTATAACATGCACTGTATATAAGTAAACTATATCATACTAATTTATGTACATTGTATACATGTATGGTGTTTCTTAAGTCTTTTGTAACTGGAGCCAAATGGTGCAATTAACTTAACCAGCCAAAGATTAAGATCAATATGGCAACCATGAGCATAACAAGTTTTTCTGTGAATTACAACTCAATATTGTTTGACGTTATTTTCAGAAAATAAATACTTCGAGTGAATGAAATCAACAAGAAAATTCTATAAATATCTCTAATACTTCGAGTGAATAAAATCAACAAGAAAATTCTATAAATATTTCTAATACTTCGAGTGAATGAAATCAACAAGAAATTTCTAGAAATATCTCTAAGACTTCGAGTGAATGAAATCAACAAGAAAATTCATCGTCTAAATATCTCTAAAGCAGTTGTCTGTATATTCTTCTACAGCAGAGGAAGCTTATTGTATTTCATTTTAAACGTCATACTTTTTTAACTAATTGTAATAACTGTATAATAACGTTACAAAAAAGAATTACATTCAGCTTTATAAAACACTTCAAAGCTTTGATATTGGCAATTATTAATCAAATTAAGTTCAAATATTCTTACAACACTAACAAACATCATACGATAGCTACCAGCCATAAACAATCATAACATACAGCTGAACAGAAGCAGCTGACAAAAAGAAATGCGCAAAGAATTTTATGTCATAATAGAACAATAAAATACGAGTTTCTTTGCTTTGCAAATTCAAATATCTCACCGAAAAACAAAGCAATGTAGGTTTGTTCATAAGTTTTCCACGTAACCCTTTAAAAACTTTATTTTCTGCCGAACATATCAGATGTCTCGTGATGAAGCAATACAAATATCATTACGTAATAAAGAATACAGTTTGATAGTCCATAGGGTTTATTTATTAGTCAATGTAGGATTTAATTTCCAGATTTGCTGACGTTTCAGTGGCATTTAATTGTCATTTGTTGTATTCGTCTGAAAGGCTTCATTCTACAAATAGAGTGAAATGAAACTTTAAGTTTTTTTATCCTTTAGTTAAAAAACACAATTCGAAAGAATCCAGTTTCCATTTAAAAGTGTTTGTTTGAATATCTTTTATTTATTTAAATTCAAAACAGAAACAGAAAGAAAAACAAATGTCTTTATGTCGTTTTTAGAAAGTTTTAACAGGCAATTGTAAAAAAATTATAATAACTTTCCTTTCGCGAATTCTAATCTTCAGCATTTAGTATAATGTAACCTTGAAAAGTATGAGTAATATTAGAAATCAGAATCAAATATAACATTATACATACTTTTATACTCACGTCTAGTGACTGAAATTATATTTTGTCCATTCACATTGTAGCATTCTTTAAACTTCTTGTACTTTATATTGGTTAATCAGTATCGTCCACTGGGGCAGTTTTTCGATCTATTTTAGTCAGTCAGTGCGCTTTAATAAAATCAGTCAATTGTTATTTTTGATTTTTGTTCATTTAACCAAACACGGTATTATAACATGGATATCTATTTCGATAACCACTTCAATATCAG
This sequence comes from Cyclina sinensis, assembly GCA_012932295.1. Lineage (NCBI taxonomy): Eukaryota > Metazoa > Mollusca > Bivalvia > Venerida > Veneridae > Cyclina > Cyclina sinensis. Next base: position 19,151,970 of record JAAONU010000009.1, read on the forward strand.
TGAATGAAGCACAACTACTCCTGAAGACATCAGGTATCCCTCCCCATCAAAATTCTACCCCTGAAAGTAATACTATTATTTATCTTCATGAAGTAAAGAAAAAACATTCCTCTTTTATTTCTTTATAGCTATTTTAAATTTAGAGAAAAGGGGAAAATGCAAACAGAAAACTGAAGCATTTTTTCGTTTTCTTTTGTTCAGTATCGCGCACCTCTTCCTTTAAGAATATACTAAGTTTAAATGTAATCGAAATAACTGCAGTGTTTTTATTACATCCCAACAATGCTATTTGGAATCTATTAAAGGATCCCAAAACAAGATTATTTTATAATATGAAATTTAGCAAGAACACTAAACTAACATATATTACGTGTAGCTTAATTTGATTTAAAAATTTCATTTGATTTGATTTTTTTCTTTTCTTTTTTGCGAAATATAAAACAAACAATACTTTCTCGGATGGGAAAAATATATATATTTTTTAAGCTCATTAATTACATGTTTTAGTTATTCTTATATTGTCAGAAAAAAAGTATCAAAAAAAAAATGAAGTTTAAAATGATCATGAAGTAGTATAATGATAATTCAAAATACATTATAATTTTATATGCATATCTGCGATTTTAAAACATATTTTCAGTTGCTCCTTTCCCTTTCTTATAAATAGCTAAGTTAATATACAATCAGTGGGATAAACGCCAATTATTTGTTTTTTTCTGTTGCAGTATTATATTTTTATTGCTATGTTAAGATTTGTTAAAAAATATAATCAGAACAATCAATTTACTCTTGCGATTTTTAATTTAGACATCTATCTGTGTCGCTATAACAAATATGATAAAAATAACAATCATAAGTGACACAGCAATCTCGCACGCGTAGAACTTGTTTTGGCAGCTTACTCATTTAGTGTATAGTTATTCATTATTTTTAAACGATAATATAAATACCTTGCTTTTAAACCACCTATTATCTAAACAATTGCAAATATGAATTAACTATTAGTTATCTAGTTCTTTATCACAAAGATAAAAACAATTTTTCATTGACAATCTTTTATTTCAATATGCTATGCAGTGCTATCAAAACTTCTACAGTTATCTATTTTTGTATCTCCTTTACGACACATTTCAGGTATCATATTTCAGTAACAATATTTGACTTATCCGCTCTTAAATACTCAAAAAAATGTTTACCATGTACCTTTACCTCCACTAGTGACATATCAGTAACTTAATTTTGGTTAGCACATTTATTTCATTTCATAATTACGAAATAAGATTACTTTTTTATTATCATTATATTATTTTGTGAAAACAAAATCATTGAGTCATTACGAAATCTTATTTGGATAAAATCAAAATAATTTGTAACAAAAATGTTGCGTTTTTATTGTAGACACGCGAAATATGATTTTTTTAAGTATCTGCATGACTTTTGCCCGAGTCTGTTTGATTTATTTTTTATTACGAGTACGTTTACTACGCTTATATATTCTACATGTACGAGTATTTCGAGTTTCGGTTTGCTTAAGTAATAATTCTTAAACATTTCTTTGCAAAGCAGATAGCTGTCATTAAAAGTATGAAGAAAAGTGGTCACTTACACTCAAATATAGCTCAGGAAAATAAAGGCAACATCCTAGTTTTTGTCAATTTCGTTATTATTTTTTTAGAGTATTTACATGTTTTTATAATACCCTAACCACTTTTTTTATATAGTTCCTCACAATTAATGCTACTGACTTTAATTTAATCGTATAAGAACAAGTAAGACAAGAAGCAAGGACAAGGAACAGACCTCAGGTTGGTCCGATTACCATTCCAATTTGTTTACGTTTTCATTGCGCTGTTTATCGTTAAACAATATCAATGACGCAGCAAAATTGCAATCAGATGACTCATATATCGTGGTGTTTGTCGAGAGTCTGGCTTTATAAATGCAACTAATGCGATGACTAATAAAACAAAACAAACAAAAAAACATGCGGTTTAGCCATCATGTAAGATTTTGTTTCTGTCGTTGAATATTCGGGACCATAAGTCTCACTTTTGAGAAAACAAATGCATCTGAAGCAAATAAAGATACCTATCAAACAAATGTGATCAAAGCCACCCCTAATCTCTATCTGTCAGAACATTTAAACAATGAATACCCTCGCAGTGTCTCTATGCAGTTTGTTTATATGTTAACCAAAGTGATCTTGCATAAAAACGATCAATTTAACCGACTGACAAGGACACTAGTTTCATTAACTAGGAAGTATATACAGTGTTCGTCTATTTCTGAATGAATAAAAAACGAAAAGTTTGCATACTTCCTGGTTTTCACTTTATGCAATAAAAACGTAAGATGATATATGTTGCACCACAGTGACAAAAAGTATAACTAGAACTGATAAATATTGTAACATTGTGAAATAAAGGTTTTACTCTTTTTAAATGACGTTGAACATAGTAAAATCTTATTTTGACTGTCACAGTCGGTATAACATTTACAATTGGGATTTATGTTTCATTACATCCATCTAACAAGTAAATCAGTCTATTTTTTTATTTCTCACTGACATGCTTTATGACATTTGGAAAGTTTTCACCGTATTTCTTAACCGTCATGTAGCTTGTTCATCTCATTTTAAAACAGTTTTATACTATTTTTAAAATGATGCAAAACATATAAATCTTGGAAAGACTTTTCTATGTTCTACTCTGCTAAATTTAATTTCACAGAACTAGTTTCGGCGAATTATGAGGAAAAATTTGGGCACAAACGCTGTTCTTTAGAGACATTCAATTGATTCATTGATATTTCGTTTATCTCTGGAATATATCATTTTCATTTCACAGTATTACGCCAAAATAATTCTATAATCAAAGAATGTTTAACTCATAACTGAGAATCTTATTTACTATTATTATAAGTTTGCTTAAATCATGCTATCACTCCTCTCATACTAAGTGACTTTAGTATTCCTTATGAAAACATTGCACGTTTAGGAGTTCATGTAATAGAGCTAAAGACATGATTCAATACGCATATGACTGCGATAAGTAGGTAAGTATGACACATTTAAATATGGACTTAAACAAATCTACAATAGATATTTTAAATCTACGTTTCTACTGACACTGATTTCATTGATTATAGAAGTATATTGCATTTATTATTTTCATGTTACAGACACAATCATAGGCGTCAAAATTTTGTAAATCAGTATAGCTTTTTTCAGGTTTTGTGGACTCTCCTGAACCATATATATCTTGAAACTATGGAATAATAATTGTCTCTACAACAGCTAATGGCTTTACTACAAATATCTGATATTACCAGCGATATATTTCAGTCTGATAAATTGTTGTATAGAAATGAAGCAATACGAATCATAGAACGCTGAATTATTGCAGTAATTTCCAACATAAACCAGTTTCTAAATTGTAATGTATGCATTAACTGTCTGAAAATGGCAGAAAAGACGGGAACAATTTCTAAAAGCGAAATGAATTACATTGTTTTAAACAGACACAATAAGCCCTTTACTTTCGCACTGTTCAATATATTGATCATCATTCAAAAACGTTTATTTCCATTGACGTTAGAAAACATGCTTATAATTTAATATTTTTATTCCTCCTAAAGAATGTCTGGGTGAGGTAAATATATGCTTAGTTTAAAACAGCACATTTCAGACATTTTTGTTTTATCTAGATAATAGTTGTTCCGGCGAAGCGAAAACGCATTATAATATATTGTCTTAATCAGAATTTTTTCCGGTATGACGATGCACTTTCCTGCCAAATATTTTAATAATAATAGCACAATTTCCCAATTGTTTGCTTTTTAAGTAAAAGTAATTAAAATCACGAACAATCAAATAGAATTACAAGACGCTCATTGTCAATTTTATTACTTTTTTAACAACCACCTGATTCATATAAGCATAGATAAATTGTAAAATTCACATCAATCGAACATAACTGTTAAGCAGCAGCTGTGCTAATTGGAATCTTAAAGGACAAGTAGGTTTCAAATTCAAAAGAAATACTAACAAAACACAGTTAAGTTCCACTAACATCACCAGTAAACCAGAGGTCGTTTTCGTTCTTAAGTTAAGACTGGTTCTTTTACCATTTTTGATCTGAAATATTATTTTTAAGTCGTCTTAGTAAAGGAACTTTACTGCACATTTTTATTTAAACAAAAAAAGACTGAATCTTACCATTTGAGTGCATTGTGCATTTACGCTATCCAAACGTCCAGAAATTTTAATATAGAGAATTAACTCCAGTTTAATAATTACTGTCAAACACAGATGTTTCAAGGTCACCATTGTACTTTTTCAAATCAAGCTGACCACTTTTTCGTTTGAAATGTACAAGACATTTTTAACATTTGTCCGCAATATCCTTCACTGGTAAAAAAAATATAATTTCCACAAATTCTATTTATAAATGTCACTCTACCTTTCAATAAAACAGCAAGATCTGTTCAGCTGTTCGTAAATTGTATGTAGTTTTTATTGTGTTCCCACTCAAGAAACTTAAAAGCTGCAACCACAAATAATCTTTAAACTGCGGAAAAAGCTAAATATAGATTGAATTACATTTTGATTAAGGTTATAAAGGAATGCATTTTCCTTCCTTGTCTTATTACGCTCGACCAATTGAATCCTCCCAATTTTCACAAGAAAAGGACTCATCTAAACACGTCCTTATGAAAAATGACTGGTTTCCGTATTATCCCCATATTTTAATTATTTCGAGTATACTACAGTAACTAAACACCAAGACTGTAGCTTTATGCCATCCTCATTCTTTTACTTGCTAAAAATTGAAATTTTATCATCAACTAAAAACCGCTTAACAATCCCTAAAGTCTATGATCGCAACAACAGCTCTATATTGAAACTTTTATATAAAGCCTCCATCACGTCTCAACACTAGTAAATATTAAAAACAAAAGCAAAAACCAATAATCACATTCTTTATCATACCGCAACACATTTAACTCTCTATCATTTTATATACTAAACTATATTCAACTATTTTCACTGTCTGTCTCACATGACTCATTAATTTTTCGTTTTGTATGTCATATCAAATTTAACGTCCTCATAGATTATCTTTGTTTATCAATATTCATGATGTACCAAAAATAATTTTGCCAAATAACGTAAAGATTAACTAACTATCCACATTTAAGTAAATAAAACCGGATCTGAATTTAATACGAAACTTATGTTTTCATAACAACTGTTCTAGTTGTTAAGATCGAGTTAAATACTGTGCATAAACGGCCATTCATCTTTTTCAAGACATAAAAAATACCAAGTTTGTTTATTGTTCATTTTGCTTTTTTTTTTGGCAAAAAGAAGCTCAATGTCTTGTCAATAACATTGAAATAAGCTTAAATGTTTACCGATTTTCAACAATATTGAGCTTGAATCATCGAAACAGTTAGCTACTAAAAGTTGAAAAAAAACGAAAGTTATACGAAAAATTCCGGAAATAAATTTTAAGTTGTTTGTACTGTTTAACAAAATGTTCACGTGAACTAAGGAAAGCGATATTCATGGAGTAGGCTAAAGTAATTGAAACGCACGGTCCATACACCGAAGAATTTGTTATGCACTACCTTAATTCAGGCTTTTTTCCCCCTGTAAAATAATATGTTGTTGTGTAAAGAGAACGTATTCATTTACTCTAGGAACATCTTGATTCAGACTGTTTTGCACTAAAAATGAAACATTTTGAAAATTCTTGAAACCATGACAATATGTTTTCAAATACTACTGATATAAAATTTACCAAATTTGACTTCGCTAGTGTTATTGCAGAAGACATTAAAACCTTTGCGTGAAGTAACACACTCATATTTTATGAGTCTTTTTACAACGGGTTACGATGTGTTTCACGATTGTCTGTAATATTCTAATTCGCTATGTCAATGACTATTGTCACAGATCGGTGGTTTTAGTATGTAACTGTTTCAATAAATTTCAGGATTATAATGTATTTAAGGTTCGACAGCGGCTGCAAATAATAGTCTGGTTCTCGTCTCAATCAAGGACAACGTTCATCAAAGGAACCAGACTACGTGATTTCCAAAGAACTGTTTACTAAGCTTTACTGATTCACTCATATTGATATTACTTAAAACAAGTTTAACAAAAATCATCCGTGTCATCAATAAGGATGGTTTGGTCAGCTTTAGAAATAACTGCTACTTCTAAAACAGTATTTTGGGAGGCAGATAAACTGAGGACGGTCATCATTCAGTAATTTTGAAGCATAATTCCTGTTAATCCACAAATAAAATAGGTATGTTAAGGGATTTAACACGTACTAGGCACTTATATGGGGCAGTAAACTTTTCTTCTTTATAAGAAATCAAATTACTTTGCAAGTCTTTGTCGATCGATCTAAGGAAGGTAAATTAACAGAACAGTCTGACTTTCTCACTAATTTCAATATTCGATACAGTACATTACTAAGTAACAGAATCAATCACCTTTTTTTCTTACACTGTTTACCGTACAGTTGCACTGTATATAACACAGCCATATTATACTAACTTACATAAAAGTAAACGTAATCTTACGGTTCTTTTTAGTCTAATCTAACTAGAGCCAAATGATGCAAAAGTCTTACCAGCAGAAAATCAATACGACATCCCTGTCTTGTCAATAATCATGCAATACTATTTGACGTAATTTTGATTATACAAAATACCTCGGTAGATATACTGTAAACTAACAAACTTTCGCGGATACTAGAGTGTATTTCACGTTGATTTTCCATACTGTTGACAATTTCGCGATTTCAGCCAACTTAAAATGCGCAAAAGCATTTATTGAAGGCTCTATGAGATAAAGTAGATACATATATTTCTTGCCTCGGTGACTTTAACCCCAGTTTAATTGAAGAGGTTCATGCATGGTGTCTATATGCGAAATATCTAAAATATCAATCAATAAATACAAGTTAAACGACAAAAACTAGAAAACTATTTTTAGCCTGAATGACCTTGACCTTGACCTCAAACTCCAACTAAGGGCTGGGGCCCTTCCAAGTTACCTACAAAACAAATATCTCAGATATTGATCAATAAATGAAGACTCTAGAGGGAAAAGTACTAAAATCTTTTTTAAACGTTACTGACCTTAGCCTTGACCCAAGTGAATGACAGAGATTCGTGCAAGGTATCTATATACCAAATATCTGAGATATCTGTCAATAAAGTACGGCTCTATGACGAAAATTGAAAAGTCTTTTTTTAGCCCTGGTGACCCAGGGCAGGGTCAATTTTGACCCAAGGGCCAAGATTTGAACAAACTTGGGAAAGGTCTACTAGACCAGGTTACAGATCAAATATCTAAACACTAGGCCTTGTGGTTACTGACAAGAAGATTTTAATTTTTTTCTGCAAGTGTTTACAATATTCAAGTAATCCCCGGGGAAGGTTCCGTTTTGACAACAAAAGCATCATTAATTTTGAACAATCTTGGAAGAGGACTTCTAAATGATACTCGATGCAAAATATCTAAGCACTAGGCCTTCTGGTTTCATAGAAGAAGATTTTCAAAGATTTCCCTATATAAACCTTTATTAAACTAAGAGACCCCGAGGCGTAGCTATTTATAACCTCAGAGACACGATTTGAACAATCTTTGACGAGGAGCTCTAAGTGAATCTGACAAAAATTAAATCCAAAGCATTGTAGTTTCAGACAAGAAGATGTTTGAAGTTTTCCCTATATATAAAAGCCCCTTTATAAACAATTGACACGTGGGGCATGGTCAATTTTGACTCCAGGGTCACAATTTGAACAATCTTGGAAGAGGTTTACTGGACAATTCTTTGTGCAAAATTTCAGAACTTAAAGACTTGTGGTTTCAGAGGATATTCCTAAAGTTTTTTTCCTGTATATTTCTAATTAAAACACGTGACCCTTAGGGTGTGGCCAACTTTGACACCATTTGAAATATATAGAGAACCTCTAGAACAATGTTTAGGTAGATGTCTCAATTACATTAACATTATCTAGTCATTTAAGCCACTTAACATTTGTTTTGTGTTTGAGTTTCTTTTAAAATCATACCTTAGTAAATTTAGTTAAAAGAACATATGCAAAAACTGCGTAATTACAGCATAAATCATCAACAGAAAACATGAATTATTTCAAGAACTTTTTTTCTTTTATCAATTCCAATGCCTTTTTTATTGCATTTTCACAGAAATGTTATCAAATAACAATTTACAAGCGGGAAATTAAAACTTTTTTCTCATTTCTATTATATGTTTCCTTCTACTGCCATTCATTCATTTATTTTATTTTTTAGTTATTAAGTTCGTCTCTATGACAGCACTGATAATTCCGAACATTTTACTATATTGCTTTTGCTTGTAATTGTAAAGTTCAGTGAATCAAATCTTTATTATCGCCGTTCCTGGACGGCGATATATACAATTAACAAGATTTGAACAGTTTTGCCTGTACACCGCATGCCTTTAACCAATCAAAGCAAATCATTTCATATCACATGATAACAAAATGGACGTCAAAATTCTTCTGCAAGGGATGCGTAAATGGACTCGCCCTACCGCCATGTTTGTCGGGTTACTTATTCTTACAACTGAAAAATACCATCATGAATGTACGATCTCAGTACCAGTCTTCAGGCTCGTCTAGGATAAACACAGGATAATCGCAATATGTTTTGCTACATGTCATTTTTAACTAGAGAATGTAGTCTAAATAAGAGAATGGTTTTTGTTTTTTTCCAAAACTTGCACTTAAGGAAAAAAATAAATACTTGCTTCCGGGCGGTTCTAATCAGGATACAAACCCCCCGCAGGGGTTACTTCCCCTGATAAGTACAGTAAAAGTAGCGAAGCGTGACTTAACCGGTGCGAGGAGTTTGATCAGGATTTTCCGTGTTTGATATATGCTTCATTAGGGTTAGGGCGATATCGTATTTTTTATTTAAAATTTATTCTGTTTAAATTATACATATAATATTCTTATGGTATTGAAGAACTGTATCTAGCTTTTGTTAAGTATACATTTTTTAGTAATAAATAAAGTTAAAAAAAACTACGCAAATAGTCAATTAATTATGCGTAGACTGGTTTACAACAAAGCAATATTTACAAGGTTTTAATACAAATTTTAACATGATGTATAAAGATATTGGGATGTTTTTCATTAAGAAGCCAAATCGTCTGCTTTCAAAAATAGTCCAGCTACAATAAAAATTACAATGTATATTTAATCTACTTTGTAATTTCTGTGTGAAAATTATCAAATATAACTTCGGTTTTCAGTGCAAAGCATGTTGTAATATTATCAAATTAATGAAAGAAGAACATGAAATACATTCATCTATGGATAAGACGAAATGCATGGCTGAAAGGCGATTTCAAGCATTTTTGGAAATGCTAATACTTGTACGTTTTACACAATCGAAATACCTTAATCTGTAAAACAAATAGCAGGACCAATAATCACTTTCTTTTGACTTGGTATACAAATAGACTGTTGATATGTTGATATGGTGATCATATTTTTGATTTGGCAAATACCTTGGCGCGGCGGAAACATCATTGCCATATGCAATTGCTCGCTTCTGTTCGATGATAAAAACTGTAAATGGCTTACCTTTTCCTTATATTGTTTAAATGTATTGCTCTACTCGTAAAAAACAATTTTAATGACAATTTAAACGTGTAAGAAACACATTAACATTTAAAAATACATACGTTGTAAAGAATATTCAAAATTGTCTAACAATATTCTCTACTGTCTTACTTATTAAAAGTTTTATGTGTCCTGTAATGCATTTTAATGATACATAATATATAGTACATAAAATAAATGTGTCTTTAAAACTTCGAATTTTGAATCATATTTACGCTGAGAATTTAGACGGAGGTTTTTACAAACCAAATGGGTTTAAAGATAATAAAGTTACCGTCTGACTGCATCGTGTATTAATAATTGCCAAATTTTGAGAAATATTACTGAAAATTAAATCCATCATTATCACAACAGAAATAAATTACAAGTCATCCATTGCATACATTGCACGTATTGTGTGTTTAAAGGCGCAAACTATATAAACAGTTAAAACAAAGACAGAACATTTTAATTTATCTGTTACATATAAAAAGTTATTTAAGTTTGTTAAGTGAACACAATCTCTATCAAAAGGAGGTATCAAAAGGAGGTATATTTAAGTCTGTTCCACATATCTTTTAGTTGACTTCTTTCATCCATTTTTCTTTTCTGAAAGCCCTTTTGTTGCTCCTCCCAGACCAACTGCAACTACATTTTATTTAAACAACAAATGCTAAACTTCAACCTCGTGTTTTCTCACAAGAATATCATTTTAAACGTTTTACCTTTATCAAAAGTATTTGCAAGCATTTTTGGTGTTTGTCCGAGTTCATTTTCTTTTGATACGAGTATGTTTACTTCTTTATTTACATACTATTCAAGTGTACTTACAATGTCACGGTTTACTTTTGTAATAGTTTATAAAAATAGCTTTCCTTTTGCAAAGCTGGTTGCCTTCAAAAAATTATGAAGACAAGTGTTGTGATCAACTCATCGGCGGTATTATAAGACAACGGTTTCAGATTACTTACATGTATTTAAAATACCTTAATCTAGGTCCTCACAATTAATGATACCGAGTCGGTATTAACGACATTAATACAAATGTATTAGAAGATGTAAGACAATAAACAAAGACAAGGAGCAGGTCTCGGTACGATTACCATTCCAAACTTTCTGGACGGCATCTTCATTTAATCATTTTGACACGTTTTCCTTGCACTGTTTCTCCTAGAAATACCCATGACGCAGCCAAATTGCATTTAGATGACATATATTGTGGTGTTTGTTGGGTGTCTGGCTTTCTAGATGCAACTGATGCGATGACTATTAAAACCTAAAACATGCGGCACAGCTTATCAGAAATAAATATCATATTTATATGATGTAAGATTTTGTTTCTGTTTTCTGCTGGTGAGCATTCTTGACCATAAATCTCATTTTTGAAAAGGTAAATGCCTCTAAAGCAAGTAAAGACAAATATCTTACAAATATGATCATAGCCATACTTAATCTCTGTCAGAATATCTAAACAACAAATCCTCTCTTAGTGTCTCCAGTCAGTCTGTCTTTTTGATTTATAATATTTGAAAGTGGTCTTACAAAAGAGATAATTCTTATCCCGCTGAAAGGAACACTTGTTTCATCGAATACGAAGAATATACCTCTATATCTGAAAATAAAACACACAACGAACAGCTAGCTTTCATCTCCTGTACAAAAAAAAAACGTGACATGATGCGTATTCTAACAATTAAACTAAAAGCTTGACTCTTATCTTTATACGTTGAATATAAAACAACCTATTTGACTAACTCAGTCAGTACTTCATTAAAACTTATTTCATTTACATCGATCTAGCGCGATGAAATAAGTTGTCTTTAATATCTAACTAAGTCAGACATATTTTCACCGCCATGTAGCTTGTTCATCTGAAAATAAATATTACTTACATTCAAATACAATAAATCGATATTCCAGTGTTTAACCCGTAACTGAGCAGTGATTGTATCTTATTAACTACGATTGTCTTTAAATCATGCATTTCTTTTTATAATCTGTGGTTCAAGTAATTAATTTACGAGGTCATCTAATAGGACTAAAGACATGAATCTGAACTGTAAGCTATTGACAGCGATAAGTATGTAAGAGTGATCAATTAAAGTCTTAGTAACGAAACTAAACTACACATTTTCACTTAAATAAAAAGACTGGAAATTACCATTGCAGTTTAACACTCTCAAAACGTTCAGAAATGACAATACAGAGTATTAACTCAAGGGTAACAAAAAACTGCCCAAAACAGATGTCTCAAGGCCACCATCGTAGTCTTTCAAGTAAAATAAACCATTTTTTGTTTGCAATCCGTATACTGTTTTATCAGATTTTTCTACAGTATCCTTCAATGGAACAAAGTATGTAATTCGCCGTAAGATCAATTTATTGCACTCGACTTTTCAATAAAACGGCAAGATCGTTTTCATTTGTTTGCAAACTATATGTAGTTTTTGCTTGTGTTTTCCCACACAAGTAACAGAAAAACTGAAACCAACTGTTAATGATCTCGTAATTATGGGGAAAGACTAGAGATAGATGTGCATGTATTTAGTTCCTATATATGAAATATTATTAAAATGCATTATAAATGAATGTTTTTTCTTTCCCTCACTTACAGCGATCCGCCAAATGAATCCTTACGATTTTCACAAAAGTAAACTTTTTAAAAGACATGCTTAAGAAATAGCTGGTTACTGTGTCATCCGATATTTTCATTCTTTCGAGTTTATTCCTAAACACGTATTATCGAGTGTTTTAAACTTTAAACATTTTTTATTATCTCTATGACACAAAATCTATGATCACAGCTACATCTCTATATTAAAACGTTTTACACAATACGTACATAATGTCTTAACTGTACTAATATGACAAACAAGAGCAAAAAAAAAAAAATGATCACATTCTTTATCATACCACAACACATTTCACGTCTCTATGCTATTTCGAATAGCTCGAAATATTAAACTACATACCACTACTTTTTTTCAATATCTGTCTCGCATTTTTCATTTTCGTTTCATATTTCGTATTAAATTATAGGTCCTAATAATCTATCGTATCCGAATGAAAAAACATCCGACTTTGTTTATTGTTAACATTTGATACCAAATATATTTTTGCTTTAAACCACCAATAACGTAGAGATCAATTTAGGCAGATTTTCGATCGACGTTATTCAATTAGATCGTTTTTATAAAATTTAATTGGTCGCGCCGTGCCTGATCAATTCAATTATAGATTATTAATGAGTACTTCTAAATACTAATCTAAACTTATATTGCATACAGTTAAAATCGAACGACGTATGTTTCAATTAAGTGTTACTTAACCAAACACGGTATAATAGCGTGAATATCTGTTTCGATTTTAACCATTATGTCGCACTACAAAGGCATCCCTCTCAACCGAAATACCACTCCCAAAAATAGGATTATTAATTCTCTTCATAAAGTAAATAACAAGAGAATTTCTCTTTTATTGTACCAAGATGTTTTAATTTTTGTGAAAAAGAGAAAACTGCAAACAGAAAGCAAAAACAATTATCTATGTTCTCTTGTTCCCTATCGCGTAACACATCCTATTAGAATACGATAGGTGTCATTAATTCGAGAGCACTAGAATGTATTTATCTATTGCATCCAAAAAATGCAAAAAGGACCCAAAAACTAGTTTCAGTTATAATATGAAATTTAGCAAGAACACAGTTAAAATTACTTTTGTTGGAAGTCTGTTTTTATTTCCTTTTTTAATCTTATCAAATCGAAGAAGACTCGCTTAATCGGCCATTTCAAACTTTATTTCAATCGGAAGATATATCCAGTATTCCCGAAGCCTAGAAAATATGTTATTTGTACGCGAGAAAAGAAAAAAATACAACCTTGGTAGGGATCATATATATGTACTTGTGTTTTCTTAAACATATTTTATAGTTGCTGCTTTTCTTCCAAATGTATGTAGCTAAAATGAACGAAACAAATCGTCACTGAGGAAAAAATATTATTTATCGTTGTAGTATCATTTCTTTAATGTTATACTAACATTTGTCAGATGTACAGAATTTTCTTACATTCGGAAAACTGATACAGTTTTCGCAATAGCGCGATAGCATACATATTCAAAAAATATTTATTTCCCGAATGATAAGAAAAACTGTACATCTGAAAACTAGAATCATTAGGACTTATACGTAAGGCACAATATTCCGCTTCGCATGCGCTATATCCCCATTAAATTGATGAACGTATAAAATACTTACAGGAGTGTTCTCCTCCGGATCGAGGAAAAAAAATGCTGCTTGCGACAGTCTAAATAACATCATATACTACGTGGTATGGCAACACTAATATATGTCCCTATTCCTTACTGCCACTGTTTTTAATAATTTTGAAGTAATTAACGGTTGTCTCTATGACAATTCTAAACTTTGAAGGTATTGCGTTTTCCTGTAAGCATATTTAAAGGTCAATGAATCCAGTATAATTTACGTTTTACATTAATAACAATACCTTAATCTGTAAAACAAATGGCAATATTAATAATCAGTTGCTTTCACCGAGCATCCCCTGGCAGATTTTGTTCAACCTTTTAGCAAATTAAACTGAATATGATGACTTCATCTTCTGATATGGCACATACTATGGCGCGGCCGAAACATTAATATTGCCGTTATGCAAAAGCACGCTTCCCTTCAAGTTTGATGATAAGAAAATACAAATGTGATGATAAAGAAATAAATGGCTTTCTACCTTTTCTTTAAAGTGTTTATATGTATTGCTAAGCTCGTAAATAACGGATTTTAATGACAATTTAAACGCCTAAGAAACACATTATCATTTTAAATGCATCTGTTTTAAATAATATTCAATACTGTCTAACTCATAACTTAATTTTCATATTTTCTGCCATGCATTTCGATAAAACAATTATAAATAAATTTGTTTTGTCATATTGATGGGTGAGTTGGAGTTAATTCACAAGGACAACTTGTACTTGTCTGTTCTTACGAAAACCTGCTGGGGCAAGTGTGAGTTTGGTGCATCCTAGAACCTTGTTTAAACCCCCAGTGACAAATGTTTTGCCACTGACTGTTCCAAGGCGGTAACCCTGGGGTTTTCTTTTTCCTTGATTAATTGTGGTGTCTTTTTTATATTGATCAATATATAAATTTATGCTCTTTTCCTCTCTACTTTTTGACTGTGTAGGGAGACTGTGTTTTCTGACTGTGGTTTTTCCTGATATACGTTTTTTCACTTTTCATTTTATTTTTTCCCATGTAGTTACGAACTCTTTATATTTTGTTAGCCATTTCCAAACAATGTCAAATTTAACTTTGTTATATGTATATATGTGAATCTGACGAAGTGCGTCACAAATAAAGAATCTGACAAAGTGCATCACAAATAAATGTAACGTTTAGAATGCCACCTGATTACTGAGAGAAAGAAGTTCTGTACAAACCAAATTATTTAAAAGATCATAAACTTACCGTTTGAGTGCAACGTGTATGAACAATTTCCAGTCTTTCCGAATAAACAAAATTGAAAATTGAATCCATTATAATCACAACGGAAATAATTTTCAAGCTATCCATTGTATGACACAAATACGTATTGTGTGTTTAACTGTGCGCTCAATACAAACAGTTAAAACAATGAGACACAATAATCCTTCTCAATTATAAACAATTATCACAACGAGAGAGCATAAACCCTATTACAAGTAGGTGTGCTTAAGTCTGTTCCAAACATCTTTAAGTTTGACTTCTTTCGTCCATTTTCTCTTTAGAAAGTCTAAGAAATTTTACCCAATTAAAAATCTGTTCAATTGGCGGTAATTTATAATTTATGTCAAATCCGTATCGATTTCCAGAACTCCCTAACTCTGATAATTTTATATTTTATATCTAAAGTATTATCCATTTATAGTCAGTAAGAAAACATCTTGTTTTATCCTGAACTTTCACTGACTAACTCTTCCCACAACACTAATTTTTAGTATGCCTCTGTGAGATATGTTAGTATATTACCCTGTGTCTTCATCACTGAATTTATTCATGAACACTCAGTAACTGCTCCATTATCTCGGTTTCAATGTTTCTAATTTAAGGATATGTCACGTTTCTTCATTTTACATTGTAACATATACACAAAGGTTATAAAGGTTACGTAAGTTTACATTTTATACCCACTGTTACCAATAATTGATTCTTTTAAACGACAACAATAAAATACATTACTTTTAAAACATCTGTAATCTGAACAATGACAAACTTATCCCGTCCTTTATCACAAAGATTAACTTAAATTTATGATCTTTATATCAATCTAGATTGCAGTATAATCAAAACTTAAACTGTTATCTATCTTTATATCTCCCATACGACACGTTTCCGGTATCATATTTCATACCTTAAGCACTCAGTAAATGTTTACTTTTTACACTTACCTATATTTTTCGTATAACGGAGGTCTCATTTAATTTTGGTTAACACACTAATAAATTTCGTTATTTCGAAGTAAGATTATGCTATTGTATAAAGACGTGGTCTTATTTCGTTATCATGTAATGTAAGTTTCGTTAAAATGAAATTATTTGTTTTAACAAAATCTTATATGTTAACACGATATGGCAATTGTGTTTAAATGTTTTTAGTATTTGGATGCTTTTTTGGTGTTTGCCCGAGTTTATTGTTTTACGAGTCTGTTTACTCTTTTATCTGCTTCGTTTTACATACATTTCAAGTTTACATATAATCGCTGTATACTAGCACAGGCCACGTTTTACATGATATTCTATATAACCCTATTATGCATGTATATAAAAACACAAGGTACGACACTCCTCGAGGACAAACTTCGTTTTTTCATAGTTTACTGAAGGAGCGATCGAAGGAAGCATTTGTTTACCTGGAAATGAATTGAATTATCAAATCGACTGTTGTTCCTCGGTCTTGGTGCGATTTTCTGATAGAATGTCGTGTATTCTATCACATTCAACACTTTTACACATTCAACTTTTCTTTACATCCGGTTGTAATCGGCAGTAAATAAAATGTCATTGACCGATTCATTCATATTGGAAATTTTCAATTTTGTTCTCTTTGACCAAAACTAATTGACCTAAAAATCAAAAACGAATTATCTGATTTTTCAACACTTCAACAACATTTGAATTAATACATCCTGAAATATGTTTTTAACTTGAGCAGGTTTACGGTTAGGTACCGTAGTGCCAGCAATTATCCTCCATAAAAAGCTGCGTTCTTATTGGGTGAAAGTTTGTTTTTTTATTTTCAGAACCCTGTTCCGGCCTGGCCTGTTATTATAACATTGTGACCATCTCTTACGGCATTCAAAATACATTCTGAGACAGAAGACATGGTTTACATTTGAAAGCATACCGGGCACTTTACTCATGTATTACCTAGTTTCCCGCCATATGTATAACGTTTTAATTGTCCAATGAAAAATGAGATAGAAATTTACCCCGTAAAACCGGAAACTACTTCAAGTTGATTGAGTGTTTACGCTTCAAGTAAAAAAAGGGTTTATATTACAAGTAAAACAACAGTAACTGTCATTTAATCATTGCATAATCGTTTAAATATTAAAAAGCAGTACCTTACCTTTTTTTTACTGTATTGAGATCGATGGTAAATCAGTGAATTCATCAAAGTTTGTCCTCGAGGAGTGTCGTACCTTGTGTTTTTATATACATGCATTATAGGGTTATATAGAATATCATGTAAAATGTGGCCTGTGTATACTAGTATGTCCAGTTAAGAAGTTATATTTCTTAAAAATTTTTTTTTGGCAAAGCAGATTGCCTTCACTAGTGGTCAACAACTCATCGTAGAATATAGCTTGAAACTATAAGGCAACGCTTTCATTTATTTTTCTGACTGACTGATTGACTGACTGACTGATTTATTAATTAATTTATTTATTTATCCATTCATTTAGCCATTTATGTATTCATTGGATTGATTGACCAATTGATTGACTGACTGACTGACTGACTGACTGATTGATTGATTGATTGATTGATTGATTGATTGATTGATTGATTGATTGATTGCCATAAAGTGACGAAAATAGTCAATTCAATCCAATAACATATGAGCAATCAAACAATTATAATATTCACTAGATTTATTTTTTATAATAACGGCAAATACGGAAACAATTTTTTGTTTAATTTTAACAGGAGTTACAAATCTTTGGAAATCTAATAAATTAATCGAATTCCAGAATAAACAATTGTTTGTGATACACTTATTGTGTTCACAATAATTTCTTAATATTAACTGTTGTGCGAACAATTGACTGGAAACCTTTTTACTTGACAAGATTTCTGCATGGACTGATGAAATTAAGCTGAATCATTTTACTTAAGAAGACCAGACACTCAGCAAGCACCAAGTGTAATTCAAGTATGTTTTCTTAGTTCCTGCGTGAATGAGGTTAAAAAAACAACAACAATAAATAATTTAATAAATCTTTTGTTGAGTCTTTGTTTAACAATATGCAAAAGTTTGAAATAGTCTTCAAAATATTTCTATCTTTTAAGCTTATACTTCAAAGAAATTTCAATCTTTACGTAAAGAAATGTGATTAGTGATAATCCAAAACATAACAGTGCTTTTTTTTGCAATGCAATAAAAAAGGATTTAAGTGTCTTAGCTGTTTTCTTCTTTTTTCAACCGTTTTAGCTCTTTATCTTTGATTCTGAGATACGTATGTTCTACATCGTTAAATATATATAATCTTATACAAATTATACTTATTGTATGAGTGCAGTTTTTTATTAAGAATGTCTGAATGTTCACAACTGAAAAAATTGCAAACCAAATCCCTAATGATTGTCATCGCAGCAGAAATAAATGCACGGCTAACCATTTTCTATTTGTTCTGACCTGTTTATGATTTGATCATTTCATTCTTTTACTTAATAAATGTTATTCTTTCAGTTAAATTCATATTTATTCATCAAAGCAATGATGACCAGCACTGTTGAAATAAACCAACACATATATCTTAGATTCTGTTGATTCAGGCGAAATTCGTAACCGCCTTACAATAATGCAAAAAAATGACGTTGAATAAGTTTGACTTCACACATCAAAAATAAATAAAAACAGTTAAATCACGACAGCAAGTTATCTCCTTTAAAAGGCTATGTGCACTGTTACTCAGACATTTGTCCTTTTCCTTGATCACAACACTTATTATTTCAAATCATAGCTCAGTCCAATCAACTCCAAATTGTATAAATAGAAATACTATCATTCTAAATGTCAATTCTAAGTTTTGCACATTACTCTTGCCTGAATTAAAACCATTTTATCATCAACAGGAATATATTATCTCCCTACATTGCTCTCTTATAAACATATTAAATATTTCAGTCTTTCTGTGAAAACTAATCTGAGAGTGAAGCAATATCGTTCGACATCTTTATACGATTTTATGGGCACTTAACTGCTTTATAAATATTAAATCGGTATTGCAGTTCGTAATAAAGAGAGAACAGCTGTTCTAAATTCCATTTTCTTACATTTTTATACGCATAAACATTTCAGTTCATTCTAACGTTGTTAACTTTAAACTCTTTATCAATAAATCCTTTTAATGATAACCCCAAAACACTTCATTGTACTTAAACCAACTATTTTGAACATTTGTAAAAATCAGTTTTCCCCGTTCTATGATGCACGAAACGATTTAATGTTTCCTTGTTAACTGTCGAGATCAATGTAAACCATACTGCACGTTTTTTGACAGGACACGACACATTTTCGTGTTATGTTTTAAATACAATATTCACATATCCGACCACTGACACACGCCCCATGCTTCAGTGTTTTAATTCACCAAACCACTGAAACACGTGTAATGCTTTGATGTATTAATTCACCAGAAGACCACCTGAACAGACAGACAAACAGACAGACAGACAACAACTTTTATTTCACCCAGGTATACAAATATACAACATGGGGTTATGTAAACAAACAGTTGCATGCAAAATTAAACAGGGTTCCGGGTGACATAAGTATAGTAGTATACCAAAATTGTAATAGCAGTGTTAATTGTGTAGGGGAGATTCAACAAATCACAATATCAACCTTACATGAAACGGAGGAAACAGACTGTTTCGTACTTTAGACGATACCGATTTTTTATTTAGTCGTTTAGGATTTGAACAAGTGTCATGCTTCGATTTATTAATTCACCAGGCCACTGGCACACGCGTCATTGTCTGATGTATTAATTTACCGAAAACTGACCCAAGCATCGTGTTTCGGTGTATTAATTAACCAGACAAATGAAACCCGTGAAACACGCGTCATGCTACAGTGTAACTATTCACAAGACTGCTGAAACACGCGTCATGCTTCGATTTATTAATTCACCAAATCACTGAAACACGAGTTATGCTTCAATGTAATAAATCATTAAAAGTCATCTTAAATTATTTCATTATTGACAGTTTTTTCTGTTTATCGCAAAAAGTCAATGTACGCATCTGCATGCGTAACATTCAATGTGTGTGCGCGATTTACTATTTATATGTTAAATCATTCCTCCGCTTGGTATCAAACAAAAAAGGTCATTTGTCCCTTATCTCTGATTTAAGTGACAAAGCAGTCAGTTGCTTGCAGAGATGTAGTGAATTAACTTGTTAGATACCCAGGAACACTTATGTCTTTTTAATCGGACCGATTGCCGGGAAATGACCAAAATGAGCTTGAAACTGATAAGAAACCCAAATAAAAACAAACCAAAACTGAACAAATATCTGGATTGTTCATAAAGTGAAACATTTTTATCAAACTTTGAAGTGTGATTCAAGTTCATTCATCTCATTCAATCTAAAACGCAATTTTGTAGAAAACTTAGCGCTCTGACGCCTTTAAAAACTAAAATGAATGTCATCTGTTTGTTTACTAATTTCAACTCAAAACTCGAATTTTCTAAAACCTAAGCTTGCAACTGCAAATGATTCGATTTCAACTTAAAACTTGCAAAAATAAATCTGAAAGTTATTTGCCCTTGAGAAATGGTGTCACATTTTGATGGACCTTAACAAAAAGGTTAACCAACGCTGACGCCGACGAGAGGGTCATGACAATAAATCCACTTTTTTTCTTCGAAATGTTGAGCTATAAATATAATTTCAATAAAATATTTCAAAACTTTACTGAAAATGTCAACATAAATACAAAAAATTTCTTAAGCTACTATCTCGTTTAAGCTACTACAGCTACTGTTTTATCGAGTCAAAGCCCCTCCTTTTCCTTGTTTCACTGTTAAAGAGCTCATTTAAAGATTCTAACACTCATGATGCAATCTATGTCTAATTAAACCTAAAATAAAACCGGACATGAGCTAATTTGTAAATAAGAACTGTCTGATATTATCTTATAATTGATCACCCTTGGTATTTACTTAGAGAATTCCGCACAAATAGTAGTTAATTCTACTTCTCTTAAATAAGGTATAAAGCTGAATTTGTTTATATGTCTTACTGCTTTTGTCGGCCAACTCAGCAAACAGTGTTCCCTTAAATTCTCAACAATGTCAAGTTCATCAACTGACTGCTTAGTGAAAAGGGTTGTCATAGTAAATTTGCAAAACTTTGCTTTATTCCAAAGAAAATCGCCTTGATACCTATCTATACTCAACAATAATTTTATATACAAGTATGGCTTAAGAAGAATAAGTGAGGAAACTCAATGCACCCGACAAATCATCAATCGCTTCCATAGATTACTCAGTTTGGTACGATCATAAGGTCTGATTTCTATTATTTTTTTTCTTTAAAGTAAAGGTTATATGCAAATTCGATTCCTTATATAGAGCCAACAAGATTATTTAATAAAATAAATGCTAGATTCTTTGTTACTGCAGTAATTCGGATTCCGGACAGAAATGTTTTAAATGCACGATTATAGTCACAAGACAAACTGTTTTCTGGTAGAGAACCCAATGATTTTACTGCGAACTGATGTCAAAACGTTCAAGACAAAAACAGAAGTGAAAGCCAAAGCTGTAAAAAAGTGGAAAAACGCATATGAAGAAAAACCACTGTCAGAAAATACAGCCTCACTACAAAGTCAAAAAGCAGAGGGACGAAGAGAATAGAAGAGCATTTTCTCCATTTACTCGACAATGTTGCATGCAAAAGCACACACACATATAAAACAAAATGCTAATGTAAAGTGAAAAGGGTAGGTACTCAATGACCTTACTGAGACCAGAGCAATTGGAGTCAAATCAGCAAGAACACGATGGCAGCAATAAAAATATTTTTTTACTTAAAGTATTTACTTGCAGAAGAATTTATGTATTTATTTACATAAATAAATATCAGTAAGACGTTTTACCTTTATTCTCTAATGTTTCTTTAATTAAACAATAACATATTTCTATAACAAAACTCTGGAAATATTTATTTTGTCCAAACCATAGGGAAACGAAAGCGTAATCTAGCATGAGAATAGCAGGCACTTTATTTTTGAATATTTCTTCTCGTAATGTTGGAGTGAAGGTTTAGAAATGCATATACTTAAAAGAGTTTAAAGTGATACAGGTGGTGCTACGAAAAGTGGAAGATGCTTTACTCTCTAATAGCTCGTAACAAAAGACGCTCGTTTACCATTTTTGTAAACTATAGGTTAATGTTATGTTGATTATTAAGTACAATGCAACCTCCCAGGAGTAAACACCATTCGGTTAAAAGGAAAGTGTTTGTTGTAGACAGGTTGTTGTTCTCGGGAGGTTTACCCAATCTTCAGTGTTGGACTTGTAAGCTCGAAGTATTATCATTGTTATAATGTTTTGCAATCAAATAGGACGACTACTGCCACTCTGCTTTCTTCAACATGTTTATTACATGTTACTTTATTAAAAATTTTCATCAAATTTATAGTTTTACATTGAACTTTTTAAATCTGATTTGACAAAATTTATGTTAAATATGTCTAAAACGTACAAGCAGAGATTATCATATCTTAATTATTTGGAAAAAGCAGAGTATAAATACATATAACCATACATAAAAACCAACAAACTATTCATGACAGAAATTTGAAACGTCCAACTGCGGACGATACATTGCTGTTATCAGTTTTTTAATGAGCTATGAATTCTCACATTTCAATGTTAGGTATTTTCCTTGAATCAACAAACAACCTTGCACATCCATAATAAGAGCACCTGTAAACTGATAAACAAACCGCTTCATCATTTCACGATCGTATTTCATGTTTATTTAATTTTAAAATCGCAGGATGTTTGCAACTTTATGATTGTAGACTTAATACATGCTCACATGCGCTGAAAATACCTACTCAATATTTTTGGAAATCTCGGATATATCCAATTCGCTGACTATTTTTCTGTCGTTCATGGGAGGTTTTCATGTATTGTTGGGGAGCAACCGTAATATCGTTGCTCGTTTGGGAGAGGTGTCGCATCGAGAGTTGTGAAAATACACAGATTTCCAAGGTGTGGGGAGATGGGGGGGATCAAATTGTCGTCTTAAAGATGATGTCGTTTGTTGAAGGTGACGTTTGGGGAGGTTGGACTGTAATTGTTTTGATTTGTATAGTACTGTACTGTTCGTTGATATACAAAAAGGAACTGTACTGCATGGTTGTGTGCAATACTTTAAAAACTGAACTGTACTGTATCATACTGAACTGTATTGTATTGTACAGCTGAAGACGTGTTTAGTTTCTTGTGGGAAACGGATTTATAGCTAGCTTATAATTTTAAATTGTTCAGACAT
This sequence comes from Cyclina sinensis, assembly GCA_012932295.1. Classification (NCBI taxonomy): domain Eukaryota; kingdom Metazoa; phylum Mollusca; class Bivalvia; order Venerida; family Veneridae; genus Cyclina; species Cyclina sinensis. Next base: position 19,175,439 of record JAAONU010000009.1, read on the forward strand.
GTTGATGTTTGCCCTTATACCACATAAGAATGAATGTATAAATATCAAAAAGTAAATGTTGCAAGTAACTAAACAACAAAAGCTGGTATAAGCGCGAAAACCTTAACGATTGTTTTCGTCTGAACATTAACATTATAATAACTCAAGATTTGATTTGAAACAATGGATAATCAGTTTATTCATCATGTTCCATGCTTTATTGCAATCTTTTAACATTACCAACGTATACAAACTTGTAGAACTTCGATTGCTTTTGTTCTTTTAGAGCATTTACCTGAGCAGATCGTTGATGCATAGCAGCAGTGTAAGCCATATGAAATTTCCAGCAGTATGATATTCCCGGAAGTAATGTAAGCCATTCGATATTCCCGGCCGTAGATTAAGCAATATTTTGTTTCCGGTAGTGCTGTAAGCAATATCATATTCCCAACAGTAATTTGAGCAATATAATATTCCTGGCAGTAATGAAAGCAATTCGATATTCCATGAATGTTTTGTGACACTCAACAGATTCCTTGATGCTTATTTGTGAATTTATTTAACTCAGTGTTAAATTAGTTGAACAAATTTAAAGCACATCATGCTTAGCTCTCCATTCAACTAAATTACATTCGAAATATTTTTGTTTAACTCTGCAATACCATCATTTTGTGTTTTTTGATTAACCATTTTATCCAAACGATAGTAACACGTGAAGGAGTTCCTCGTGTAGAACCTCAGATATTACACAGTGCCTCTCAAGATTTACGTGCAAAATACATCTTAATCGAAACAAGTATAACAAGAAACCGGTGGAACAAGGCTATGCTACCCGAAGTGATTTCATTCATAGGATTAAGAATTTAGTAGAGGAAAACAACAGAATGATGTTTATTGCTCTGAAAAAAATCCGAATGGAAATAAATTTAATAATGGGTACAAAAATGGATGGCATGACTTTTAAACAAATTTTATGGGTATAATTTAAATTAGTGCATAATTTTAATAATGATACACTGCATTGTAAATACACATTTGCTTTATTTGCAAATTATTGCCTTCATATATATAATGTATGTCAGAAATAATCTACTCAAATCAAATTTGAAAAGTATTTATACCTTAATGAATAGGCACAAAAGCTATTATATAGGGTGTACGAGTTATGGTCTGGACAAAAATTAAGTATGAAAATTTACAAAGGGCAATAACTCCAAATTTATGACAGTCCAACAAACATGCATACTATAATGAAGGGAAAAATATGGTAGAACATTTTAACAACATTCCTGGTCCTTCCAATACCATTAACAATTAGATCGCTTACAGGCATTAAAAAAACTGGAAATTTAATTCGGGCTATTGTTATTTATATATCGTATTCCAGATTAAGCAATTAACTTGATAACATTTACATAGTTCAACATCATTCCTTGTGGGGACAACTTGACAAGGTTTCTGCATTGATTGTTTGGCTGATAAAAAATATACGTTGCATAATTTCACTTAAGAAAACCAGACACTGAGCAAGCACCAAGGTACCTCAGCTGTGTAATTACATTAGCAGCATGTGGCTTTTCACAGATATTTTTACAAGAAACAATGCAATGCAATTTTGCAAATTCTGCTGCAACGAGATGTACAGCATGGCAATACGTAATACACTTTTCTGGATGTTTGATTTTTTGACTTGCTGATTTGATCTCCTGTATTTACTGACGTCGTCATGATATTTAAGTATTTTTCTTAGTCAGCTTCTGCGTGAATGAGCTAAAACTAAAAGCCAAATAAAACAAGAGGGCCATGATGGCCATGTATCGCTCACCTGAGTATGACTGCTTTTAACAAAGTTGCTATGGACCTGGTTAATTGACCCCAGATGACCCATATTCGAACTTGACCTAGAAATTATTGAAATAATCTCTTTGACAAATTTCCAGGATATTTGGACTGAAAAAGTAGCATCTAGAGTGTTAACAAGGTTTCTCGATATTAAGGCTCTGTGACCTAGTTTTTGACCCCAGATAACCCATATCCAAACTTGAGCTACAAATCATCAAAACAACCTATCTGACAAATTTCCAGGACATTTGGACTTAAAATGTAGCCTCTAGAGTGTTTACAAAGTTTTTCCATATTTGGGCTCTGTGACCTAGTTTTTGACCCAAGATGACCCATACTCCAACTTGAGCTAGAAATCATCAAAAAAACCTGTCTGACAAATTTCCAGGATATTTAGACTGAAAATGTAACCTCTGGAGTGTTAAAAGTTTTTTACATATTTGTACCATGTGACCTAGTTTTTGATCCCAGATGACCCATATCCAAATTGGAGCTAGAAATCATTGAAACAACCTTTCTGAAAAATTTCAAGGACATTTAGACTAAAAATGTAACCTCTAGAGCTTTTACAAGGTTTTTCTACTTTTGGGCTCTGTGACCTAGTTTTTGACCCCAGAGAACCTATATTTAAAATTGAGCTAGAAATCATCCATTGAATCTTTCTGACATATTTCCAGGTTATTTGGACTGAAAATGCTACCTTTAGACTAAATTTTAACAAGGTTTTTCCATATTTGGACTCTGTGACCTAGTTTGTGATCCCAGATGATCCATACTCGAACTTGATCTAGAAATCCTCAAAGCAATTTTTCTGGCAAATTTCCAGATTATTTGGGCTGAAAATGTAACCTCTAAAGTGTTAACAAGATTTTTCTATTTTTGGGCTCTGTGACCTAGTTTTTGAACCCAGATGACCCATATCTGAACTTGTGCTAGAAATCTTTGAAGGAACCTTTCTGACAAATTTCCAGATTATTTGGGCTGAAAATGTAATCTCTAGAGTGTTAACAAGATGTTTCTATTTTTGGGCTCTGTGACCTAGTTTTTGAACTAAGATGACCCATATTTGAACTTGTGCTAGAAATCATAGAAGCAACCTTCCTGACAGATTTCCAGATTATTTGGTCTAAAAATATTACCTCTAGAGTGTTAACAAGGTTTTTCAATAATTGGGCTCTGTGACCTAGTTTTTGACCCCAGATGACCTATATTTGAACTTGACCTAGAAATCATCAAAGCAACCTTTCTGACAAATTTCAAGATTATTTGGGCTGAAAATGTAACCTCTAGAGTGTTAACAAGATTTTTCTATTTTTGGGCTCCGTGACCTAGTTTTTGAACCCAGATGACCCATATTTGAACTTGAGCTAGAAATTATCATTAGAACATTTCTGACAAATTTCCAGGATATTTGGACTGAAAAGGTAGCCTCTAGAGTGTTAACAAGGTTTTTCTATATTTGGGCTCTGTGACCTAGTTTTCCAACCCTGATAACCCATGTTCGAACTCGTCCGAGATATTAATGAGACAAACATCCTGACCAAGTTTCATGACAATTGAGGCAAAAATGTGACCACTAGAGTGTTAACGAACCAATTGTTAACAGACGGACGGATTTAAATTTAAATGATATTACCTACCGTATGAGAGCAGTGTTAATAAACAATGTCTGAATGTTCAGAATTGACAAAATTGCAAACCACATTGTTATCATAGCAGAAATAAATGTAAGGCTAACCACAGTCCATTTTGTTCTGACCTGTTTATGGTCTAATCGTTTCGTTTTTTTGGTTTTGGGGGATAATACATGGCTGTTATTGTTTAAGCTTAATCTATATTCATTTTTATACAGTCTAATCAGAGCAATGTTGATAAGCAGTATTGAAATAAACCAACAAATATTTTTGGATTGTGTTTATTCACTGAGTGAAGAAGCATAATGTAAATGTTGTTCAATATTGCTTAAGAACAGATTTTACACATCAAAACAAAATAAAAGCACTTAAATACGAGGGGTTCTCTGCTTTAAAAACGTATGAGAACAGCTACTCAGAAACTTTTTTGCTTGTCCATTAAAGTAATTTTGTTGTTTAACCACATTCTGTAACTTGTGTATATTGCAAAAAAGTTACTAAATGCTAGTCCATACTGACTAATTCTAAAATTAAAGATTCTAAGATTTGGTGTTATATATATCAATAACGTTTTAATCAACATAAAAATTATCTGCCCACAAAACTGTTCTTTTACTGACTTATCAAACTTCTGAGAAAACTAATCTGATTGTGATCTAATGTTGTTATGAAGTGATAAGTAGCAATATCATCCTATTCATGAGCACTTAATTGCTTCATTTATATAAATTCTGTTTTTACAGTTCGTATTACAGAGACAACAGCTGTTCTAAATTCCATTTGCTTTCATTTCATTAAAACACATGAACATTTTAGTTCATTTTAACGGTGTTACCTTTTAATTAATCCTTTTAATAATAACAACTAAAAACTTCTTGATCTATTTTGTACATTTACAAAACCAATTCCCTGTTCTATAACATGAAAAACGTTTTAACAGTCTAGATCAACATAAATCATACCGAATATAATTCTACAGTTATGTTCAATATGCAGTTATGTTCGATATAAACACGTCACGTAAATTTTCGTGCTGTGTTAGCATGTCCACATATCCGACCACTGACACACGCGTCGTGCGCGGTGGATTGATATATCTATACATGAGCAAATCTAAGTAACTGTTTCCGCTAATCTAATTATCTAAGTGTACGCATCTGTATGTCTTATGTATGCACTAGTTACTAATTTTTTGTTTAATAATTCACCCGCTTGATACCAAACAAATAATGTCATTTGTCCCTCTCCTCGGATTCAAGTTAGGAAGCAATCTACCGCTCGTGGTAAGTTAACTGGTTGGATAACCAGAATCACTTGTTTAGGGGACTGATGGCCGGGAAATGATCAAAAAGATATTGAAATAGGTGTTAAACCCTAATAACAACAAAAAACCAAACAAGTATCGAGTTTGCTCATACAGTGCACCATTTCATCAAACATTCAAGTGTGTTCGAAGTTCATTCATCTTATTCAATCTATTCCCCTGTTTATAAGAAATTTGTGCGCACCGACTCAAACTTAATTTTAAAACTCAAATTAATGTATGTTTATCAATTTTCAACTCAAAGCTCGAATCTATTTTTTTATTTGTTTCCCTTCCACAAAAGATGTCGAGTAGCTTTGGTGTAATAGTGACATACAAGAAAAAGAAAGATAATTAGTTACGATTTTGCGAAAAACCGCCATCAGAAAATGCTCACTTTTATGTCGGATTCCCACTAGGTTATGAGAAGTATAGTTATGGAACAGCTACACTCTAGACCTAAAGGCCGAAAACGATTCTCTGATACAGCTGTCAGAGGCTGAATTTATGCAAACACAAATAGATGTCATTTACGTCGTTACAGTAGTCTGTCTGAATAACCACAAACGAAAATCTGCAATAGCCTCGTAAATAGACGGTGGAGGACAATAGAAGAAACGTTTCAACAACAATAGGAGAAACCTTTAAAATATGTCGATTAAAACTGACTTTAAAGAAAACTAATTTTATTTGATGAGAAATTACTAAGACCAGAAAAAAGACTTGAAAACTCAAAAAGATACTAAATCGATCGATGATGTTGTGACATTTAGTAAAACGTATCAAATAGAAATCAAAATGGACTCTGATGGTCGGACTGACATTTTGTAGAAAATAATAAGAGCAAATTGCACTTAGAGAGCAGCGTGTATCCCACATAAATGTAAATATATAAATAGCAAAATTCAGTCGAAATAAGACATTATGGATATTATATTCTTTCTCTCACTTCCTTGTAATGCTATGGCACTGTACAGTTTAAGAGAAACTTTCAATAAATCTTCTGACAGCGCTTAATTATCACTTTCTTATTTTGTAATTAACTGTAGCCTGAAAGCTGTGCATCATTTTTTTCAATAATCTGAACCGTAATCAACTTGATTCAAAGTCGTATGATCAACAGTCTTAAATGATCTATAATTCCTTCTAAAGCCTTGTAATTATCACAGATACTTCAGAAAAAAATGCACTAGTTAGCCTTATAATCCACAGATCAATGAAATAACCCACTAAATGATAAATACTTAGCCTGTTTTGAAAAACAGCTGTTGATGTATTAGAGCTGTTATAAGGCATATAAAACTACTATAAAAACATCAATTTTGCAGTTTTAAGACAAAATTGCTAGTTTTATATAAATGATTGTTACAGTCGATACTTCTAGAGAAATGCAATAACGAAATTATCAATTTGAAAATCGAGAAACAATATCGAAGTCAAAGTTACCTTGTATATTTAAACGATTAATTTTACAATAGTACACAAGATTGCGATTTTATTCAACACGGTTAAGCACTGCAAAAGATACCCGAACATATAAATATTTCTTGAAAAGTTAACTTCGAATACCCTTTTAATTTTATATAATTGCTTTCGACTGGCAAGTTGTTTTTGTCTGATAACACCTATCTAAACAAACACAGAATTTGCCTTTCGTTTATAAAACATAAAACTATCAAATTAGAAAAAAGCATTGTGACAATACCAAGAAATTAGATTTCTGCATATCAATGATAGTGTCTCGAAAGAGGAAAAGCATTAGTTTCAGAAACCATTGAAAATTATTTTTCTATGAGTTACTTTGTTTCTTTCAGTTTATACATTGTTAAATCTACTTCACTTATTGATGATCGCTAACTTGTTAAGAAAAAAAATATATATATTCCCATTTTAAAGGGCAAAAAGGTACCATAATACTAAAAAAATCACGCATCAAATTTAAGGGTCAGGAATTGGCAATTATCTAAAAGTGAGATTTTAAACTGAATGACATATAAAACAATATTTTTAAAGAATAATGTTCTAGAAGAAGTAAATTTATTATTCAAAATTCTAGCTGTCACGAATTACGCATTACACAAACTGGGCAAATTGAGATTGAGTATATCACTTCTCATTATATATATATTTCCTTTCAACGTCGGACTTTTACTGAGTCAGACGTTCTGCCCAATATGATCTCAATTAAATACATCAATACTCAACTGAAAATGTCAAAGTAATTACAAGAAATCTCTTAATCTCTTTTAAGCTCATACAGTAACTGTTTTATCGAGTCAATGCCCCTCCTTGTCCTTGTTTCCCTTTTAAAGAGCTTATGCAATTCATAGATTCTGTCGTTTATTGCTGTTCATGTTGTAATCTATGCCTTATTAAACCTAAAATGAAACCAGACATGAGCTAATTTGTACATAAGAACTCTCTGATTTTATCTCATACATATTTACTGATCGCCCTTGGCATTTACATAGAGAATTCCGCACGCATATTTAGTGAATTAAAATTCCCGTTATAATGGGCTATAATGCCGAATTTGTTAATTAGTCAGCAAAAAATCGAACAATTTTCTCCAAAATTCTCAACAATGTCAAGTTTATCAACTTGTTACTAAGTGCAAATGTTGTCATTAATTTGCAATCCTCAGTTTTAATGCAAAGAAAACGTCATGATACCTATCTATTCTACATGATAAAGTAATATTCAAGAGTGACCTAAGAAGATGAAGTGAGGAAGCTCAGTGTGATCGTATGTGATAAAACAAGCAAGTACATTGCTTACTTAAACACATTTAGCATGTTTATAGTGATACCATCATTTGGCTAGATTTCCGAAAATATGTCCCCATCAATATAGCGACATCGAACAATACGGAGAGAGGAATTAACAGCAGATTTTATAAACTTTTAACTCGGCCGAAGACAATAAACGTTTAATCGACTGTTTAAGAGTGTTTTTGATACGTCAGATGTACACGTCAATACTATTGTAGTTAGATTTGCCTTTGATTCCTTATCAAATTACATGATGGTTTCAACTGCATCAGTCTATGTCAGAGTTAAAACGTGTACCTGAAATAAAACGAACGTACAATAAAAGTTACAACAAGACTTTGACCATACAATTCTATATGTTATCGAGGATAGGTTCAGTTTTTCGTGCTGGTACTTTTAAGTACTTGAGAAAATGCAGCAATTGGCATCCACTCAAAGGCAATACAGTCACCCCAAGGGCTTTCAACGTAGATATTCATCTGCACTTAATTATTCAGGCGGAAAAACTCTGGCTTTTCTTAAAGAACTAATAATCTGTTTTTGCAATTTACAGCTGTTAGCTTAATTTCACTAAATTCATCTCAAAAGAAATCTGTTAATGACACTTTATCAGAAAGCTTAGCTACATTTGAATGTGTATTTGTGTCAAACGGTTATAATATAATTAAGTAAGAGTGTTAAAAAGTTCTCACATGTAGAATAAAGTAGACGCGCTTTTGTTTCAGACTCGCATAACTGTGGGATATTCACATTGCACTTTGGTGTGTGTATCATAACTGTGGGATATTCACACTGCACTTTAATGTGTGTATCATAACTGTGGGATATTCACACTGCACTTTGGTGTGTGTATCATAACTGTGGGATATTCACATTGCACTTTGGTGTGTGTATCATAACTGTGGGATATTCACATTGCACTTTGGTGTGTGTATCATAACTGTGGGATATTCACATTGCACTTTGGTGTGTGTATCATAACTGTGGGATATTCACATTGCACTTTAATGCGTGTATCATAACTGTGGGATATTCACATTGCACTTTAATGTGTGTATCATAACTGTGGGATATTCACATTGCACTCTAATGTGTGTAGCTTTACGAGATTGATACTCTAATAAAATGTATTGTTTTGTTTTGAGTTGCAATTGGTCGGGCTGATTTTCGCTGCATTGCATGGTATGGTATAGTTTCAAATCGCATTGCATCACATCAAATCGCTTCGTTTGAAATTGTGATGTTTTCTATGTACCAAAGCGTCATTGATTTCAATCGAATATTTCAGAAAAAGAATCATTTTGATTAACTTACAGTTTAAACCGATTGCATTTTCTTAGGTGGTTTACTGTTTCTTTAAATATAACAGTATATAAGTGGGAATTGATTTATAACGGTCTTGTATTTAAGTAGTACTTTTATAGTAACGCAATAAACCTTTTCCTCTTTATTCCTACGAACCGATGTCTAAACGGACAGTAGTGAAAGGTCGTCATTAAGACCTATTGCATATATTTTCACATGTTTCTGTAAGATTTAAAGTATTTCTGTAACAAAAATCTGAAAATATCGTTTTGTCTAAACCATGAAAAAATGAAGGAGTAATCTAGCATGGGAATAGAAGAGACTTAAAATTTTAATATTTCTTCTTGTTATGCTATATGTTAGAGCACTGGTTAAGAAAAACGAATAGAACTGTGCTAAAAGTGATAAACAGGTGGAAGATGTTGTGCTACAAAGAATAGTCTATTCTCTGACAGATCGTAACCAACGACTCTCGTTTTATATTTTCTTATTTATGGTTTAATGTAACAAATATATTATACTGTATGGAACTATACTGACAGCTGCTGTATTGTATGGTGCTGTACAGTGCGTTAATAATTAATAAAAAACAAAGTAATGCTCTGAATTGTATCCATTATATCGTATAGTACTTAATTGTAAAAAAAGACGTGATTAGTTTCTATAACCATAGCAAACACATCTAAAGTTCAATTGCATTTTATATTGTTCAGACATTTTACTGTTTGTCCTTTTACCAGATAAGAATAAAAGTATAGATATCAAAATGAAAATGTTGAAAGTAACTAAAAACACAACCTGAGATAAGTGCGATAACCTTAAATAACTTTCGTCTGCACATAAACATTACATTAATTGAGACAAAGAATGTGTAGGAGTTCCTCTTGTAGAACCTCAGATATCACACAGTGTTCTTTAAGATTTGCGTGCAAAACACATCAAAACATTAAAAAATTTCAATGGCAGTGATCCTGGAAATAAGAATTTCACATCTAAATTTTTTTGCTATGTCTATATCAGATATCTATCTTGTCGTTTACATGTACATGTAGTTCTTATTTTACACTTATAACACTGTTACGATGTTAGAATAAGATGTCCTGTCCTAGACCTCGAAAACTTTAACCATAGGCAAAGAGGAACACAAAGTTTGATGTTGAAAATGAATATTACTTGTCTAGATAAAATCGCCGAGAAAACAGTGAAACATCATCTAATAAAACAAGATATTAAATGACAGCCACGATACAAGGACCTGTTTGAAATTTTGTAGAATATAAAAAGAAGCAGAGTAGCGACATAGCTTCCTTATCCAACTTTAAACCTAGTACTTAATTAAGTTTGTGGTCCAAACAAAAGTAATAGTCCAGACTAAATATTGTTAGTTATTTTGTTGGCAAATTTATACAAGAAAAAATACAAGACGATAAGAAAGCGTTCATGATTCTTGTGAAAAAAGAAAACCGTATTTGTCTTCTATGATGACAAAGTTTTAACGGTCTTGATTGGCTACCTTAGTGAATTATGCAAACAAGGAAAGAAGTTGCAAAACTGTTAAGATTGTAATTGATGGAGGATTATTGAATACAATCCCTTGTAACTTACCATTAAAAAAAAAAATAAAAAATAATAAAAAAAGATAAAAATCTTACCGTCTGTGTGCAATGTGTATAAACAAATGTCAGATGTTGAGAGAGAACAGTATTGCAAACTAACTCCAGTGTCACAATAGATGAAAAACACGTAAATTTCCAGTCATCCATTGTTATAGTATAAATATGTTTTCAATATGCAAATCTAAGTCTAATATTATCCTGTTTTGTCCTTTTCTGTCCTATTTTCACTCTCTTAAAAATGAGTACATACATTTTATCTGACCGTAAAAGTAATTATACCTAGTTTAACCAGACTGCCGTTAACTTATATCCAGTTTAAATTGCATCCATATATTAGGTAGTTTCAACCCAGTATTTATGACGTTTAGAAAAACTAAGAGGCATGCATAATGTCTCAAGAGCATTTAGTCGCTTGCCTGCCATCAATACCACATCTGAATTAGCGTACACGATGTCTCAGCGTACTATCTTGAAAATTTGCCAATACAAGAAACCATGAATCGGGGAAATCGACAGAGAGTACATACACCGTCTTTTATCAAAGATATGTAAGTCGAAAACATATCCCTTTAAACGCTTCACTTTTTCTAACCATCTTATATTACGTTATATTACGTATTTTTATTTTTTTTTTATTTATATTTTTTGTTTTACTGACATGAGTTTGTTTCAGTAAATAATAGCGTTTTTATTACCAAACAAATCCACATGACCTCAACTGAATCCAAACATGAAGCGTTTCTTTCATCCAAGATCATATCAAGTCTCCTGCTATCATATAAAAGATATTTTAGGTAATATTGTAGGTGCTGTATATTGCATTTCTCTTTTCTCAATTATGTTAACTCTTGTGTTCTAAACAGTGTACATTTTGCTGCTGTATTTAGCAGCAGTTATAAACAACAATTCATGTGTCACACGAAAATACAAAATCTTTAAAGAGGTGCCTCTAAACTATTCAAAAATTAATAATCTCATTTAGTATCGTTTACACTAAGGCCTAAGTGTAGTTTCATGTATCGCAAACAATATTTAAGCATCTACCATAAAACAGTCAGCCTCTTTTTATTTATCTCTACTCGTTCATACACTCCTTTCATACAAAATATCTCAATTGTGTTTATGCATTTTGATACACCGGATTAGACCAACTAAATGCAACTGCATGTTTTACTTGACAATAGATGTTTCGTCGAGATATATAGAACATATTTATTGTTGTTGTTTATTTCGGTGAAAGAATGAAGTATTTTAAAACAGATGAGCAATTAAAGAAAATCTTGAGTCGAGAGGCGACACCACGACTGAAATAACTTTTCACTTCCTTTTCTTTTCAAGAATGAAACTGAATAATCGTAAACTAATACCGACTACACCTTTTCATTTATGTCTGACTTCTCTTAATATAGACATGTTGCTTAAAACGTACAGTACGATATCGGTGTGTTTAATTTTAAAGATGCATTCCCTAAAATTTTGAGTGAACTGTTTTCTTTTTAATCATGTAAATGTGAATGAAACTGAATAATTATGTACGATGTCAAAATGTCAGTAATAACACACAAAGTGCAACAGATAAACACTGAGTTCTTACTTATATTGTTGTTGTACTTTGTACAATTGTTTGGTAGCCTCGTCAGCCATATTTACCTGAGAGTCTTACCGTTTTGAAAATATGTTCCCCTTTATCATCTCTTATTTTTAGGTTATGCCCCTTTAAAGCCTTTATGAATTAACGACCTCATGGTCATGTTCAAAGTCTGGTGTTCGGGCTAAGTATTTGTGAAAATTAAAACTCCAGATAATTTCAATGGTTCTGTTTTTTTGACACAATACATCGTTATAGCTGTCTTGTGTTTGAATTATTTCCTCCAATCCAGACAACATATAAGTTTATTAAGACCGTTTTTCATTTCTCAAGAAAATGCTCTCTTACAATTTAAACTACAACTTCGACAAATGCCATTAATAGTCAAGATCTTAAATCCTCATAAACGTCAAGTTTGTTTATTTGTTTCATGTCAAAGAGCGATTTACTGTCGAATTAAGGATGTTTCTGTGAAAGAAAATTTTAGCAGATTTTGATTAGTTGACTGTAATTTTAAAGTTACAAACATCATAGTCATTATAGTTAATAACCTTTCCATAAACTATTCTATACATAAAACTGATTTTATAGTTTCTAAAAAACGATATTTCAATCAACAGTTTCCAGTTGAAATTGGATTATTAAGGTAATTGTAAATCAACAATAATAGTATTTATCACGGTGTTCCGATATGACAGGTTTTCCGTTATACACAGGGCCTTCTCCCTGAGAACTCAAAGCGCGAAGCTTCGTACTGCTGCTCTTCACCATTGTACTGTCCTATTGTCGACATCGTACTGTCGTGCTTCGCGCTTGGCGTTCGCGCTGGCCCTTAAGGAACATCGTAATTTCAACGATTAACATGAATTTTTCATAAAAAGAACATACATACGAGGTGACTCGATGGCCGAGTGGTTTGCGTTGGGCTACGAAGCTAGCGACCAGGGTTCGATTCCGGGTAGCGACTGAGTTATCGACTGATTTCCCAGGACTGGGTGGTAACCTAACCGGGTACTGTTTCCAGCAGTATCGGCCTAGACTGGGGGTCGGGGAGGTAAAATACACGCACCGTGGGCTCTTCTGTAATTAAGTTGTTCCATCTACACCAGGTAGGGACTTTCGTTGACTACCCACATTAAATATGAAACCTTTAAATTTACCTCTACGAAGGACCTATTTACTCTACTAATTTCAATGCTCTACGAACGATTTCAAACAAGGATAGGTTTCTGAATCAGGCTCTTGAATAGGGGTTGTTTGAGGTTTACTGGGGGGGGGGTATTCTTTCATAATTTCAAACGGTTCGTGTCAACAGTTCTGTTTAATTCTTAAGGTATGCAATGTCGACGATATATTTCCGAACAAACTTAAAAAGGTCAATTTGAAATATCTTTCATAGACTGACCGTAGGTGATAGTTTATAAAGTTCGCCCGAGAAATATGATATTTACCGATACGTTATGTTGATAAGAGTAACGAAAATGGAAATTTAAAGCGCTAAAGTCACGTGAGGTGTAATAACAAAACAGTTAAGAATTATTAAAGTTGCTGATAATAAATCTTTCATTTCACAGAGGTTAGAAGAAGACTTCTTGCCTTTTAATTTTGATATTTTATTGGGCATTGGTTAAGTTCGGAATCTCACGTTGTTAACGTATAAAATTTTGGTGTGTACCGCATAAGATGCAGAAGATGGCATCCGCTCAAAGGAAATGCAATTACACTCAAGCGCTCCTTGTTCGTATCATAATAAAGCATTATCAGCACGTGAAATTCTCGGTGTCGCGGCATGTTTTATCATAACTGCGTACAGGATGAAGCAATCTTGATGAAGACTTATAACCATCTGGTTCTTTTTTGATGTTTTGTAGAATTAAGCTTTGGTTATGTGATAAAAACAATCTAAACCTTTCTTACGCTTAAATCACCAGGCTATAACAATATTTGCAATCAGTTGTTGTATAAAACAATAATAAAAGTGTTCAGATAATTTTGTTTACATTTTGTTACATAGAAAATGTTTAAACACACTGCCACATGTACTACTTAAAACAAAGAAAGATTATCTCCAGACAAGGCCAAACTGCTTCTGTTAATTTGAATAGCAAAAAGAACGTTAACACCTTCCACTGAGTCTCAATGTAACTCGAATAGATAAAAGTTTGCTCGAGGAGACAGAAAAGCCGGATTCGTACTGTTGTTCTGATTTTACCATATCAATATCTTTTTAACCAGGTTTTCAATTTTGAAAATCCTGGTTATTAGATTGGGGTATGGCGGGCGGATGGGCGGATGGGCGGGCGTCAAACGAAATTGTGTCCGCTCTGTAACTCTTCAACCCTTTGAAGAATTTTGATGAAACTTCAGACAAATGTTTACCACATCAAGATGACGTGCAGAACGCATGTTCCGCATGGCTGGCTCCAAGGTCAAGGTCACAGTGACATTAACATTGAAAATCCTGTCCGCTCTGTAACTCTTCAACCCTTTGAAGAATTTTGATGAAACTTCAGACAAATGTTTACCACATCAAGATGACGTGCAGAACGCATGTTCCGCATGGCTGGCTCCAAGGTCAAGGTCACAGTGACATTAACATTGAAAATCCTGTCCGCTCTGTAACTCTTCAACCCTTTGAAGAATTTTGATGAAACTTCAGACAAATGTTTACCACATCAAGATGACGTGCAGAACGCATGTTCCGCATGGCTGGCTCCAAGGTCAAGGTCACAGTGACATTAACATTGAAAATCCTGTCCGCTCTGTAACTCTTCAACCCTTTGAAGAATTTTGATGAAACTTCAGACAAATGTTTACCACATCAAGATGACGTGCAGAACGCATGTTCCGCATGGCTGGCTCCAAGGTCAAGGTCACAGTGACATTAACATTGAAAATCCTGTCCGCTCTGTAACTCTTCAACCCTTTGAAGAATTTTGATGGCTCCAAGGTCAAGGTCACAGTGACATTAACATTGAAAATCCTGTCCGCTCTGTAACTCTTCAACCCTTTGAAGAATTTTGATGAAACTTCAGACAAATGTTTACCACATCAAGATGACGTGCAGAAATTGTTGTCTCATTATTAAGTATACTCCTTGCAGACAGTATTGTTAGCCGAAATTTACATCCTACTCATTATCATGTATTCTCATGAATATTATCTTTTCCTTCATGTCATGTTATAATCTTTTGAATATTCATAGCAATCTTCATTCCAAAATTCATACTATAGTATAGAATCAGAACAACATTTTTGAAAACCTGGTTTCGTGGCATTGCCATGTTTCTTGTTATTTTTTTTGATAGTGGCAAGTTATGCTGAATTTCTGTCTGAAGCAACAACCATTGCAAAGAAATGAAAGAATGTCACATAAAAGCATAAATATAACTTCTTTGTACACACTGTGGCAACAACTGCTCAAACATTTGTTTTATTTATGAAAAGCGTCTAGTTCTTGATAACCAAATGAAATGTAAGTTGGAAAGAGTTAACTGATTTGTTTCTGAAACAAATGCTAAGCGCACTAATAATTACATTATACAACAAACAGTGCGGTTTGTTAAACAGATGAATTAAATGCATGTGAAGTATGATGACTCAAATATTGCAGTAACTCAGAGATCAGAGCAATTATTTAGGATTGTTAAAAAGACTCACGACTACAGTACCTAATTATCGGTAAATGAATGAAATTACAAAATGTATTGCGTAATAAACACCAAATGAATGTTCTAAGTTAGAAGTGATTGCATTCTCGGGAAATTGAAGAACTTTCAAGATAAGAAAAAGTACTTGCAACAAAAATAATTATTATGTTTCTAACTTCATAATACAATAAACAAGTTACAGGAAGTAATGAGAACAAGTAAAAATATAAGCTAAGTTCTTATAGAATAACGATGAAACAGAGACGAGTTCGGAATTCATTCGATGACAGATTTTCTTAAGGAATCGCGTATAAATTGAAAACATATAAACTGAGAAAGGTTTACTCCCAAACTGAAATATTTATAGCGTCTGTTACTGAGAGGCAATATCGGCAGTCGACATTTAGGAATTAAAAGTTCACTTGACATTTTCGAATAACTGCTTTGACTTAAACTGTCTACAGCGAATTTTGCCGATTAACTACAAACATACATATTATATACCTCATAAAAATAATATTGCAATACATTATATTAATGATATTAAATAAGTAACTGATGTCTGAAAATTGTAGAATATAAAGAGTATTGTTTCATATGTAAATTCCTTAAGCATAATCCAGCGCAATAAATGGTTTATTTGTATATTTTTTGTTTAAATGTATTGTCAACGTGCCATTAATTTCCTTAAATATTTGAATCTCTTGACATAACTTACGAATGCGAGGATGTAAGCACATATTCAAGAGAAAAAACTAGAATAACAATACTTACTGTCTGGGTGCAGTATGTATATGCAATATCCAGAATTTCACATACAACCATTGTCCGAATACATTCCATTATAAACACAAGAGAAACACATGATCGCTTCCAGTTGGCCATCTTGTTGTTTTATTTTTCTTAAATGAACAAAGTTCTTGTTCCGGTTATAAGTCTCTGTATACTGCTCAAACTTTCAATCTTGGATCCTTAATACGTCCTGCTTTACCTCTTTGTTACAATCTGAAAGAGATTTCTTAATTTCAATTACATTCATTTGTTCAGCATTGCTATTTAAATATGGTCAATCATAGCTCAAGAACTTTCAAGAAAAAAAAAGAAATTATTTTCATTTTAAATGTTGCTAATTAACACTAGAAAACTACACAGGTATTGTAAATACTTCTAGTGAAGTAAACCTAAATTCGTTTGAGCATAAAAAAAGTTTCCGTTAAATACTAAGCTGTTAGCTCTGTTCATTGCAACGTAAAGTCATGTTAAAATACTGATCTAATTTTCGTATTATTCTGCCTCTTTTTGTGGTTATATTACGATGTCCAACTATTAATCATTTATCTCTCGCCAGTAACATTAAGTATGGATGTCATAAATTCTAAGCAAGTTTCCAGGTAAACGATTTCAAGTTTTGCTAAGTTTTCATACTCGTTAAATATATTTATACTTTAAGAATAAACGGCATTCTCTATAAGATTAACACTGCTCATAATATTCAAAGGAGGACATAGTATACTGAACTAGTTGTTCGTTAGGAGTTAAAAGATCACACCGATAATTTCATTAAGGCAAAACAGGTCAGATAAAAAGGTTTCATTACAACATTTACAAAGGGCAGTTGCTTAAATAAAATACTTCAATACGTGAAAAGGGCCTAGACAACAATAGTCACAAAATCGAACGTTCTTAAGAAGGTAGCTAGTATTTTAAACAGCAATTTTGAAATTTTATAGGGTGCAAAACTATTCCAAGGTGTTTGTGTTTCAACACCCAGTCTATGCAAAATGCAAAAATACTTTTCTATTAATATTTGTTTTAGTTTTACAGACCGGAAGGGCATGGGTTCGAATCCTGTTAAATTCATTTTTTCTTCTTTTTCATAATGTACATACTGCGTTTTTTCTAGTCTTGATTTTTTCTTTTTCTAGTTGTTTTGGTATATTAACTTTCCTCTGATTTAAAAAACATGAATCAATTAATTAAATTATGTGTGTCAGTCGCTTTAAGTTATTCTAAATTATGAATGTTTCTGCACAGGATCTTTTATGAATCATACTTAACCGCTGTTAACACTGTTTTATATATCGTCAATAATTCAATCGTACTATCTTAATACTAATAGTAAAAAGGACTTATGTTTGTGTTGTCTCAAACAACACGTTTGAGAGCTGGACAATAAACCCGTGCCCAACAAAATCCCTTCTAATGGTAGCATTGTATTTTTAACGAAAGACTGTAAATGAAATTATATTTATCTTTGCTGGCAATCTTAGATATTCCTTATTTTTTTAAGTTAAAAAGAAATGAGAACACCAAAAAAAAAATAAACAGGAAAGCAATGAAATCAAATAATATTATCGTTCCGGTGTCGTGTTAAACGGTTCCACATATCGTGTAATGCTTCGTTTGTGTACGTTTTCGCTGGTTCAAGTTTTTTTTTTTTTAAAAGAAGCAACCCTTAGGATACGTTATTAATGAAAACCTTATATAATATAATCACTTCATATGGGAAACAAGAAATATATTTTAAAAAGATTATCGGCGCAGATACAGTACAAAAGTAATGCCTTATAGCTTTCGGACATTGGCAAATATTGAACGCACGAAGTAATTAAATAGAGGATATTTGTTTGTTTTTGTGGAAGATGAGAATTTATTTCATCGAGTGAACACCGAGTGAACACCATATGTGATATTTTCACTCGTGGCGCAGCCACGAGTGAAAATATCACATATGGTGTTCACGAGATGAAATAAAATCCCATCTTCCACTAAAAAACAAACAAATTTTCTTTTTATTTTATGCCAACACGTCAAAAATGGGTTTTTTAATGACATTTTTAATCAGGGCCTTCAATAAATTCCCCATGGTGAGCCCCAAATCAGTTAATGCGTACTTTGGTTACTGCGCAAAAAAAGTGCAGACAATCTCCAATACATATGATAACTTTACTTCTGCTGAAATAAACTGAATACACTTTCATCAAATAACATTTATTTTTGTCTACACAGTTTATCAATATTTATTGAATTTTTGCCATACATACTTTAATTATAAAAGCGGATTAATACTCAATATTCAATATTCAATCAATTGAATTGAAAGTCGGCCATATTGGATATTGTCCATGTGAGTTAAGTAAACAAATCAGACATTTTAAATAATTTATGGCGAATTTCATCATTGTTCACAACTAGGAATTCAATATTATAACTGGATTTAACAAGGTAAATAAATTTCACTCGCTGTCACTGTCTGAAATACAGCGGATTCTCTTGTATTTACGTGGTGGGGAAATTCCTGAAGTTTCATCAAGCAGGCCAGCTTTTGGACTGGAATTTATGACCTGTTGAGATAGTTGCTGGGTTGCAGTTTTAGAGGAAGTGAAATTGAAAGTAACATTTCCATGAAAGTGACTGTTCATGAAAAATCCTCTTGGTGCAGGACCAGATTCACTATTTCCTGCAATCATTGGAGCAGTGTGGTTCTTGGCTGAATCAGGTAAAAAAGTAGTTCGGGCACAAACAGTGTATTATCAAAATGGTAATTTCACTGATTCAAAACGGTGTATTATCACTTTTATCTCACTGATATTTCCCTATATTTCATTGGTAGGCATAAAATAAATATTCTATTTCCATACACGTTTAGGCTATAAACAAAAAAAAGTTGAGTTTAAGGCTAAAAGAGTCAATATCGTTTTCAGTAAAACAAAATTAAATATTTAGCCATATTTATTATATATTTATTCCATTTAGGATAATGGTCATGGTTAAGATGTTAGGTTTTTAATTTTTGGCTGTATTAATGTTATTATTATCGAAAACAAACAATTGCGAATTTACCCCCAAAATTCATAACTGGAACCCTTTTACCCGATGGCAGACCTCCCTTTTCAGCTAAAGATTTTGTATCTAACAATTTCAAATGTGTGTCAAAATCGATTGTAATACAGCTACGCCAAAAAGTACATAACATTTTATGGAACTATGTGTATAAGTGTTATTATCATTGCATTATTTTCCGAGGAAATTGAATTCTGTCCTAGGTTTTCATAACAGCAACACTTTTAACCAATGGCAAACTTCCTTCTTTGGCTGAAGATTTTGTATCTAACATTTTACAATTCTATTCGTTACAGATGTAGGTCAAACTCAATTGTATCACCGGTACGACGAAAAATCAATTTGCAAGTCTGATGCATACGCCCAATATAAAACCCAGCACAAAGTAAAGGATAGTTCAGAATGATAAAAATTTGATCCCTTTTGATTTTATGTCCACTAGGTATGGGTTAAACTCACAGAGGCCAGCACTTTGAAATGTTTTGTAACTTGAAATTGATAACTCAAGAACAACTGAATTCAGGACTGTTACGTTTTATCGGATTGATCAGTATAATGAACTTAATATGTGTCCTTTTGATTTTGGGTTCACTGAGATAAAGGTCAAAGTGCTAGGGACCTACTCTTTGATAACGGCTTCCAAAGAAACTGTGATACGATCAGTAGTAGAACATGTTTTATTTTATGCTCACTTGGTAACAGGTCAAGCTGAATGCGTCTTCTACTTCGGAAACGGTTTATGGTCAATAAACCAAGAACCACTGAATCCAAAAACCTTATATTTTACAAACTTGATGGGCCTGAATATGGAGATATTGAAAAGGAACCTCATCAACTGTTTTAACTTCCATTTTATTTCTGCTTACATATATCGTAATTTTATTAGAAAATGGACCTTTTCTAAACTAATTTTTTAAACTTTAAGGTGAATACGTATGACGCTTACCATTTAAGTTTTTAAATAATAAATAATAGTATTATTTCCTAACATAAGTACATGAATGTATTTATGTTGCTGTGTTTGTCTCAGAATGCGGTATGACTACATTAAACTCATTAAAGTGCTATTTTAAACATATTTCCGGCAAAAGTTGTGGTTGCGACTGCTTTTCTAATAAGACATGCACGTCCAGGGTTCACTTATCCACTTTATGTTAAGTGTCATTGTATGTATCTCTTATTGAATGAAACTTTGGTAAAAATAATTCTTTTAACCTGATATTTTGACCAAAGCTATGAAACATGAAAACAGATTTTGTTTTTTTGAAATAATCAATTTAAAAGATGACAAAGGTCAACTGTTTGCTAAAACTGTCTCTAAATTAGTCTGTAAAACGACTGCCCTTATTTATGTTGTTTCACATTTTATTTATTACAAATGTCGTAGGTAAAATAATCGCACTTAGGTAGAACAAACCGTGTGTTTTGTCAAATCTCAAAATACTTATAATTATTTGTAAAACTCTGTAAAATAATATAACATAATTGTAATCACATTTGTGTTGTACACTAAAAATTACTTAACTCAGAAACGAAAAGCATATATCGCGGTTTTGCATCTGTTCTCTAGCTAAATGATAATCATATAGAATTACAAAATGCTTCTATGATCTCTGTCAGATATCATTATCTGAACATGTTGCCTAAAAACAACAGGCGGAGAAAAATAAAGCTTTATGTCGTGATGGTCACAAACTTACTTTCTGCTTGCAATGCAGATAAAAAACATATTCCTAATTAGAAATGTCGTTCTTGCAACAAATAAATATGTGATTGTCCGGATATGCAACAGATAAACCTCTTATTGTCCGGATATGTATTTCATGTTGATATGTACGCTTAGTTGCTTATTTATGTGTACTTATCAGATCTATTTTTTGCAGCATCTAATTCTTTAGAGAAGGCTATCATATATGTTTTGATCTTGGTGCATTTGCTTCAATAACTCCTTTATTTGATCTTTAATATTACGAAAACAAACGAAGAAACATGAAACATGAATGTAAAGACAGGTATTGTTAATAGTACTGCAATGCCATTGGTCAAGAAAAAAAAGCCATTCTTTATTTTCCGACTGCCAATGTCAAGAAATCAATCTTGGCTCTTATAATTGGAAATTAAAGTAATTTCCGCTGACATAATTTACTCTTTTTCACAACAATCTCAATAAGAAAAAGCAAATCTCTGTGCATGTATAATTCAAAGATTTTATATGTCTTTGTAAACTTAACTCATATTTAAGGGTAAATAGTTTACTTATTTCTTTCAGACGATGAATCACGATTGCTTTTTAAAAATAGATATCTTCTTAATGCCATATATCGAATATCTAAACATCTTAGCTGAAAATTAGATTTACATTGACGTCTGTAGCATGCCTATGAAAAAGTATCGCACTTAACCAAAGTTCTGAACAAAGACTTAGATAATTCACGTGTTCCTAAATATCAAATTATGGTTATCAAATTATCATAAGTATGTCAGAAACCAGAATATTTACCGAGTACAAATATTGTATCTAAGAGACCTGACCAATTGACAAGGTCATTCAACGTACCAAGTCAGACGTTAATCTAGAAAATGTAAATAAAATGCTCGTACAGACTTCTAGCCAGCCCTGCACATTTTTTTCATGGCTATGTACATTTAGTCATGTTACATAAATCAAACAAGCACAATGTATTTAAATTTTGCCGAAAGTAATCATGAGATAATGATTACATATTTCTTCGTCACAGAAAGGAATCTTTTTAAATCTGATTCAACATAGCTTACTTTCCTAACTTACAACCTAATGGTTAATCAAATTTGTGGTCCGAACTGAAGTAATATTCCAGAAAAAATATTTTCAGTTATTTTCTTGGTAAAATTGTACAAGAAAAAAATGAGACCATTTGAAAGTGCTCATGACTGGTGTGAATAAAACGTACTTGTCTTCCAAACTGACACAGTTGTAAAAGTCTTGATAAGCTACCTTAGTAAATTATGAAACAAAAATAAAGAAGTTTCAAAACTGTTATAATTGTAAATTATGGAGGACTATTGAACACAATGCCCTGTACCTCACTTTAAAAACAACATAAAAATCTTACCATCTGTGTGCAGTGTGTATAAACAAATGTCAAATGTCGAGAGAGAACAGTATTGCAAACTAACACCAGTGTCACAATAGATGAAAAACACGTAAATTTCCAGTGATCCATTGATGCAATTAAAATATTTTTCTACATGATATGTTAGTTAAATATTTTCATGTTTTCGTTTGTCCTATTTGCACGTTCTTTAATAAAAAATGAGTACATTAATTTTATCTGTTCGTAAAGTAATTATAACTGGTTTACCAGACTACCATTAACTTATATCCAGTTTAAATTGCATCCATATATTAGGCAGTTTCAGTACACAACATCTTTGATGTTTACAAACCATAAGACATGAGAATTTAGTGGCTTGTCCGCCATCAATACCACATCAGAATTAGCTTACAAGATGCCTCAGCATACTCAAGCCGTTTGAAAATTTGCCAATATAATAGCCATGAATCGGGAAAATTGACAGTGAGTATATACACCGTCTCTAATCAAACATATATAAGTCGAACCCCTTTGCCTTACTTTTTCTAACCATCTTACATTACATGTTTTTGTTGTTGTTGTCTCTTACTACTTATCAGCCAGGAACATTATTCTTTTAACCGCGTCACTTTTTCTTACCTAATGAAATCACATGATTTAAACAAAATAATTTAAGTATGTGGCAGAAAATTATTGATAACTACCACTGTATAATCCAAACATTAACTCACATGATCCCAACAAAATTCAATAGGAATTTCTAACTCCATCCAATGCATATTAAGCCTCTTTAATACTTATAAAAGATATGATTAGATATTACAGTAAGTATCGTATATTGCGCTTCCCTTTTTCTCGAGTATGTTAACACTAACTCGTATGTTTTTAAATGTAAGTGTCAATTTTGCTTCTGAATTAATTGGCAGTTCTTAACCACAATTCATGTGTCATACGATAATACAAAATATATAAAATGTGCACAGAAGCTATAGTTACTTATAAACTATTCAAGAAATAATAATCTCATTCAATCTCATTCAATATCGGTTACACTAACTTATTTTTTTCCTTGCATTACCCAATGTTAACTATATTCCATTTTTTTGTTGTTTTTTTTTTTGTTGTTTATTTTTTTTTTTTTTTTTTTTTTTTTTTTTTTTTTTAATGTCTCGCAGGCAAAATTTAGTATCATGTATAACAAATGCTATTTAAGCATCGATCATAAAACAGTCAGCCTCCATTTATTTATCTCTATTCGTCTATACATTCCTTTTTTACAAATATCTCAATTGTGTCTACGCATTTTGATAAACTGGATTAGATCAACTAAACGCCAGCGCATGTTTTATTTGACAAAAGAAGTTTTGTCGATATAGATTGAGCATATGTATTGTTGTTGAGACTGAAGTATTTTATACTGAGTTACGCTCCTTCAGCAGCTATGTGAATACACTACTGTTACTTCACAGTAAGAAAGTGAAACATTCGACCGATGCGCAGGAGAGTAATACTGAGTGAGCAATTAAAGTGATCCTCGAGTGGCGACACCACGAGTGAAAGTAATATTTTACTTCCTTTTCTTTTCATGAATGAAATGAATAATCGTTAACTAACACAGAAATAAGAAGTTACACCTTTACTTTTGTCTGATTTCTTTCTTCTATAAATTCTGCTTAAATTGCACAGTAAGATATCGATATGTTTAATTATAAAGATGCATACCATAAAATTTTGAGTGAATCGCTCTCTTTGAAATCATGTCAAGGTGTCAGTAAAAAAACACTCCAAGCACAACTGGTAAATTGAATACATTGATATGAGTTTTTATATGTATCGTTGCTGTACAACTTTTTGGTGGCCTGAATAATCATTTATTCCTAAGAATCTTTAAGTGTTGAAACTATGTTCCCCTTTATTATCGCTTATTTGTAGAGTATGTCCCTTTAAAGCCTTTATGACTTTAATGACCTCATGGTTCTGTTCAAAGTCTGATGTTCGGACTAAGTATTTGTGAAAGAAATTAAATAAGTTATCACATTTAATCCAGACAACATTAAAGTTAATATAGATCATTTTTAATTTCGAAAGAAAATTCTCTCTTAGAATTTAAACTACAACTTCAACAAATTATGCGAAATTCCATTAATAGCTACCTTAAATCCTAACAAATGTCAAGTTTGTCTACTTTGTTCCATGCCAAAGATCGATTTATTGTTGAATTCAGGATGTTTCTGTGAAGGAACATTTTAACAGATTTTGATTAATTTACTGCAATTTTAAATGAAACACTCATCACAGTCATTATTGTTACTTTTATTATTGTTAATTATTTTTACATCAACTATTTCATACGTTAAACTGGTTTTAGAGTTTCTAGTAAACCTTATTTCAATCAACATTTCCAATTGAAATTGGGTTAAATTAAATAAGGTAATTGTAAATTAACAGTGATAGTTCTAATGCTTCGAGTATTCAACGATTAACAGGACATTTTCATAAAAACATACATACAAAGTACTTATTTACTCGACTAAAATCATGCAAACTATGCTTTACAAACCATTTCAAGCAGAGATAGATTTCTGAATCAGGCTCTTGCATAGGGGTTATTTGAGGTTAACCAGGGGACATTCTATAATTTCAAACGGCTCGTGTCAACAGTTCTGTTTAATTCTAAAGTTATGCAACTCTACGATCTCTTTCCGAACACAATTAAAAAGGTCAATTTGAAATATCTTTCGTAGACTAAACTTAGGTGATAGTTAATAATGTTAGCCCGAGAAATTTAATATCTCCGATACGTAATGTTGAAAAGAGTAAGGAAAATTGAAATTTAAAGCGGTTAAGTCACGTGAGGTATAATAAAAAATACGAATAATTAAAGTTATTGATCATAATAAATCAATCGAACATTTCACAGAAATTAAAAGACTTCTTGCCTTAAATTTTTGATATTTTATTAGGTATTGGTTAAGTTTTAATGTGTTCTGAACAAGATGCAGAAAATGGCATCCACTCAAAGGAAATGCAATCACACTTAAGCGCTCCTTATTCATCTCATAATAAAGCATTATCGGCACATGAAATTCCCGGTGTCGCGCCATGTTTTATCAGAATTGCGTGACGTAGAGGATAAAGCAATCTTGATGAAGACTTATAGCAATATGTTTCTTTTTGATGTTTTGCAGATTTAATCATTCGTTATGTGATAAAAAATCTTAAGCTTTTTTACACTTTAAGCACCAGGCGTTAACAATATTTGCAATCTGTTGTGGTATACAGCCATTATTGAAGTTTTCAGACAATTTTGTTTTTATTTAGTTAAATAGAAAATGTTTAAAAACACTGCTGTAAGAACTTCTTTAACTAGAAACTGTTGAACTAGTCTCATGTGAACCTGGTCCATTTCTTTCAGACCATCGTGTAGTGAAAGTCATCACAAAATTGAAAAAAGAGAACATTATCAGCAAATCCATCACATACAGAAACTTTAAAGATATTGATCGCTCAGAATTCGCCAGTGATATTACCGATATAAAAATTGAAAGTGAATCAGTTACTGAATATGTGGAACTTTTTGAATCCGAAATGAAAGTTATCGTTGATAAACCTGCACCTGAAATTGAAAAAAACAGTTATTTGTCGAAATCCGAAGCCATGGTTTACTGAGAGTATAAAACACTTAAAGAGTATTCTACGCAAATCTGAGCGCACGTGGAGAAAACACAAAAATCCAAATGACTATGAAATCTTCAAAAATGCATTGATTAAATACAATTATGAACTTAATCTTGAAAAGGAACGCCAACTTAGTCAGAAAGTGCTCGAATTCAAGGGAGATTCCAAGAAACTCTACAACTTCGTGATGGATCTCACCGGCGGCAAGTCCGAAAATCCAATGCCGACCGTTGACAATGAAAACAGTTTAGCTGATAAATTCGCCGATTTTTTCATGAACAAAATTGAGAAAATACGAGACATTCTTAAACATCATAAGAACTACGAACCATTGTCGAAAGATGTACCAAAATTCGAGGAATTTGGAACCTTAAGTGAAAATGATGTGAAAAAATTGATTAATTCCACGCAAACGAAATCTTGCGAAATTGACGTTTTGCCGACGAAAGTGTTGAAGTCATTTGTGACTGAACTGCTTCCCATCATTACGATATTAGTGAATCTTTCGTTGTCACAAGGTGTCTTTCCACCAAATTGGAAACAGGCAATAGTTAGTCCTCTGTTGAAAAAACTTGGACTCGAACTCATATTTACTAACTACAGACCAGTGAGCAACCTACCATTTCTGTCGAAATTAATCGAAAAGGCAACATTATTCTATCTTAACAAACATGCAAATGAACACAATCTCCTTCCAAAGAACCAGTCAGCGTACCGACAACATCATTCGTGCGAATCAGCGTTACTTCGTCTTGTTAATGACATTCTTGCAGACATGGAAAATCAAGAAGTAACTGCATTAATAGCGTTGGATTTAAGCGCAGCTTTTGACACCGTCGATCATGACATCCTTCTCGACGTTCTCAATCGTCAGTATGGTATCTGCGGAGTAGCACTCGACTGGCTAGACTCGTACCTGCGACCAAGGAGTTGTCGCGTAAGTGTGAACAATATAATGTCGTCAGCACGCGATCTTACGAGCAGTGTCCCCCAAGGAAGCTGTTTAGGGCCGTGGCTCTACCTCGCTTATGCAGGGACCATATTTGACATTGTTCCACCTACCATCTCCGTGTATGGCTTCGCCGACGATCATACTGCCGGCAAACGTTTCAAACCTACACCCGTTCTTGAGGCCGAATCCATTGTGGAGCTAGAAGAGTTCGCATCACAAGCAAATGATTGGATGAACAGTAATAAATTAAAAATGAATTCTTCAAAAACTGAACACATAACTTTTGGGAGGAGTTGAGTAAATTGTCTAAAAATGAAATTAACATTTGTGGTGATAAGATCAAACGACAAAATACAATCAGATATTCATGGGCATATTTGGACGAAAATCTGACTTTCAAACATCACATCAAGATCAAGTGTCGAACAGCTATGATGAGCTTTTTTCGCATAAAGAATATTCGCAAATTCCTCACACAAGATGCAACAGAAACTCTAGTACTCTCACTCGTGATTTCTCACTTAGATTATTGCAATGTGATTTTGTATGGTATTTCAAACTGTGATATTGCAAAACTACAGCGAATTCAAAACATGTGTGCCAAACTAGTATTAAATCGTAGGAAAAGAGACAGTTCTAAGCAGGCACTATACGATCTACACTGGCTGCCCATCAAGGCCAGAATACAATTCAAGATTCTTGTATACATGTACAACTGTCACGTTGGAAATGCACCACCGTATTTGACTGAACTGCTTACACCTAAAGTTCAAAAACGTTCTCTGAGATCATCCTCATCTTTAGTCGACAGTTATGAAGTGCCTTTTAATAAGTGTAAAACATTCAGCGACATTCCAGAGTTTCAGTACGATCGGCCCGAAACTCTGGAATGATCTTCCATTAATTATCAGACAATGCTCATCAGTTGATAGTTTCAAGAAACACTTGAAGACTCATTTCTTCAGAGACCATTTCAATTTTTTCTAGTCAAAGTCAGTAGAGTAAAGAAACACTAAACAGAGAACTGAGAGACAACGTTATTCAGTGCATTAATTTTGTGATAAATATCTGATTTTACAATCTCTTTATTATCAACGTAACATTATTATGTCTTTTATCATTTCCTTTAATAATATAGCCATATTTTTAATTATCTTAAATACCATTATTTTCTTTAACTTTTGATAACATGCTTTAGATTTAGAATTAATTGTTTTATCATTCTTAAACTACATTTATTTAATATTTTTAATGTTTTGATATAATAGTGTACAGCGCCATTGAATATGTATTTTATGTAGAAATAGGCGTTTAAGCAAATAAAACAGTTTCAGTTTCAGTTTAGAAAGCTTATGTTCAGCCAAGGTCAATCTTAATAGCAACAAGAAGGTCACGATGGCCCTGGATCGCTGACCTGAGTACTTTGTTTGTGGTTTGCTGTTATGCAAATGACAAAAACAGAATAACGTATTTTAACTGAAGATTTGTAGGTGCCTACAAACTAAATATCTCATTCTAAAATATCAGTCATTAAATAAGGTCATTACAACAGAAACTGAAAAAATCTATTATTAGCTGCAGTGAACCTGACCTTGACCCAGTCACCTAAAACCCCAACTAAGGTAGAGATCCATGCAAGGAACCTACAAACCAAACATCAAAGATAATGGTCTATAAAATCAGGCTCTACGAGGCAAAGTACATAGATCTACTTTACCTCAGTGACAGTAACCCCAATTTAATGGCAAAATATCGAAAATATCAGTAAACTAAATGAAATCTATATGACAGAAAGTAGAAAAATAAATTAGTAGCTGCAATGATCCTGACCTTCACCCAGTGATTTAAACCCCACTTAAGGGTAGAATTCTATGCAAGGAACCTACATACCAAATATCAAAGATTTTGGTCTATAAATGAAGGCTCTATGAGGTAAAGTAAATAAATCTATTCTTAACCTCGGTGACCTTAGCCCCAGTTTAATGGAAGAGATTCATGCAAGGTGTCTAGATACTAAATATTAAAAATATCAATCAAGCAATAAAGACAATATGGCAAAAAGAACAAAAATCTACTTTTAGTCTTAGTGACCTTGAACCAGTGACCTAAAACTCCACCTAAGGGTAGGCGTCCTTGCAAGTTACCAAATTTCTTAGATATTGATCAATAAATTATGACTCTAAGGACAAAAGTACAAGAAACCTATTTTTTGTGGCAAGATTATGTTGAATTTCTTTCTGAAGCTACAACCATTGTGGAGAAATGAAAGAATGCCACAGTCATGGTTCTGAGGTTCTCAGCAAAGAACTGTCACCGTTTCAATTTTGAAATAAATCTGGTCAGATTATGCTCAAAACTAGCATTAAGATGGAAGAAAATTCATTGTACATACCGTGGCAACAACAATTCAAGCAATGTTTTAGAAAGGTACATACATACATTTGATTTCTATTTTTTATATTTTTTATTATGATTATTCTTTTAATGAAAAGTGTCTAGTTCTTGAAAATCAACTGAAATCTATGTTAGAAAGAGTTAACTGGTTTGTTTCTGATACAAATGCTAGAAAAAAACTTTTAAAAACTTATAATTACATTATACAACATACAGTGCGGTTTGTGTACTTGTTATACAGATTAATTAATAATCGCATGTCAAGTATGATGACTCAAATATTTCAGTTAACTTGTACAGAGATCAGTGCGATTATTTACTAATTTTATCTATTAAAAAGATTCACGACTACATGACCTAATTATCGGTAAATGAATAAAGTCAGGAAATGCATGGAGTAATCAACACCTCTGATCTTAGCAAGAAGTGATTGCTTTCTCAGGAAATGGAAGGAGATAAGAAAACTGACTGGCAAAACAAATAAAATTTCTGTTTCTTATTTCATATATAAAATAAACAAGTAAAAGAACGTCACGAAAGGCAATCACATATAGACTTGGCGATTGTAGAATAACGATGAAACAGAGACGAGTTTAGGGTTCATTTGCTGACAGATTTTTTCTTGTGATCGCGTATAAATTCAAAACATATAAACTGACCCAAATTTGAATATATATATCTATTATATACATATTTGAATGATATCAAATAAGTAACTGATGTCTGAAAATTGTAGAATTTAAAAAGTGTTGTTATAGCATAAACCAATGTCATAAATGGTCTTTTTGTATTTTCTATGTTTAAATGTATTGCCATTTATTTCTTTAAGCTTAAGTCTTTTGACATAACTTTCCAATGCAACACAATAGCAAAACAGCAATACTTACTGTCTGAGTGCAGCAAGTATATTCAATATTTGGAATTCCACACAGAAACATTGTATGAATGAATTCCATGTTAAACGCAATAGAAAAATTTGTTGATTTCCAGTTGACAATCCTGTTTCGTTGTTTTTCTTTCTTTACATGAAAAAAAATTCTTGACCCGGCGCAAATTTTCAATATCCTGTGGTCCCATGTACGGCCTGCTTTTTTACCTCTTTGTAGCTCTAACAATCTGAAAGAGATTACTAAATTTTAGTTACGTCCATTTGTACAGCATTGACATTTAAATAACAACCATCGCTCTCAACTTTCAATGAGAAAAAGAGATCTTTTGATTTTAAATGTTGCTAAATATCACTACTCAACTGTATGTATTTAGTTACGTCTAGTAAAGTTATTATACAGAAGTAAAAAGATCACACTGATAATTTCATGAAGACAAAACAAGTTATTCGAAAACGTTTCAATTATATAAGGTGTTGCTGGAATGAAATGAGTCATTAGGTCAAAAAAAGCCTAGACAAGCAATAGTCGTAAAATCGTCCCTTCTTAAGACGTGGTCGCTATAACTTTGAACAGTAATATTGAAAATTAATTGGGTAAAAAACTATTCCAGTGTGTTTGTGTTTCAAACCCCAGTCTATGCAAAAAAGACGTTCTTACGAACAAAAAATTCCGTAACAGAAAGATGCATTGCATCTAAGAATACACATCCCAGAGCGGAGCTCGAACTCCGATCTTAGCGAATCGAAGGACAACGCTCTTTTTATAGTGTATCAAAGCAAAGAATTGTGGGCTTTTTTCCATAGTATAGTAACTTGTCTCTGATATGAAAGAAACAAAGAATTAATTTTAAGTCTGTGAGTCAGTCGCTTAAAATGATGCCAATAATTCTCACAAATAGGATTTTTCTTGACAAGATTTGTCATGAATCATATTTGCAGCTATTAATACTTTTGGATATATTGTGAAACATTCAGTCGTATTATCTTAATACCAAAACTAAAACTCATTTTTGTGTTGGCTCAAACAGTACGTTTAAAAGCTGAATAATGAGCCCATTCTCTTCAAAATATTCAAAACAAAATCTCTTCTAACTCTAACTTCATTTTCATTGCATTTTTAAGGTTAGACTGCCACTGAGTTTCGTTTTACCATTGCTAACAATCTCAGAAACACCTGATTACATCGTTCTTAGGACGTAGATAACGGTTTCTCATATATCGTGTAATGCTGCGTTTGTGTACGTATTCGCTGGGTCCAGTTTACAAACAAGAAACAGTCTTAGAAATAGTTATTAAGGAAAAAGTAATATAATATAACCAAAGCATAAGGGGGAAAAATACATAACTTTTTATAGAACTTTACGGAGCCCCTAAAGTGACACCATACACACTTATTTTTCTTGTTAGCAAGTTTATTTTATCTTACATTTCGTTTAAACGAAATAATTATTCATTTAAAAGAAATAATTATTCATTTAAAGAAATAGGATTTCGTTTAAACAAATTAACATTACATTTATTAATAAACGAATCAACACTCCGTTTAAACGAAATAAGATTTTATTTAAACGTATTTTTAATCTTTCGTATTAACGAATTAATATTTCGTTTTAACGAATTAATACTTCGTTTAAACGAAATAATAATTAGATTTTACGAAACTTCATATAAATTCGTTTAAACGAAATGATAATTTGTTTAAACATGTTAAATGAAATCTTGTTTCGTTCAATCGAATTATTGTTTCGTTTAACCGAAATCGTATACCATTACAACGAAATATTATTCGTTATAACGAAATTTTATAGTTTTTATTCGTGTAAACGAAACATTAATTCCTTTTAAACAAAATATTAATTCGAGAATGAAAATCAACACATATTTTACATATATGCAAATCACGCGATGATGTATGTGATAGTTTGACATCTCGTAACATTTTACGTTTTCTTTAAATGCGGGGATAGAGAACAGTGAGAAGGCTAGGTTATTGGAACAATTCCAAATGAACTTTAATATAGATGAGGAAACATTATGCCATATCGGCATATTTTATACTGTTTCTACTGCCAGAAAATGTTCCACAACTGACAGTAGCAAAAACTATGCAAGTAACTTATTGCATGTATTTTCTCTGTTGAAAGTGAATCACTTACAAAAACAAGTAACAAAGGACTTAGATATAAAGACATACTATTTTATTCTTTCTTTTTCTTCTTTTTTTTAAACTCCTATAGTCCTTACACTAGGCTCGAGAAACTTGGTTAATCGAATAAGACAACAAAGGGGAAATATACTAGGTTATTTTACATTTTTATAGCTGCTCTAGTCCTGTCGTTAAGGGACTTAGGTAGTACCTGCAACACTTTAAACACTTGTTGATTTTTTTAGTGTAAACGCATTGTCCATATTCTTGTTTCCACAGTGTAGCAGTTCATGAACAATGCATAAAGGCAATAATCTTTGAATAAAGGGGTCCAGATGCTGCCAGACAATGCGTGCATTATCTTAAGCATGGAATATCGTATCATGGAAAGGCACTTTCGTGCCAGTAAACACTGATAACAAACTATCATTTATATTGTTCTTGTTGAGATTTTGCATTCTGCGCATTGTGGATAGCGGGCTTGAAAGATAACTTTAATTAGTTAAAAGCATGGTATTATTTAAAAGCATTACATCATAAAACAGTCTTCACAAATCAGTGTCTCTTCAAAATAATTTCAACTTTTATTTTTAAATAAAATATCTAATAAAAACCATATGTTTGCCACCCGAAAGCGTTATCATCCTAAACAATGGATTCTAGACTTAAAGATATGGTTGCTAGTCTAATCTTAGAAGTCTAAGATTAACAAGTAGCTGCAAACAATCAAGGAAGCACGCCCGTATTTAAACTGGAGTTTTCTTTATCAAAGTTTGAATGCCTGATCGTTTGCAAATGTCACTTGTCACGAGCCATGCATTCATTTTTTAAGCTCAAGACAAGTATCCGAAAAAAGAAAATGGACGACAGAGGAAAGAAAACATTCTTGCATTGCAAACGTACTGTAATTGTTAAGTTGGTCGTGCATGAAAAAACAGTTTTTAAGAACGAAGTTCCTGCCATAAAAGTAGCAAAAGACAAAACTTTACAAAAAGTGTGACACAAAATCCGTTTTGCACCGACCTAGAACATATTTGTGCTATGTCAGAAAGCTACTTAAAAATGCGTCTTTATACCTGTTGGCCATTCTTGAAACAGAAAAAAATGTAACCCACCACATGACCTTTTCAAATAAGACATATTTTGTTTACAATTTATAGAAAAATACATTTTAAATAAACGAATACTAAACTGAAAAGAACTCTGCAATATTCCAGTCTCTGTATACTACTATGGATCAAAAGATTTACCAATGTGATAAAGACATGAAATTTCGTAGCCAAACATTGCGAAAAAGGATTAACTTACATTTTCGAAGACATTTCCTATGGAGATGGAGGTTTGTAGCAGAAAGATTCAAAACATGTTGGAAAAGAATACCCAGCGGAAGTGTCAGATATAATAGTTGATACTTTAAAGCCTCGCATTCATTTTGAATGCTCTTCTTACACTGACTTCTAGAGATATACTTAATTAAGTCTACACTAATACAGATATTTACAATCTCCAAGTCTGCACTTGGATCTTTAACCTAGAGGAATGGTTCATAGGTATCGGCTGCACATGGCAATCACATTCACTACATAAGTTTAAACATCATGATGATTAGTTTCAAAGCTATGTCAAACACGACTATGATTTAACGAAACAATGTCACTTTGCCCTTTGGTGTAAATGATTTTTAAATCCAATGAGTGACAAAATGGTATCTTATCAGACGATTCATTGTCATTAAACACTAACCAGTCCAAAGGATATGTACTAATACTTTTTTGTTTTGTTTTTTTGGGTCGTCATATTGCTTTAAATCATTCAATAAAAAATTAATGTAGCATCAAAGGTTTTGAGTTCATGTACGATCTAGTTTTTTTTCTCGACGGCAGACGCATGGATTCATGGGCAAAATATTTTCTAAAGAAATGAGCATATTTTTCGATTTGCCATACTTTGTTTTGTAAAGATTTGCGTATGTACCTCTAAAATACTTTACAGCATAAACAGACACTCCGTCAGAATGGTTCTTGGTGAATATCCCAAGGTAGCAATACTCTTTAAAGTATCCCTAAAATAACATAAAATGTTTATATTTATTTCTAAAATGCTATAAAATGGCATGAGACGTTGTCTCTGTTTTAATATGGATGCAATAAGTCTGAATCATTTCTTCAAATTTGCATGAATATTATATTCCTTCAAAAGAAGTTCGGCACTGCAATAAAGTGCATGAAAGGAAGAATTGAGAGGAATTTTAAAACAATTTATATTAACGTTTTTTCACACTGTAACAAATGTCATGATAAAAAATATAATCACGCATAGTTACAGTGGGCAGTAGTCCAATAACAAGTAATAATGAAATTAATTCTGTGCCAGTTTGTCGATAAAAATATTAAAAGTAATAGTATTTTAATTCATTCTTAAAACACATTCTTATTACATTTGTACTGTTTACTGTGAACAATTAACACAGAAACGAACTATTATCTCATTTGCAGTCCGGTCGAGACTAGATAGTGGTTTTGTATATGTTCTTTTGCAGGAAGAACTTAGGACAAATTGTAAAATCCCAAAACATAGCACTTATAATCTTAAATTTCTAAATGGTTCTTGATCTATCTGAGCATGTTTGCCTGAAGAAAAACAGGAAATATAAAATTAGGCCTGGTGGGCACAGAAGAATTTTTTATGCACACACAAACATAACACCCTGATGACTAAATACTAAATTCGAAAATAGATCTATAATAAAACAACAAAAAACTTACGTTTTGCTTGCAATGTAGGTAAACAACATCCAAATGTTTAGAACTGACAGTATTCCTAATTAGATCCGTCGTAATTGCAACAGATAAACATGTGATTGTCCGGATATGTATTGCATGTTGATTTGTACGCTCAGTTGCTAATTTATGTATACTTATCTGATCTATTTTTGCAGCATCTAATTCATTAGAGAAGCATATAATTATGTGATTTGATCTTGATGCAGCTTCGTTTGATTTTTAATAATACAAAAAAGTCCAAAAACATGAAGCATGAATGTACTACTACATACTTTTAACAATACTGCAATCCCACTGATCAAGATAAATAGCCTCTATTTATTGTTCGATTGCCAAATATCAAGAAATAAATCTTGACTCTGATGACTGGAACCGAGATTAATTTCCGCTAACATAATTTACCCTTTTCACAACGATTTCAATAACCAAAGGCAAATCTCTTTCCGTGTTCATTATAAAGTTTTTAACGTCTCCATAAACTCATCATATTCTATGTTAATTACAGAGAATTTCTTTCTTTTACAAAACAAATCATACTAACTTTCGAACAAGAGATTTATTTTTTATGCTATACATCAAGTTCATCTAAGCTAAGTCTGAGATCGAAATTAGTTTAACATTGAAAATCGCATGTTTTTTTGTTTTTGTTTTTTTTTTTTGTATGTTTTGTAGTATGCATATCAAACACGATCGCCCTTAATCATAGTAATCAACAAAGACTTCAATAATGCACGTGTTTCTCTAAGTTAATGAGCTTAAACTGTAATAAGTCTGTAAGAAACCAGATCATTTACAGAGCACGTGTAGCTGTAAGTTAATGATCTTGAACTGTCATAAGTCTGTAAGAAACCAGATCATTTACAGAGCACGTGTTTCTGTAAGTTAATGATCTTAAACTGCCATAACTCTGTAAGAAACCAGATCATTTACAGAGCACGTGTTTCTGTAAGTTAATGATCTTAAACTGCCATAATTCTGTAACAAACCAGATCATTTACAGAGCACGTGTTTCTGTAGGTTAATGATCTTAAACTGCCATAAGTCTGTAAGACCCAAATCATTTACAGAGAACGTGTTTCTGTAAGTTAATGATCTTAAACTGCCATAAGTCTGTAAGACCCAGATCATTTACAGAGAACGTGTTTCTGTAAGTTAATGATCTTAAACTGCCATAAGTCCGTAAGAAACCAGATCATTTACAGAGAACGTGTTTCTGTAAGTTAATGATCTTAAACTGCCATAACTCTTTAAGAAACCAGATCATTTACAGAGCACGTGTTTCTGTAAGTTAATTATCTTAAACTGCCATAACTCTGTAAGAAACCAGCTCATTTACAGAGCATGTATTTCTCTAAGTAAATGGTCTTAAACTGTCATAAGTCTGTAAGAAACCAGATCATTTACAGAGCATGTGTTTCTGAAAGTTAATGATCTTAAACTGCCATAAGTCTGCAAGAAACCAGATCATTTACAGAGCATGTGTTTCTGTAAGTTAATGATCTTAAACTGCCATAAGTCTACAAGAAACCAGATCATTTACAGAGCAAGTGTTTCTGTAAGTTAATGATCTTAAACTGCCATAAGTCCGTAAGAAACCAGATCATTTACAGAGCACGTGTTTCCGTAAGTTAATGATCTAAAACTGTCATAAGTCTGTAAGAAACCAGATCATTTACAGAGCACGTGTTTCTGTAAGTTAATGATCTTAAACTGCCATAAGTCTGCAAGAAACCAGCTCATTTACAGAGCACGTGTTTCTGTAAGTTAATGATCTTAAACTGTCAAAAGTCTGTAAGACCCAGATCATTTACAGAGCACGTGTTTCTGTAAGTTAATGATCTTAAACTGTCATAAGTCTGTAAGAAACCAGATCATTTACAGAGCACGTGTTTCTGTAAGTTAATGGTCTTAAACTGCCATAAGTCTGTAACAAACCAGATCATTTACAGAGCACGTGTAGCTGTAAGTTAATGATCTTAAACTGTCATAAGTCTGTAAGAAACCAGATCATTTACAGAGTATGTGTTTCTGTAAGTTAATGATCTTAAAATGCTATAAGTCTGTAAAAAACCAGCTCATTTACAGAGCACGTGTTTCTGTAAGTGAAAGATCTTAAACTGCCATAAGTCTACAAGAAACCAGATCATTTACAGAGCACGTGTTTCTGTAAGTTAATGGTCTTAAACTGTCATAAGTCTGTAAGAAACCAGATCATTTACAGAACAACTGTTTCTGTAAGTTAATGATCTTAAACTGCCATAACTCTGCAAGAAACTAGATCATTTACAGAGCACGTGTTTCTGTAAGTAAATGGTCTTGAACTGTTATCAGCAGTTATCATTTTTACTGTTTTCACTCTAACAGTGTAATATCTTTTTTCACTTAACTATTCTGTTATCTGATCTTAACTCCAAATTCCTTTTACACAATGTGTTTAGATCTCAGTGACTGACGTAGCGATTAATCTCTCATCAATTTTTTTTCAAATATATTCATATGATGTCAATATTGAAAACAGAATAAAGCAAATTTACCGCCTACCTGTGTCATTTCAATAAACAAGTGACAAATTTCAGCCTACAATAAGACATCTTTAGTGCACACATGTCACATATATAAGTATTTCAGTGCGGATTAATGTAGCTGCTTAGCTTGGTGTTGCTTACAACGTTTTGCGATTAATCCAAAGATATTTTCACTTCCTTACACTTTTTTGAATATCCCTTATAATAACTGACGGATATAATTTCGTCACGGAGTGATTCAAGTTCCAACCTCTTAATAATTCACAACAAATATACGATCGCGCTCTCGATTTCCAATAATAGTTTCAATCACAGCACTCCAGCTATCGAACCCTTCATAAACAGAATTCGTCTGTTTTTTCAGAGCATTTATTCGCTTGTTATTACATAACAGTGAACTGTATTTCATTTTAACACTGTCAGTATTTCAATGGAGGACAAAACTGACTTTATATATTCTGAACATATATATATACATATTTCTACAAACCTTAAAGCTTTATTATAAATCCAGCTTCAGAAGAAGTTCGTGCATCTAGAGTTTTTATCCAGAACATACTGAAACTGAAGATAAACGCAATTTACAATACCATCAAACTGGGTTTCCTGAATAAGCAATTACTTCCAAACGAAAGAAACACGTAAAACAGGGCTTTAATTATTGAACTTCATATATCACGTAGTACATTTTAAAGAACTGGCTGCAAAAATTCTAAACGAAAAACATTTATCTACACACAAAAAGGAAATTCGTTGTCCATGTTTATTATACAGTTGTATTCTCTCCAGAACGATTCGTTATTTTTTATTTACCCTTATACTAGTACATTAGGATTATCAAATAAAATCATACATGTTTAAAAAAATGTAAAATCACCTGTTGATACGTATTACCATTTTAACGAAAATATTAAGGCTGGCTTCAATGTCTCATTGAAAACACAAACACAAATTATGATGAAGAAAATGAATATTATCAAATGAAAGTCGCTGAGAAAAACGAGAAATATCACTATAAAATATTCAGTAGCAGCCGCGATGCAAGTTATTATTGTGCGACATCATTAATGAAAGCAAAATGAACCCATCGTGCCGTATCGGAAGATGTCCCAGCTGAATAAGATGCAACGCAACGCCTAGTCTGGATGCTTTCTTCTTTATGTTAGCGGCAAAATGAAATGATGATTAACAAGTGCCAAAACACTTTTTTCCATCTGAATAGATGCACTGCGCATAAACAGACATGAACAAGGAAGTAACATGCCATATTGTTCTTATGTTAGATATTAGAAAAGTAACCAAGGTTATTAAACAAATGGCAGCAGAATTGTTAAGAAAGCCATTCTGATTAAAATATGTTAAGTTCTGGTTTTTTATATAGAGGCTTAAGTCAGACTTGTTTAAAGTTTAAACACAAAACTTACAATACAACCAGACACGAGCTTCTTAACGCATATGCATTCTTTGGTAAACAATCGATACACATGAGGGCAGTATCGGTATTTGATCAAGAAATATTTCACTAAGTGAGCACCAGATGTGAATAACAAATGGCGAAACCACGAAAGAAAATTACTTCGATTGATGTTTTATAAAACAAATGAAATTTACTCAAATCTATACCGAAACTAACAATTGTTCTATAACGTAAATGCTGGGGATTCAATTTTACTTTTTCTTATAATTATTACATACGAGTATCGTTAAGGAAGAGAAGGTATAATGGACTTTTTCAGCTATTGGTCTCGTTAATAAATAAACTTTTAATGATAAAATATGAAAAATATTAACACGTTTGCCGACAGATCTAGAAATTATGTCGAGTATGTACTTCAAGCCTTGCTAGACTTAATAGCCCCTTACAGCAAAAAGGCAGCCACACATTTCACAATCACTTTCTTTCTCAACCTTGCAATATAAATTACAACACTTTATTTTACTATAATGTCTATACCAATAGACATAAAATTTAATCAAATAGCTGCTAACAAAACATAATCGGGAGTACAACAAATGATGGGAATCACAAATATTATACAAATTTACTCCACCCAGTTCATGATAAAGGAAAAATATCAAATCAGACAGACTTTAAATTAGCTGTTTATTCTTATTTATTTCTCAACATTTCAGTAAAATAATGATTTAAGAGGTTTACGGTGTATAACATTTATGTATATCAAATATAAGATGAAAGATATTACGTTTACATCTAGCTAAAGGAAAAGTTTTCAAATATCAGGAAAACAATGTCAAAATGAGCTCGAATGGGGATCGAACCCACGCCATTTAGTGAAAATGTCTTTAACCTATATAAAGTTATTGAACTTAATACTCTTCAGAGTTGAGGAACTGCAAAATGTACATCCTTTATCTTAAATTCTGCAGTACGATATGCGTGATTTCTTACATGACAACATCAATTTAATTACCTGATTTACGTTCAACAGGCATCCAACTTTCAACGTTAAGAACTTTTTAAGATCAAATTGGCATGTCAAATATCTGGATATCTGCATATCAAAAACTACATTGCAACAAATATAAACATCGAATACTTGACAACTATTTCCACACCTGGTAAGAGTGTATCAACAACACACCAAAACTTAAAACTTATTGCATATATAAGCATATTAAGTTCGAATTTGAAGACTATCTAGACCGTATCAAAGATAAAAATTAAGAATTGCTTGAATGAAATGTCGTGTTTCTTCCAATGAATTAAACAGTGAAACAGGGGGATATAATAGCATCCCAAGAAATCAACAATATAAAATCTTTTTCTTTTAAATTGATAATTCAAACAGAAATGAAAGCATCGGATTTTCATCGGTTGAGATTTCAACGAAATAGTGTGTAAATATAGCATCAAATACATTGGAATATTTACTTGTCAAAGTCTGTTTGAAATTTTGATTTTCTTTCATTCCAGGTATGAAAACACATTCCTGAAGCAAGACCTGACATGGAAAGTGCGTGTATTTTACAGGGCCTACTTCACACCACTTCAAACAGGATACACATACTAGGTCTTTTAAATCCATAAGTTTTGCAACTTCGACAAACTTCTTACGAATAGATAAGTAAAGGACAATAAGAAATAAGATTATACTAAGTAGAGCGATGGCAGTCATAAGATTTTTATCTAACCCGTCTCACTGGCTATAAACGAAGTACAGAAAAAAACAGCTATATTGAATTTTAATTGGTCAATGGTTCAGTTTGATATCTCACGTTATTTATGTATCAACTTTTAACTTGTACTTTAAAAGATGCAGACACTGGCATCAAATCAAGGGATATACAACCACGCTGAGGCGCTTCCTTGATTACTTTATAATAAATCGGTATGTTCGTGTGATAACTGAATTGCGTGTCGTAAAGGATAGAGTGTTTGACAACCTTTACACAACCCAAAATGAAAACTGAATTAAGAAGATATTTTGACTAAATAAAAGAACATAATATGATTAAAATGAAATAAGAACGAATTATGGCTATTTTTAGATAAATATGACTTAGCTTGAATAAATACAGTGATAACATGAGATGACAAGGTTACAAAAAAGAGAAAATATGCAGAAAAAAACACTAGAAAAGGTTAAAAATTTAAAGAATAACAATGAAAGTGATACGCATTTAGACAACATTAAAATTTACTGAAACATCTCCCCATGGGGTCATATTAACACAAACAGGTTCAAAATGAGAAATTCTGACTCCAAAATCAGAATATTTTCATTAATTTTGTTATATACAGGAAATATAAGAACGCGAAACATTAGTCAATGGAGAATGTTCCCCGGACTTCCTCACTCTGCGAATATCTACTGCGATTTCAATTGACATTCCGTCATTTAAATTCAAAGAATCAGTTTGTTGTTACAATCTGAAAATAGACTTTATAGCTCTAATTTAGTCAGGTTGTATAGAGCCTACATGGAGACGCTAACTAATGCACAACACGCATTTCAAATTTTGATATAATAAAAAAATGTGGAAGTTTTGATAAGTTTCTTTCCCTATATAATTAGAAAAAAAAATCCTTTCAAAACTGCTTTACATAACTGAAGAAAGGTTACCTATTTCAATTACCTCTCTCATTATTGTCAATCAGAATGTTGTTTTTACGTTAATTAAAGCAATTATTCAGTTAATTTATTTTGGCTCTGATCACTGGAAAGTATATTCACGTGAAATGATTATTCTTTGTTTTCTCTTGAATATTGTGTTTTATGTAAGTTATCCGATCATTCATCATATAAATATAGCCATAAAATACCCATAAACATTAAATTATGTTTTACTTTTAAAACTCAAAACATTCAGCCAGGTAACTAAACTTCCTTTTCAACTGTTTATATCAAAACACAATTTTAGAAAGTGTGTCATTTTTTATCTGATTAAACTTCCATATTTAAAGTCACCGCCAAATCTTTATGACATTTCTATAAGGTATGTGTTTTAACATTTGTTGAAAATCATTTTCTCCATGTCATCT
The DNA here is from genome assembly GCA_012932295.1 of Cyclina sinensis. Taxonomy (NCBI): domain Eukaryota; kingdom Metazoa; phylum Mollusca; class Bivalvia; order Venerida; family Veneridae; genus Cyclina; species Cyclina sinensis. The sequence goes on from JAAONU010000009.1 coordinate 19,217,915, forward strand.
TACCGAATCTCTCTAAGAGATCTGGAAACTTTCAACAGAAACGACATTCCCTGTCTAACGCTTTGAATAAGCCACATTAACTAAGTATGCAACGGTCGTTTGAATTATTTATATCTTTATTACATTTGATCAAGTTCTAACAGATGCAATAAACATTGCAGCACAAATAAATTACATTTTATTTCATTTACGAATTATTGTGCAGGAGTAAGACCACTTTCGTAATAAAATTTGACAAAATAAATATTTACGTTAGACAGTGGTTAGAATAAATATTTGCCGTAAAGACACAACAGAACAAATCAATATCAATTGCAATATCTGAATAATATGTTCCTAAGAAGCAGTGAAAACTGCAGCTGTAGACATTTATCTTAACATTTTATTGCGCACAAATATTTAATGCTCGTGTTCTATTGTGGTTAAGCTTAATGAAATATGTCTATTTGAAAAATCCATTTGTTTAAGTTTGAATGTATTTGAGAATTTAGAAGTGGCATCTGCTCACAGAAATTTAAAACAAATTCTTTTATAAAGGAGTTTATTTCAAAAGCGAACTTTAATCTGCACTTACAATTTGCAAAGTCACAGAGAAATTTCATAAAGAATTAATAAATCTTTAGTAATGCCAATAATTCTGACAAAGAAGCCATTCTTTTGTCTTCATAAATGGCCACTGTTACTTTCGATAAATAATTATCTTAACCTTTGAATCGAAAGCTGTTTTGGTGCCAAGTGTGACTACATTTGATGCTAGAGTGACTACATTTGATGCAAAGGATAACTACGTTTGATGCTAAGAATGACTATATTTCATGTGTTGATTTAAAAGGACCGTATATACTGTGATAAAAACAAATGTCATCAGAAAACCCATTTTGTCCTAAAACGTTTATATTACATTTTCCTCCCAATGACAGTCTGCCATGTGTTACTTAAATCTCATTTAAATTCAGATGGAACAGCCAAAACGAACCAACAGCTTTCTATTTCTTATGCATTAAAGGCGTTAGATCGTAATAAATTACCTAACATAACACATTTAAACAAAGAAAAACCAAATACTGTGAGGATTTTTATTTGACATAGCCCACATTTGCTTGTTATAATAAGAAAATAGGATTTAGCAATTTCATATCAAATTGAACTACAAACAACTGTGTAATTCTTTGAAGGATGTATGCAAAACATACAAATTACGACAGTATTCATCTATTCAAGAATGCAAATGTTATCCCATAATTCTAATTATATTACTCTAATATGGTTAACCGATAAACATTTGCGCGAAAATTTCTTAATGAGTGCTTAACAAACAAAATTGTAAGGCTTCTAAAGACACGAAAATAGCTCTTAAAGAGATAGATAGAAGCCCCATTAAGATGCTTTTGATGCAACATCTCGATGGCGAACTATTCAATGACTTTAAAGTGTTTTCGAAAATAGCATAGATAAGCAGAACATGCAAAAATACAATTGGAAATGATATAAAACACAAAAAAGGCAGGGGAGAGGCCTAAAAGTTAAAAGGTTACACTATATATAAATAAGACAGAAAGCGATTTCAAAGTTGTTCCGTTTATAAATACTAAGACAGGAAAAAAATAAACTCTGCAAATGTTCTAGAAATATTCAAATGACGCTATGATGAATGCTACAGTTTGACAAATCGTAAGATTTACAATGAAAAATGAGAAACGAAGAAGGTTATGCTGGTCGTATTATTGGAACTTTTCCCAGTTGACTAAGATATAGATAAGAAAATACAATACCATAGCTGATACCGTGTTATAAATATTTCGAGTAAATTTGTATAGGTTTTCCTCTCTCTTTTTTCAGTAAAATATCCTATATGATTAATAGTTTGAAGAAGTACGTTTGATTTCAGTTCAGTTGTTAATTTCATTTTAGTGAAAATGACGAAATGGTTTGTAAATATTTGAAGGCCAAGGTTTAGAAATCTATCATTCTTTTGTGTTAAACCAGACTTCGAATTGGATTATTCATGAATATAACTGTTAGGGAAAATATCAGTTTTGTAGAAGTGAATTTCACCGAGTAATTAATGTAAAACATCAACATATTAAAGGAACTAAACAATAACTTTAATGATTGCTCAATCAATTTGTAAACATTACTGTAATGGTTAAAAACTAAATAAGGTGTAAAAACCGCTATGATAGCAAGACTATATATACCACAATGCTTTTGAAACCAGTCTGTAAAATGTCAAGCAAAGTCCACACTCTGCGACATTAAATTTGTTTATTACATATTCTATTAAATTCTAAGACTACAACAAGTATTAAATACCAACCTAAGATGTAAACAAATGCTACGTTCGAATGAACACCATGCAACCTGGGGGTGATTACCTTTGATCCCGTGACCTCTAAGTGTGTCTATTAGTTAGCACTCGTCTATGTGCATGCACGTGTGAAGTTTGGATGCTGTAGGTTGACGGTCTTCTGTGTTAGGTTCAAGGTTAAAGTTTTGCGACAAACAAACACACAAACAGCAAGAGAGAAAGATCAAACACAATATGCTCCCTCCGGGGCCATAAAAATATATAAGTGACAGGGAAGATACATTGCAATGTTGCTCAAGTAAATTAAAAACAAGAAACAGAAAGGATTCATTTTAGGATTGAAGTCAATAACTCACTATTACAATTAAAACTCGATGCGTTGTTTAAAACACATGTTTTTGTAAAAACTGAGTCAACACAGATTTAGATTTTACCAAAAAATATGTGTTATATAATAGACGCTAATGAGAAAGAATAAAACATTTGACTTTACTTGGAAATTAAAAAAACATGATTGTACTGAATGGTAATTAATATTGCCTTGATTCCTCTGTTCCTTTGAATAGAACGTAACATTAGATAATCCGAAATATCTTAAATTGAAAAAGAAACACATTTAAGATAGGCTAGAGACTGTTCAGTTAAATAAAGAGATTCTTCTTACTTAGACTTAATGCACACGGATGCGTGCAAGAAAATTTGTTATATATTACAAAACGGGCATGCCGTAACAGATAACTACATTTTGGTCCTCCTTCTTAGTGTTAATTCCTTAACTATACTCCCTAAATGTCAACACTAGGTTCAGAATCATAATGCATCGATAAAAACAGTAAAGGTGAATATGGAGATAAGTCTGTAGTTAGTCTGTAGGTCTGATGCAGCTCTAAATTCCGTAGCCTAGTTTGATCACTGCTTTCAAATGCTGCTTTTCTGTTTATATCCTTGTAACATCATCATGTAGAATTTAATCAACCCTACAATCTTTAAACAGAGACATCCAGATGCTGCCAGACAGTGCATGCATTATCTAGGGCAGGGAATTTCATCTCGTGAATGGCACTTTCATGCCAATAAACACTGATACCAAACTATAACAATAACCAGTTTATATTGTTCTTTGAGTTTTGCGTTGTATTCATTGCGGATAGCGGCTTTTAAAGCATAGATATGTTAAAAAAAATGTAATTTTTAAAAGCGTTTTCATTTTCAATAGCTATTCAACCTGATTACAACCTTACTTTGTCTAACAATAATGGCACTTTTTATATTTAGTAAGATTTGGAGGCAGGTTCTTGAAACATATATTAATTCCTCTCGATGACAGCTTCCCGGGTTCAAACCAGTACTCGCGCCGAAAGAGAGGGCTGCAGAAAGTCATTATAGACCCTCACACCTGGTGTGATTTGAACCAGCGACTTCCGGATCGGGAGTCCAGCTATTTAACCCCTTGGCTACTCCTCCTCCTAGTATTATTCCTATAAACACTACTATGTTTCCTTTAATAGTGAAACATATGAAATATAAGGTTTTAGTATATACGTCATATGATGGTAAGGTTACGCTTATCGGGCATTTTTCCTTTTCCGCGAAGTTTGTTTCAAACTTAAAAACTTTCTTTTCTAAATTACATATTAAATGATATGGCAAGTGCTGTAGAAAATACACTTTCATTGTATGCTGATGATCAAGCCATTTCTAGTGGCTGGCAAAAGTAAGCTTGAAAATTAAGATTTCCTAGTCAAAGAACTTGAAATGGTCAGTGACTTGTTCATAGATAACAAATTATATCTACATCTAGGCAAGTCCAAATTTATTTTATATGGCTCTAAAACTAGGTTCAAGAAGGAATCAAATTTAAAGTTTCATGTAAGGGTGCTGAAATTAAGTTAGATAATTTTGTCAAGGTATAACACTGAATCAGTCTTTGAGTTTTTTACCCAAAGGCACATTCAGTTATTTGTGAAGCAACTGCTATAGACTGAATTGTTTGTATATAGGAAAAGTATGTGTTTAACTTTTGATACTTTAAAAAATTTTGGTAATGTCATTGATTCAATGCTACTTTGACTACGTTTGCTCAGCTTGTTATTATGTTTTTCTTTTCATTTTTTTCTTCAGATACGAAACATTCTACAGGTAACTCACAATATAAAATCATCAGATTTGTTCGAAGACTTAGAAGCCACATTAGTAACGACAATTTCAAAAAACAAGTAGATTTTCTGTTAGTAAAAGCGACATTAAATCACTGTAAAACTTTTTTTAGATAATTATGCTCAGGTTCTACTTAATCTTATTAATAGGAACATTTTAAAGCTAATTCAAAACATGTTCAATCAAACAAGAAGGTTTAGCAAGGTCGGTTATTTTATATATCTAAGATGTTACCACTTTGATCAGATGTCCTTTTTATGGTTGTACTTTCCAGAACGGTTTACATCGACAGGTTAAAAGCCAAAACTTCCCATGATCTAAAGTTCAAAGCTACAGCCAAGGTAAATTCTTTTAACTTCCTTAAAATTCCATGTGATACAATCATTTTACTATAATGGTCATATAATTTTACTATTGGAAATATTCACTTCATTGCACTTTTTATACAACTTGTATCTTGGAAGAGCATGTCATTATTTACCAAAGACCACAATGGAAATTAGGTCATTTACATGACATTGTATTAAACCAATCCTTTATGATATATTTTTGCTTTATTTGATTTTTATCATGTGTACCAACAACGTAAATGACAAACTATTGTATTGATAATAAAATCTTTTTTCTAGATCCAAGTTCTAATGTTTCTGCTGACTAAAGCAGAAACTGGAAAAAATGTGAACCTAATTTCAGTCTAAGATTACTATATAACGCCTACCATGCTAAAATGGACTTGTCCGTCTTTCAGTTTGGACAGATCCATTACCTTTTTATGCGGTTGCTGATTAAAAATTTACTGACTTAATTGCGAATAGTGCAGGCCATGATCAGACATGCAGGCTGATCTTGGTCTGGACTAGTTGCAAAGGCAGACTTAGTTAATCTGATCCAGCAGAGTAAAGATTAAGTGAAAAAAGTACAAAGATCTTATGCAAGACACTATTATTGTTTTGAAGCTACGCCATGACATAAAAACCATGCAAAATATCATTATTAAACGTATGTCAAGGTTTTTGTTATCAAGTTTAACTCAAATGGCAACTTTCCTCAGTTCTTTCTGCTTAAAACTCATTTAGTGTCATTTGTCATAATCAATAAGCATTATCGTCGACAGAGTTGGGTGTAGTGAATGTTTTCATATCAGAAATGGACGTCATGGTTTCATGACTGTCGTAATTTTGTATTAATAATTTGACTGTTACTTTACGTTCATCACAAACTATCACACTAATAATCTAAAATTATGAACTGCTACTTTGATCTCTGTCACAAATAAATTGCCAAACAATATTGGCTAAAAGAAAAACATGAGGACATAACTGAAGAATGTGAGATAATTATCATTAGCACTAACATCTTTTAGTGTAAAATAGTTCGTCTGTGTGAAGTTAGCAGATTAGCAGAACAACACAAGCAGAACAGCTGACGGACAGAAACGCAGAGGACAAACATCGGTAGGAGACGAATAAACTCATTTGGACTTTTTGTCTTTTTTAATGTCTTCCAGCCATTCTGCTATCCTGCTGGGGTTGTTTTGCTATTCTGCCACTGTACTGTTCTGTTTGAGTTGTTGCTATTCTGCTGGATTTGCCGTGCTAACAACTTCACAAAGACAAATAGGTCTCCTTTTGTATATTATTTTGTGTTCCAATTAAAACTCCAATAAAAACAATTAATTATCCCTAAAATGGTAAAAGAAACCAACATTTCCTTATTTTCTTAATGAAGTAACTTCGTTTAATGTGTTCATTTTCAACTGATAAGTTTTCGAAAAAATATCAAAATCTACATGACTTTACCTAAACACTCAGATGGACGAACATTCAGTTATCCAGAATATAGGGACATAACATCTTATCACTCCTTAGATGAAGATTTTCAAAAACAACATTATGTAGCAAAACGGCATGGACTGGTCCTCACGCTTGGGGCTGAATACAACGCACCACGAAATGTTTAACACATATTTCCGATGCAAAAATCCCACATCTTAATTCACTTAAATTTTTTCAGCCGTTCATAATGTTTCTCAGCATCTACCAATTTTATTTCCCCCAAAACCAAATCAGTGTATTTACGTTATGTTTGAGATTCAGATTACGTCATTTTCCCACTAAAACTCGTGTTTCTTTCAGAACATGTTTTGTATTTAATATCCGTTTCATGAACTGATTCGAAGTGTAAACGTAGCAAATCATTTTATATTTCTATTTGCAAACGGAATTTTTGGATTTCTTGATTTTGTGACATAGGACACAATTGTCTGAGTGAAACCTACATGACAACTCTCATATTACGATTTAAACACGTGATTTTTTTACTTTTAAAATAATTTCAGAATTAGTAGCCTTGGAAAAATCCACAAAGTGATACTCAATGTTCTAATCAACTGGCACACATTTCCTACATAAAGGCTGCCATGTTGTATTCCCTCGGTCAATAAATCTAAGGTAACAAAGTCAACAAACAAATTCAAGAAAGGACTTAAAGAATATACACATGAAATGATTAAATTCAATAAAATCTCGAAAATGAAGGTATGCTAGTTAGTAATGAGCGGTTATTTCAGTTATCTCAGTTGGAATCCTAGATCATACTGGTTTTATTTCTCTCTCTCCATTTATAGTTCAGTAACATTTGTAAAGATTTTCCTTTTCAAGAATATAATTTGTCTTCCACAACAATATTTCTGAATATAAAAAGGTCATATATTGATACCACATTATTCTATTTGTGGTGTATAAAGATACCAAACGCACTTTATATCGAGAGAGAGACATAAGCAAGTAAGACGCTTAATATTAAATGTGTTTCTTCTAATAAAGCAGTAATTATATATGTAAGCACTTACTTCACTATATTAATACTACACTAAATGTAGCAGAAAAAGCATTTAAATACATGTATTTTTTAATTATTTTGTTTGTTCCTTAAGAAGTATGAAGGGACTTACCACGTAAGTGTTTATAACGTATATCCACACGGCTGGAGCTGGTAATATTCCAAACAGAAACGAGTATATTTGTTGCAACAGAGATGCATACAATTTTCCAGATGCAACATTTAATCAGTTACGTTTTCATGCTTTAATTTACGTAGCAACACATTCATGTTTTAAAGTTTCAAATAAATTACTTATATTCTTAAGATTTTTCATTTAAGTATGGGTTACTTGACAAAAGCAAAGTTGATAGAAGCATATAAAATTTTAGGTTTCCCATTTACATATCTTACGTATATCAATAGTGTAGTATATTTCAGAAGCACATGTCGCCATCCTAAGCACATTACAGGCATCTTTAGTATAATATATCACGGATTTATGTGGTTAATCGATTCGCTAAAATGTATCTTGATTATTCTCCGACCTAAGCAGTTACATGTTGTTCACAATAAACTTATACCTAACCAAACAATTTCAATTTCTTTCCCCTTGTAAATAATCAACTTATACGATTATCTAATTCCATTTTGCCTATAGCCAACAAAAGCATTAAATTTTTCATTTTCTTTCCCCTATGTATATATTCGACTAATCATCATCTATACATAGAATATCGTCATGGTGTGATATTGGTTTGTATATTTTCCTGCTTCTAATAATTCACAACAAAAACAAGAACATGCTATCGCATTCCAATGCGAGACTTATTCAAAGGATTCATTCTGCTGTACACTCCCTATAGAAACGTTCTTTTTTAAATACTTGATACTTAATTTCACTTTTACTCTCTACATATTTACAAAACTCAGTATTTTTGTGCAATTTTTCGTTGAACATCTGGAAACAATGTGAACAATATTTCATTATTGAAAACTATGAAATCTTAGATTTAATTTTTTAATGGTCATTTACATTAAGTCATGTTCTTCTTGCGACATCATCAACCAGAATGTAATACTTTTCTTAAACTTCCGGTTTGAATACAGTGTTGTTATGATCAAATCAGCTGTACCTAATTAAATTCTGAATCGAAACATTACTGTTTTTAGCCACAGAAGAACAAACATTTTCCAGACCTCTAATATATGTTCGAATAATAGAATTTTTATCAGCAGTTATCATTTTTAATGTTTTCACTCTAATAGTCAGATATTTGTTTTCACTTAAATATTCTGTTATCTTATCTTAACTCCAACTTCTTTTTACACAATGTGTTATGATCTCAGTGACTGACCTAACGATTTACTTTTCTAAAGAGTGATTCATCAAATATTAAGAAAAAATACACTCAGATGATGTCAATAATTAAAAACAGAATAAAGCAAATTTTCTGCTAACATTTCTCAGTTCAATAAACATAAGTGGCAAACTTAAGCCTACAAAAAGACATTTTAAGTATTTCATTGAGGATTAATGTAGCTGCTTAGCTTGGTGTTGTTTACAACATTTTACAATTAACCCAAAGACATTTTCACTTCCTTTCACCTCTTTGAATATCCCTTATAATAACTGACGGATATAATTTCGTCACGGAGTTATTCACGATCCTTACCTCTTAATAATTTACAACAAATTTACGATCGCGCTCTCGATTAACAATAACAGCACTCAAGTTCCCGACCCCTTAAGCAATCAATTCCTTCTGCTTTTCAAAGCATACGTTTCCCTTTACATAACAGTCCACTGTATTCCATTCTTAACACCGTCAGTTTTTAATGGAAGACAAAACCGACTTAAAATATTCTGAAAATTTTTAATGTATTTCTAGACAGCCCACTGCTTATTTATTAGTTCAATTTCAGAACATTTTCGAAAATCTATATTTTCTATTCAAACTATACTGAGACTGAACTTACTCGCTACCTAAAATAATAAAATTGTGCTTACTGGTTAAGCAATCACTCCCAAACAAAAGGGAAATGTAATTTGGGACTCTAATAATCAAACTGCATAATTCACAAAGGTTTTTTAAAAGCTGTCTACAAAAACATTGTAAACGAAACAATTAAAACTTCTCTACACACGAAAAAGTAATCCGTCGTGCATAGCTTTTTTACAGTTGTATTCTCTCGACATGTAGTCGTATATGTTTATTTAACCTTATACTAGTACATGAAGATCTTTTTTAAATAAAATCAAATCTGTTATGCGTCCTACCATTTGCTTTGAAGGAAATACTAAAACTGAATTTAATATCTAACTGAAATCACAAACACAAAATACGATCAAGAAAATGAATATTTTCAGATGAAAGTCGCTAAGAAAAAAAGAAAATATCAATTTAAACTACTAGTATACAGTAGCAGCCATGATGCATGTTATTGTTGTTCATTATTAAGGAAAGCAAAATGAACTAATTGTGCCGTATCGGAAGATGTCCCAGCAGAATGAGATACAATGCCAAGTCTGTATGCTTTCTTCTTTATGACGAAATGATACGACGATTAGCAAGTGCAAAACACTTTTTGCCCTCAGAATAGATGCACTGCACATAAACAGATATGAACAAGGAAGTAACATTATTTTTTTGTTCATATGTAAGATATTAGAAATATATTCAAGATAATTTACCAAAAGGCAGCAGAATTTTAAACAAAGCCCTGTTGATCATTAATATGTTAAGTTCTGACATTTTTTACAGAGTCTTACTTCAGTCTTGTTTAAACACAACATTTACAGTGCGAGTTTCTGATTTAGTAAACAGTCCATATACATGAGGATAGTATCGGTATATGATCAAGAAATATTTCATTCAGTGAGCACCAGAGGTCAATAATATATGGCGGAACCACGAAAGAAAATTACTTATATTGATGTTTTATAAAATGAACGACATTTACTCGAATCTATATTGAAACCAACAATTGTTCTATACTGTTAGTGCCTAAGTGTCACTTTTATATCATTTCTTATAGTACATAAGAATATCATTTAAGGAAGAGAAGGTATAATGGGGTTTTTTTCAACCATCGGTTAATTGGTCTGGTTGATAAATACATTTTCTGATGACAAAATATGAAAAAATAACACTTATCTAGAAATATGTCGAGTATGTACTTCAAGCCTTGATAACCTTAATAGCCCTTAACAGAAAAAAGGCGGTCACACATTTCAAAATCACTTTCTTTCTCAAACTAGCAATATAATTTACAAATATATTGTCTAAAGTCATTTATATTAACTAGATGGGGACCTGCGCAAGCGCGGGCTTAGAGAATCTACCTATTTGCATTAGAAAGGCATGCCTGTAGCGAGAGAAGGACATGATCTTATTTATCTGTAAACTGACTAATCTACTACCTTTTATAATGTTTTCGATACCGGAATGTTCAAAAAGGCGTGTAAATTAGAATAGTGAGCCGCCGCAACATGTTCAAATGCTTTTGAACTAAAAAGTTTCCTAAAAGTCCAGTTGTATTATACAACAACAGACTTGTCCATGTTTATAACTGTAGTAAAGTACCACGGACATATAAAACATGTAGATAATGTATTTAATATTCGTGATTCACAGACTAATCGTTGTGTCACCTTGGTGACGTTTCCAAAATTGTGTGCCACCCTCTTTAAAGAAATATTTCACAAGGCAGTCTGAAGGACAGCAATATGCCTCGGTGAAATAACAAAACTTGAAAAGGTTATTGATGGTGAAAAGGAAATGTGAAGTGAAAAATTTATGTATGTATGAAAAATGTTCCACACTGGGCTCACCAGTAATTAAAGTGATAGTACAATACATGACTGGAAAAGGTATGTGTATGGGAGAGGGAATTCGCAAGATTGGCACGACCAGAGTTTCATGAAATGACTTCCATGTGTTTAAAAGTTATGGAGCAGAAACGAAATGCATTGCCTAGACCTTTGAACAACACTGGTGACCGTGACCTTGAGCAGGCACGGCTGAAACATGCGTTCTTTCATCCCCTTCGCCCCTTACGATTGTATCATGTCCTAAATTATGATTAGGTTCATTTAAAAAAAATCAGGGGAAATAACAATATTTATTTTACAGTGACTTGACACAAGTACCATCACTTGCTTGGCTTGCTGCTCATTGTCGCTCAAAACCTTGACCTCCACTTGTGACCTTGACCTTGAGCCGGCCAGGTTGGAAGATAACTTTTGCACATTGTCTTGATTGGATGATCATTTGACCAAAGTTTTATGAAATTCCTTCCGGGGGTTCAGAAAGTAAGGAGCGGGCACGAAATCCAAATGCACAAACCAATGGACAGAAGGACTCACTAAGACCATTCCTATATCCCTCTACCGCTATGCGGTGGGTGATAATAAAGATTAAATTATTCATGTGCAGTTGATGCATTCCTACAATCCATTAGCATGTAAACTACCTTCTTGAAGTTAGTTTGAGTGTAATACACAGTTGAGAATATATTCTGTAATTTGACTTTCCCCGCCCCCACCAACTGCCCTGAAGGACACATGGTCTGAAACGTTTTAAAAGAAAATAGCTGCTCTTTTTAGCACATTTTCCATGAGTTTAATTGGAGTGACGCGAGGGGAGGCGACAAAACGTTCACGGAGTGGTCCATTGAATCGTCCGTCTATCAAATGATTTTGAATGGAGCCATCATCAAAGATACGTTCCCTTTGTTCTACCACTGATTCCGCCGATTTTACTGGTTTTCATATATGACGGGCGGATAGCGTCGCAAAGGCCGATTTGAATTCACGAAAAAACTTTTAATCTATCAATTTCAGCCTCGTTACCTCACAAAGTGCAAACCTATAATCGTTCGATTAAATTTAGCAAAATCTATTTATTTTTAATTTAGCAAAATCTATAAGTAGCATTTCTATTTTTAGCTTAAGGTGTTTTCTTGTACTTTTTTGGATATTTTCTCTATTTTCGTACCTATCAGTGCTTATTTCAAAAAAAGAAATATCTACTTTAGATGCTTATATATGCGTGCGTCGGCGACATAGAACAGAATAGCTTGAGATCGCACTGTTTTTCCGACAAAACGGCGAATCTATTCTTTTAATAGTATAGATTTTAATCTGATGACTAATCAACAAGAGCTGGTCGAACCGGGTGATGCTCCCCGAATTGGCAAAGAAAAGTGTGTCCATAAAAATGTTACTTACATTTACACTGAAGATACCTGGCACATTGTGAATCCATGACGACTGCCAAATAATCTACTGCCAAAAGCCTCAATACATCAAATGCGAGAGCAAGTATTAAAATATATATTACAGAATGAAAATGTACATATGAAACATATTAAACAACAAGTATGATAATTAAGGACAAAAAAAAGTATAAAAATTAACAAAGGGCAGTAACTCCAAAATAATAACGCAAAGGGAATGGTTCTCACCATTATGAGATTTATCCACCTGTGAAGTTTCAAGTCAGTAGTTTTCATACTGTTGGGGTTTCATCGTGGACAAAAAACAAGTATGAAAAATTATAAAGGACAGTAACTCAAAAGTTATGAAGCGGAGAGTTGTGGATTTTATGCACTGCACTTCTACTCAATAAGATCTATCTACCTACAAAGTTTCTTGTTGATACTTCTTGTAGTTTCAGAGTTATGTCTCGGACAAATTTCTAAGTGTAAAAATGAAAAAAAAGCAATAACTTAAACAATAGACAAGGAAGATTTACTGTTCATATGCACTGCACTTTTACTCAATGAGATCTATCTACCTAAAAGAATTCTTGTTAATACCTCTTGTAGTTGTAGAGTTATGTCCCGGACAAAGTTCCATGTGTAAAAATGAAAAAAGGACAATAACTAAAAAATAGAGCAAGGCAGAGTTACGGTTCTTCTGCACTGCAATTTTACTTAATGAGATCTATCTACCTACAAAGTTTCTTGTTGATACCTCTTGTAGTTTCAGAGTTATGTTTCAGACAATGTTAAAGTGTAAAAATGAACAAAGGGCAAGAACTAAAAAAGTAGGCAATGCAGAGTTATGGTTCTTATGCACTGCACTTTTACTCAATAAGATCTATCAACCTACAAAGTTTCTTGTTGATACTTCTTGTAGTTTCAGAGTTATGTCCCGGACAAGAAAATGCGGACGCACGGACATACGGACGCACGGACATACGGACGGACAAAGCGGCGACTTGATGCTCTCCCTTTGGGGAGCATAAAAATCGGATGTGATTGAATGTACTGCGGTGAGATCAAAAAATGTTATACGAATCTACCCCACCCAGTTCATGAAAAGGGAAATATATGAGTCTTCAAATTAGTTTTTATTCTTGCATAGTTTTCAACATTTCAGCAAAATAATAATTTAAGAGGTTTATATTGTATAGCATTTATATATATCAAATATAAGAAGGAAATATATTAAGTTTAAATTTAGTTTAAACATCAAGTAAACATGTCAAAATTAGCTCTAACTGAGATCGAACCTACGTCATCTAGTGAAAAGGTCTTTAACCTATATAAAGAAATTCAACTTAGTACTCTTCAGAGTTGATGTACTGCAAGTATACCTCCTTTATCTTCAACTCCGTAGTACGATATGACTGTGTGATTTACTAATTAATAACTTGTTCTACGTTCAACTGGGCTCAAAGCTTTCAACGTGAAGAACTGTTTGGCACATTTGGTAAAATTCCTTTTATTTTCTAAAACCCCTGACAAATGTCAGTTTTTTTACTTCTTCAATATGGCTAAGAGTGATTCACTGTAATACTCACAATTTGTTTGTGAAGAAATAACGTTACTGACTTTGATAAGTTTTCTTTAGTATCTAAATAGATGTTGTGTTATTTACATGAATTATTCAAAAGAAAATTAAGAAATTTAAAAAATGAAGACTTTAAACGAAACCACCATCTTTACTGTCACTTCCTTTTCTGACTGCATGTTTGGTATTTTAAATTGATGCCGGTTATTTCCTGGTAACGATTTCATAAACTATTAGTACCAAGGTAATTTAATTTACTGAATAAACTCATTATGCATAGAACTTTCAGAAGTATAATTTAAATTTTTATTTGATAATTCAAACATAAATGAAAGCATCGGGTTTTCATCGGTTGAGATTTCAAAGAAATAATTTTTAAATACAGGATTAAATACGTTGGAATATTTACTTGCCAAAGTCTGTTAACTTTGCAGTTTTGTTTTTCATCATTCCAGGTATGAAAGCACATTTCTGAATCAAGACCTGACATAGAAGGTGTATGTATTTTACGGGACTTTCTTCATACCACTTCAAACATAATACACTTCTTGTCCCCGTCACTAGGTCTTTTGAATCAATTAGTTTTGCAACTTGGACAAACTCTTTCCGAACAGATAGGTAAAGGGCAGTATAAAAATAAAATCATACTAAGAACATGGATGGCAAAGTCATAAGACTTTTATCAAACACGTGTCACTAGTTATAATGGAAGTACAGAAAAAGGAACAGTTACAATGAATTGTTCGTTTCATTTCAAATTGGAGTAGGAAGTTTTGCCACTCATTTTGTCTTTTTATTGTACACTGGCTCAGTTTGACATCTTACGTTATTTATGTATAAAATTTTATTTATACTTTAAAAGATGCAAACACTGACATCCAATCAAAGGATATACAACCACGCTGAGGCGCTTCCTTGATTACTTTATAATAAATCAGTATCTATGCGTGGTAACTGAATTACATGTCGTAAAGGATAGAGTGCTTGACAACCTAACTTATACAACTCGAAATGAAAACTGAATTAAGAACATACAATTAGTAATTGAAATAAAAACATAAAATGATTAAAATGAAATAAGACGGGATTATGGATTTTTTTAGATCAATATGACTTAGCTTGAATAAGTAGGGTGATAACTTAAGACGAAAAGGCTACAAGAGGGAGAAGGTATGCAGAAAATCACTAAAAACGTTAAAGATTTGACGAATGACATTGAAAGTGATACTGGTTTAGACAACATTTAAATTTACTGAAACCTCTCCCCATGGGATCACATAAACTCGGACAGGATAAAAATGAGAAATCTGACTCAAAAAATCAGAATATTCTCATTAACTTTGTTATATCCAGGAAATATTAAAACGCGAAAGATAAGACAATGGAGAATGTTCCACGGACTTTCTCATTTTGCAAATAATTACTGCCATTTAAACTGACATTCCGTCATTTGAGTTCAAAGAATCAATTACAAGGTTTAAGTAAGTGTAAAGTAATAACATATTAAATGATAGTCAATTTGATTAGTTATCGATATATGAAGAAAAATTATTCAGAAATGTTCAATTTTAATGCTTTTGATAATTTCATAATTATGTCATTACCATTTACTCTGAGGAGACGCCGGACCCTCGAACCGGAGATCGCTGATTCAATTTCTGCTAGAGGTGAGAGTTTTCAGTGACTTTCTATATTTCACAGTGCGAGTACTGGTCTGAACACAGGAAGCAGTCATTATGAGTGATTAAATTAAGATAGAAAAAATTTCATCCCAATCTATGTGAAATAATTGCGTTTCGACTAACAACTGTCTACCAGTACTGTTCCAGTTTCAACGAAGTGATTTATTAAGATGCTGCTATATGGCAGACATAAGTTTACAAGTTCATGAATTAAATTAAAATTGTACATATTATTTACAATCAATCAAACACAACAGACAGAATAATAATCTTACCGTACTGGTGCATTGTGAATAAACAATATCCAAAATTTCACATAGCACAAATGTCCAAAATATTTTAAAACCACAACAGAAAAAGGCATGTTTGTTTCCAGGTAACCATCCTGTATTGTTTATTTAAACAACAGCAAAAGTCTTATACCGAGTATTTATTATAATACCTTGCACATATATCCTAGAGTTCCAGCAAGATATACTTTACCTTTTTTCGTCCAACTGTCTACAAGAGACTATATAGCTCTAATTACGTCATGTTATACATAGCCTATAGAGAGAAGATAATAAACGCACAACACGCATTTCAATTATAAAAAAAAATATTATAATAAAAACTGTGTCAGTTTTGACGATGTGTGGTTATCTTATCCTACATAATTAGAAAAATATCCTTTTAAAAATGGTGGGTACATAGCTAAAAAAAGCTAACCTATTTCTAATACGTCTCATTAAGTCAATCAGAATGTTGTTTTTACACTGATTAAAGCAATTTTTAGTTAATATTTTGGATCTCTGTTCACTGAAAACTATATTCACGTCAAATGATTATTCTCTGTTTTCACTTGCATATTGTGATTTAAGATATCCGACTATTCATCATATTATATAGCCATAAAATACCCACAAACATTAAATTATATTTTACGTTGAAAACTGAAAACATTCAGCCAGGTAACTAAACTTCCTCTTCAATTGTTTACATCAAATCACATTTCTAGAAAGTGTATCATTTTTTGTATCCGATTAAACTTCCTTATATAAAGTTATCGCAAAATAAGTATGCGTTGTAATATTTTGTGAAAATCATTTACTCCATGTCATCTTACCGAATCTCTCTAAGAGATCTAGAAACTTTCAACAGAAACGACATTCCCTGTCTAACGCTTTGTATTAGCCATATTAACTACGTATGCAACGGTCGTTTGGATTATTTATATCTTCATTTGATCAAGTTCTAGCAGATGCAATAAACATTGCAGCACAAATAAATTACATTTTATTTCATTTACGAACTATTGTGCAGGAGTAAGACCACTTTCATAATAAAATTTGACAAAATAAATATTTACGTTAGACAGTGGTTAGAATAAATATTTGCCGTAAAGACACAACAGAACAAATCAATATCAATTGCAATATCTGAATAATATGTTCCTCTGAAGCAGTGAAAACTGCAGCTGTAGACATTTATCTTAACATTTTATTGCGCACAAATATTTAATACACGTGTTCTATTGTAGTTAAGCTTAATGAAATATGTCTATTTGAAAAATTCATTTGTTTAAGTTTGAATGTATTTGAGAATTTAGAAGTGGCATCTGCTCACAGAAATTTAAAACATTCTTTTATAAAGGAGTTTATTTCAAACGCGAACTTTAATCTGCACTTACAATTCGCAAAGTTACAGAGAAATATCATAAAGAATTAATGTAATTTTATTAATGCCAATAATTCTGATAAAGAGGCAATTCTTTTGTGTTCATAAATGGCCACTGTTACTTTCGATAAATAATTATTTTAACCTTTGAATCGAAAGCTGTTTTGGTGCCAAGTGTGACTACATTTGATGCTAGAGTGACTATATTTCATGTGTTGATTTAAAAGGACCGTATATACTGTGATAAAAACAAATTTCATCAGAAAACCCATTGGTCCTAAAACGTTTATATTACATTTTCCTCCCAATGATAGTCTGCCATGTGTTACTTAAATCTCATTTAAATTCAGATGGAACAGCCAAAACGAACCAACAGCTTTCTATTTCTAATGCATTAAAGGCGTTAGATCGTAATAAATCACCTAAAAAAACACATTTAAACAAAGAAAAACGAATACTGTGAGGATTTTTATTTGACATAGCCCACATTTGCTTGTTATAATAAGAAAATAGGATTTAGCAATTTCATATCAAATTGAACTACAAACAACTGTGTAATTCTTTGAAGGATGTATGCAAAACATACAAATTACGACAGTATTCATCTATTCAAGAATGCAAATGTTATCCCATAATTCATAATTCTAATTATATTACTCTAATATGGTTAACCGATAAACATTTGCGCGAAAATTTCTTAATGAGTGCTTAACAAACAAAATTGTAAGGCTTCTAAAGACACAAAAATAGCTCTTAAAGAGATAGATAGAAGCCCCATTAAGATGCTTTTAATGCGACATCTCGATGGCGAACTATTCAATGACTTTAAAGTGTTTTCGAAAATAGCATAGATAAGCAGAACATGCAAAAATACAATTGGAAATGATATAAAACACAAAAAGGCAGGGGAGAGGCATAAAAGTTAAAAGGTTACACTATATATGAATAAGACAGAAAGCGATTTCAAAGTTGTTCCGTTTATAAATGCTAAGACAGGAAAAAATAAACTCTGCAAATGTTCTAGAAATATTTACATGACGCTATGATGAATGCTACAGTTTGACAAATCGTAAGATTTACAATGAAAAATGAGAAGACGAAGACCATTATGCTGGTCGTATTATTGGAACTTTTCCCAGTTGACTAAGATATAGATACGAAAATAAAATACCATAGCTGATACCGTGTTATGAATATTTCGAGTAAATTTGAATAGGTTTTCCTCTCTATTTTTTTTCAGTAAAATATCCTATATGATTAATAGTTTGAAGAAGTACGTTTGATTTCAGTTGAGTTGTGAATTTCATTTTAGTGAAAAGGACAATATGGTTTGTAAATATTTGTAGGCTCAGGTTTGGAAATATATCATTCACCGATTAATTAATGTATAACATCAAACATATAAAAGAAATTGAACAATAAATTCAATGATTGCTCAATCGATTTGTAAACATTACGGTAATGCTAAAAAACTAAATAAGGTGAAAAAACCGCTATGAGAGCAAAAATATATATACCACAATGCTTTTGAAACCAGTCTGTAAAATGTCAAGCAAAGTCCACTTTCTGCGACATTAAATCTGTTTATTATATATTCTATTAAATTCTTAAATTACATAGTAATTACAAAGTATTAAATACCAACATAAGATTCAAAGAAGTGCCACGTTCGAATGAACGCCATGCCACCCGGGGGTGATGACCTTTAATCCTGTGACCTCTTAGTGTGTCTGTCTTGTAGCACTCGTCAAGGTGCATGCACCTGTGAAGTTTGGATGCTGTAGGTGGATGGACTTCTGTGTTATGTTCAAGGTTAAAGTTTTGTGACAAACACACAAACAGACAAACAACAAGAGAGACAGATCAAACACAATATGCTCCCTTTGGGGCCATAAAAATATATAAGTTACAAATAAAATGCATTGCAATGTTGCTCAAATAAATTAAAAACAAGAAACAGAAAGTATTCATTTTAGGATTGAAGTCAATAACTTACTATTACGTGTAAAACTCGATGCGTTGTTTTAAACACATGTTTTTGTAAAAACTGAGTCAACACAGATTCAGATTTTACCAAAACATATGTGTAACATAATAGAAGCTAATGAGAAAGAATAAAACATTTGACTTGACTTGGAAATAAAAAAAACAACATGATTGTACTAATAAGATAATTTATATTGCCTTGATTCCTCTCTGTTTCTTTCGATAGAACGTAACATTAGATTATCGGAAACATCTTAAATTAAAAAGAAAAACATATTTAAGATAGGCTAAAGACGTTAAATGAAGAAATTCTACTTTCGAGACTTAATGCACACGGATGAATGGAAAACAATTTGTTATATAATACCAAAAGGGCATACCGTAAGAGATAAATACATTTTGGTCTTCCTTATTAGTATTAATTCCTTTAATAAACTCCCGAAATGCAGACACTAGGTTCAGAATCTTGGTGCATCGATACAAACAGTAAAGGTGAATATTGAGATAAGTCTGTAGTAAGTCTGTAAGTCTGATGCAGCTCTAAATTCCGTAGCCTAGTCGTTTTTTGGAAAACGGTAGTACCTGCAACACTCTGATCACTGCTTAAGTTTCAAATGTTACTTTTCTGTTTGTATCCGTGCAACATCATCATGTAGCATTTAATCAATTCTATAATCTTAAAACAGAGGCATCCAGATGCTGCCAAACAATGCATGCATTATCAAGAGCAGGGAATTTCATCTCGTTAAAAGGCACTTTCATGCCAATAAACACTGATAGCAAAACTCTAAAAAATAACTTTATATTGTTCTTTGAGTTTTGCGTTGTATCCATCGCGGATAGCGGCTTTTAAAGCATAGTTATGTTAAAAAGAATGTAATCTTTAAAAGCGTTTTCATTTTTATAAGCTATTCAACCTGATTAAAACCTTACTTTGCCTACTAATAATAACTTCAGAAATAACACTTTTCATGTTTTATAAGATTGGAAGGCAAGTTCAAACTGAATTTAAGTTAACTAATTCTGTCAAGGTGTAACAATTAATCAGTCTTTGAGTTTTAGACAAAAGACTGAAGTTTTTATATAGGAAGGGTATGTGTTTAATTTTTGATACAAACAAAAATTGGTAATGTCATTGATTCAACGCTACTTTTGACTACGTTAGCTCAGTTTGGTATTATGTTGTTGTTTTTTCCCAGACACGAAACATTTTACAGGTTGCTCATCAGATTTGTTCAAAGACTTGATAAAAGAAGCCACATTAGTAACGACAATTTCAACCAGACAAGTAGATTTTCTGTTAGTAAAAGCGACACTAAATCACTGTAAAACATGTTTTAGATAATTATGTGCAGGTTCTACTTCATATTATTAACAGGAACATTTTACAGCTAATTCAAAACATGTTCAATCAAACAAGAAGGTTTAGCAATGTAAGTTATTTCATTATTTCTAAGGTGTTACCACTTTGATCAGGTGTCCTTTATATGGTTGTATTTTGCGGAACGGTTTACATCGACAGTTTAAAAGCCAAAACTTCCAATGATCTAAAGTTCAAAGCTACAGCCAAGGTAAATTCTTTTAACTTCTTAATAATTCCGTGTGATATATTCAATTTACTATAATGGTCGTAAGTAATATATTTTTACTATTTAAAATATTCACTCCATTGCACTATTGTTACAACTTGTATCTTGGAATGGCATGTCATTATTTATCAAAGACCACAATAGAAACTAGGTCATTTCCATGAAATAGTATTAAACCAATTCTTTATGATATATTTTTGTTTTAATTGATTTTTATCATGTGTACCAACAACGTGAATGCCAAACTATTGTGTTGAATAAAAATCCTTCTTTTTTCTAAGTCCTAGTTCTAACGTTTCTGCTGACTCAAGCAGAAACTGGACAACATTTGAACCTAATTTAAGTCTAAGGTTATTATATACGTGAAAAAAACATGTTTTCACTTATCTAAGTATAAAAATCTTATGCACGACACTGTCGTTTTTAAGAAGCTACGCCATGACATCAAAAACCGTGCAAAATATCAATATTAAACGCATGTTAATGTTTTGTTATCAAGTTTACCTCAGATGGCAACGTTCCCGAGTTCTTTCTGCTGAAAACTCATTTAGTGTCATTTGTCATAATTAATAAGCATTATCACCGACAGAGTTGGGCGTAGTGAATGCTTTCATATCAATAATGCACGTCAAGGTTTCATGACTGTCGTAATTTTGTATTAACAATTTGACTAAAAATCTAGAATTATTAACTGCTACTTTGATCTCTGTCAGATAAATTTCCAAACAATTTTGGCTGAGAGAAAACTGAGGAATGTGAAATAATTTTCATTAGCACTAGCATCTTTCAATAGTTCGTCAATGTGAAGTTAGCAGAACAGCAGAACAACTCCTGCAGAATAGCAGACGGTAAGACATACAGAGGACAAACATCGGTAGGGGATGAAAAGACTTTTGTCTTAGTTAATATTGTTCTGCCATTCTGCTTCTCTGCTTGGGTTGTTCTGCTATTCTGCCATTGTGCTGTTCTGCTGGAGTTGATCTACTAATCTGCTGTTCTGCTATTCTGCTGAATTTGTTGTGCTATTCTGCTAACAACTTCACAAAGACAAGTAGTTCTCCTATTGTATATATATTATTTTGTGCTCAAATGAAAATATCTTCCGAATAAAAAAACACTTAATAATCCTTTACATGTTATTAGAAACCAACCTGTCCTTCTTTTCAAAATAAAGTGTTTCTTATTTAAATTGTTAATTTTCAACTGATAAGTTTTCAGCAAAAAATATCGAAATCTACCTGACTTTATCTAAGCATGCTGTTATCCAGAGTAAAGGGACATAACATGTAAGCACTCCTTAGATGAAAACAAAAGATTTTTTAAAATAAGCATTATGTAACATAGCGGCTTAGACTGGTCCTCATGCTGATGGTTCTAAAACCTACCATTGAATACAACACCAGACGAAACGTTTAACAATTTTTTTTTGTTTTTTGTTGTTTTTTTTTTTATTAAAAATTCCCATATCTTAATTTACATTTGTTTTTCATCCGTTCAAAATGATTCTCAGGATCTATCAATTACAAGCAAAATCAGTGTAATTATGTTCTGTTTGAGATTCAAATAACGGCATTTTCCTACTAAATCGTGTTTCTTTTACAACATTTTTTGCATTTAATATCCGTTTCATGAACTGAATCGAAGTTTAAACGCAGCAAATCATTTTGTAGTTCTATTTGTAAACGGAATGATTGCATTTCTTGATTTTGTGATAAAGGACTCTGAATGAAACCAACATGTCAACTCTCATATCACGATTTCAAGACGTCATTATATTTACTTTTCAACTCATTTCAAAAAAATATGCCTGGAAAAGCCACATAGTGATTCCCAGTAAGTTCTAACCAACTGGCACACATTTCCTACATAATGGCTGCCATGTTGTATTCCCTTGGTCAATAAAATCTAAGGTAACAAAGTCAACAAACAAATTCAAGAATGGAATTAAAGAATATAAACATGAAATGTATGCATTCAATACAAATCTCGAAAATGAAGGTATGCTAGTTAGTAAAGAGCAGTTATTTCAGTTATTTCAACTGGAATCCTAGATCATTTTTTTCTCCACTTATAGTTCAGTAACATTTGTGAAGCATTTTTCTTTTCAAAAATTTAATTTGTTTGTTCAACAATATTTCTCAATATAAAAGTTGATATATAAATATAACATTATTCTTTTCGTGATAGCACAAGCACTTAATATCTAGACAGTTAAGACGCTTAATATTAAATATTTGCAATAAAGCAGTAATTATATATGTAATAACTTACTTCACCATGTTAATACTACACTAAATGTGGCCAAAATAGCATTTAAATATTATTTAATTATTTTGTGTGTTCCTTAAGAAGTATGGAGTGTCTTACCACCTAAGCGCAATGTTTATAACGTATATCCACACGGCTGGAGCTTGTAATATTCCAAACAGAAACGAGTATATTTGCTGCAACAGAGATGCATACAATTTTCCAGATGCAACATTTGATTAGTAAGTAACGTTTTCATGCTGCACAACGCATAACATTTTAGGTTTCACTTAGCTCATATTGAATTTACAAACTGCTCTTATTTATCAGTGGTGTAGTATATTTCAGTAGCATGTGTCGCCATCCTACGCACATTACAGCATTTATATATACAAGTATTATATATCTCGGATTTTATGTGGTTAATCGATCAGCTAAATTATGTCATGATAATTCTCTGACCTAAGCAGTTAAATGTTGATCACAATGATTTAGTTATATTTAGCTTATAGCCAACCAAAACATTTTCAATTACTTTTCCCTATGTATATAATCAACTAATCATCATTTATGCATAGAATATCGACATGGTGTGACTTTGGTTCATGTATATTCCTGCTTCTAAATAATTGACAACAAAAACAAGAAGTTAACACGTCAGCGCTTTCCAATATGAGACTTATTCAAAAGCACACATTCTGCTGTACATCCCCTAAAGAAACGTTCTTCTTGAAAACCTGATACTTAATTTCACCTTTGCTCTCTACTTTTCTCTCTATGTATTCATAAAATGTAGTGCTTTTTCCTCGTAAAATGTTTCGTTGAACATCTAGAAATCATGTGAATAGTAATTTGTTCCACAAACTACGACATCGTAGGATTATCATAATGTCGCGTGTGATATTTCTTTCATGTCACGTAACACTATCAGCACCCCTGTACCTTTAAGAATATGATTACGATACGGTTCATACGATATTCCACAAGTTTTCATTAACTGAAAAGGCTCGTATCATACGTTAACGACGAGGCTTAATTATTGGAACAGTTAGCTTATCAATTCTACGTTCGTATACTAAAAGCAAATTTTCTTAATCGGTTTAAATTTGGGATTAAAACGGACGATATTATCAAACATGATCAATGAACAAAGTGCAAAAATGAGTTTGATGTGTGTCTACGGTTGCTTCACACAGAACACTAGTGTAAGATTTCTTAAGACAGTCGAAGCAAGTTTTATACTAAAATAGTTCTAAAGAATGGCTTAAACTCACTAAGTTCAATAGAATGACTTAAAAACATTTATTCTTTTAGATAATTTACACTATCATTATGCACAGCTTATTCTAAACCAACCATCTGTTAGCAGTGTTCATAAACTACATTTAAACGACTGGAACTGACAGTAACATAAACACGTACATTTCAAGATCTCTAGTTTTGCGTTCAAATTTCAGAATTTATATCAGCTGTTAACGTTGTAATGTTAAACCTGTGATATTCAGTAATTAAGTCTCAGTTCTAAATGCATTCCACGGCATGTGTTTAGACTTCTATGATTCACGTAACAACACATTCCTTCAAAAAGCGATTTATTAAATACATAAGCTTTGTTAATGCAGATGACGCAGTGTACCTTGACATGTTGCAAACAACACTCGGCGTGTTTACCGCTCACATTTGTCAATACTCAATATACGTCATATACAGGTATCTGATGCATTCTGCAATAGATATAAAGATATTTCACTTCCTTTTACTTCATTAAATCACATACTAATGATAACTTATGAATAGAATTCCGTCAGAGAGTGATTCAAATTCACGTATCATTATCTATCCTGCCTATTACAAATTCACAACAAAAACACGATCGCGCTCTCGCATTCCAAAAGGAGTTTTAATTCGCTGCATTCCAGTCACCACTCTTATGGTACTCTAGTCTCTATTTTATATTTTAGTGTATATTTTCTTTATATTACGGAACAGTCATGTCAACTGTATGAGTCTAATTCAATTTTTAACATTGTCAGTATGTTTTGTCATGAAGTTTTCCTCATTATCCATTGCCATAGTATGCTAGAACTTGCAGTTCTTATAACCCACTTTATACAAATAATGCGTCTCAACATTTAAATTTTCGACAACAGTTTAAAGTTATTATGATGAAAAATGAATATCATGTGATATAAAAGTGATGAGGAGAAAGTTAAATATTTCTTTCTACAACTTACTTAAAAATATCTAAATGTGTCCATGATACGATTTTGTAGAATATATATGGAAGCAAAATGAACGCAAAACGAGTATGCTCTATTATTATTATTATTATCTTATTATTATTATTATTATTACTATTATTATCTGTATACATACCCACGGAAAAAGATAAATTGCCTGAGATAGTTTTTTCTGTCTATTATGACAAATAACAGAAGCGAGACAAATATCAATTTATCGATAGTGCTTTCGTGACATCACTTCCCGACGTGCTATGAGTAATGAATACACATTATTAGTTACAAAACAGAAAGTACAATGTATATAGACATTTTAAGCCTTAAAATTGAAAACAAATACATTGACGAAACGTTTAGAAGATGTCACTTTTGAATCTCTTGATATCTTGCTGTCTATCTATGTTCGTTCAGCAGGGTATTATTGGTGCCATTTAAGGAATACTTTGCAACGTGGCAATAGTTTAAACTCGGTCTGTTTGAATAATGAAGGCAACTAGTGGGCCTAAGAAATGACATGTTTGTTCAATAAGCCACTGCGCTGACAAAAAAATAACAAGAGCACCGCTGGGCGGAGTGTTATATGCCCGAAGGGTGTTTTTTCTAAGTATGATGCATTTGTGATATAAGGGAGGAATGATATGATTTGCTTTTAATTTTTATTTTTTTTATTTATATTATTTTGATTTTTAACATTTTATAATTTTAATTTTAGAGTTTTATAGATCTTTATCATATCTGAATTATAGGTTTTATAATTTGTATAAAAGTCTGTCCTTCAGAAGTTATGCTGTGATGCATTGTTATTGAGTTATAGTGCAGAAATACTGATTGTTTAGTTAATTGTCACCTTGACGTTTAATGTACTCACCACGATCAGTAGAGGGGGCATGTAATCAATGATAACGATCATCCTAACAAATTTGAAGTTTGTTTGGGAAGTATTGCCAAGTTATACAGCAGAAATGTTTTTCAGTGTTTAGGTCAATGTGACCTTGACATCTAACTTACTGATCCTAAGATGCAAGTGGGTCATTTCTCAATGTTATCAATCATCATAAGTTTGAAGTCTGTATGACAAATGGTTATAAAGTTTTACAGCAGAAATAGTTTTCAGTGCTTAGGTCACTGTGACCTTGACCTTTGACCTACTGACCCCAAAATCTACAGATGTCATTCACTCAATGTGTGCAATTATTATATGAACTTTAAAGTCTCTACAACAAATGGTTGTCGAGTTACAGAGTGTAAATGATTCTAAACATTTAGGTCATTGTGACCTTGACCTTTGACATACTTACCCTAAACTGTATAGAGGTCATCCTCGCAATGTGCGCAATCATGATATAAAGTTTGAAGTCTCTTAAACAAAGGATTGTCAAGTAACCTGGCGGAAATGGTTTTCAATGTTAAGGTCACTGTGACCTTGATCTTTGAGCTACTGACCCCAAATTCAATAGTGGTCATGCACTCAATGTGGGAAATCTTCAAATTAAGCTAAAAGACTGTAGGCCAAACGGACAGAAGGACGGACGGACGGACGGATGCCCAGGACCATAACATAAAATGCCCCTGCGGCCATATAAAAAGAATTACTTATACCTTCTGATACTTTCACAAACCCTTAAAGACGACTTCAGGTGCTATAGTAATTCCAAGGCAATTTAACCTATTTTCTTAGTTTGTAACTAGGCTGATAACTTCGACAAATGACTAGATTTACATCTGAATCTAAAATAACATCAAGTATAAATTTAACAAACGATACCATTAAATATCTTAGTGTCACTGAAGAAAGGATAATAATTCTTGCCGGTTGTGTGCAGTGGATACAATACATACCAAACGTCCAGAAAGAATAACGTCTTAAATAAATTGAAGTGCCACGATATAAGAACGACAATAAAGATGCTTATTCAGTACAATATTTACGACAAATGCTCTGTCTTAGGTTTCAATTTCAATTCAAATGCCCTAAAATTCAAATAATCAGCACACTCAAATTGATCTAATGGTACAATTTGTATATCTTCACTATCGAATACAGTTTAAATTACATACAAATGTAATTCACTTGTTCATAGAATGTCAATTATTCATATGAGACATGCACAATGTGTCGAGCGATTTCCGTCAATACCTCACAAGAGGTTTAATTCTTCTCAAGCCAACTAAAAACTTGCCAATACAAACATTATTCGGGTGTAAATTAACAGTGAGTAGATACATCATCTCTTATTACATATACGGAGATCAAAACATTAGGTCATGTTACCGCTACATTTTGTCTTATTTACTGAACAAACAGGATTTTAAAAAGAAACTGGTTTATGTTAGTATAATGTCACTTATTTCTCATCATTCGATATGAAATCAAATGATTTCGTAAATTGTTATTTTACATAAAAAGAGTAGGTATAATACAAGGTTATGCAGTAGGTGTGTTATATTGCGCTATGCGCCACTTTTATGTTACGCACGTTAGCGTGATCTGCGCTTATAACTTTATGAACAATAAAATAATACATAAGCACACCCAAAACTATAATACAAAAGGTACACTGCGTGTACAGAAAAAACACATACTTTTTTTGATTGTCTACAAATCAATGCCATTATTCGGTCTCATTTAAACTCAGTTCAAGATTTATTGCACTAAATGATCACCAAAAATTGAATCAGGAGTGAAAAAAAAAAAACAGAGTGAAAATAAATTCATTTGCTATTATGAATGAAATGAATAAACATAAACTTCTGCACACATCAACATTTTCGTATATGCCTGAAAGACCTTTTTCTTTGCTAATCAACATATTGCGCTGTACAATAGTCATGTTTTATTTGAAGAAGTGATGGTATTAAAGACGTTACAGACGTTCCAACGGGATTAAGATAAATATTTGTGAAATTTAAATCATGCCGGTAATTTCACTTGTGAGTATATTGCAGAGACAATTTTATATTGTAAAACTAATATCAACTGTAACTTGTGTTACGTTTGAGCTCTACCACTTCAATCTACACAGACTTTAAAGCTTATGTAGATCATGTTCAGTAAAATGTCCTTCTACAATAACAAATACTATTTCGCAAAAATAAATTAATGCAAATATGCTATTGATAGAAACGTCTTAACATTTTGAGCTTTTAAATAGATTTATTCATTTTAGACATATAGCATCTGCCACTAGTTTTCATTTCTTATAAACTTGTATTCAAAGAGTTTAGGAAAATGTTATTAAGCAGGCCACTGAAACGTTTTCGAATTCCACTGTTAACACTGTAAACCTCTTTATATGATATGTGCATCGGAAATTCCAAAGTTCGAGAATGTCGACTCAAGACGGTGGGCCGGATGCACATTTACGTACCCACAAAACTCTCAACAATATTTAACATTCCTGGATACTCTAACTCTCGAGTACTTAATTGAAAACCATTACGAAGAAAAGTTCCCTATAAATTGCTCGGAAGTCGTTTTCAAAATGCGGGCCTCTGTGATCTTGACCCTTGATCCTGTAGTTTAAAACAACATAGGAGTCATCAACTTATCATGCACAGCCACCCTCTTAAGTATGAAGGTCCTAGTAGCAGTTGTTCTTGAGTTACTGATCAGAAACAGTTTTCAACGTGTAGCCCCCCCCCCACCTCCCCAAGTAGGGTTGGCCTTCGACCCTGTTGATCCAAATTGATACGATTCATCTACTCATCACGCTTGACATTCTAGTAAACTTCGAAGGTCTGGCAGGCAGTTAATGATAAGAAATTCTTTTTCAAAATGCAGACTCCTGAGTGATGGACCTTCGACCAAGTGGGGTTTTATCTACTCGTCATGTGCAGTCACTCTGTTAACCTGTTACAGTTGTTCTTGAGATACTGATTGGGAACCGTTTTGGAAAAGTGGGCCCCTAATAGCTTAAACTTTGACACTTTGAGTCAAAAAAATAATCAGGATAAGCTACTTATTATGTCGAAATACACTTTAAAGTTTGAAGGTTATGGGTGCAGTTGTTCTTGCATTATTCCATTAAAATTGTTTCCAAATTGCAGGCTCGAAATGAGCTTGTTCTTTGACCTTGTGGACCTAAAACAACAGGTTTCATCTACGCATCTTGCCCAACCATCCTGTAAAAATTGAAAGTCCTGGTTGCAGTTGTTCTTGAGTATTTGATCGGAAGTCATTTTCAAAGTTCGGATTCCTGTGAGCTTGACTACAATGCCCACCTACCTAATGCTTAAACCGATCAAACTCTTAAGTCCCTATGCTCATATGTGCTCAAGCTTTTTTTAATTTGATCGGAAACAATGCGGTCTTCCCACCGACCAAAAGACCGCTTTGAAAAGCGATATACCCTCTGTACAATGTGCATAATATTTTGCTTTAACGTCAAGTGTAGCAATCCTTTCTTCAAAACATCACTCTAATATCAGCACTGGTTAATAAAAGTATATCTTAGTGTAACATTTAAATTACTTTGAATCTTTAATGTCTTTTATATTAAACATTCCAACTATTTATCATTTTCTTATAACCATAAACGAATACTAACGAATATTTTATCACGGCAATCAGTTTTCCTGTTTTGAAACGTTGTTTGTCAAGTGAACAAAAAAGATATCATTTGATATTTTGAATAGCATTTATTCCATGTCACACCATTTTATCACATACAAGTATATGTACTAATCAATACAGATCAAGTAAATATTTTTAATATGCTTTATGCACAATATTTCAACGCCAGATGCTTGCAACAAAGTTACTTTGGTATTGGTAACAGATGTGATTTAACTGTGCAACAGTCGTGTGAAGAAAAGACATTCTTCCCGATAAAATTGTTTTTAGGAGTACGACAATCACATTCAAATAAAAGGGAAACGAAAACAATACTTGTATCTGCGTATGACAACGAATAAGATGAAATAAACAAAGGCGTCAGAATGTTACCAGGCAATGCATGCGTTATTTTATGCAGGGAATTTCATATCGTGATAAGGCACTTTTGCCATAAAACATTGACAGCAAACCCTAAAGATAACTCATTCAGTTGAGTGTTTTGTGTTTAAAGCATTGTGAATAGCGGCTTTAGAAGACAATTTTGATTAGTTAAAAGCAAGTATTTGATCCTTAAAACGTTTTTCCAATTCAGTTGCTCTTCAAACGGATTACAACCATTTCATAGCTCTGTAAAAGAACTAGGACACATTGAAAATTACACTCTGTCTAGACAGATCATTTCATGAAATATATGTAATTCATATGCGTGACATTCGTCTTACCATTGTATTGTGTTCTATTAACTTATTTGAAAGCCACTAAATATTAAAGTTATAAAACAGACACGAATAACACTCGCCACTATTAATATATAAGAGAATATTGCCTCATTTCAACGGTGCAATGTAACCTTGACATAAGACGCAGAGAAATGAATCGTATATCTGTCACTAGATGTCATTATACAAGAACCGGTCAATTGACTGTACACAAATACTTCTCTTTTTCTCCTAAGAAGTGTTTCCCGCCACGTCAAGCCTATAATCAGTGGTACATGAACTATGTTTAAGTGTATCTGTAATCCTTCTAACTTCCGTACAACACAAGATCTGTCCCAAGCTTTTTAAACGTGCTTATGTTATTCGATAGCGTATTCTATCATTCAAACGACTACCTTATACCAACGTTTGTATTGAAATTTGTTGTTACTAGTATTTTTTGAAAAACGACATGCTATAATATATCATTAGGACTTAACTTCATTCAAGTGACTAGTACTAATACACATTATGTATTGTTGTTAGTTAAACCCCTTTCAATTATGTCTGTAATCAATAAATTTAACATTAATCCTAGCTGACAGTTAAATCAGCTGTGTTTCACAAATTCTTGCAAAACCTTCTCTTTTTGTGTTATATTGACTGCGATTTGCATCATAAACGATGCAGAACCCCAACACTGAAAAGCAATTTATTCCTGTGTTCTCAGTTTCTAACCTTATACATATATCTTCACTTCGCTTGAGTTATTGGCGACTGTGTACTTATTCATAACTAATTTATTGACAACTTCACTTTTTTTTTAATTCAGAGATGGATTCAGGCTTTAAATCGGTAACCGTTAAGCATTTGCCTTTAAAGAATTACGTCACAATTTATTCAATCTACTAAAATATTCGTAAAAAAATCCTTTGAAAATAAATTTAAATAGCTTAGAGATCCATTGTGCAAAATATTGACAAGGGTTTGGAAGAAGACAAATAAGGTTTGGTCCAATTATGCGCCCAGCCGTTGCCATTTTATAGTGTTCTCGTAGATTGCAGATTTGACACGGATTTGTTTAAGTAATCTATAATTATTTTTTTAAGTTACTCATTTCAAACACTGTTTAAGATTTTAAAGTTAACACAGGCTGCAAGGAAAATTATGTATTTTATGCTTAAAGTCACCGACAAACTGCTCAAATGGTGTAAGCGGGTTACCCAAACCAGGCAAAAAATGAAAAATTCATGAAATTCACAGGGTTGAGCAAAACATATTTCCAACAAACATGGAGACGATGTTATAAATAAAACGTTCGCGAAAATAAAAGAAAAAAACAACGTATGGTTGCATATTATATATTACACTGTATAAAGAATGTCGGCAAATAGGTATATTTTGTGACAGAATTTACATATGCGTTAGAACTATAGTGCTTACAAGTATTTGCAGTATTTAAACGGATTAATACAATCTATAATATTTATCACAGCAACAACTTCACTTACTGGAAGCGAATCTACCAAAAAGCAAATTAGCTTTGGTCACGTGGGTAGTCACGAAATTCTCGACAGAACCATTTTTTATGTCCAAGGTCTAAGTTAAAGGCTTAAGAGACAGAATGCACTGCAATGACAGGTTGTTCGGTTGTCCGACAGGACGAAGATTAGATCAAAGTGAGTTTTCACCTTACATGACACGTGACTAAATATATATATAATGTCCGTGTTGATGCTTTATAAATAGAATGAGAAAGAAAAGGGTAAATAATTCTATCAATAGATAATTGTTAAAATAATACATTCCCATTTCAAAAATTTTACCATCAACACTGAATAATACCAAAAACTCGAAAGAAAAAGGAAGGTCATTGTAACACATTTGACCTTTTAATACTGTAGAAGGATGTGTCAGAATTGCTGTAGAAGTATCTGCTATAAGATGCCAACAATAAACTAGAAATGTGTCCAAAGGAAACAGATGCCCCCGCTAAATGACACTGGACACAAACTTGGTAAATCAACATTGTAGGCAAACATGTAAAAAAGGCATAACATACGACAAGGCAAAGATATCAGGTATTTACCTTTCTAACTACTGTTACAGATTAGCCCTTCTAGAAAGTTAAAATTTTATTGAAATGATAACTGTTGATTTTGAACACTAGCCACTCCAGCTACATAACACGCATGTATCTAAAAGCAAGCCAAGTTAAATGCATTGTAGACAGAAAATAATAAAAATACTTTTTTTCTAAACGAACAGGTAAGTGGTGCATTTTCAAAGACAAGTTCGGCAGTCTCTTACAAGTATAATATCTTCAGTCTCTCTAATATCCTTTAAGAGATTGCATCAAGGCATCAAAATGGTAACGGATAAAAGCAATGAAGCAATCTTCTGATATTTCTTTTGCGCCCATATAATAATTATATCAAAGAACACATACATGTAGCCCTCTACAAATGTCTATTACATTCATGTATGTTCTTTGTTGCTCATCTGTCCTGTGTGATAATTCCATATTCAACATCTGCTACCATACTAAAATGACATGATGAGCATGCTGAAAGTGTTGAAATTATTGGCATGAAACAAGAAATTATCATGGCGGGGATGTGTCGTCATAATATAATAAACACACCATGCACGAGGAAGTTATGAGCTGGACACAAACAACTTCTTCCCTATATCTATATTAGGCATAATCCAAAGCTGCAAGTGTCCACTGTGACCCTGACCTTTGAGCGAGCAACATGTTTCTTGCATGAGACAAGTCGATTTCATGTGCTGATAACTTAAGCCAAATTATTTTGAAATCCACCCATGCACAACAAAGTTATGAGCCGGACACGAACAACTTTTTCATTCTATCCATATAAGGAACAAGCCAAAACTTCAAGTGTCCACTGTGACCTTGGCCTTTGAGCAAGCGAAATGTTTCTAACATTCAACTCCTTGACTTCATACGATTATCACTTATGCCAAATAATTTCGAAATCTAACCATGCACAACAAAGTTATAAGACAGACACGAACATCTATTTTATGTATTAACACACACACACGCACACACACACACACGGACCGGGTAAACACTTTATGCCCGCTCGCGATTATCATGGCGGGGACATAATAATTACAAAGGGCAATAACTAAAAAAATATTCAAAGAGAGTTTTGGATCTTGGGCACTGCACCTTTCCACAGTGAGATCTCTTCACCTATGAAGTTTCAAGTTAATATGAAGAAATAAGCATGAATAATTACCAAGAGCAATATCTAAAAAAATGCGAGCAATAGAGTTATGGTTCTTAGGCTTGCACCTTCCCACAATGAGATCTATTCACCAATGAAGTTCTAAGCTGATATGTTCAATATCTTTAGAGTTATGCCCAAGACAAGAACTCAGTATGAAATATTACAAAGGGCAATAACTCAAAAATTAAGTAAACAAGAGTTATGGATCTTAAGAACTGCACCTCCCCACAATGAGATCTGTTAACCTATGAAGTTTCAAGTTAATACCTTCAACACCTTACAAGTTATGCCATGGACAAGAACTAAGTATGAAAAATTACAAAGAGCAATAACTCATAAACTGTGAGAAACAGAGTTATGGTTCTTAGGCACTGCACCTCTCCACAATGAGATCTATTCACCTATGAAGTTTCAAGTTAATATCTTCAATACCTTTTAAGTCATGCCCGGACAAAAATTAAGTATAAAAAATTACAAAGGGCAATAACTCAAAAAAATTGCAAAAGAGAGTTATGGTTCTTAGACACTATACCTTTCCACAGTAAGATCTTTTCGCCTATGAAGTTTCAAGTTAATATCTTCGATACCTTTTGAGTTATGACCAGGACAAGGTGCCCGGCCATGGTGCCCCCCCCCCCCACACACACACACACGGACAGGGTTAACACTATATGCCCGCTCGCCATTATCATGGCAGGGGTATTTAAAAT
Organism: Cyclina sinensis; assembly: GCA_012932295.1. Lineage (NCBI taxonomy): Eukaryota > Metazoa > Mollusca > Bivalvia > Venerida > Veneridae > Cyclina > Cyclina sinensis. The sequence continues at coordinate 19,252,625 of JAAONU010000009.1, forward strand.
GTTATATCAGCTTATTGAAACCGCTGTTCTATATCAATATTATCTTTTTTCGTCTGAGAACAGAGACATAATTATATTGGCAATGAAGTCATAGCAGATAAGTGCTTATTTCGGTGAAAGATGGTGTTTTTTTTACAGAGTCAGCTGTAAAAGTGATATTTTCATAAGTTGTATTTAATATACGCAACTCTTGGCGAAAGCAATATCTATTTATGTGTCAATCATGCCAGAAAAGTCATTTTTTGTTTCTTTATTGACATTTTTAGAAACTACGCAGTAAGATGTGCGTGTTTTATGAACTGGCGTAATGATTTCAATGATCTAAGAAATATTTTGGATCCGGCACAGTTAACGTGCCGTCAGAAAGGAGACGTTCAACCGGATTAAAGCATTGTTAAACAGAGTAGTTAATTGTCTTATAATTTCAATGAACTCAGTGAGAATCTACTTTATAACCCTTATTCTTACTGAAATGAATGAAACAAAAGTCTATAATCGATGGGGCAAAACTAAACAATTACATGTTAAAACTCGAATCAATTCCTTGAATCTCTGCTTTTAATACATTTGTAAAGTTACGTCATACAATATTTTAGAGAAAATAGCAAAACCAATCTACTTTACGCAAAAATAAATAGTTCCTGTTCCTATAACTACAGTTTAGCATTTATCTTCCGGTTTATCCCGGTTTCAATGTCGAACGTTCCTTCGGATTCATCTTTTAGTGTAAACGTGAAGGACGCATTTTACAGCCAATTTATACTCAACCTTTAGAAATGAAGCTTACCACTTAAGCAAAGTCAATGGTCGATATTTTTTATACCACTGAAGAAAATAATTTACGTTTTCAGTTAGCTAAATAAAGTACAAAGAGTTTATTTTTGCACAGTACTCGACTTACTAATAACGTTATAATTTCGTTGGCATTTCAAATATCATTTTCCAATTTTTGTTGTTCTTTATGGATTGTTTGTCTGCATCTATGCTGAAGTTATTACTACATCAAAAATGTTATCTATCATCATAAGCAAACACTGAAGGCGTGAATATTCTTGTTTAACAGAAATGCAAGTCTGGCTTTAACGCCTACTGTTTACACTTACCGGCTTAGTGGTTGAAATAATTTGTTTACTGGCTGAAACCTATCGACAAACTAAGCTAGTAACATGTATAAAGTGACATTTTTTCTTTTATTATCATTTTTTTTTATTTTATAAAGCGGTTTTTCATCGGTTCACTTGCACGAGAAGCAATAGAATGTATTTCAAACATCAGATTTACTGTCAATAATTCATTACAAAATGCATTTATGATCACTGTCAGGTGGAATACCTCTTGACCATTGAAAAAGGCGAATTATGAATAGAAAATGAGCCATGATCAAATGTTGTAAGCATTAAAATCCCAAATGTTTCAAAATTTCTTATTCTAAAGCCATGACAAGAGCACAGAGACAAAACATCTTAAGACTAACACATATTTCTAAAGATATTAAAAGTTTGAAAGAGAGAAAGAAACTAACAAAAAAATCTTACCGTTTTCGTGCAGTGTAAGTAAACAATATTCACAGGTTGAGAACTGACAGAATTCCAAATTAAAGTTGTTGTAATTGCTAAAGATAAGCATGTGATTTTCCAGATAAGCTTGATTGCTAATGTGCGTACTGCTTATCTTAATTCCTTTATTGTTTTGCAACACGATTAAAGTCATTCATTAGAGAACTATATACGAGCTTTGATCTTCATACAGTTCTTTCAAAATTGCTACCACTGATGTCCAATCTTACAAAAATAATCCAACGAAACCTGTAATAAACTTGAACGTCAAGACAATGAAAATATTGTTTAAAGATAAAGCTGTCACTATCTGCTGTTGGGGAAGTAAATATTCACTCAGTATTTTCCGATTGCCAGACAACGAGGAACAATTCTTGACTCTGATTATAGGAGCCGAAGATGACTTCCGAGAAATTAATTTACCCCTTATAACCGTCCAATAACCAAAGTCTGTTACTGTTGTCTTTACAATTTTTCTGTGAACTCATAATATTCAAATTTTAATGGTTTTTTTTACAAAAATAAACCGCTTTCTTACAGTAAGTTAATGGACTAAGCAATTGATCGATTTAGCCTAAATTAACATGGAATTCAAAATCTCTTTAAAGAACACTTTTATCCTCCTCATCATCTTGAGTGCTTCTGTGTTTATTTTGTGTTTTTGTTTGTATGTTTGTTTGTTGTGTGCATGTTTGATAACATGCGCTTGAAGCAGAATCACATTTAATCAAATTTATGAGCTGAACTTTAAAAAAAATTTTATGTTTTTGTTGTAATGAATTGATTGCATTTAAGCACCAAAAGAATATATAAGGATGTCTATATTTTTTACTTACATTTCAGTTTTGTTTTGTTTTTTTCCTTCTATCTCTTCGAAGCAATCACGCTACAGCTCCTCTTATATTGCATGTAAAGATAACAAAAATAATCCTGAAAAAAACCTAACAAGTACACCAAACATAATCGTAGTCCGACACGTAAATGACGTCATAAAGTTTTCTCGCGTCATGTTTCAAACCTACAGAAATTACATAGTTTGTTTTCTAGGATGAATTTCTAATTAAAAACAACATGTTTACATTTCTCATGGAATCCATGCTTTACAACCGGGCTGTAAATCGTATCAGCCGATGACCGATTTTTCAACCATTTTCTATGGACGTAAAATATAGAGCGAATTTTATACGTGGTTAGGTTTGAAATAAAAGATATATATCCATATTTTAATGAGTTAGATTTTGTTTGTATAGTTCGGATGCGAATAATTAAATCACGCGTTTATTTCCTACGCGTTGGAACTGTGTTTATTCATCGATAAAATCGCGGATTGTATTTATCATTTCTTAAATCAAATACTTCCAAGGGCGCTATTCTCATGAACAGCTTTACGTTTTGAAACTTTAATAGCTTCCTTGTTTTGCACAAAACATGCTATTTCAAGAGCAGTACACGACATATTTGGAAACTCATTACGGCGTAAATTTAGAACGACTTACGCAATAGAAAGGATCCCTAGCGTCGTTAAATGTTTTAAAAATTAATAATAACTAACTTGTTTTAGACATTTATTTTGTCCTTGCTTAATATAAAAATTAGCATGTTATTCATAATAATTTAAATACTGAAATATCACCTCGCACCTTGAACTTAGACTACAGTATGGTAAATCACTCTGTTTTGTGAAACTCTACGTAGCTGCATTAATAACTTAGTAGTAAACTAATTCAATGCGAATTTACAGAATTACAGAAGTAAGTCCGTGTTAAATTCCACTAAGATGTCAACACTCGTTTGGTGAACTAAAGATGAAGTACCATAAACAAAATTACTCAGAACGGAATGAACATGTATTGTAAAGTTAGACTATTTTGACTGTTTTACAACTGATATCGTAGTTTTTGGAAAGATGCATGGAAATGTGCTTTTTCACCTTTTTACATCTCTTTGGGAATTATATTAATACATACATTTACAATACACATGTTTCATTCACACAAAAGTACAAATTATAATTTTGTTATTGAAATTAATCTCAATACATTTTGAATACCTATGTTTATTTTAAATTTAATCTTAGACTAGCTCTTTTCAAAAAAAAATTTTTCATCCAGAAATATTGAATTTTTAAGGGTATTTTATTCTTTGAATGTGTATAAAAATTATGATAACAGACTACACCAGAACTTAAACTAAAGAACTGTTAGACTGCAGTAGAAGGTTTGTGCACCAATAACTGAATTTATAACATGTTTCTCACTGATGACGATTTTGTCATGCTTGGGTTAAAAATAGTACGACAGACTCAACAATTTTTATCCATCCCTATACATAGCTCAAACAACAAAAAGTATTACCTTTTTCGAGTATTGTTTAAATTCAAGCAATCATTTAGAATTTTTTAGCATTTTATCATAAAACAAAGGCACATTTTGTGCACCAAACTGAAACAATGTTGCAGACATCAGTACAGCTTCTCAACAAGAATCCTTGATAAAATCTTACAAACAAGATAATTCATGATTGCTTTGCATCAAAGACTTTAGTTTTTAATGAACTTGACAAACACAAATAACATTACAGTAGAGGTGGATATTAATCAGACAGTTTGCGATAATGTCATTTTATTATAATTATTATTATTATTATTATTGAGAGTATGGCAGATGATTTGGCACTTAAGCTGAAACAGTGTCATCAACCTATAAATTACCTCAAGACATTTCCGAGTATTGATCACACAGGCTGTAAACAATACAGATAGTTTAACAAACCTTGAACATGAGGAACGAAAGGAAGATGTTTGTGGACGAGTAAAACAGGTTCTTTGAACAAATACAAAAATGTTTTCATTTTAACGGGGCAATGTAGAAATTGTTTTATACTAATTAAATAAAAATCAGACAAGGAACACAATTACAATTACAATAACAATTCTTACTTCAAATGGATTTGAAGTTGAGAGCAATTTAAAACTTCTACAAAATACAATAAAACTTATATACAGTGTTGTTTCAATAACTGCCTACTTTCTTTATTTTTTTTAAATATCCAGTCCTTTTCCCGTTGTTTGTTGTTTGAAAGAACACAGATTCAAAGTTTAAATCAAAATACTGCCATTTTTTAATGGCATACAGTGAAAACCAAAGATTAAGGGTCAAACGTTAATCAAACGAGATGTATCGCTCTTCCTTCCAAAATTGAAAAAAAAAAATGATAAAGTTATTGAAAATGATTTTAATATCGTAAATGAATTGAATAAGCATTTTATCAATATTTCAAATATTAAAACGAAAACTAATTTCTTCTGAAAAAAACAACGTTTTTTTTTTTGGTTCTAAAAGAAAAACTTGATACAATGTTAGACAAAAACGTCTTATAGGGAACTTTGGAAGTAAAACAAACACAAAATTTAATGCACAAATTAAAGATACATCATTTTTCTGAAAAGACATTAAAACTTTTCAATTCCTATCCATCCAATAGAAAACAGATAGTTCAAGTAGGTAATTTACAATCTGATAGTCTTACGGTAAAATCAGGAGTCCCTCAAGGCTCAATCCTTGGACCTTTACTCTTTTTAATATATATTAATGATATAGCAATACTTCGCGATGTTCTTAATATAGACTTATATGCAGACAACTCTACACTTTATAGATCTGGTGATCTTTTATCAATAATACAAGATAACCTACAAAAAGATTTATCTTATATTAATGAATGGTACATCCTTAATAACATGTCTTTACATCCACAAAAACAAAGTACGTGATAACTGGATCTTCAAAAAAGGTCAAGAAATGTAAACCTCTTATTTTGAAAATAAATGATACAACGCTAGAAAACGTTACTGTTCAAAAGATATTGGGAATATATGTAGATAATACATTAAACTGGCATTATCAAATTGAATCTGTATGTGAAAAAAAACTAAAATGTAAAAATTGCACCGTTATAAAAACATTATTTCTTATCTTACAGATGAAGTAAAGATACTGTATTTTAATGCGTATATCCTTCCAGTGATCAGTTATTGTCATACGGTTTGGGTAAAAACACAAGCTCATATAAAAACAAAATATATTCAGGTCAAAAAAGAGCCATACAATATTTGATAAATATGATAACAACGTCGCATGCGATATATTTTCATATAATGTAATATGTACAATATTAATTACCTGCATTCAAAAGAAAATCATAAGAAAACGGTTAACTTACATAATATTGATATGCAGATGTCTATGTAGATAAATAAAACCTTTCTTCGGCCGGATTTAATTATGAAAAGGTTATGAACTGTAAGGATGTTAAATAAGAACAGAACTAAATCGACTTATAACATAATCTTTATGTCTGACAAATGATCATCAACCCTTTAACAACTTTAGATCTTTATTACAATGGTCTGTGAAATGACGTAATCGCCAATGGCCTTTAGCTGTTGTGAGAAATGGGACTGATATGTTTAAGAGTTACCAAAATGAGATGAGTCTTAACAATGCTACATGCCATAGATTAAAACTTTAAGCCTTTCAGAGAGCAAGAAATTCTTAATATCTTTTCTATATCATTATCTTTAAAAATGTCTCTCTCAGATGATCCAAGCATATAGCAAGTGTCATAGCATAAAGATCTTATAGACAATAATGTATGTAATATACTGAAGCGTTCTGTTAGAAATAGATAACTTATTATGGCCTAGTTCCCGCAATAAGTATAATATACGCTCAGAAATCGGAACTGCCTTTCAGCCAGTGCTACAAGCATGGCTGCCCAGGGGGGGAGAGAGCCCGCCAAAACTAATCACATGACTTCCGGAAAAGAGGTACCTCAAAAACGCCCACGACTATTCCGATACCGTACGGTTACAATGACCTAAATAACTACACTCCCCCCCCCCCCCACTTTATTTTTGAAAAGGTGGAGCTTAACCTTGGATTTTAGAATTTTGAACTCCCTGACCCTGAAAAGGTCCAAAATACCCTACCCGCTGAGATCCAATGATACACTGGAACTTGTACGCCATTATACCCCCTTAAAACCAAAATTAATGGCGATCAGTTCAACACATACTTTTTCTGGGCAAGTCCAGCAGCCTAGACGGATAACCAGTACTAAGTATGCAAACACCCGCAAGTAACTGACAACTTGCAAGACGCCACAGGACGTCTAACAATTTTCAGCTATGTACGACAAAGCTGAATCCGAGCCTCTGAGTACCATGCACTACATGTACAGATACTTTATAGCTATATACAACATAGCTATTGCTACAATATCCTACCAGGAGCATATACAACATGTTCCAACAACCCTTGGTTATATACAACATAGCCAACTCTCCAAGACACTTTCCTGGCAACATATACAACATGTACCAGTTGCTTTAACCATATACAACCTGGTTTATTCAACTGTAATGCCATGAACAACATGGCATCTTCTTAACTAAAAACAAACAAACATGTACAACACATCTGAACCCCTGTTCAGTTCTACACACCTCAAAACTTATCCACAACATGATAGTCACACCATCTTACTGGTACAGACACAGTCCGTTCTCCGTAGTGTTGGCCAGGACACTATCTTTTCTCCCCCACCCTGGCCACTGCAGAGATTGCTACTAAGCTGATAAAACCTCTTGTTCTTTTCTGCTGTCTCTATACCACAGACTGCTACCTGCTTCGGTTGGCTCACGGGCCAATTGCTCCTTAGGTTCTTCTGAGGCTTTCACACTGGACTCAGCTGACTCTATACAACAGAGTTCTGCTCTCCCTCCCCTGGCCCTCAAATATACTGACCGACTGTACCGTTCACCATTATCTCTGATATGTATCATACCCAGTACAACTTACGTCATACAAATAGAGAAGTTCCTGTTGAGACAGTTTTCAGCAAGGCTTGCCAGGAACAAGACTCCCTCTGCTGTTTCCTCACTATTTTCCAGCCATTTAAAAATAAAACTCAATTTCTCATCAGCACCTTGTTCATACTGCAATTCATCTAAAATGAAAACCCAAGTTTATCGGTTCCTGATAGACCTCTGTCTCTGTCACACCTAGGACTTCCAGCTCATCTTCCACCACCACCACTACCACATCCAGATGCACGCCGCTATTCAGATTCTCCTGCTGCAAGTTACCAACTGCCACATTTACCGGTGTCACCCATGGTTTCCTCTCACTGCTTAGTTCCACTTTCGGTTTAGTATCAACTATGAGATTTTTAGTATTGCCACACAGACTGCTACCAGAGGTACTCCCGGCAGCCCCTATTCGCTTAGTGCACGTCTGCACCCTCCAGGGCTCCCTACCAATGGTACTCCCGCCGCCTGTGCATAGCACCCACCGGATAGTCACTGGTCATAATCTACAACCTCCTCTGTGTTTTCCACATTGGACCTCATATGAGCAGCTTCTTGACTACCCTCCTCACTGAATGAACCGGCATATCTACTACCTCTCCCTGAGGTATTCCTTGAGATACCCTATACTCATTCAGAATTTTTTGTGCTAACCTTCACAACACTATTGATCCTATGTCCCGCTGAGACTAATGGTACCGCCACATCAACTTCCGCAGTGAATCTCCCCCATTGTTCGTCAGCCTTCCTGCAATATTTGCAGCCTCCACACGGTAAATCTTCAAGTGCAACATTCACTTTGAAAAACTTGCATATGTCTTCTGGCACTGGTGGTCTAGAAAATGTATCCGCACTGCCATGTATCCCCGCTCCATGTCGCAAAATGACATTGTACTGTGACAACTCCTCCATCTAATCAGGCGAACTGACCCTGTGGCTCCTTAAAGTTTAAAAGCAACGTAAGACTGGAGTAATCAGTCCTTAACACAAACGGTCTTCCAAGCAGGTTATACCGATACTGCCCTGTAAATCCTACAACAACCAAAAACTCTTTCTCTTGCTACAATCGATTGATCTTCTGCTTAATCTTCAATGCTTGATAATCTTCATCTGAAATTAGTCACTTCTGCAGCTGTATCTACCACGGCTTCTACATCCCTGTCACCAACCTTAATCTACATTTATACTTTGACACTGATGATAACTGACATATCCTGGCCAATTCCGGCCCATCCTTGGTTATTGGCCCATCTCTAGTTACAGTTTTTTATGCTTTTTGTAACATCGGCTGTCACTTTACCTCATGCGACCCACTGAACCGTCATGGTCTATATTTTTCCGCTAATTTATATCTCCAAGTGTTTTCTTCTGCGTACAACGCATCAGATTCCCTAAATCTTCATGTTGTTTATCTTGGCCTATGTGTGACTGGTCAGTTTATAGCACAGAAAGCATCTTAATTCAGAACAATTCTTTCTGACATGGCATGATTTCCCACACTTGAAGCAATTAATCCGGCTTTCTTGAATCTATTACTGTGCCCGCTATTCTGTCTATTCACTTGCTTACAATTCACCTTTGCCAAAATGTTCTTAATTAAATTATGAACAAGGCTTTCAACTTTACCCCTCGCCATACTGTTGGATCCCGTGGCCATATTAATCTCACACAGGTCGGAATTTTCTTTTTCCTGCTCATATGTTCGACGGGTTGTTCTTTGTCTGCTGTACATAGCTTGGTGTACATGCTGGTCCTCCTTGTCATTGTCCATTGCCTCTATTGAACTGGCTACCTCCTCTTAGGTGTGGATCTTTCCTCGCATCCAACAACACTTGTTGGAGTGGAAGTATTTTCTGCTATACGTGTCCCTGTATTTTCCGCCAAAACTACTTAAAGCAACTTGTATCTTTGCTAAACCTCAAATTAGCACTGAAATCACTTCCTTTGAATGATACAGTAAGATGAATACACGTATACAACACGTGTCAAAATCAAGCACACATACAATATGCACTAACCTGCAAATACAGCTATACTACACACTTACACATACGTACGACACGTGCAGCCTGAACAAGTATACAACAATTGCCTTAAAACTGTGTTATAATAAATAACTACCTCACAAGTGTTCAACAATAGCTACAAACTTTCAGATAATACAAGGACTAGAAATGAAGAAAACAAAGCAAAGCAATACCAGTTCCACCATGAAGCAAGCAAAGTATCCTAGACTGTGGGTGTCCAGTGTTCATACACATTCTCTTTGTTCGAGGTTTTCGCTCTAAAATAAAATTACTGGATTACCTTGTCTGCCGATCTTCTTACACCATCTTTACACACACACTCTTACAATTACTTGTCACTTATCCCAGCAAAAGTTACAATAAATCTGTATCCACTAGTCAGTCTCTGTTATATTTCTCTACATTGTCCATTTCAACACCGTAAAACAATCCACACAAATTAACACTTTAAAGTCAAGTCCAATTCACATCTGACAGTTGTTAACCCGGAACCACGTTCTCTCGAGTCTCTGTACGCATGCGCTAAACTTCGTAAACGTCCGAACTGTACGGAGTAACCCGAACAAATTCAAACCCGATTTCCTGTTTCAAAAGCTGTCAATTAACCAAAATCAACACAGCCTACGCTGCGCACAACACTATTCCTAACAGTGCCCCTCAGAAATAACTACCGTCATGATGTTTGCTGCCTTTACTTCCACGAACATTTCACCCCTCCCACGATTCTCAACACGCCTCACCGAACCGCACCTACTGATGAAGATTTCCGTTAAAATTACACCTCCGGCAACAAAATCGATCCTGCCGACAACGCCAATGAAGCGTTCTGTTAGAAATAGATAACTTATTATGGCCTAGTTCCCGCAATAAGTATGATATGTGCCCAGAAATCGGAACTGCCTTTCAGCCAGTGCTACAAGCATGGCTGCCCCGGGGGGGGGGGGAGAGAGAGCCCGCCAAAACTAATCACGTGACTTCCGGAAAAGAAGTACCTCAAAAACGCCCACGACTATTCCGATACCGTACGGTTACAATGACCTAAATCACTACAATACAAAAGCTATAGGTCTTATATTTGCAGACAGGTAATCTTTGAACTCCTTTCTTATATATCTTTACGTTAAACAGGTGACACCTGGGCTTAGTCATTGTAAACCTCGGGGGCATGATTCTAGCATTCTTTATTTACGTCGACTGTGCATTGCTATAAAGATGTAAGCCAAACTCCTACGGTCTCAGGATTTTTTCTAAACAGAGCCTATATTCTCTCTAAATATCTCTTCCATATGATCAAACAATACTATAAGCCAAATAACAAAGCTCTTGTTTAGACATTTTTATAATGGTTCAATTCTTTATCTCTTTGTTAAACAATAGTCCCTGTGATGGGGCTAGACTTAACACAAGAGGTATCATTAAAGCAGTCATTGAAAAAATGTTATACATCATGCTACATCACGAGTTCTGATGACAGGACGTTATATCTTTTCAATGTTTTATCTAAAATGTAGATAATCCATGTACTCTCGGGGGATAAAATAAGGCTTTAAGCTTTTGAAAGAAGACTGTTATCCATTTTAGAGAAGTGATAAAATATTGATAATTTACATAGTTTTTGGAGAACATGACAAAATATTTAAACTATTTTAATGTTTATTCATTTCCAAGGAATAAGCCTCTAGAGACGCAAATAACTGCATCAAAGACTTGAAGAATGCATCGATATTCAGTGTTTTGTAAATGAAGAACATATTGTATGGTTGCTAATTTCAATCAATTTAATTGAATGTTGGAAGTTTCAAAGAGTTACACACGAGAATATCCGCCAGCCTGACCTTTGTACCTTTTTCGTTAGCTTTTATCTTGTTCATATGAAAATCATTAATGAACACTAAAGCTTGCCTATTATGCTTACCAGTATGAAGTTACACAGGACATTGTCTGATGTACACACAGATGCTTTAGGTATTGAGATGCTTATTGAAAATCAATAATGGACACTTGACTCCGTGACTAGACGTTAAGTGTTCCTTTATTAAAATAAAAATAGCATGCTGTTCTACGTGTTCAGGTAGTTAAAAAACGCAGAAAACGTAGGAACTCTAACATATTAGAAAACAAGAAAACAATGCAAAGGTTTGTATCAGTTTAGTAGAAGCAACAGCGAAATTAAAACAAAATGTAACAAGCTGTAAAATACACTACAGGCGAATGTTAAACACTATTGATGTACTGTTATCATTAGGATTTCAATTACCTCTTTTTTATTAAACGCCACAACTGTCTGATGTTTCACATATCTTTTTATCTTGTCAAGCAGTGGTGTTCTCATGTCTATAAAAGGTGGTATCTTGTGCACGTACAGTGTTATTTTGTCAAACTTTCATGCTTTCTTGTACAAGTGCTATACTGTCAAAAATAATGGTGATATGTCAAAGAGACACATTTTCTTATCTGTAAAACGTGTTATTATGTGTAACTCATATGAAATATTGTCAAACTGCATTGATATATAAAGCAAATAGTGTATTATCTTCTCTGTTAAAAGTGGTTTCATATAAAATTCTATTTATTTCTTCTCAGACAGTCTTGGGGTGTTGTGCAAGTACCGTGATATCTTGTCAAACAGTGGTGTTATTATACTAAAAAGACCTCCTAACTTGTATGTATACAGAGTTATCATGACACTCTGTCATTATCTTAACGGATAGTTGTTCATGATGTCAAAAAAGATGTCCTATTTTGTCTTTACACCATGTTATCATGTCAAACTCATATGCTATCTTGTCAAACTGTTATTCTATCTTGTGCTAATACCGTGTTATTTAGATCTCTACTCGATCCTTAAAAATTTGCCATTGCATAAATATTGTAATACAATTTCTTAAATAGGTAATGTTCAAACTAAACTAAACAATGATGATATAATGCCTAAAAACTGTTATTGTCGACTGTCAACAATAAAACCTAAACGTGTGCTGTTTATGTTTTTTGTATTGCTGTTTATAGACAGTTTCAATCTCTCTTTGGTTATATCCCGTCGGTCAGTCCACCTGACAAGTGTTACTTGGTGTCAAATCAGTTTACTGGCCAATCTCTCTGCAAGCGACTGACTGTCTCGTATAGTGATGAGGGACAAATGGCCTCTCGACGCATTGAGAAAATCACAGCGAAATTTAGCCGGCCCTTTTTGGGGTTTGAACCGAAAACCCCTGAATTGACAATCCGATGCTATATAAACTTAGCTAACTGGGTGAAAAAATAAAAACAAACATTTTAAAAAAAAGTCTAAGGTATTGTGGATGTTAAATAATTTGTTTATTCCGTGACATTTCTCCTCTCTAAAACGTCTTAGTTTTTAATTTTAAATTTGTATATTTCCTTTCTCTGCAATAACTATTTGTACATAATGCTATTTTATATAAACATTCTTAGAACTTTGCTCTATTAACCAGTTCTCAAAGGAATAACGAGCTATCAGCATTTTCCTGAAAGCGATGAAATATTGAAAACCATTTTAGAAAATGTGGTAAAATATTGATATTTATATTTGAGAACGTAATACAATAATTCATTATTTTATCCATTTACAGTTTAATGATATCCGAGAAATGTCAAACCCTTTTAATTTACTCTAGAGATATAATGTAGAATTGTAAGGCATCAAACCGTTTCGAATCAATATATAAAACAAAAGCATGCTGATACATTCTTTATTCTAAACGACTTTATATTCCCCTTTGAAAATCTAAATGAACAAAAACAATTGGTGTAATAATGATACCAGTTTTTTTTCATTCTAAAAGACTTCATTCTCCCACGGAACCACAAGAGTATGCCTTCGACACTTTATTTAATAATAAAACTTAATGATACTTAGCATTTTATTAATATTTCTTATAACAATAATGGGCTGCATCAAATACTGTATGAAATGGACTCCATGAAGATATGCTTGTCACAGTACTAGGGACTTGAAAATGTGTATTTTAGACTTAGTTGTTACAAAGGTGCTGGGTATTTCAAAATATTCTATGAGCATTTTAACGAGCCGATTACGTTAGTTTGGTTACATCTGAAGATCCTGTTTTACTAAAAAAAAGTAAACTATACAGATATAACAAGGTTTATATTAAATGTTTCAACTAATCGTCTAAGAGTATCTAAATTTATAACAAACATTGGACATCGTTATGTTAGATCTGCATAGGGTCTTGTGACAATCCACATGACCGTAGATGATTTTCATTTAGTTGTATCGTCAAGTTAATAAAACCGTTCGTGTTTCCTGCAGATTTGTAAAAACTGGGTTGTAATTAGCTGTTTGAAAAAAGGATATGTTCGCTAGAAACATCACTAAATCAGATACGTAAATCTTTCTTTGTTGTATATTTTAATTTTGTAAGTGACCTTTAACAAGCTTTAAATTCATTGTTTTTCAAGGGTGTAATATCCGTACCGTTTTGAATTTTCCAGAGGAATGAATATCTTAAATAGTTGAATTAATGAACATTTTTTAAATCGTTAACGAAACTAGTTCTTTGTATCTGTACAATGTCTTTTGCAGCAATAATAAAATACCGTTTCTCAGGTAATGAAATATTGAAGTTCGTTAAATATTTTTAGCATTTGTTAAAATTGCTGTATTTAAAGAAACAATATGTAATATTGTCTTATGTTATTATTTGAACACATACAGAATGTACAATATAAGGTTTACTAAAGTTAAATGATAAAGAGGCATTAATATCATTTACATTTGACAAAGGTTAATCGAAAAAATATAAATGTCATGTGTGATAACTTCTCTTGTCTCTCGGAGAACAAAGGTTTTGTTGTGTTGGTGTTTTTTTTAGTCAAGCTTGCTTTTTTTCCAAACTGACTGGTTCTTTTGGTAGCGCCTTACATAAATATTACTTGTGATATGATAGCTATTTTAAATGATACCAGCAAAAGTTTGCATCTGTTGTTCTAGACAAAATGTTTTAGCAAGTTTAAGTGATAAATGATAATGTCCTATTTTGATCAAAGTTCCTTTGCCATTCCATAATAAATCCTTGACATGAAACGAATTAGCTGTAATAATCAGAATATTGACATCTGGCCCTTAACTGTACTAGTGTTTTATCTTGTTCATATAAAAGCCATTGATAAATACTTTAACATGACTTCTGGGTAACCTTTATTTAATTGCCCCTGAAGAACACACTTCTGGCTGGTTGTTGTCTGTTTAATTCTGTTAAATTCTGAATACTCGACTAAATATTCCCATGAACAAATGTTATACAAAATACAGTTTAAGTGTCAAATATCAGGCATACGTTCAAAATAGGGCATTTTCAACCAATACTCCTAAAAGCATCTAATAAAGAATGATAGAACGTCGTATAAACATGAACACTACCTTTAGCGGAAAATTTGATGTCATAAGGTTTAGAAATACACTTTGTAGTAACTGCCATAAAACTTTAGCTGGCATTACCAAGAATTACCTTGTTGTGAATTAGCTCATTTCAGTTTGAATGTCAGATGTCAATTTCACTAAGTCCGAATCCTCGATTTATGAGTACTTTTAAGAGAACTGATAGTTACGAAAGATTTTCAAGTCAGAAGTTAATTTATGTGTTACTGTCATGCAAAGAACGAATATGGTTCACTTCTCGCGATAAACTATGCGAAGGTTTTTGTTTCGGCTACAAAATCTTATTTCATTTCGTTCAAACAAAATAAGAGTTTGTTTAACGAAATAAGATTTGGTTAAAACGAATTAATATCTAAATGTTGTTTTAACGAAATCTTACTTCGTTTCAACGAAACCTTATTTTGTTTGAACGAAATCTTATTTCGTTAAAACGAAATGTTAATTCTTTTAAACGAAATCTTATTTCGTTTAAACAATGTTCTAACGTTCAGAGTTTTAGAAATAAACATGTATCAAGTTCATGAACATTTCAAAAAGCAGACAAAGCTAAAATGATTCATGATTTTTCTTGACATCAAACAGTTCATATCACTGAAGGTTAAAAAACAGTCCAGGCAAATTTCATGACGTAAGGAAAAAAGGAACGATTTTTGTGAAAACTCACTGCTGAAATTCTACAAATCAGTAAAACTATTATTGCAACTCTGTGAAAATGAAGAGGGAATAACAATTAGTTTGCACTTACCCTCATAATGTATCTGATTACAGATAAAAGAATATTTAATCAGAACATGTAGAAATTACAAGGTTTGTTGCAAGTCAGAGAAAGGTTTATCAAATGAAACATCTAATATTTCTGTGGAGTTCTTAGCATCTCTGTCACGCTAAAACTCAACCCTTGAAGAAGTTAGATAACTTTAAGTCTATTATGCCCCGAATCATCAATTAAAGCGTCTAGATAACAATATTCTCATCACATTATTCTAAAACGACCAGACTGTCCTCTTTATTTAGAAGTTTAAAATATATTCCAGTTGGCAATAATTTATTTCATTCTACGTTACCCTTTCGTAAGGTTTAATATATTAAGATTTTAGTTTACATAAGATTCAATTTGTTGCATTTTTTTTTTGTGGGGGGGGGGGGGGGGTCGTCATTCATATAAAATCAACTTCCTTTAAATATCCAAAATATCATTTTCAATGCAATGCCTCTGTATTACAGATAAATAACTGTCTGGTTAAATAGTAATTATAATGGATGTTTGCTGTTCAGCAGATGCTGTGGCAACAAAACGCTAAGTGAACCGAGTTTCTTCTGACAAAGTTTACTGCAGATTTAACAATAAGCTTTGCGTTAGAGCATTCATGGGGTTACATTAATTTAATGGAATTAAATTTCTTACTTTACAGGGGGATAAATCTTGAAATGTAGTGCTTTAAACTTTAATTGAGTATGTGCACAACGATTTATGACAACATAAAGCTTAAACAGAACTTGTTCAGATATGATTCGCTTTAGGTGGAAACAACGGAAAAGGTTTAACTAGGATGAGTACAGTCATATATTGCAGGGTAGGGGCTCGTCATTAAAATGGCTTTCAAAGTATGCAATGTAACAAAAATGTGCACACTGTTCATAAAGGCGTTTTTTCATTGACTCAGTCACAAGAATTACGTTGTTCACGTGCGAACTAGCACTTAATAAACAATCTTATTTCAGTTGAATGTAAGGATATATTGAATTTGTGGAATGTTTGTTCACTTGTTTAATTAAGAACACGAAAACACATCTATATTTAACTGTCATAATTTAGACATGCTTTGATTTAATTTTTTGCCTTCTTTCAAAGATGTTTTGCTTTACCAGATATAGTAAAATCGGGAAAAAGCAACCTACTCAAGACAGCATCAACATAGGGCAAAATACACTTACTCAAGACAGCATCAACATAGGGCAAATCACACCTACTCAAGACAGCATCAACATAGGGCAAATCACACCTACTCAAGACAGCATCAACATAGGGCAAATCACACCTTCTCAAGACAGCATCAACATAGGGCAAATCACACCTTCTCAAGACAGCATCGACATAGGGCAAATCACACCTGCGAAAAAAGCACATGTCTGCTCACTGACCTAATAACAATCATATAAACACCATACTTAAAACATCAAAATTGCAAAGAATAAATTACTAAATGTAGTTTTACAGTAATCAGATTGATGGTGATTCTTGCAAAATTTACCAACCTATCATTTTTGACAGTTAAGACTAAATTGCTACACTTAAATCAAATTTGATGACCTGTCATTACAGCCTTGAATAATCGGAAAATATTGTTGAAAATAGTTCTAGACAAATTATAGTAATTGCGCGTCAATTCTTGAGAGCTATACTTTCGTTATCATTTTTGTTTTCTTTTTTCTGACAAAAGCGAAGTGATTTTTCAAATTTTAAAAGTTTACTACTACTGAATAACTGGGCCCTTACTTACCAAGCAGTATTAAAACATTTATCGTTTGACTTTGCTTTGCTTTTCTGTTTAAAATACTCTCATTTAAAGAGTCAAGAACGTGTACATATTTGGTATCCCTCTAATCCTAATTATAGATTCCGAAGTTTGCCATCCATCAGCTTAATTTGAAATAAGAATAATTTTTAAACATCCATCATCAAAAATGTCACCTCAAATAACAAACACTTTGGATTTAAAAAACAGAACATAGAAGACAGATCAAATGCCTCTAAAGGAACACATTTCGACATACGTAGCTAAATGGTTAAAAATATTCTCAAATAATCAATATATTTAAACCTTCAAATTTCAAATAAAAAATTTAGTGACCTGGTAACTTAAAGGCATCAAATTTGTTACACGAATCGTAGCTCTGACACGAACGTTGCACTTACACTATTATATTTTCTTAGTTTATTAAGGCATAAGTGTGTTCAGTTCTTAAAGTTGTTAGATTCATAATGCCTTACATTTTTCCAAAGAGTCCTCAGTTCCAATAAGATTAGTAAGACTGGGACCTTTTTAACTGAAGGGCAAGGATTCAAACAAAATAATACTAGTAACTTTTTTTGTTAATTGATCTCTGTTTTGGTTATGTTTTTGTTTATTTGAAAATATTCACTTTATTGAAATTGTGTTAAATTTCTTCCATTTTAAAATGTTATGAAGTCTTTAAACATCGTAAATAAATAGCATTTCGCATACTTGGTGTGATGTGATACGAAAATGAGTCAAAACGTAATCATAACTTTTTTCTTTGTGTCTCTTTCAAAAAGTCATAAAACCGAACAACACGACACCCTTAAAGAATAAAGGGTGTTATACAGTACCCAATTCCATTTATGTTCGTCGGAAATACATCTGTTTCACGAAAAGTCGTTAGTTCCATCCCCGCTCTTGATTTTTTTCCTTAATTTTTGCTCTAATTTTTAGTTTAGTTTTAGAAATCACCATGTACCGGAATGAGAAATACTTTGTTTTCGTTTTCAAAATATTTCGAATGTTATAATGCTTTTAAAAACGGTAAATGAAAAAAGTTTGGGTATCAACTGTTTAAGATTGTCAGGTCAAGAAAATCAGTGGCCTCTTTGCTCGATAGACCATTTAAATCCAGCCAAAACTGATGTCAGTACAAGCTATTGAATCCCTACATGTTGTGTTGTTTGGTCTTCTTAAAGCACAATGTTAAACTGAAAACTAAAATGGTCCATTAATCCTCTCTACCAAAAGGATCTAGAATGTTTCTGGTATTCTTCAGATTGTAACAGCTAATGTCTTATAAAGAGATTCTACTGAGAAGATTATGATGTATTACTGATGTAAGTTTAGAATCACTGCACCAAACTTTGCATGCTACATTTACCTTATTTGAAATGATTAAGGCGCCATAGCTTACCGACAAATAGTAATGTTACGAATGAATATTGATTTAATTAGTCATGAAACGTATCGGAATGACCATTGATAAAATTTTGAATTTTCTTCAGTTGGAGGACTGAAAACTTAAGGCTTATGAATGTATGATACTCCATATTATGCTAGAGCATTAGATCTTCAATATGTATAATGTATCAGCTTGGGGTGGGGAGCTTGGATGTTTAACAGTAAAACCGAAATTAAGTCAGAGCTACACTTTTTATAAAAAAAATCTCAGCGACATTTCTTCTGTACAAATTACAGAAAAGAGTTTGTATGTAAAATGTGGAACTGTATTTTGATACGCTATCATTTCATCAACCCATCCTTTTGAACACGAGCTGTTTTATGTGATATATTCACCATTTTTATTCTCGTGTTATAAATATAAAATCTTATAAGTTCGAAAAAAAATTATTGTCTGGAATCATTGAAAGCTGTCAGAGTTTTTGCTTATATATGTCGACAACAAACTTTGCCTTACAAATTTTTAATAGTTTTGGTTTGGGGGGAGTGACAAAATGGTCAGAATCTTCAAAAAAATCGAATAATTAAGCTAATGTTCCTGAAAAAGGGGCAAGTCACAAAATGTAGTTAATGTGTCAAATTTGGAGAAATATTGATATTTTTCCATGACACACTCGAAGTACTGTCGAAGATTATGATTAGTCAATAGAATCTTATAAGATCGTCAAAACTGGATCTTTCTCTTCTAAAAGGAACAAGTTCTACACAAGATAATGATAGCGCCTCAATTTGAAGTGATTTACTATAGAATTTACACTTACTTTTTTCATAAATGCAATAATTTTCTTTAATGTCTAACGAAGACTACTCATTATAACGATATGAATATTGTCAGATTAAATCTGTGTGTCAGTAAACTATTCTTAACTATATCATGCTAAGACATACCTACTTTTAAAACAAAAAAGAATCAAGCACATATTCCATGCGCAATATCTTATAGATATTAAATATCACTTCCGAGGTTTGTCATTCATTAGCTTATCTTGAGAAATAATAGTTGTTTAAAGTCAAGTTTAATGTCTTCTAACAAAGTCATATAAGGCGGCCGGTTTATCACACTATCGTTCCTGTGGTGAAACAGAACTATACTCAATCAATAAGTAAAAGAAACTGAATTTCGAGATAAAATGACACTCTTAAACCCCAAATATAATGGTCTCAATTAGGCTTCAGCTAAGGTCATTTGTTAATAAATTGAAAGTAATGACAATCACAAATCTGGATAACAACCATTTATGTTCGGGAACAGCAGCAATCATGTTACATATTTGAATTATTATATGCATAATATAACTAGCTAAAATTTGCAAAAGATATGCAGTGGAGATTGTTTTTGTGCATGTATTTTCAAACATTTATAATATAAGATTTTTTTGTGCATGTATTTTCAAACATTTATTATATAAGATTTTTTTGTGCATGTATTTTCAAACATTTATTATATAAGATTTTTTTGTGCATGTATTTTCAAACATTTATTATATAAGCTTTAAACGATTCAGTTTGTAACATCGCGCCCCAGACAGTCTAGTATCTTAAATTCTAGACCGTGCTTGTCTAATGGTCCTTATTTGTTTCATTAAAGATCATTGTTACAAAAGAACTTCTCATTCCTACAGTCAGATCCTTTAATGTACAGAAAATGTAATTTAGAGTGTAGAAAATAAATGTGATTTGGAATATAGTTTAACATGCGACTTAATATGAAAAGAGAAATAATCGTGATTTCCACTTTCGATTTTTTATATTTCTTATAATTGTTTTGCTAAATTTATTTCAATAAGTGTATTGTAAAATTGAAACTTAGGGACTGCTTACTTTATATACTTGCCTCGAAATAATAGCTATATCTCGCTGTAAATGTAAGGCTTTTTGCGTCATACTTTATTTGAAATGTACTTCTTTAAAACCACCTATAAATTTAGACTCTTTTTCACCCTTAAGTAGACTGAATGAAATAATCTTATCTTTAAGTATCGCTATTTTATGGCTAATGTCTTAATGGAAATTCTTCTCCTTCCTCGTACAATTTATCTTGGATTTCCATAGCTTTTATGGCAAATTAAGCCTTTAAAGTGGGCAATTTACGCTACTAACTCTCAAATTTACTAAAGTAATGATTATAAGCAGACTGATGTATGACAAAGATAAATCAGCACATGTCCTGATATGGTTCATTGACAAGAAAAAAAAAGCTATAGACAGACTGGAATAGTACACGGACGCTACCAGTACGCGAACACCCCCGTATTCGGCGAGTTTTAAAACATGTAAAACATCACGTACGGTATTAATGTTACATACTTATATAAGTAACTAACTTATCTTTTTTCTGGTATTATACATGTATGTTTACACTTCCTGTTTATTGACTTATGACCAGACGAACTCCAAATAACATCGTAAACAAATCAATACTTGCAGTTTCACTGACTGTTTCAAACGTGTTTTTTTTTTTTTTTTTTTTTAAATAAAGTTGTTTTTTTTGTATCATATGAAAATAGAAAAAATACATATTTAAAAACATTTTCAGGTGAGTTCACCTTATTTGACCTCTTTTCCATCGATATAAACAGGTGTCCGCGTACTGGTTAAAAAGAACAATAATTTTGAGTCGTATCTGTACCTGCAGCGACGCCTCACTGCGCATGTGTGGTGTTTTGTTTACAATTGCGAGTTCCTTTAAATCTGAAGGCAAGGATTCATCTTTAAAACTGCAAAGACTGGATGATTTGAAACACAACTTGATTTACACGGGTAAGTTACATATAAGAAAAAGTGTCCGTGTACTGTTCCGGTCTGTGCAGATATAGTATATGGAAGTAATTTTCGTGTATAATGTTGTTTCAATCCTGGCTTAGAATAACTTCTAATCAGTTTTTACGGAATCTAAAATTTGATATTTTAATGTCTTTTAAATATGTACTATCAACTAAATGCATAAGATTTCTTTTAAACACGAAATTTACTTTTATTAGATAATAAAACAAATAACTTCAAATTCAAAACAAATGTCAATTAAGTCTTTGAAGTCTTCAAATACAACGTAACTGATTTATGAGAAAGTGAGTTTTTCAGTTTTACCCTTTTTGACTTTTTGACTTAAGAAGAGCTCTCTTTATGCCACATCTTTTGTAAAGGCTCAGTAACAAACTGAAAAAAAATCATCGGCCTGATTCAGATGGTATCTTGGGTAATTTTCCCATTGAACGAAAGACACGACTAAATTGGCACACTTACTGTCAAATTTGATGACCGGTCATTACATTCGTAGAATATCGTAAAAGATGGATCTCTCTCTTTTACGGGAATGGCTCTAGACAAATTATAATGATAGCACGCTTATAACTGAAAGAATCATGGTATAATGTCCACTTAGCTTCTTATTCTCTCAAAAAATCCATTTCTTTATAAGCCTACAAAGATTTCTTCATGAAGTAAATATATTCAGATTTTGAATCAGTAAATCAGTCCATATCATTTCTAAGGCTAATATAACTTTTTATCGCTCAACAGTAGTATTATATTAATAACTGTTTCAATATCTAACAGACTTAACAACAGGTTCCATATTAGTATTGTGGCCTCATTAACTCACTAAAAAGAACACCTTCTAAATATGTGGCATTCAGATAATGACCTGGATAGCTCTAATGTTCAACGCTTTTAACTGTGTCATTTGACAACAAGTCTAAGTAAATGGTAATATGCCCTGTCTCAAGGAGGACGCCAGTAAAACTTAAACTGACCGTCTGTCCTTACGTCTGTACCTTCGAATAATATAGAAGACTGGCTTGCTGTATGTTTGTGTCCACTCTCCACTGGAAATACATTGAAAGAAAAACCGAAGATGATAGATTGTTAACATAACAAGCGCTATAACAAAACTCATTAATCAAAACAAAGCAGATATGCTTACTTGAAGAGAGACTGATTTCGAATGAAATACACATGTATGAAAGCGTCTGATATTTTGAGCTAGGTGACACGACCTATGGAAGAAAATAATCAAAACGTTCACAATATCTTTAATACAAAATGGTTGTAACGTCCGTTTAACAAGAAGTCATATAATCTACAAGAGGAATGCAATTGTTTTGTATATAATATCACACTGTTTATCATAGTAAAGTGTTGCAACTGACAGGTCAAACTGATTAAAAATCTGATTCAAAGATAGTAAAGATGTTGCCATATATATGGAATACTCACCATATGACAGCCATGACTTTCACAGAATCAGCACTGGTAAAAATAACTCTGTTTTATCTGCATATTAAAAATTGTGACGGCCATACAACAATATAAAGCAGAATCCTTATAAGAAAAACACTGCTAGGTCTCTGTCGGTAATAATTGGTTCAAAGACATGTAGGCCAAAGGACATATACGGAATTTAGATATTTTAAATTTCTTTTGAAATATGATGCAAATGGTTACTTTTCTTGCCTTATATTCGTAGCGATGTTTGCAGGTAATTCAGTATGGCAGTAGTTTTATTTCTATAAAGAGTTTCAAACGCTAAAGAAATCACCAAAGGAGTAAAAGAAAAAACATCCGACACATGGAAATAAGACACGTCAATGCTGAATACCTTGATCTATTTTCAACCTGTTTGGTTTTCCGGCTCGTAATTACTGAAAACGAGCAAGTACCAGTAGCATGAGATTTGAAGAAATATGTACTTACACGACATTTTATAAAGAAACCATTGATGAAACAGCTTCGTAGTCGGCGATTGCCATCATGCCTACTCACTCTTGCCATTATGTCCCTAAAGTTATGCTAGAGAAAGTTCTAAGTAAGGAATTAATATTTGGTATGCCTATATTACCTTAAGAAAGATTCTAACATGTTTCTTTTTTGCTTAATTAACTTGTTTACCTCTTCTGATTAGATGTTATCACATCGCCTCCAGTAACATATTACTTTACTTCCATTCTACGTGTTTGTAGAATTGTAATTTGAAATATCTTTGATGTTTTCAAATGTGTAAGCTGCATCATGTATAGTAACTATTTTAGTCAGTATACATACTAAAAGCTCATGAATAGTATAGAAATGGTGACACACAAGTACTACAAGCACTGCAGGATGCTCCACGAAAACCCTTCCTCCCTCCATTCAAGGGAAGCAATTTTACTACATGTAGTTGTATTGCATAATGATTAATTTCCAGAAGAAGTTTTTGAAACAAAAATAAGCAGTTTTTAAAAACAAAAAAGTGAGAAATAAAATCACACACTCAGAACACACAGCCTCCCAAAACAGTCAAACGGTAGAGTGGAAAAGAGAGCATAAAAATATATAGTGATCAATGGAAAATGTGAAACTGTGATATTTGCTATCCTGGTTGCAAACATTTGCGTCGATTTACAATAAAATTCCTCACAAATATTTATTGCCTGGACTCAGGAATTTAAGATAAAAGATATCAAAGGGTATCGTCGACTTTTACCCGAAAGGCCTTGGTTATGAGAAGACTAATGTCTTATAAAAATCTTTTAATCTAACCAGCCTGAAAATACAATGAGGGACATTCCTGATGACAAATTATCTCCCTTACTCAGATAACATCAAAGGTAGACCAAATAGCACATTGGTCCTTTCAATTGGAATCCTCTGACTTTATCCTTGTTTCTAATTGTGGTGGTCTTGACTTTTAATAGTGAAAATTTCACTTATATATTAAATAAAAAGTTAGGATTATCAAAAAAAAAACAACAAAGATAATGGTGTTAAAAAAACATGTTGCTAACCTTAATGTATAATCTGACTACCACTGTTGTAAATAATTAGGCTTAATTATCACCATACCAAAAGAGAAAATAGAGATAAAAGGAGAGGAAATCAAACGGACCAATGTAATATCAGAGAGTATTCAGGGTAGATAATCCACTAATGTCCCCCATTCCACGAAGAAATATTCTTGTCGCTTATTCGTTTGCTAGAACTTATATGATTATTACTTTTGATATGTTTGCTGCTTTGAGCAAACGTCTGCATCTGTAGTTCACGATAAAATGTTTTATTTAGTTAAAATATATGTGCCCTATTTTGATCGAGTTTCCAGAGTAAAGCTTAAACTTGAGATGAACTGGACAAAAAGCTAGCATGTATCAGAATATTTATCTCCGGTTTTTATTTTACTAGTGTGTTACCGTGTTCATGTAAAAGCTATTGAGAAATATTTAAGAATAATTTGGAGGTGACCTTTAAGAAACAGTCTGCAATATTTTCTGAGGAACACACTGTCGACAGATTCTGAATACTTGACTTTTTGGCTATATGTAAATATTACCCTGAGGAAATTTTATACAAAATGCAGTTATATTTTAACTGTCGACAGTTTTGGTTTGAGTGTCAAATACCAGATAAACCTCCAAAATAGGGATATTTTAACGCTACAAAAATATCTTACAAAGAATAATTAGTCGCCGTATAAACAAATGTCAATCAATGAACAAAATGAATATGTGGAGAGTTGTCTGGTAGTTAACAAGACAAACCTTTTGTATACAACGAAGGAAAACAAAGACAAAACACTAGCTGTAGTGATAAATTGGATGTCGAATTTTTCATAAATATTCAGTGTAGCTTATTGTCATAAAAATGATGCATTAGTTGTGTTGAGATCACTAACATTGACATTGCTGTCGATTAGCTCATTTCAGTGTGAATGTCAAATGTCAATTTCTATGAAGTACGAATCCTCCATCTATGTGTACTTTTGGTAGAACTACATGAACTGATAGTTACAAAAATTTTCAAGTTAGAAGCTCAAAATTAGTTTATATAGTTTATATATCTGTTACTGTCATGCAAAGAACCAATTTTGTTTCACTTCTCAAGGTAAACTATACGAGTGTTTTTCTTTCAGTTATTATAATTCGTAAAACAAGAACAGCTTGAGAATATATTAGGGTGTCTAATTTCAGCATGATACTTTCCTACAAACGTTACACTTCTTGTTATAAATTTGAAATCAATAGTGAACTCGTTTTAGCCAACATTTCACGCAGTCATTTTATTCTTGGTTACTTTATGTGTTGAAGACATCCGGTTGAGTAACAGTGACAAAGTGTTGGAATATAAACATACATCAAACACTTGAAACTTTAAAATAGCAAAGAAAGGGATTCGTGATTTATCTTGACACTGAAAGCTTTCAAGTCAATGACGGTCAAAAGAGTGTAGAACATCGCTTCCATGGAAATTCAAGACGTAGGGACAAAAGTGAGTAGTTTTGTAAACTCTTTTGTGCTGATCTATAAACGAGAATGAATTAACAGACTGGACATTAGTCTTATTCTCCCATTGCTAACTTTCTAAATATCGAAGGGTCGGTAAAAATATATTGCAAATGTGTAAAAATGAAGAAGAAGAAAATATAACAGTTTTGTACATTCGCTTGAAATAAATCTGATAACACGAGAAAGGAATTTTTAATCAGAAAATCTTGAAATAAGTTTTGTTGCCAGTCATACAAGGTAAATTTTATGAGGAACAATAGCTAGCAGAAATATGACAGCAGTGTTTTGTCGAATGGCATCTTTAAATTCTATGGAATTCTTAGCAGCTCTTTTGCCCTAAAAACCGTTAATGAAGTCTGATAGCTTAAAGACTATTATTCCTTGAGAGATCAATCAAAACGTCATAGATAACTTCATTTACACAACTTTTAACTTTTCATAGAAGTACAGTTGTAAAATATATCGAAATAGCCATAACGTAGCGTTGCGTAAAATTTAATACTTTAAAATATCACTTTACATTAGAATTAATTGTTTTTGTGTTTCCCTTCAATAATGTAAAATTCTCTTTATTAAAATTTTCCAAATCTCCTTTTCAATGCAATGTCTCAATACTACAGATTTACAGATAAATAGATGGACTGCAGATACTAAACCCATTATTGGACACTTCAAATCGCAAACCTTGTCGACATTTAAAAAAACAACCATGACCTAATTACAACTTATAACGTCAAACTTGAGACTAGGCATATCTAAACGATAATTGCGTTCAGAAAAGAGATTAAAAAGATACGATTTATCTTAAGTTGTCAAATTAGTTGTCAAATTAAAGTTTTCTGAATAAACAGTTTGAGGTCTTACTCGATAATTTCATGAGTACTGGTTTCTTGACAACAGTCTGGTTAAATATCATTGGTAATGGATGTTTGCTCTGCAGCAGATGTTGTCTAAAAAT
The DNA here is from genome assembly GCA_012932295.1 of Cyclina sinensis. Classification (NCBI taxonomy): domain Eukaryota; kingdom Metazoa; phylum Mollusca; class Bivalvia; order Venerida; family Veneridae; genus Cyclina; species Cyclina sinensis. The sequence goes on from JAAONU010000009.1 coordinate 19,279,678, forward strand.
TCACTTAAGTGAATCAAGTTTCTTCAGACAATGTCTTTTATAGATTTAACAGTAACATTTAAAAAGACAAATTCGCGTGACAGCATTTCCGGGGCTACATTGATTTAAAGGAATTAAATTTTCTTACTCTAATCAGGGGGTCAATTAATCTAATTACGGAATATAATTATTTATAGTGTCAATTACACGTTCAAATTTAAATGAACTTGTGCAGAAAGAATTACGACAAATAACATTTAAAAAGAACTTGTGCAGATGTTATTCGCTTTAGGTAAAAACAATCAGAAACAGGAGGACCATGATGGCCCTTGATCGCTCACCTGAGTATTTTGGCTGTAGGTTTGCTGTTAAGCAGTATTTCATGTTTTAATTGAAAATATGTAAGTAATGTAAATATAAATATATGTAAAATATCAGTCAATAAATAAAGGCTCTATGACAAAAAGTAGAAATATCTATCATGAGCTATGGTGACCTTGACCTTAACCCAGTGACCTCAAACCCTACCCACGGTATATAGGATCCATGCAGGGGAAAATTTGCTATAGCTTAAAAACAAAAAAGTAGGTCAAAACTATAGGTCATGCTATGATGTTTTTGAAATCGGAACAAAAAACTCTACACATGGTCCAAATTTCATTGCCATAGCTCCGAAAACAAAAAAGTAGGTCAGTAGGTCAAAAATATAGGTCATGCTATGATGTTTTTGAAATCGGAACAAAAAGCTGTACACATGGTCCAAATTTCATTGCCATAGCTCCAAAAACAAAAAAATAGGTCAGTAGGTCAAAAATATAGGTCATGCAATGACATTTTTGAAATCGGCACAAAAAACCATACACATGGTGTAAATTTCACAAAAAGTAGGTCAGTTGGTCAAAAGTAGAGGTCATGCGATGACATTTTTGAAATCGAAACGAAAAACTGTGCACATGGTCCGAATTTCATTGCTGTAGATAAAAAACAAATAAGTAGGTCAGTATAGGCAAAGGATTAATGTTGTTGAAATCATCTTGAAAAACTGCACAAATGGTATAAATTTTATTGCCATAGCAAAAAATTAAAACATGAGAAAACATTTTCAGCAGGGGGGGGGGAGTGACCCCCAGGGGAGGGGGGATGACCCCACTGTGGTCACAGTGCATACTACCAAATATGTAAGCTCCAGACATTGCAGTGTGTGATAAGAAGATTTTTAAAGTGTTTTGCTATATAACTCTATGTAAAACATGTGACCCCTTAGGGCGGGGCCAGTTTTGACCCAGGGGCCATGATTTGAACAATCTTGGTAGAGGTCTACTAGATGATGCCTTATACCAAATATCAAAGCTCCAGGCCTTGCAGTTTCTGACAAGAAGATTTTTAAAGAATTTATTATATAACTCTATGTAAAACATGTGATCCCTAGGGTGAAGTCAATTTTGACCCAGAGGCCATGATTTGAACAATCTTGGTAGAGGCTACTAGACAATGCTCAACACCAAATAATTAAGCTCCATGCCTCGTGGATTCTGACAAGAAGATTTTTTAAAGTTTTTTTCTAAATAACTCTATGTTAAACATGACACCACTAGGGCGGGGCGATTTTTGACCCGGGAGCCATGATTTGAACAAACTTGGTAAAGGTCCACTGGACATGCTGCACACCAAATATCTAAACTCTAGGCCTTGCAGTTTCTGATAAGAAGATTTTTTAAAGTTTTTCCTATATACATATAACTCTATGTAAAATATTTGACCCCTGGGGCGGGGCCATTTTTGACCCAGGAGCCAAGATTTGAACAAACTTGGTAAAGGTTCACTGGACAATGCTGCATACCAAATATCTAAACTCTTGGCCTTGTGGTTTCAGACAAGAAGATTTTTAAAGTTTCACTATATAAGCCTTTGTAAAATCCATTGACCCCTGGGGTTGGGCAAAATTTGACCCCAGGGGCATAATTTGAACAAACTTGATAGAGGTCCACTAGACAATGCTACATACCTTATCTTAAGGCTCAGGGCCTTGTGGTTTCAGACAAGAAGATTTTCAAAATTTTTCCTTTAAGTTGCCATAGCAACTAGAGTTCTTGATGGAATTGAATTCTTTGAACAACTTTGGTAGAACTTCATGCAGGGAACATCCCAGGCAAGTTTCATCAAATTTGGCCGAGCGGTTTCAGAGGAGATGTCATTTGAATGAAATTGTTGACGGACGACGGACGCCAAAGACCGGTCACAATAGCCCACCCTGAACCAAAGGCTCAGGTGAGCTAAAAAACAGAAGAAAAACTTTTATATACCGTGCTTAATTAAATTTGTAGGCTTAGTTCAGCTTGAATCAATCATATTGCGGGATAGGAGCTCTTCTTTAAAATTACGTTCAAGATATACAATGTAATAAAAATGTGCACACTTTTCATTAAAATGTTATATCATTGACTCAAACACATGCATATTTGTTTACGTGCGTACTAATACAAAAGTATAAAAAAAATGTTGTTTCAGAAAAATTGATTTCATAAGGAGTTTTGTGAAATGTTTCTGCAATTGTTTAGTTTACTGTTAAAAAACGACTTTGCCGATTTGTGGAAAATAACTGCAGAGTTTTGAACAATGTTTTGTACTTTACGGAAGCACTTATATATAGGCATGTCAAGTTGACGTTTCTTTAAGAACAAAACCTCTTGATATTCGCGAAAATTGGCAAAATCAACAAAATGATCAGAGTATTGTCTTCTAGAAATAGAAAACTAAAAATAGACGCAGAATCCTTCCAAACTCCACTAAGCGGTTATTTCCCTCTCAAACAGTCGAGGTTCAACAGCTTCAACAAATACTTATTACTTAGGAGTAATTTTCCATTTAATGCTTGGAGACTTTGAGCACATTTCAATAATTACAGTTATCTCTTTAAAAGGATGCAAATCAGCTTTATACAATAATAACTGTTGTTTAAACATCATTTTTCTCTTTGCTCTAGGAAACATCCAAAAAGGGTAAATCACACTTACTTACGAAAAAAACATCATGTGTACTCAATCACCTTGTAACAACTATATAAACATGAATCTTAAATAACATACAGAAATAACAAACTTTATTCTAGAAAGAATAGGTCACTAAATGTAGTTTTACAGTAATCAGCTAGATTGATAGTGACTCTTGCAAAATTTACCAACCTATCATTTTTGATAGATACGACTAAATTGCTACACTTTCTGTCAGATATGATGATTAGTCAGAAGAGCCTCACAGGATCGAAAATTATAGATCTTTCTTTTTGATGAAAATAGTTCTAGACAAATTATTGCGCGTCAAAACTTAAGAGTTGTGCCGTATACTATCCACTGCTTTCTTTTTCATTTCTTAAATGCATTTCAGATTGCGAAGCAAACTACTACGGAATAAACTGAGACCTTATTTACAAAGCGGTATTAAAAATTGTCGTTTTACTCTGCTTAACTCTTTAAAATTCTATCATTTAAAAAAGTCAAGAACATGCAACATATTCGGTACTTCTCTTATAATAACTAAAGCTTCCGAAGTTTGCCATACATCTAGTTAATTTGAAATAAGAATAATATACTAACACATCCAAAATAAATACAGTGTCTTTATAGGTAAAATACTTTTGGATATAATTTGAAACATCTAAATGTCAGAACAAAGTCCTTTATTAGAACACATGTAAACATACGTAGCTAAATTGTTAAACAATATTCTCAACTAGTCAAAATGACTGACCCTTCAAATTGCTAATTCATACATCTTCGGCATGAATTTGGTGACATGCTAATTTAAAGGCATCAGAGTTGTTACACCTCAGCAAGAAATTAAAGCCTAACTCTTTTACGAACATTGTGCAAACACACATGCATATATTTTCATCATTTTTTACAATAGTAGAAGTGTTCCATATTGTCTATATTTTGTCCTTTGATATTTTATTTATTGAAGATGATCATTAAACTGATTAATCCTCTGATTAATCATTAATCCTCTACCTTTAAGTGATCAGTTTTAGACTGTAACAGATAATACTTTGTTACATAGAGATTATATTGAAAGGAAGATACATTTATAATACAGTTATGATGTAACATTAGAATCACTCCTGACCATCTCAAATGCGTGTAGCCATAAGATACGCCATGGTTAACTGACTGGCAAAAAAATTATATTACGGAGAAGTAATAAGTTGTAAAACGAATCGGAGTGGCCATTGATTTTTTATTTAAAGTTTCTTGAGTCAAAGGAGTGAGGACTTCGTGCTGAATATAAGTCATACATAATTCAATATTCCAGGACATGAGGTCTTTAATATTTATAATGTATCTACCCGGGATGGGGAGCTGGGATTCCCTATTATTTCTGTCACCGCAGTACTTTATTTAGTAGTTAGAAGCTATATTTCAAAAAATATCTTAGTTATATTTCTCCTGTACAAACTACAGAAAACCACAAGAACGATTGGATTTGAATTGTGAAACTAATGTATTGAAATTTTATCATTTCACATGTACATTTTAACAGTCCATGCTTTTGAACACGAGTTGTTTTATGCGTTGTATTTACTATTTAGTTGTCTTGTTAAAAATACTGTATCTCTTTGGACGAAACAAACCATTAACCTTTGTTATCTTTACAAGCTGCCAGAGTTTATGTTTCACTTTATCCAAAAACAACACTTTGCCGTACACATTCAAAGCAGAATTTTTAGGGGGAGGGGTGACAAAATGTTAAAAAATGTTCAAAGTTCAAAGGAACTTGAATAATTAAGCTAAATGCTTCTGAAAATAGACGTCACTAAATGTAGTTAAACAGCGTCCAATTTGAAGAGATAATGATATTGTTTCCATGACATACTGAATAACATTACTGCACAGGTCATCAAGTTCATAACAGTCATTAGAAGTTTACATGATCGTAAAATATGGATCTTTCTCTTCTGTAAAATAAAAACTCTAAATAGAAGAAAAACAAAAATAATGGTAGCGCTTCAACTGAAGAGATTAACTGCACAATTCAGGCTTACTTTATTTTCATTCAATCAATTATGTTCTTTAATGTCTAATGAAGACTACCTATAAGTAACGACATGACTATTGTCAGATTACAGTGTTTGTTTTCATAAACTTTTATTAACTATAGCATGCAAGACCATACCTCCTTCGAGAACAAAACAAAAATTAAAACAATTTGTAATAGAATCATAGTCCATGCGCAACATTTCATTAATATCAAATGTCACTGATGAGGTTTGTCATTCAGTAGCTAATCGTGAGAAATAATAATTGGTAATAATTAAGTTTAACGCCCTCTAAAACGTCATATCAGGCCGACAGTTTACCTTACTATCGTTCCTTGGAAGGAACAGAACTAGATTGCAAAATCTCTTTTAAAAAATGTCTAATTTCGAGATAAAATGACGCTTTAACCCCAAATATAACCTAATATAACTGTCTCGATTCGGCTAGAATCGCGCGGACGTTTGTTAACTTCTTTGAACGTAATGACAAGAACAAATCCAAATGAGGACCCTTTTATGTTTGAGAACAGCATTAGCCATCTTACATTTTTGAGTTATAATACGCATAAGATAGAGTTAAAAGCGAGCAGAGATTAGTTTTTTTTAACTTGTGCAGGAATTTTGAAACATTTATGATATTAGTATATCCAGTATGAATCTTTGCGTCCAGTATTTTAAATTCTAAATAGTGTTCGTCAAATAGACCTTACATGTGTCATTAAAAATCATTATTACAAAGGAACTTCCCTTTTTTAATGCATTTATTGTAAAAATGAAAATTAGGATCTGCTGACTTTATATATTTTCCTCGAAGTAATAGTTAGCTGTTTAGATTGGGCTGTTTGAGTCATGCTTTATTTTGAATATACTCCAGTAATGCATCTAAACATTAAGACTGTTTTTTACCCTTATTTACCCTTACGTGGACTGAATGAAATAATCATATCCTGAAATATTGCTATATCGCCGTCAATGCCTTAATGGAATTTCTTCTTCTGCCTCATACAAGAGAACCAATTGATCTTGAAATTTTATAGCTTTTATGTGGTAATTTAAGCTTTTAACTTAATGGCATTTTAAGCTGTTAACTTTCAAATTTGCTAAAATAATGATTTTTCGCACACTGATGTATGACAAAGATAAATCAGCACCAGTCAAGATACGGTATAAGATAAAGGATATGAAATTAATTTTCGTGTATAATGTTGTTTCGATCCTGGTTTAGATTAGATTGAATTATTTTTTTAGGAATTGAAGTTTAGCATCCATATCACTTTCAAATATGCACAGTCATGTAGTTCTGTTATTTTCAATTTATTTGCCTAAATCATTATTTTAGACAATAGGAATTGCTGGTAACGATATCGTATTTAGACTAATGGCAAAAATCTTTATTTCAATGGATAAGATCTTTAAGTGCAGTAACGACTTTTCGTAATGAAAATATCTAACAGATGACTGCATTTTAATATGATTAAAAACGCATCAGATTTCTTTTAAACAAGAAATATACTTTTACAAATATTTTCAAATTCAAGACAATTTTCATTCAGATCTTACAGTATTCAAATTCGACGTAATTGTTTTACGAGGAAGTAATAGCTTCATTTTAACCAATTTTGCTTAGTAATGTTTTTAATGGTACAACTACGTTATACTAAATAAATCGCAAAACAAGAGCTATAAAGATTATGCTATGATTATGATATGTCTTTGTAATGGATCAGTAACAAACTGAAAAAAAAATCATAAGCCTGATTGAGATGGTATCATGGGCAATTTTCTAGTTCTACGAAAGATACGACACTATTGGCACACTGTCGCATTTGATGACCGGTCGTTACAGTCGAAGAATATCGTCAAAAGTAGATATCTCTTTTTTACTGAAATTACTCTAGACAAATTATAATGATAGTATACTTATTACTAACAGAACCCCGGTGTAATATTAGCTTCATATTTTCTCAAGCAATCCATTTCTTTATAAGCCTGCAAAGGTTTCTTTATGAAGTAAATATATTCAGATTTTGAATCAATGAACGATTCCAAAGAATTCGCGTTTATTGCTCAACAGTAGTATTACACCCTTAACCTGCTGGAACCGAAATTGATTAGCTTTTGCCACCAGTATAGAGCCAGGCCAGCCTGCACATCCGTGCAGTCCGACCAGGCTCTATACTGTTGGTAGCTCAATTTTTGTATTTTGATATTGAAATCCCTTAAACTTTGAATGGACTGTTCCAAATTCAAAGCTGGACAAATCGATAATGACCTTGATAGCTGTAATGTATAACACATTTGGCTGTATCATTTAACAGTAAGTCAAAGTAAAGGCATTTTATCCCCTGTCTCAATTAGAACCTAAAAAGAACTAATCCTGACTATCTGACTGTCTGTCTGTACGTCTATACCATCGAATAATACAGAATACAGTCTTTCTGTATTGTATGTTCGCGTCTGCTGTCCAAGAGAGAAATACCGGAGAAAATGATAGATTAATTGACATTTACAAGCGCTATAACGAAACTCATGAGTCAAAACAAAAAAAGATGTTCTATCTTAAAGAAAGGTTGATTTTGATTAAAATACACGTGTATGAAAGCGTCTGACATTTTGAGCTAAATGGTATGACCTCTGGAAAAAAATTGTCTAAATGTAAACAATAATTTTGAGACGTAATGATTGTAACATATGTTTCACAATAGTTATATAATCTACAACAGGGCTCCAATTATATATTTGAATATAATTATACTGTTTATCTAAGTAAATTGTTGCAACTGACAGGTCAAATTAATAAAATCTAATTCAAATTAGTAAAGAGGTTGCCATATATGGACTACTCACTATATTGCAGTCATGTATTTCATAGCACCAGCAAAACGGCCACAGTTTTTAATTGCATATTAAAGATTGTGTCAGTCATACTGAAACACATAGCAGATTCCAGGTAAGAGAAGCAAAAGAAAAAAAAATGTTCGACACGTGGAAATCAGAATCGTCAATAGTGAATGCTTTGATCTATTTTCAAGCTGTTTGGTTTTCAGGCTCGTAATTATTGAAAACAATTTACACGCAAGTAAAAGTAGCATGAGATTTGAAGAAATATGGCTTTACACGACATTTTATAAGGAAACCATTGACGATACCGCTTTGAAGTCGGCGATTGACGTCATGCATATTCACTCTCGCCATTAAGACCCTATAGTTAGGCTGGAGGAAGTTCTAATTAAGGTATTCATATTTGGTATGACAACTTTACTTTAAGAAAGTATCTAACATGTTTTTTTTTGTACTTTATGCACTTGATTTCCTCTTCTAATTAGATGTTATCAGATCGCTTACAGTGATTTATTACCTTACTTCTATTCTACGTGTTTGTAGAGTTGTTAGATGGAAGATGTGCCAGCTACATCAAGTGTGGTTGCTATCTAGTTTTGGTCAGTATACATACTAAAAATTCATGAACAGTATAACAAGAGATGTTTGTGAAACATGTATGCTCCTCCTAATGGCAACCAATAAGTCATATTACATGAATTGACGTGACCTTGACCTTTGGCCTACTGACCTCAAAATCATTATGGGTTATCAACAAGTCATGACCCACCACACTACTAAATCAGAAGACTGTAGATCAGCTTTTATGGTAAAGGTCACTTTGACCGACATTTTATCTACCCACATCAATATCATTAGGGTCAATCTACCGGCAGTGACTAACCTCCTCACCAAATCTGACTGTATACCAGAGCGTTCTCTAGTTATCGATTGAACAAGATTTTTATGGCCAAGGTCACTATGACCTTGACCTGCTGACGTCAAAATCAAAAGATGTCGTCTACTGATCATGACCAACTTTCCTACCAAATCTAAGGAGTGTAGGCCAAAGCGTTTTTTTGTTATTGATCAGACAAGCTTTTTGTGGTCAAGGTCACAGTGACCTCAAAATCAATAGAGGTTATCTACAGGTCATGACAGAGTTCTTCACCAAATCTGTGGACTGTAAGCCAGTGTTCTCTAGTTATTAGTCGAATAAGCATTTTTTGGACAATGACTCAGTGACCTTTGACCTACTGACCTCGAAATCTACAGGGGTCATCATCCGGTCATGACAAATATCCCTACAAAATCTGAGGACTGTAGGAAAAAGCGTTCTCTAGTTATTGATTAAAGGCGATCGTGACCTTAGCTTTTGACCAACTGACCACAAAATCAAAAGAAATGTAATTTTCTGTGTTTAAATGAAATGCATAAACAGAAAATTGATTTCCCTTGCCCGTAATGTGTCTCCAAAGGTAGTGTGTGTAGTATTTCACGATTTTCTCGTGTAAGATATAATAATAGGTTTTCATTCAGCTCTGGGCAGCCGACAGCGTAACATCTAATTTTGTTAACTTTTCATATGTATTATATTTTTGTATTCTATTCTTGAAGTTTGAATTGGATGTTTGAAGAGAGAATAGAATTGCACTATTGTATAAACATAAATGATGTATTGTATAAACATGGTTTGATAATTATTATATCTATTTGTTAGTTATCACATACAATGTAATAAGTCGGTTGTCCAGGTGCTTAGTACAAATTACAATACAGTAATTAATTGTATTTGAAGTGTTTGTTCTTTCTTTGGGAGATATTGAGGTTAATAGGGAAATTTTGTTCTCAGTAACAGCAACCATCCCATAAAGTTTGAAGTATGTGGGTCAAATGGTACTCGAGTTATTGAGCGGATATGGTTTTTCAAAATCAAGATCACAGTGACCTTGACCTTTCATCTACTGATTCTAAGACAAAAGAGGTCTTCTATATAGTAGGAGCAACTACCCTATGAAGTTTGAAGACTGTTGGTCAAATGGTACTGGAGTTATTGAGCGGACATGAGTTTCAAATTCTATGACCTTGACCTTTTACCTACTGACCCCAAAAGGGTCTTCTACGTAGTAAGAACAACCACCCTATGAAGTTTGAAGGCTGTGTGCTAAATGGTACTGGAGTTATTGATCGGACAAGGTCTTCTCTACGGATGGACCGACGACCATTTGCAAAGCCCAAACTTCTTCAAAGTGGGGGAAAGTATTTGCGGAAGTACTTTTGAAAAAAAATATTTCTTTATAAAAAAAAAACTAAAAAAAATGAAAGGAAAACCAGAGTCAGAAAACACAGTCAAAAAAAGAAGAAAAAGATAGCAGAAATTTATAAAGTGATCAATTAAAAGTGTCAAACTGTGATATTGGCTTTGAAATGCTCTTTCAGGGTGAGACCTGGGTCATGTACAAGATAGTATGCGAGGCTATCATAATTGCAAATTTTTGTGCCGATTTACCACAAAACTTTACAAACATTTATTGCCTGGACTCAGGGATTAAAAATCAAAGATATCAAAGGGTATCTTTACTTTTACTCGAGAGACCTTGGCTATCAGGTAAGTGTCTGATAAAAAAATAAAGATTAATCTAACCTGTCAAAAAATAAAATTCCAACAAGAAAATGATTTTGTGCATTGAAATAAATTTTATATGAGTGTCTTTTTCTGTAGAAGTTCGGAAATAATAAGTACGATAACTTGCCTTGCCTTTCCTTGCCTTGCCTTGCACATTTTTTGAACTTGCAAGTTGCCGTGACTTTGAGGACATTCAGGTCTTCCATAATCTTTATTTGACGTGTACTTTACATCACAATATACAAGATAAGGCTATCTGCCGATTTTATCCGTGTATAATATCTTGATCTTACTCCCACCCCCTTTAAGGATGTGTCACGCCACGCCCTAGACGACGCATTATGTCTTGTCACACTATCATTATCAGAATTTTTCTAGACTTTATATGATACTACATGCATTTACAAATAAGAAATGTTCATGATAAAAAGTATCCAAAGAATAATTGGACTACACGCGAAAAGAAGTATAATTTGCGTGTTTAAGATTTGGTCGGGTATTTAAAAGACAAGATATCGAATTGGATTATAAATCTTAGTGAAAATTGTGCCATATTTAATTAATATAATAATGACATTGCAAAAGACAGGAACTTTCTAAGATAAAACGCAAATAATGTGTAAGCAATGCCATAATGGGTTAGTTATACCAGTATATCACAAATTACATAAACGTTAAAATGTATATCATCACTTCAGGTTTTTATGAAAATAGTCATAAAGTCGGCTCTTCCAAACTGTCTCTTATACCATACATCTGCAGAGTTGATTTTTGTATACAGAAACTGCGGATAGACCGGATGCTGATCCCACGCGCAAGCTGCTACAGTGCCTGTGTCTATGACAGCTATATGTCCAATATCCTTTTCACATCCTCCGTAGAACTTATTTATATGAAATCGCCGGTCAACTGTTCCTGCATTATACCCAGCAATAGAGAAATGGTTATAGTCGTCATTAATTGTCAAGTCCGACCACGATGAGTAGATAATCCGATTCTTATCAAACCAGTTTTCAATATTGCTGCCTATTCCGTTGAAAATAACGCTTGCAACTTCTTTGTTTTGTTCATACAAGGCAAATTTGACGTACTTTATATCAAGGTTGGACCAGTTGATGACTTCTCTGCTCCTGTAGTGACGAAAATAAGACCTTTCCATCTTAGGTGGCTTATCTTCAGTTGTGTTTTCACCTATAATTGGGAAAAGAACGGGGAAAAGATTGAAAGAAACACATCAGATCACAAGCAATAAAAGCGTACGATCATCGTAACTACTATTCTTTTTTTACATTTTTAACCTTTTCTTATATTCTAAAACAAATCTTTCTGTGTTCAGAAAAGCGATTGTAATTACTGTCATTGCTGTCTGGCTAAAAATATCGATTCTTATTTTTTGTGCGTATCACTGCTCGATGCGGAAGAGTTTTTCATGCATCTAAGTGACGTCGAAACTATGCTCAAGCGCGAACGTTTTCAAAACAAAAAATGTTCTTTTCATAAATAATGTTACGTTTACTTTCGAAGTTTGTCTATCAGAAGTTACCGACTTTGTGGACCTTTCTTTTTAATAGTCACATTCACAGATACGTTTTTTTCATTTATCGCGAGTTCACTGATGTTCCTTTGCACACGCTTATTGCGTGTCTAGTATTCGCGCAGCATGGAGGAATGTGAAAATCGTGAGAGAATCTCGCCTCTTACGGGATTCGAACCCGCGACCATCGGATCCGGAGTCCTGCGCTCTACCCCTGGACCACGGTGCCTCCTCAGCAGTTTTTAAAATGTATTTCTAATTTTAAGCAAAGATAAGTTTTTTAAGCTTCACAACAACATCTCAGCTTGACAATTTGTATGCTCTCCGAAGGGAGAACATATATTCGCCGCCTTGTCCGTCCTTCCGTCCATCCGTCACACTCTTGTCCGAAGAATAACTTAAAAAGTATTGAAGGAATTTGACTGAAACTTGACACATTGATAAAAATTAGTGAGAGAAAATGCAGTGTCCAAGTATCATAATTCTACCTTGCTTAATTTTTTTTAATATCTCCCTTAAGTTAATAAACTTTTCCGGAATATAACTCCTAACCTGTCCATCATATCTCATTGGAACTTCACACAGTTATAGAGAATAGGCAGAAAAAGTGCAGTGATAAAGAACAATTACTCTAGTTTTCTAAATTTTTTAATTATCTCTGATTATAATACTTAATAATGCTTGTTCGGATATCAGTTTGAAAAGCATTAAAGGAACTTGACTAAAACTTCACACAGTCATAGATACTAGTGAGTGAAAGTGCACTGTTCAATAACCATATGTCTACCTTGTTTAATTTTTTAAATATCTCCCTTATTGATACTTAAAATATTTCATAATTGATTAATTTCTTAACTATCAACGATATCTCATTGAAACCGCACACAGTTATAGAGACTAGTGAGTGGAAGTGTATTGTTATAGAACCAAAACCCTACATTTCTTAGTTTATGAATTATTTCCCTTTATGATACTTAATCATTGCGTTTCCGAGAATAACTTCAGAAATGTTAAAGGAATTTTATTAAAACTTCACACAGTGATAGAGAACAGTAAGAGAAAGTGCGCTGTTTATGAACATTTATTCTACCTTGCTTAGTTTTTAATTATCTCCCTTAATGATGATTACAAAAGTTAAATAATGCTTGTCTGGAGTATAAACTTCTTAAGTTTCAGATATCGCATTATATCTTCACACAATTATAGAGACTAGTGAGAGGAAGTGCAGTGTTAAAAATTCATCACTCTAAATTACTTAGTTTTTTTAATTATCTCCTTTTATAATACCTAATAATATGCTTTTTAGGAAAATAACTTGAAAAGTATTGAAGGAAACTGAATAAAACTTTACACAGTTATAAAGACCAATGACAGGAAGTGCGATGTTAACGAACAATTACTTCGGATCGGTTAATTTTTCAATAATCTCCCTTTATAAAACTTCATAACCACGATCGATAGATAAATTAATGGCATATCAGCTGGAATTCTGGAGAACAACACTGATTATATGAAGCACAGGTCTACTTTTTACACCTGCCAGCCAAACACTTGACGCCTCTTGTTGTGATTATAAAAATTCTGGCAAACATTCACAGATTAAACAAGTAACAGGTAAATTTTACAATAAATCAACTGTCCTTACAAATGTGTTTTTTACAATATAAAGTTCTCAAAATTTAAAAACATATGTTTCATTATGATTATTCTCACTATAACTTAAAAAGTATTTAATTTCACCATGTTCACATGTCATTGAAATACCACTGATAGTTCATTTATTAGTTTTCTGCTGTTCTGAACAAAACATAATTCGGGGAGCATTATTTGGTTTACCAATTTCTTGTTGAACTGGTTTCTATTTTCATTTTCTTTTTTCTTGATCAACTGTTATAGATCAGACAATACTGACTGAGTATGTTCGACTTTTTTATAAATTGAAATTACAATATTTTTATTTGGAATGAAAGTATTTTCTAAAACGGAGAAATTCATGTAAATCTGTCCAAGAAGAATTTATATACATGTATCTGCGTCCTTCTGTGTATAGTTTGTATCCGTTCTGTGACAATGCCATTTTTATAGGATTTTGATATAACCTACAACAAGTTAGAGCTCATCACATGAAGACGATGGTCACAAAGAGACCGACGATTCTAAGATCAAGGTTAAGATAATAAATCATTGTCGAATTTGATAAAGCTTAATGTTTCCGAGGTAAATTTTAAAAATATTGTCCAAAATCTGAGACTATTATTTTTCTGTATACATGTACTATTTTTCGTATTTTCCTATCTTTCGGAAAATTCAAATATGTGCGTTTAGACAACAGGAACAATACTCTTTAATTTGCACAGACATAAGCTAAAACGTAAATATAGTTCTGTCTCTGCGATCTTTCCGCTCAGAAGAAGAAAAAATCTTTTTGTCCAATTGAAAGAATTATTCACAAACAATCGGTCATTATTTCTTAGAAGCCTGATAAATGAAAAAAGGAGAGAAAATGACTTTTCAAACCTTTCATCCATGCGTTGTACACATTTTGCCCATTTCCTGAAGCCGCCCTGAATACTAACTGCCATCCGTTCGTTTCTAATGCAGAGGTCTGTAGTACCGTTGGGGAGTCAAGTAAACTGAATATGTAAAGAGAAATATGATCTAAGTTTTCCCATATATATATATACATACTATTGTCCATATGATAAACTGTCGGTTAACTGTTTTTACCGACACTCTAAAAGGCCTCTGTTGTCGAATGATTCCACTCACTGAAATCCAGCAACATCTAAATTTTTGTATTTGAAGCACCTACTGTTATGTCACTATGTCAGATGTATGGAGGACAAAAACGCTCTAATACTAGTCCTTCCAGAAAGAAAAAAAAAGTGACCAAATAAACTTACTTTTAAGCAATTAACTTATTAATTCAAAAAGATATCACAGACAGACATTGAAGATATATGGTTTTAGGAAAATCGGTTGACATAAATAATAATCAGAAATTTCATTCAGGTACATACCACGTAGGTGATTGACTTCCAAATATTCCAGAGTCAACGTCACTGTGTAAGTGCTCATCCGTCTTTGAAGCCCCACATTTACCTCCTGGCTGCAACCCATTTCCCTCAAGCAATTCCAGTGCTTTTTTCAGTTTAAATTCCATTTCAATCATTTTCTCCAAAAGTTTTTCTTCTATGTAATTTGTCGGACATTTTGGCTCTTCTGAACATTGTGCCGTAATAGCATAAACGAACAAAATAATTCCTTTTCCTAACATCTCAAAAGTTTGATACTGAAGAAAGTCTGACTTATTACAGCTCTGTAAAATTTTGATGCCAGAATTTATTTAATATCTCTGTATCCATAGATACGTGCTTTCGTCTGCTTAGATTGGAGATTCGTTTATTTGACATGAAAGTAAACATACACAAAAGTAGTACGAGCAATAACAGCTACAGAGAGTATTTATTTACAGTGTCTTATCAGGCAAGCCTGTATCTTACATTTCGGCTCACATCTGTTTGTACAGTGTGAACAATCTTAAATCTTATTCTGAAACAGTGCCTTGTGTGTTCACATGACGAAAAACATCTTTTTCTGTCTTATATCAAAAAGGCATTGGACTGCTTTGCACTATTTACATAGCAACCTTTAAAAACATCATTTTATCTGCACTTAACCGAGGAAAGGCCTGTTCTATCAGTGATTTAGAGAATGTGATTTTGTTTTGAATGCCAAGAAAGTCATCAAAAGTACTTTCTGAAGGTAAATGATAATGCTACAGAATAAAGCGACGTTTTACATTTGCAAAACAAACAAGCTTTGGCACGAACATTTTCTTTCTTTTTTTAAATATTTGTTGTATCTATCTATCATTTCAAGATAAAATGATTTTATGGCATTGCAGTTTTAGATGTCCCTTCAGGACGAAGGTTTTTTATCGAACCAGTCGTCAGTGTTTCTGTTTATTCTATTTGAAATAACGTTCCAGTTCTTTGGAAATTTAAAAAAAGCGAGTTTATAAGGAATACTCTTTATTTAGTAAAAAAGAAAAGCTTATATATTGATATCTATTTTGAACAAAAGTTTCTCACAAAAGTAGGAAAAATTTGTTACCCAATGCTGTATTTTTGAAAATACAACAGTTAGTACTTCTTATACACACCAAAAGCTGCTCTAAATACTAATTGTCATCCTTTCGTTTCTATTGAAGAGGTCTTTAGTATCACTGCCGACTTAATCAAATTAAAACAAAGCATAAACAAGATATTTTCGTTTCATTATTGTGTTTTAACAAAGATGTGTTGTTTTTTTCCTCTGTAAGTGACTAATATAAGGTATGGTGTTAAAAAGTAGAGAACTCATGAGATACATATGCACGTGCTGCACCTTTTGAACACTGAATAAGTATTTTTTTGAAGAATGGTACATAATATATCAATAGTTTCTTATAAAAAAATTATTCTTATATCTTTTAGAGAAGAGAATTGTAAATACATCATTGATAGATTAATCTTATATAAATAAATACAAACTTCTATCAGCAGTATACATCCGAAAATAACTCGATTACATACGAGAACATTGAAATTCTCAAACGGATAATATTTTGCCACAAGACTTCTTCTATTATTGTTGGATCCTACTTTGGGATGGGTAAATAATATTGCCTGCCAAGGCTGACGATTTTTACTATGAAAGAAATATAAAAACCGTGTTTTTTAGCCAAAGCTGTTCTGAAGATTGTTTAACACTAGAAAGAAAAATATTGGAACGTTATTTGATCTGTTTTGAACTGTGTAAGTAGGTTTGGAATTCGCCGTATTGCAAAAAAGACGACCTCTAAATTCAGCTTTGAAACAAACTGGTTCAAGATATTCGTATCAAAGTTTCAGACACAAGTTCAGACCTTTCAGGTATAATAATCACACAGCTTCATTAGGATGGACACTTGGTATAATGCATTTAAACTGCAAATCTAATTGTACTTTCATAACATTTTCTTTTTCTATAAGGTTATTTATACATTCTTACATCTTCTTATATAATTTATCGTTTTTAACAAATGTTTCACCCCGACGGCAATAAGACATGAACACACTTGATATACGTGGTGACATGATTTCTCCCAGAACAACTAACTTAGCTTTTTTAATAATAATGTTTGTGAGTTTAAATAGCAGTTTATTAAACAACAATTTTATTTCAATTTTTAATTAGAATGGCCATCAAGTCGGCCATCTTCCGAACTGCCACTGATTCCAAAACTCTGCAGCGTTGATTTTCGAATACAGAAATAGTGGGTAGGCTCTGTGCTGATCCAACAAGCATGCTTCTCCAGAATGTGTGTCTGAGACGACAATAAGACCAATACCTTTCAAGCATCCTCCATAGGCTCTGTTTATGTGAAATCTGCGGTCAAAAGCCCCTTCCCTCCAACCAGCAATAGAGAAAACGTTAAAATCATTAAAAGCCGTTCGGACCGACCACGTTGAGAAGATGATCCGAGACTTATCAAACCAGTTTTCAATACTGCTGCCTATTCAATTAAAAATAACGCTAGCAACTTCTTTGTTTTGGTCATAAAAGGCAAATTTGACGTATCTTATTTAAGGTTGGACCAGTCTTGAATTGATTTGTTCCGGTAATGACGGCTTTTAGTCCTTTCCATCTTCGAGGGATTCTCCTCACATGTGTTACACCTATATTTGGAAAACGATTAAAGTCATTTTTAATTAATCGATGAGATTTATCGCCTTTGAAATTAAAAAAAAAAATAAGTTAAAAATATCGTGTCATATGTGACATTAAAGCTTGATTCATTGTTGTTTTCTTCTAGTAGACAACAATTTAATCCCTGCATTCAGCTTTTTCTTTTTTGAGATTTTATGAAATGCTTGACAATTATAATATACGTCATTCTGCACAAAAACATTGTCGTTTATTGTCGTGAAAAAAAGGATATTTATCTGACAGTCTGGCAGAGATAAATTGTGTTTAATTCATCTTAACAACTAAAAAATCTATATAATGTTTGCGATATCAATGTGTCTGAGACTTTCTGAACAAAATAAACGTAAGAAATTTGAGTCTTAAAACAGGCAGTGGTGTCTATCATTCTTCCACTCACTGTGATAAGAGTTCTTCAATAATCTACTTGCATTGTTTACGGCACATTCTCATCATCTAGCGTGTGCAAGCTGTTTCAATCTATTGTTACTATTTTGTTTCATTTCAAACACTACACAATACTTTATTTATCATGAATGTTGAATAAACAAAAACTATATTAGGTCAATCTAATATATCTACTTCGATCCATCCGTCACTGTTCAAGGTCGCAACAGGAATGGATGTGTTTGGCAACACATTCATTCGGATGTTTTCATATGATATCGCATGCATAGCCATTCAATAATTTAACAATTTTGTTGCTAAAAAGGCGATTTAGAGAAAGTATGTTATTCATTTTGCATTATTGAGTTATATCAGTAGAAAATATGGGCAAACATTTAACATTCATATGAATAAATACATATCTTGTTAATTCTACCTTTAGTCCATGCGTCATAAACGTTAAACCCATTTCCTGAAGCCGCTCTGAATACAAACTGCCATCCGTTCTTCTCTAATGAAGAAGTCTATTGTACAACTGGTAAACTGAAAATAGCGAAGTGCAAAAGGAGCCATTCAATTCTTTAAGTTGAATGCCTGTGACAGTCCAATTGCCATAAGTGATTCATGTAAAGTACTAGTGAAAATAGCGAACTACAAACAAAATCATTTCTGTCTAAAAGTTCAATGTTTGTAACAGTCAAGACGCTTTTCATTTTATTAAAAACTGATTGTGTCATGAGTTGAAGGAAGCAGTTCCTTCCAAGTGTTTATATCAGAGCAGCAAATGACACGGGTACCGACTCGTATCAGAGCATCAAATGACAATGGTATCGAACTGTCAGAACAGAAAATGACATTTTTACCGACTTGTATCAGAGCAGCAAATGATACTGGTACTGACTCCTGTAAGAGCTGCAAATGACAATTTTTGTACCGACTTGTATCAGAGCAGCAATTGACAATGGTACCGACTTGTATCGAAGCACCAAATGACATTGGTACCGACTTGTATCAGAGCAGCAAATGATATTGGTACCGACGCGTGTGAAAGCAGAAAATGTCATTAGTACCGACACGTGTCAGAGCAGCAAATGACAATGGTATCGACTTGTATCACAGCACCAAATGTCATTGGTACCGACTTGTATCGAAGCAGCAAATGACATTGGTACTGGCTTGTATCAGAGAAGCAAATGATATTGGTACCGACTCTTGTCAGAGCAGCAAATGACAATGGTACCGACTTGTATCAGAGCAGCAAATGACATTGGTACCGACTTGTATCAAAGCAGCAAATGATATTGGTACCGACACGTGTCAAAGCAGAAAATGACATTAGTACCGAGGCGTGTCAGAGAAAAAAATGACATAAGTACCGGCCCTTGTCAGAGCAGCAAATGACATTGGTACCAACTTTTGTCAGAGCAGCAAATGACACTGGTTCCGACTCGTGTCAAAGCTGCAACTGACATTGGTACTGACTCTTGTCATAGCAGAAAATGACACTGGTACCGACGCTTTCCAGAGCAGAAAATGATATTGGTATCGACTTGTATCAGAGCACAGAATGTCATTGGTACCGACTTGTAGCAGAGCAGCAAATGACATTGAAACCGACTCTTGTCAGAGCAGTAAATGACATTGGTTTCGACGCGTGTCAGAGCAGCAATTGACACTGGTACCGAGTCTTGTCAGCAGTAAATGTTATTGGTACCGACGCGTCTCAGAGCAGTAAATGACATTGGCACCGACGCGTGTCAGAGCAGAAAATGACATTGGTACCGACTTGTATCAGAGCAGTAAATAACATTGGTAGCGACTTTTGTCAGAGCAGTAATTGACATTGGTACCGACTCTAACTTTCGTAGCAAAGCGGCAAATGACATTGGTGTCGTTTTGTGTCATATCACAAAATGACATTGGTACCGATTTGTATCAGAGCAGCAAATGACATTGGTACCGACTCCTTTCAAAGCAGCAAATGAGATTGGTACCGTCTTGTTTTATAGTAGCCAATGACATTGGTACCGACACGTATCAGAGCGGCAAATGACAATGGTATCAGCGATTCTTCTTCACACATATAACTTTTAAAGTCCCTATTGTGAGAGTAAGACAAGAAATTTATAGCTTACATTGATAATATGTGCAAACAAAATCTTTAACCCAACTTTTTTACACAATAATATTAGAATTCTGTATCACTCACTCGTTGAAATTACATTAGCTTTGTCTTACCTCACCGCAGCTATTTCGAATTTATAGATACATGTAATTTAAAGATAATTTCTATTAGTCAGAATTCAACGCAAGTTCAGTTAACCAATTGATTTAAAGGGGCTGTGCTCCAGATGACAAAAAAAGAGAAAGTTTTCTTGTATTATAAATTTCTTGTAATATTTATGACTAATGCTTAAAAACTAACTTACTGACCAAAAATAA
Organism: Cyclina sinensis; assembly: GCA_012932295.1. Classification (NCBI taxonomy): domain Eukaryota; kingdom Metazoa; phylum Mollusca; class Bivalvia; order Venerida; family Veneridae; genus Cyclina; species Cyclina sinensis. The sequence goes on from JAAONU010000009.1 coordinate 19,300,228, forward strand.
GTCAGATAATAACATTATAAATTGATTTTTTTTTTCTTTCATAGTGCTATACCGTAACGCGACGGTATAACTATATCGTATAAGATTTAAAGTAAATAACTATAATTACACATGCAGCGATAGTGGTGACAGTAAAAGCATTGGTAAAATTTTGTTAACATGAGGGTCCAGAGTTCAAATCAAGCTGAAGCGAATATTTTTTTTTGTTCTATTTTGACTTTTATAATCAGTTTTGAAGTGAAATATCATGTTGCTATAATCTCACGGCATCTAGTCATTTGATTTATAAAAAAAAAATATTTTATATCAAATCTGGTGTACAGCCCCTTTAACCCATATATGCCTAATGGATTATGCAATCCCTGTCAGTTGGACGAAACCAATTTCAATTAAAAGGGTTTCTGGTATAAATTTTTAATTTTATTTTATTTAGAGAAGACAGTCCTTTATGCAAACTGAAGTTCCTGATCAGACTTCGCAAGTTGCGGCGTCTGATCTGGGTCTGTAGACACTAAACATTATTGGGTTATAACAGCAGAAGAAATGTAAATACATTTCAACCAATTACCCGCTTCATGATTATTTGTGCACTCTACAAGAAAACCTTGCGTAAAACAACGTTACCTAGATGAAAGTTATTTTATCCCGTAGTTAATCATTATTACATTAACCCGACTAAAATTATATTGGTTTGGTGTAATTATTTGCAATTTTTTGAAAAAGATAAACACCATTTGAAAAGCGCAATACATAACACGAAGATGCCTCGCTCTCAAATTTTTCGGAGGCAACGAGTACCTGTGAATCATGTCTTGTTGTCCCAGTTTTTCCTTTCTGTTAGTCCTTTCTTTCGAGTATGTCTATAGCGTTTTGAAGTTTAAAGTCTATCTAGACCATTTTCTCCAAAAGTCTTGTCTCGATGTAGTTACTCGTACATTTTGGCTCCTGCGAACTCTCTGCTGTAACCATATAAAAGAACAAAAATATAACCTCGTTCAATGCGTTTTGGAACATCGTGGTTTTTTTTTTTGTTTAACGTCGATACTGCGAATATCTGTTATTGGTCCGCTGGAGATAGTTTTCCGGCACTGGTTGAAACAACGGTTGTCTTTCTTGTCCTTTAACTTTTAATGGTCAGGGTTATTTCCCAGCCAGTTACAACGCTGCATATTTGTTTTAATCTTTTACGTATTACAATCCATAGAATATTTCTATTTGAAGATAAGTTCATAGAAGAACAATACTATTTTTATAGAACAAGAAAATTGTTCATAGCAAATGCCTATATACGTAACAAAACAGTGTAAAGTAGTCCGGAATCAAGAAAAAAATCGTACAGTGGGCTTACGAAAAAAATAAACTGCATCTCCTCCTTATTTTTTAATCGCTTTACTTAAATGATTCAGCATCCATGAATTAATAAATATTGTGCACTGTTTCTGAATGAATAATATCATATTGAAGTTCCTTAACGAATAATTTTTAGACACTGAATGACTTTTTTTCAACTTGTTTTTACTTTACTTAAGGTCATAGTGCTGATTATTCGTTCAGTTTAAGTAATACATTTTGTAGACAACGGTATGATTGTTTAAATTTTCTTCATGAAAGGCAGTACAGAGATAACTTAGTTAAGTTGCTTTTCTGTGACAGTCTGCTCTGTGTCCATTGTTTGTACACAAGCTTACATGTACTTCAACACTTCGGAAAATTATAGTCTTTTCCTACAATGTTTTTTTTTGTTTGCTTTGATTTATTCAGGGAAAAATACATAAACACATACTATATTGTCACACATATCATATGCATACGAAACACACAAAAATGCAACAAGAATTCATACATGAGCATCAAAATACAAAATAAATGAAATATTAAAAAAAAACAGTTGTACAACAATCAAGACAATTATCAATGTAAAGAGCCAAATACATAATCACATATATCTGTAAATTTATATCTCATTTAAACATGAAACATGTAAATAATTATCACATACAGATCAATTTAGTAATATATAAACAAGTTATTCACTTTTTTGTCAGTTTCATTTTTTAAATACATTTTGACGTTCGTTTTAAATCTTTGAATATCTTTGATGGATTTAATGCTGTCTGGCAAAGAGTTCCAGTCTCTTATGGCGTTGTAGAAAAATGTGTGTGCAACATGAGAATCATTTTGTGGCAAAACAAAATTAAAATTGCTAGATCTCAAATTACTTTCTCTACACATACTAAACAAATCCTTTAAATATGATGGGCTTCTGTTATAATACACTTTATGCATATGATTAAGTCTTAACTGCCTAACTCTATCGCTGACATTCAGTATTTTAAGGTCAGAAAGAACATTATTTGTCACAGAAGTCCTGGGGTTATAGTTTTTTATAAAACGCACTACCTTATTTTGAGCTACTTGAAGTTTGTGTTTCAGTGACTTACTCAGACCTTCATTCCAAGAAGAACAAGAATAATCAAAGTGACACAGCAAAAGGACAGGGCACAGCTGTCTCTTTAATTCCTCCGATAGGCAACTTTTGTAACGGTGTAGAAAATGTAGTCTGCCGTTAACTTTTGAAAGAATGCTCTTAAAAAATTTTTTCTCCCGATAGTAAACAATCGATATTTAAACCAAGATATTTTACTTCAGACGAAGACTTAATTATGTGATCTTTACATGAAATGGAGGAATTTTGTATATTTTTAACTTTTGATTTGGGACCAAACAACATACATTCTGTTTTGCCTAGGTGAAGAGATAATTTATCGTCAACTAACCAGTCAGAACTTTGTTCCAGGACATTGCTAAGCTTTTGGGCTACAAATTTTGGATCTTTGTGGGAAAACAATATTGTACTATCATCTGAATATAAAATTAATTTGCAATCAGGATCAATGCTAGTCACCATGTCATTGACATAGCAAAGAAATAGCTTAGGACCAAGGATACTGCCCTGGGGGACCCCACATGTAATAGGAATTGAATCTGAAGTAGTTTTACCAATACTAACTTTTTGATATCTTCCTGACAAGTATGATTTAAACCAAGAAATAGATTTGACGCCTAATAGACTTAATTTACCGCACAAAATGTCATGATTGACTTATCAAAGGCTTTCTGTAGGTCCAACATAACCATACCAGTGAGCAACCCTTTGGAGTTATTTGTACGAATCCAATCAAGTAGGTAGATAAGACAAGTGTCAGTTGAATGGTATTTCCGAAATCCAGACTGGTGTTTGTAAATCAAATTATTCGATCTCATAAATGACTCTAATTGTACATACACGGCCCGTTCTAGAATCTTTGAAACAATGCATAGAATACTTATTGGTCTGTAATTCCCAGCATCTAGCTTACTATTCTTTTTATGAAGAGGTTTTACTCCAGCAATTTTCATATCATCTGGGACAACACCCTCTGTTATTGTTGAATTCACAATGAAAGTAATAGGAAGTTTTAACACATTAGCACCGTCTTTTAGAAATCTTGCTGGGATACCATCTAAACCAGTGCTTTTGTTTATGTTGAGCCTACACAACTCTTTCTATACAAAATCCACACTAACATGATGGAGATGAAATTCTTTTTGTGGTCTGATTCTATAAAAGTTCTTAATGGTATTAGATGTTACATTAAACAAATTCTTTGCTGCCGGGAGTTTCTGTACTAAACTAGATGCTATATTCGCAAAGAAGTTATTAAAATGACTTGCAACTCTACAGGATCGTGACAAGTTTCATTATCAACCGAGAGAACAATGTTTGGGCTTTCTTTGTTATTGTTATTATAACCGAGGGATTCGATATTCTTCCAGAGTTTTTTAGGATCGTACTGATTATCTGATATTTGGCCTTTGAAATATTCAGATTTTGCCAATTTTATAGAACGTTCAAGAGCTTCATTACGAAGTTTATTGTACACAATCTTGTCAGAATTACTACGACTTTTTCTATATCTTGCATATGCTTTTTCTCGCCTATGTATCAAATCCAGAATATTCGAATCTATCCGAGGTTCTGTCTGATTTTTAAGTCTTATTTCTTTTAAGGGAGCTATCTTATCTAATAAATCAGTGAAAACCTTCTGAAAATTTTTCCATGCGTCAATAACATTTGAGGAATAAAAACAAGAACTCCAGTCTGCTTCAGTCAACTCAGCAATCCAGTTTTCCTTGGAGTAATTTTTAAGAGAACGTATCTTAACAAATCGATGAAAATTGGCGGGACTTTTTACAATCTTTCTCGAACAAAAAGTCATAAAATGATCGCTTAACCCAAGAGGAATAACGCCTGACTGAGACACTCTTTCTTTATAATTGCAGAGAATGTGATCTAAAAGGCTGGAACACGTACCACTAATTCTTGTTGGTGCTTTTATAATTTGTTGCAGATTGAATAAACTCAAAATGCTAAAATATTCTTTGAATAAAACAGATTTTTTCTGAAGAAAGCAAATATTCATATCTCCCAGTATATATATTTCATTTTCGAATGAAAGTTTCGATAAAATAGATTCTAAATACTTATTAAAATCGGTTTGTTTAGGTGGTCTGTACAATGTTCCAACAATAATAGGTTTATTCCGTGGCAAAAGTATCTCAACAAATAAACTTTCATTTGTGTTGTTAGACAAATCTTCTCTTACATTAAAAGCAATATCATTTCTAATGTACATACATACCCCGCCTCCATTTAAATTTCTATTGTGGTCATTTCTTATAACAGTATAATTCGGAATGTTAATTTCTCCATCGAAAACACTAGAGTCGAGCCATGTTTCTGTTATCGATGTATCTGCTGCATTGCAAACAATAGCTATTGTTTTCAGTTCAGACACTTTCGGAAGTATAGATCTCACGTTTAAATGAATAAAATGGAGCCAACAATTGAAGTAGTTGAATGCGTTGTCCCGAGACGTCTGTAATTGTTCGTTAAGAACTACTGGTTCTGGACTGTCATCAAGAACGGCTATGTCTTCGAAGAAAGAATCCGAAAAGCAGAAACCCTCACAATGGAAACACGACCAATGGCTTGTGGAGCGCTGCAATGTTGCGTAAGAAGTCGGGTCCACTCTAGCATACTTAATGTGTCATCTTGACTCACATGTGTTGCACATGTAATGTTGATACATGTATTGTTGGAAATCTGGCTTCGTAGCATTGCCACATTTCTTATTTATTTATTTATTTATTTATTTATTTATTTATTTATTTATGTTTTTTGTTGGGGTGTTATTGTTTTAAGATTTTGTATTCATATTATAAAGATATGTAGAAAATTCATTGCGTATACCTTTTTTTTTTCTTTTTAACAATTAGAGCAAAAATCTATTAAACAACTGAAATTGGACCAAATTACGTATGAAAACGCATATCGATTGCCATTAATAGTGGGAAGTAACTCTGATTAGGAGTTGAACCGGAGTATACCGCATTTCTGTGATACCGGCGTTTAGTTCAACCCAAATCGTGCTCATCACCGATAATATTCAGACAGAAAAATAAACTCCAAATTCATTTTAATCGCTTTAAATATTTTGTGATAGGTAAATAATTAGCTATAAATAGTTTAAGGATTCCGTTGATTTTGTTACGATCAAAGTTAAGAAACAGACACACATTTGAAGAGTTGTCTCAAAGTGAAAGTAGATCAAAATGTTAGTTGGGCATTCGTTTATTATGTGCCCTAGACGTTGCGAAAGATATTTCCAATCAGAACAGAAGTTGCCACACTTTTCCAACAGTATCAGGCAGGCTACAGACAAAATAAACTTTTACAGTATAAATTTCAGAATTCTTGCGAGGCATTTTTTAGCATTCTCTTTATTTCTTGAAAAGAAATAGGCAGTGTCTAGAGGTACGGATCCGTACTCCAAGACCGGCAGTCTAGAGGTACGGATCCGTACCTCTAGACAATACTACCAGGAATGTCTAGGGGTACGGACCTTTTTTTTAATATATAATGAAGCATTAATTTACATTAGAAAAAAACTCGGTTATAGAGGTTTTGACAGTTTTTAGTGTTTAACAGACTAAAATATCTAAGAGTGGCAATGACTTCGATTTAACAGTTTCCGTTTCCAACGATATAATGCGAGTAATCCGGAATCCAAATTTGCTTACGAAAAGAGGAACATATCGTTGTCATCTATTTTCAAACAGAGAGCGTTCAGATACAGCTGAACCTAAATGTTCGTGACAAATGACCGTTTGTTTTTAGCCAAAAAGACCGAATGAGCTAATGAAATAAGTACTAAAATTGCTTTTTATGATTCTAGGTAGTTCTATCGCAAGAGAAATACTTCTCTAAGAGTATCAGAGACGCGCTGTTTACCATGATAGCGAAGTAAGTAGTACTGACTACTTTAAAGTCCTTTTCCTGAAGGAATATACACGTTACTCGAACAGATACCTTCTCAAATTGTCAGTGTTAATGAGCCTGCTGGACGACAACGATCTTTATGGTAAAAAAATCTACAGTAAATCATAAGAATGTATCACAAATAGGTTTAAGTGATTTGTCACACACATTTAGGTTCAGTTATAACCTAACGCTCTCTGTTTGAAAATAGATGACAACGATATGTTCCTCTTTTCGTAAGCACATTTGGATTCCGGATTACTCGCATTATATCGTCGGAAACGGGAACTGAAAATCAAAGTCATTGCCACTCTTAGATAATTTTAGTCTGTTAAACACTAAAAACTGTCAAAACCTCTATAACCGAGTTTTTTCTGACGTAAATCAATGCTTAATTATATACTTAAAAAAAGGTCCGTACCCCTAGACATTCCTAGTAGTATTGTCTAGAGGTACGGATCCGTACCTCTAGACTGCCGGTCTAGGGGTACGGATCCGTACCTCTAGACACTGCCAAAGAAATAATGACTGTTTCTCTAGCCTAATTAATCAGGTCGAGGGGAAAATCCCGGGATCGTCTTTAGAAAAGCCGGGATCCGGGATCATATTAAACATATAGTAATACCGGAATGCACCACCTGCCATAGGTGTAATCGATAAATTATCGATTATCGCTTGCCTTTTGTTATAGATAAGCATATATAGTATAGGCGTGAAAATCTTTTTTTTTTCAGTATCGCATTACCAAAAGTACGTGGTAATTTAAAAAAATATCTAAGCAAAATAGGTTTTGAATAAACATTTGTTTATTTCATTATCACAAAAATCAAATAATGTAACTTTTTAATTGCCACAAATTACGACAGATATCAAAACCAACACTGTTTATTGTTTCCCTATATGTTTAATACGATCCCATTTATCCCATTGAACCCATTTATTGATCAGATATTTTTTAGTTGTTCAACCTTTAGGTGAAGGTGAACAACTATAAAATATCAACCTATAAAATGGGTTCATTTTCGGAGGCGAAATAGTGAGACTACTGTTTCTCAAGACACCCAAGTAAATGGCTCTGATGCGATTCCAGCAATTGTAGTCTCATCATTGATAGAAAAATTTTATTTTGTAATTTATATATTGCAATTCATGATGACGGCCCTAGCAGTGCTTAACTGTTTTTTACTGAATAATCATTATTAATGCCAGTAAATCATATTAATTTACTTGGATGTCTTGCTGATGGGGTCTTTCAGATGTTGACCCAAGTGGAGATATTGCCTTACACAAAATTCGGTATGACTGATTACCGGATCTAAATTAAAATTATGAATATTTTTATCCCCAAAAAAGATATTTGTTCAAAATTTGGTTGAAACTTCTATATAAGTCTTCAATTTGTACAATAAATACCTGTATTTAATTAATTTTCTGCTCTTACAAAGCTAGAGTAGATGTCCGCGGAGAGAAAATCATCAATTTTTCGATTCCCCAAAAAGATATTAATTCAAGATTTGGTTGAAACATACATTTCTATATAATTCTTCAGTTTGCACAGTAAATACCTGGAATTAATGAATTCTTTGCTCTTAAGAAGCTAGATGTCCGTAGAAAAATCTTGGATCTGCGAATCTAAAATCTTAGAACCGCAGACAGAAAATCATAAATTTTTCAGTTCCCAGAAAAGATATTAATTCAAGATTTGGTTGAAACATACATTTCTATATAATTCTTCAATTTGTACAATAAATAGCTGGATTTAATCAATTATCTGCTCGTACGAAGCTCTGTCCGCAGAAAAATCTTAGATCCGGGGATCTAACATCTTAGATCCGCTGATCTAACTTAGATCCGGTAATTAGTCACACCCCACAAAATTTGTTAACCTTTCAGAAGACTGTGACAGATAAATTAGGCTGTTGTTATGTCAAACTGTTTTTGAGCATTAGGAGGAAATAAGAAAGTAAAATTTATTTTGTTAGGGTCATTGTGTAGAAGAGAAACACAAGTTGAATTACTTCTGGTGGATTTCAGATTGCTTTAGAGAAGGACCTTGATGGACAATGTTTGAAATAACTGAGAGAGGAAAGTGGGTGATTCTTGGTGTAGGTCTGCCCACCGCTGTAGGCCTTCTCTACTATTTACTTAAAACTTCCTCTGATGGTGAGTAGAAAAAATCTTTCATGTAACTCTAGCTTTCTTGTGCTAATTTTAATTTGATGTTTCGTTGTTTGTTAGCTCATTCAGCAATGTTTTAATTATTCTTTTTTCTGAAATTTCCTTATCATTGCAAGTTTTTTCTGTGTATATTATTGTGTCGCCCTTTCGAAGAAAAGGCGATACATAGGGATCGCTTTGTCCGTCGGTCCGGCGGTCCGTCGGTCCGTCACGAAAACTTAACGTTGGCTATTACTTTGCCATTTCTAAACATTATCTTATCAAACTTTCAAATTGTATTGCTTATGACAACAGGGTCGGGTTGATGCCAAAATTTCTAGGTCAAGGTCACATTTGACAGAGTTATGCCCCTTTTAAACATGGATTTGTCATGAAAACTTAACGTTGGGAATAACTTTGCCATTTCTTAACATTTCAACATCAAACTTTCAAATTATATTGCTTACGACAACAGGGTCATGATGATGCCAAAATTTGTAGGTCAAGGTCACAATTGACAGAGTTATGCCCCTTTTTGTACTTGGATTTTGTCATGAAAACTTAACATTGGCTATAACTATGCCATTTCTTAATGTTTCTTTATCAAACTTTCCAGTTGTAATGCTTACAATTGTATCACTTAAGACAACACCATTTCTCAAGGGCAGATAACCCTCAAATTTATTTTTGCAATGTTATGCCCCTTTTTCAAGTTAAAATTTCTTTGTTAACCTTTTTCTTTTTGTTCATGTCTCAAAAAGTGTCAAGGATATTCCATTCAAACTTGGAATACTTGATCACCAGCAAGACCCCTGCAAAGATTGGTACCCATGTCCCTGGGGTCACAGTTAGCACCACCCCCAGGGGTCACTTGATTGTGCTTATACTTATATACTGTATAGGAAAAAAACTTCTTAAGCCTAGAAATAAAATATTAACTGACATGAGATGGGTAAGTACTCCCCACCACCACTGTCCCCTTTGCATGGGGACCCGCCCCCCCCCCGGCCCAATTTTTGTTTTTTAAGTTTTAAAACATAGGTACTTGACTCCCAGTCCACCCTCAAACCCCCCCCCCCCCCCCGGGCCATTTTATTTTTTTTTAACTCCCAATCCACCCTCAACCCCCCCCCCCCATTTTTTTTAACCCCCCCCCCCCCCGCCCCCCCCGGGCCATTTTTTTTTTTTTTTTTTTTTTTTAAACAGGTACTTGACTCCCGATCCACCCTCAAACCCCCCCGCACCAGTCACCCCACCCCATTTTTTAACCCCCCCCCCCCCCCCCCCCCCGGGGCCAATTTTTTTTTTTTTAAGTTTTAAAACATAGGTACTTGACTCCCAATCCACCCTCAAACCCCCCCCCCCCCCCATTTTTTTAACCCCCCCGGGCCATTTTTTTTTTTTTTTTTTTAAACATAGGTACTTGACTCCCCATCCACCCTCAAACCCCCCCCCTCCCCCAACCAGTCACCCCCCCCCCCCCTATTTTTTTTTTTACCTCCCCCCCCCCCCCCCCCACAATTTTTTTTTTTTTTGTTATAATACATAGGTACTTGACTCCCCATCCAATCACCAAACCAGTCCGCCCTAATTATCCAGCACTGAGAAAAGTGGAGCATGCTGTCTGTGGACAGGTATTGTTGTACTTTGAATAGCATGCTGTCTTTTCCAGCAGGCTCTTGTTTACCTTTTTAGTTATTCTAACAGAGTACCCAAGGGCGACACAAGTGTTCCACCGAACACCCATCTAGTTTTTTTTAGAAAATAGTATACTTGTGTGTTTACATACTGATTCTCTTTTAACATCAACAGTAAGGTGAAAAATAAACTAGCAACCACTGTTGAAAAAGAGTTTCTTTTCTTAAATCTCAGGGGGGAAAAAAGCAATGGTTGTGCTACGTTCAGTCATTGTAGCTTGTTTTTCCTGGGCAATGATGAAATATTAACTTAAGTGTTGGCCTTACAGACAGTTGTGTAAAATATCTACTGTTCATTTGAGCTTGAATCGATCACATCTTTTATGTAGATGATGATGATGATGACTTAGACAGCAAGAGAAAATCATCAGCAGTCACATCACGACAGACTGTGATTGAGGTTCAGATTCCTCGCAAAGCAGTTGGCGCTGTTATTGGACGACAAGGAGCAACTATCAAAGAGGTAAAAAAAAATTTTTTAAAGAGTTTCATAGATATTGTTGTAAAACATTTTTAATTTATAGTGGTCTTGAAAGCTCACTATTCAAATTGAGGTCAGTATGTGTCTCCAGTTGGTGAAAATATCAGATTTGAAATACACAGGTGAAATGTGGTTCTTCAGTTTACCTAAGCATTTTAAAATTTGTTGATTGGCATCTTTTGTTTCTAGCTGAAAGTACTAAAGAGTGTTTTGAGAGTGCACACAAATTTCATTGTATCCTTTGATTTCATTTTCACTGTACATACACTTTCAGCTGTTAGCTAATTTTTGAATATAAATGATATTTCTTCATTGACTTCTTTGGTTTATGGCAACGTGCAGATAGATCAGAAAATTGGTGGCAAACACATTCATTGGTATACCAATTTGTTAAGGAAAATTGAAGTGATCAAGAGGGCATTTTTTATTTCTACAATCTATAGATCCAGGAAAAGACAGGTGCAAAAGTTAACTTCAAGGATGACACACAGTCTGATGATACTGATAGAATGCTAGTTATCCGAGGGATGCCAGAGTCAGCACAGTCTGCGGAGTGTATGGTACGGCACATCTTAGCCAACATGCCAGTAATAGTACAAGAAGAAATGGAAGTTCCAAATTATGCTCTCGGGAGAATCATCGGTTGGTATCTTGATTATGTTTTAGGTGTATCTTGGTCACATTTTATGTATATCTTGGTCACGTTTTATGCAGCGCTCGCGCTGGCAGTCGGCAATGACTTATATGGCTACAAAAAATAAAATTTGGCTCAAGAAAATCATGATTGGCGACAACCATCAAATAGTATGACTTTTGGAATCCTCAGGATCTAAATTTAGCTTCCACTATTGTTAGAATGAAAATTAAAACATTTCACAGACTTGCTGCAAATGAAGACATCCATTCTATTACTTTTTATATGCCCAAAGGGGGCATATTATGTTATGGTCTCTGGTTTCTGGAGAATAACTTGAGTACTCTTTGGCCTACAGTCTTTTACCTTGATATGATTATTGCCCACATAGAATCAATGACCCATATTGATTTTGGAGTCAGTAGCTCAAAGGTCACATAGACCTTAACATTGAAAACCATTTCCAGCATGTAACTTGACAATCATTTGTTATAGAGACTTCAAACTTTATATCTTGATTGCACATATGGAGTGGATGATCCCTATACATTTTGGGGTCATTGTGTCAAAGGTCAAGGTCACAGTGACCTAAATGTTTTTAATCATTTAAACTCTGTAACTAGACAACCATTTGTCATAAAGATTTCAAAATTGATATAATGGTTGCACACATTGATTGAATGACCCCTATTGATTTTGGGGTCAGTAGGTAAAAGGTCAAGGTCACATAGACCTAAACATTGAAAACCATTTCTGTCATGTAACTTGACAGTCATTTGTTGTACAGACTTCAAACTTTACATCATAATTGCATACATTGAGTGGATGACTCCTTTACAATTTGGCGTCAGTGTATCAAAGTCAAGGTCACAGTGACCTAAATGTTTTGAATCATTTACACTCTGTTATTTGACAACCATTTGTTTTAGAAACTTCAAAATTGATATAATGGTTGCACACATTGAGTGAATGACCCCTATTGATTTTGGGGTCAGTAGGTAAAAGGTCAAGGTCACATAGACCTTAATATTGAAAACCATTTCTGCCATGTAATTTGACAATCATTTGTTATAGAGACTTCAGACTGTACATCATGATTGCACACATTGAGTGGATGACCCCTATACATTTTGGGGTCAGTATGTCAAAGGTCATGGTCATAGTGACCTACATGTAAATGTTTAGAATCATTTACACCCTGTTACTAGACAAATATTTGTCTTTGAGACTTCAAAATACATGTAATGGTTGCACACATCGAGTGTATGACCCGTATACATTTTGGGGTTAGTGTGTCAAAGGTAAAGGTCATAGTGACCTAGATGTTAAGAATCATTTACACTCTTTAACTCGACAACCATTTTTCATAGAGACTTCAAAATTTATATAATGGTTGCACACATTGAGTGAATGACCCCTATTGATTTTGGGGTCAGTAGGTCAGAGGTAAAAAATTTCAAAATTTTAAGCAAATTATTTAATTTTAATGCTTAAGATTTCCTTCCTTATATCACAAATGCATCATACATAGGAAAAAAAACCTTCGTGCATATAATGCTCCGCCCAGCGGTGCTCTTGTTATCACTTTGTCACTACAGTCTAAATTTTCAAAAGTTCATGGGCTGGTTTTTACCAGTAACTTCCTGTCAGCAGCATAAAATCAATACAAACATTAACACAGTCCAAAACATTGACCGTGTATACATACATGTTTATCAGCTGTCAAATATGACACTGAATTACTGTGAAAACTTAAATGATTACTTTTAGGCAGGTTGTTAAGACATTTACTGGGTAATTCATTCTGATATGAAATAATAAGTGGCAGCATCTAAACAAATTTGCGATTTGGATTATCTGAAATAGGAGTATGTTTGGCTTTGCAAACTTGAAGAATGTATTTGAAGTCTGTCTTCATTTAATTTGATTGTAATTGTTAAAACGTTCAAAGGCAATTATGAGCAACATAGTAAAGGTATAAATACAAGGTTGGTTTTTCTTAATTAGTATTTTTGTCTAATTAAATCATGGCCCCAAAACATAAAATTAACTCAGAAATTTATGAATCAGAAAATGATCAACATAGAAGATCTTAATCTGAAGCTCCATGGGCATTCCGGGATAGTTGGAAAAAGAAAGTTAATGTTAATATTCTAATCTTTGTCTAAAGCACAAAAAGTCAAACTCTTTTACAGCTGACTGTTCAGTAATAAGCAAAGATTCTGTCTGTAAGTACAATGTGAATTGAAATCATTTTAAAAAATACAGCTGTACTCTAGTCACTGTGGCCTCCTCATATCCACTGTTATGTCTATCTTGGTCATGTTTTATGTGTATCTTGGTCTTGTTTTGTGTGTATCTTGGTCATGTTTTATATGTATCTTAGTCATGTTTTATATGTATTGTGGTCATGTTTTATGTGTATCTTGGTCATGTTTTATGTGTATCTTGATCATGTTTTATATATATCTTGGTCATGTTTTATGTGTATCTTGGTCATGTTTTATGTGTATCTTGATCATGTTTTATTAGTATCTTGGTCATGTTTTTGGTGTATCTTGGTCGCATTTTTGGTGTATCTTGGTCACGTTTTATGTGTATCTTGGTCATATTTTATGTGTATCTTGGTCATGTTTTATGTGTACCCTGGTCATGTTTTATGTGTATCTTGTTAATGTTTTATGTGTATCTTGGTCATGTTTAATGTGTATCTTGGTCATGTTTTTTATGTGTATCTTGGTCATGTTTCATGTGTAACTTGGTCATGTTTTATGTGTATCTTGGTCGCGTTTTTGGTGTATCTTGGTCATGTTTTAGGTGTATCTGGGTCAAGTTTTAAGTTTATCTTGGTAACATTTTATGGGTGTCTTGGTCTTGTTTTATGTCTATCATCTTGGTCATGTTTTATGTGTATCTTGGTCATGTTTTATGTGTATCTTGATCATGTTTTATGTGTATCTTGGTCATGTTTTATGTGTATCTTGGTCATGTTTTATATATATCTTGGTCATGTTTAATGTGTATCTTGGTCATGTTTAATGTGTATCTTGGTCATGTTTTATGTGTATTTTGTTAATGTTTTATGTGTATCTTGGTCATGTTTAATGTGTATCTTGGTCATGTTTTATGTGTATCTTTGTCATGTTTTAGGTGTATCTTGGTCGCGTTTTTGGTGTATCATGGTCATGTTTTAGGTGTATCTGGGTCAAGTTTTAGGTGTATCTTGGTCACATTTTATGGGTGTCTTGGTCATGTTTTATGTCTATCATCTTGGTCATGTTTTATGTGTATCTTGGTCATGTTTTATGTGTATCTTGGTCGTGTTTTATGTGTATCTTGGTCATGTTTTATGTGTATCTTGGTCATGTTTTTTGTGTATCTTGGTCATGTTTTATGTCTATCATCTTGGTCATGTTTTATGTGTATTTTGATCATGCCTATGTAGGTTACAAATTTTGTTAACCTACTCATCATAGGAAACAATTATGGTTACTTTCAAAATAACTGAAAAATTTATTTGCTTGCATTGCTCTGGTATATTTGAGTTACGGTCTTTTGGACTTACTTGTTTTGTCTTGTAATAGTTTTTGTCAAGTTCACATCCATTCCTTCAGAAATTTAAAAAAGACTGTTTATTCATGAAATAAGGTTACTCTAGAAAGGTGTCCGTGAAAAAAAAGGAGAGAAGTAGATTATTTTGACGGTCCTGTTTTCTAGGTAGAGGTGGGGAGAGCATTCGTCAGATGTCCAGAGCTTCAAAGACAAAAATTTTGATAGATAAAACCAGAGACAGTTACAGAGATAAACCTCAGATCGTCACCATTATTGGTGCTAAGGATCAGATTATTATTGCAAAGGTATTGTTACTGATGCTTATAATGTATTCATGTATTTATTTAACAGATGGCCTCTGAGACTGGCGCTTGACTGTAGCTGATGTGGAAATAAATTTTTAATCTGTTTTAGCTATCAGAGGTTGACATGTCTTTCAACTGAATCAAATAGCAATGTAACACTGATGTGGTGTCATTTCATTTACAAAACGGATGTTATAAAGTTCTTTTAAATCAGTACTAGGTACTGTGCCATTAATTAGTTTTAGTTTTATATCACACTGGCACAATCGTTGAATGTTGTACAGATTTTTTGTTCCAGAATAGACTAGGATGGCTCTCATGTAAACCACATAATCTGAAGACAGGCAGTTGCAAGATTTCCTATCTCAAATACTGAGAAAGCCGTAGAAAAAAGAAAAGCAGCTTCTTGGCAGAAGATTTTCATCATGTTCGTATAGAAGCTTGTTTCCTACAGTCAGATTCTTTAATTCAAGAGAAGCTCATTCTTTTTTGTAGAGTCTGATTCAAGAGAAGCTTGATGAAGAAGAGGAGTTTAGGGCAAAGGCTGCCGTGTCTGCTGCAAACAGGGAAACAAGACAGAAGGTCAAAGAGACCAACAGTTCACATGATAGAATGACAAATTCAGCAAATACTAAAGGTGAACATGTGTTTGAAATAATATGAACTTTGGCCCTGCCTCAATGCAAGCTGTAGTTATTTAAATCTTCTAAGATTTTCTGACAGCTTGAGTATGGTCAATGTATAAGGGGAAGTAACTCTGGATTGAGGTTACTTTACAGCAATATTATACGGGTGTATAAATGTGCATACATGTCTCTGGAACTTCACCAAGTTATACAAGACATATGCTCCTTGGAAAAATTGTTTTAAGAACTTGCCACATTCTTCAAAGTATGATTTGAAGGGTTTTTTTTTCTGTGTTTGATCAAGGTATGACCCGTGAGAAGTTTTTAATTTGCATAATATGTCTTGAGAAATGGGAATACTTATACGGCACTTTAAATGCTGATGTGAATCTATTTCCTCAATCAAACCAGCCAAAGTTATCTCCTTAACTTGGTAAATGACGATCTGAAAAAATAGGCTTTCTCTCATTGACTATGACTTTTAAGAATAGTTCAGTAAGTTCAGTAATGGAAAGGATAAGTTTCATATGTTGTTAAGAATACAAAAATCCCTGCCTCACACATTATGCATATTTAAGTTTTGGCATTCATGTTGTTTTGAATATAAGCAGGAAGAATACTTATGTTTAGTTATACTTTACCAATTCTATAGTCCTTTTCATAAAACAGTTTTCATTGGTTGAGCATTTTCTCTTCTTTTTTTATATTTTTACAGTGCCCATAATTGATGAAACTCCTAAGCTAAACAACAAGCAGGCAGAAGGGGAAAATGATAACAATTTGTACATGGAATTTCCAAAGGGGAGAGAATTTGTTGAGGTGTATGTGTCCGCCATAGCAACACCTGGACATTTTTGGGTACAAACTATAGGTGCAATGGCTTTACAATTAGATAAGCTCTCAGCAGCCATGACTGGATACTACGATGGAGAGGGCAAGGTAGGTGAAGTAATTTGATTAACAGTGACATTCCTCTATACAGACTATAGGTGCTGTTGTTTTACAGTCAGATATATGCTGAATGGCCACGACAAGATATAATTCTGGAGTAAGGCAGGTTACAGTTTAGAATCTACTTGAGGAGAAGTTGCAGAAAAATTGCTTTAAAATTTTATGTATCTGCAGAAAATTATAAAAACCGAGGAATAGGCACATACAATTATGACTACTTGTGTACATTTAATGTGTTAGTAAGAAAAATTGTTACAAATTCTTCAACAACTTTTGCTTTAAAAGCAAAATGGTGGACAACATGCTTCTTTTAGAATTATTGTCATGCTTCTTTTAGAATTATTGTCATCCTGTCATGTTATTCCTTTGTAATATTCTTACAAATGGGCAGAAAGAATGAAAAGGTATCCACAACACACATTTATAAAATTCTTCTTAAAACATTTCTTGCAGGATACTGTTTTATCATCTGTTAAAGTGGGAGATATAGTCGCGGCCCCTTTTGAAAATGATCGTACCTGGTACCGAGCAAAGGTAATGGATGTCGACAACTCTACATTGGATCTGTTCTATGTTGACTATGGAGATAGTGCCTACATGGACTCCACTCAAGTGAAACCATTAAGGTAACAGTTTGGTAATATAATTCTGTTCTTGATTTCTTCCAACAAGTGGTTCCTGTTGGATACAGTACGTGAATGTACATGGATTTTACACTACTCAAAACATAAAAGTAATAACTCATGCACTAATGATTTTGCTGGTTAAGGTAGGTATGTATATTAAA